>CANTUV010000035.1:46570000-47195000 GCA_947685225.1 Garcia nutans
GCTATCCTCATTATTTACCTTCGGGGCTAGCTTTTGAGCAACTACTTTGATTTGCTTTCAGGGCTAGACGCTTGGCGTCACTGTGATATGATTTACCTTCGGGGCTAGCTTTTGAGCAATTATTATGATTTACCTTCAGGGCTAGACACATAGTGTCAATTTGGACCAAAATAGTAACTCTGAAATTTGAATGACTTATTAGATCTTTTGGGCCCACGTTTGTGTTTGTGCGTATGTGAATTGTAAAATAATTGAAGAATATGTTTTAAAATGAAATTATATGATACATTGTGACATGATATGCAAGGAATTGTGCATTGGCATTGCTTTACAATTTTATTGTTACCAAAGTTTGTACCGCTAGGCTTTTCTCTTAGCGCGATTGTAATTCATTGCGTTGGTGACATGGGTGATCCGGTAGAGCCGGAGGGTTCTTCTAGACCTAGTCGAGTCTAGATTTGAGATTTTACTGTAGAGTTGATTTTTGGGCATCAAGATCAGAGATACTGCCAGCATGTATATGTTTTATATTATATTTTGATATTATATATATATTATATTATGTTTTGGTGTATCTATTGTAAATTATAGATGATGTTTTGGATAAATTGGGTAATGTGAGGTTTATATGTGTTTTGATATATATGTATATGTATAAATATTTTGAGGAACTTGGAGAAATTGAGGAGTATGGGTGAAATATATGATTGGCTTTTATTGGAAGTGTTTTTTTTATGCAGGTGTGTGTTTATTGTTATTTTTGGGATTATCCAAATTACAGACAAAACTCTGGCAAATTCTTTTTAGAGATTTTCATATAAAACTCTATTTTGGATCCTATAATTTATAAAGAATATTTATTTATTATTTAATTATATATTTAAAAGTATTTTGGGGTTTAAATTTGAAATGTGAAAAATTTTATTTATATCGGGTCGTGACATTTTTATACCGTATATGCATATTTTACATATACTGAGTGTATGTATTATACGTATATAGTGTATAAGGATGTTACAACCCATACAAAATGAAAATATATCCTTATAACACTGTCCAATGTTCAAAACTAAATAAAATGGAACACCCATCATTTGATGAAAACATGTCCCTTTCTTTAAATTAAAAGCTCTAAAGAAAGTAAAAGGACAAATCAAATAAAACAAGGCACCCACATAGTGAAAACATATCTTTTACATCTTAAAATCCCCTTTAAAGTCTAAATAACAACACAAATTCATACACATATAAGTAATCTTTCAGAAAATATAAAAACTAGGGCTTAATTAAATGGGAGTAAAGATTAATCACAAAGAGTTACAATCCATAAATAAATATTGACCTAATTGATGAGAAATCGTGTACGGCGGTCCCCTAGCCGATTACCTGGCGAGGATCAAGGGGGCAGCGTCCCTTGCGGGAGATCGAGGGCAGTGCCCTTAAAAAGTAAATGATATATATGATATGATTTTGTTGGAGAATTAGGATTTCTATCTAAACTAGGGTTTTATATTTGTATAAATTAGGGTTTTTCCTAAACTAAGATTTTACTTATGAACTAGGGTTTTTAGGATTTTGGATCAAAATAAGGGTTTTTAGGGTTTTGGATCAAAATAAGGTTTTTAAGGTTTTTTAGATATGAATTAGGGTTTTGAGGTTTCTGTAACTATGCTCACAAACTAATGACCATCGAACATTGATTTAATGTTTAAGATTTAGGTTCTGTGTGAAGTTTGACAATTAAATTGCTATGGGAGATTTAATCAATTGCAAGTCATTGAATGTATTAATAATGAAACTAAATACTGTAACTTTAAACAAGTGAGATATAAAAAATAAAACATGCGTTGAAGGCCCACTAATAATAATCTATTGATCCAAGCTTACTAATCCACTTCCTGAGCCAACGTTGATTTTAGCATAGTGAATCAATTGCCCGAGACAATTGTTCTGCTTTCTATGTTTCAAATGCTTTTTCATAATTTTGGCTGCTTGATAATTATTTTTTCCTGTCAGTCCCTTGCTCTCTCTGTTCAATTGCTTTTAATTTGTTAATTGTATCTCTCGGTCATTGTTGTTATATTGCTTTGCTCTCGGTTCTTTTTCAATTACAGATTGTGGCTTCCCCTTTTCATTGAATATAACCTTGTATTTATAAGGCACAACTAGGGCAGCCTTAGCTCAGCAATTCTCATCCCACTCAAACTCTCCCTTGCTTATCCAAAGTTTATTTGAATTTAAACCCAATTAAAACTCAATTTAGTTAGGATTTGAGGCTGACTTAAGGTTCATGTAGATTTGGAGTGGCCAAATCAAAGCTCAGGTCAATTTGGGTCCAGTCCAACTCAAGCCGAATCCTTTTTAATAATTTTCGGACCAAACATATTTTATAAATTTAATTTGGGCCTTTATAAATTGGACCAACTTGATTAAACTAGGTTTAAGCTCTTTAGAATTGTAACGGACCAGGTTTAAGCTTCTTGAATTTAATTCGTGACAAAATTAAGGATCTATAGTAATTATTGATTGAAGGAAAAAGGAACTTAACTTGATGCTTGCTTGATTGTGGTGCTTTTGGATGCACAAACTAAATATAATTTTGCAAGTTTAATTCTTACTTTATTATTATTTACTTTTGTCTTAGTTATGTAATTGCTTAAGGATGCTTTGAGATGATCTTTAGTGCTACTGTATTTTTTTTTTTTTCAGATTCGTTTTATTGAGTGAATGTGATATAGGGTTTAATTGAGTCAATGTAAGTTTTATTGAGTAAATGTGATATAGTGCTACTATTTTTTTTTTTTTTTTGGGTTCTGAATCTTTGTTGGTTTAATTGCATGCTGAAGTGATGTGAGGAGTCTTTAATTGATGTTCTATGCCTTTGGGTTCTAAATCTTTGTTGGTTTAAATACTTAATTGCATATTGAATTGATGTGAGGAATCTTTATTGGGACCATTGCCTACTTAATTGATTTCTGTGCTACTTTTGTGCTACTTATTTCTAAATTGTAATGGTTAAGTGTATTCAACAGCTTGAGGGATCGAGTTGTTGCCTGATGGAGACTTGTTTTTTTGAATTGATTTTGGGAAATGCTTTTTCTCATTGCAGGTATGCTATATATGTTCTGCCAATTACTTAAAATTTAATATGGATTGAGTTGAATGATTTCTCTTTATTTTTTGCTTCCATGTAACATTAATTGAAAGTCAAATAGTTTTAGTGCTTTCTATTTTATTTTTTATTAAATCAGAAAGCACTAAAATTATTTATTTGATCATTGATATATATGTATATATATTCTTTTTTTTTTTCTACATGCTTTAGTGCTTTCTATTTTATTTTTGGTTAAACACGAAAGCACTAAAATTGTTTATTAGGTAATGTCATTGATGGCTATATTTATTTCTTATGTGCTTACTGCTTGCATTAATGTTTATTAGCTGTAAGTAATAAGTATGAATGAAGTATCAAGTATCAAGTAGAAGGCTAGAAGCAGAAGGCTATAATTAGTGGTTAATTCTCTTTTTTTTTTTTTTGGTAATATATACTTAAATATTTATTACTTAATTGCCATATAATATTAATGATTTGTAATATTTACATTTTTTATCAAGTGCAATAGTGCATCTTTCATTGATCACCAAATTGATTTTAGGGTTTAGAATTGCCATTTAAAAATAATTCCGCCATTGTTAGTTAATGTATTTAAAATAAAATGACTCTGTGATAAAAAAATAAAAATAAAAAAAAATAAAAAAAAAGGAACATGAAAAACTTCAACCCTTTAATTGGAAAAAGAAAGCCCAAATTCAAGGCTCATTTGAGAGGCCCAAACCGATTCAATGTTCATTGACCTGACCGATTCCAAAACTTTAGCGGTTGATCGCAATAAAACATTGATTGGTCGATGTTGGATTGCCAACTTTTACCCATCATTAGGTTCGTTCGGTTGGAGATATTTCCCAAACCCGATCAAACCCAACCCGTGCACACTCATATTGAAGTTTTTGAGAAGCAAGGCCAAAGCTAAGTCCAATGCTTGAACATGTCTTATAATCTAATGTTACAAAATTTTTAATATAAATAGAACCACAAGCCTGAGACTTGAGGAATGTGGGAACAAAGGCCAAAGCGCATACCACAATCATGGGACACATTTCCAGTGGAGAAACTACCCACTGGCATTTTTTTTTCAATATATACATGTATAAGGGTAGGTATACGGTTAAGGGGAGTAAAGCTATTAAAAAAGGCTAATGATAAGATGATTGTTATTAAAAATTGGTTAAAAGAGGGCAGGATAAAAAATTCAAGTTTAGACCAAAAAAAAAATGTGATTAAGCAATTTATTATTTTCTTCTAAGTTCTTTTAATTTTTATTGTTTTTTAAATAGCAAAACTAGGTTTTTAGAAGAAAAAACAATATAATCCATAAAAATATAGCTCTTCTAATTAATATGATATATCTAAGATTATTTTTATTTCCAAAAATTATCTTTACTTTTAAATAGAATTTTGAAAAATAAATTTTAAAATTAAAATTAAAATTAAAATTAAAATAATGAGTTATTTTATGAGTTATGATTATCTAAATAATTTTTCAACGGTGGAGTTAAATGGCACTTAGACATTAATTGAGTGTTATATTATGCATATGCATAGTCACAAAATAATTAGTTTTCAAATGTTATTGGCTATAATAAGTTTTGCAACAAATTGGATCACTTGAAAAAACTTTACATTTAACTATTATTATAATGTGCTAGTAATATTAGTTTTGATCTTATATGTTATATTTGCAATGAAATTTGTTAAGAATTTATTATGTAATGTAAATCCCCACTGAATCCAAATTCTATGTCTGTCTTGCACATTTCTTAGTTCTATAAAATTTATATTTGGAAAAATAAAATAGCATATATACGCTTCTCAACCTTTGGACGTGAGCCACACACCCCAAGAGTCCGGCCACAATTTCTTCTCTAACTCCTCTTTCTTAGACGACTCATCTTTAGGCTCTATACCTTGACCCAAAATCAAATGTCGACTCAGTTTTTTTATTACAATTGAGAAGAGACAGAAGATGGATTATGATAGAATTTTGAGTTTCGTGATGAGAAGTTTAAATAAAATAATATTTTTAATTTACAACAAATTTTCAAAGCAACGGTAAAAAGAATTTGTGTGTTTTGGTCATTAGGCTTTTTTCCAATCATCTACCATCCAATTGGATTTTAATTTTCATGTTCTTTATAGCAAAATTTCAAGTTATTAATTTGCTTCAATAAGTTATTTATGGTTACAATAAATTTTTTCAGTTCATCAACTATCAAGCATTTTGAATATGTGAATTTTTACTGACACATTGACTAGTATGCAATTGTCAATCATAGTCAGTAGCACGAAAGTCAAGTATAAGGCAGCAAGGCTTGTGTGTTGCAAAGAGGGAGCAATATAGATTGGGTCATGAAAGTTAATTAACATGTCTAAATAAGGAGCGAGTCCCAAGGCTTTCCTAATTAAAATAAGCCAAGTTCTTTTTCTTTTCCCTCTTCATTTGCCTTATTTCATGCTCCATTTTCCATTTATTTGAATCATTAAAAATCCATTATCACCACAAATTAAAACCCAATTTCTCAAATTAATTATTTCATTGTTTGTGTGAGTGGAAGAGAGAAAAAATGGAAGAAGAAAGCCATGGAAGTGGTCCAAATGGCCTTAATAGAGGAAGCCCAGAAAGTCCATGTTTAAAAAGCACTACTGGTAACAACAATAACAAAAATAACAACCATAGCACCATCACCACCAACAACAACAATAATAAAGAGCAAGATCATTTCCTACCAATAGCAAATGTTGGTAGAATAATGAAGAAAGTAATTCCAGCAAATGGCAAGATCTCAAAAGACGCAAAAGAGACAGTTCAAGAATGTGTGTCTGAATTCATTAGCTTTGTGACTGGAGAAGCTTCAGATAAATGCCAAAGAGAGAAAAGGAAGACTATTAATGGTGATGATATCATTTGGGCAATAACAACGTTAGGTTTTGAAGATTATGTTGCTCCACTTAAATTGTACCTCAGCAAATATCGAGAAATTGAAGGAGAGAAGCTTAACATTCCAAAGCAACAAAGAATTGAACAGAGATTACAACAACAACAACAACCACAAGAACAAGAACTAAATTTACCACCTTACAATAGTGTAAATTCTTCAACCAGTACTCTTATGTCTCAACCATCTTTCGTAGCTACTGATCAACCCTTTTCTTTAACTTTCTCTCCTACCTCCATTCAAAAACAGCTACAACAACAACAAGATCAAATTGATTCAATCGGGCATTGGTAAGATATGAAATATTCAAATAAAAAAAGAAAGGAAGACGAGGAGACATGCATGACTTTGCCTTTTTGGTTTACTTTTAATAGGAATGAAATTGTGGAAATAGTATGGCTCACAAAGTGTAGCCAGTAACACCACTTCACCCACAATGATATAAAAGAAAAAATAAATAAAAAAAGAGGAAAATCTTATATTTACTTGATGCTATACGTATATTTGGCATACCTTGATATGACACAATACCTAATCGACTTGGCTTTGTTGAGTGTAATGAATTGGAGAATTTATTTCTATGTAAATAATATGCATCAAAATTAGATAAGTTAATTAAACTGTAACTAATTTTCATAATTAAATATAGTTGAATATTTTCTCATAGTAAAGAGTTATTTTTGCTTTTATTTTGTTTTTTTTTTTTCCGCAATAAGGTTGGAGTAAATTTCGATGATCAAACTTTGACCTTATATTTTTTTAATTGCAATTATTCTTGGTATTTTTTTTAATTTATTGTAATATTAGTATTAATGTATTTTGCATATGAATGCAATGAAAATTATGTCTTCTTTTTTTTTTTTTTAATTATGCCTTCTTCTTCTTTTTTCATATGTTAAGTGTAAAGCATCAACATTTAAGTTTGTATTTGATCTCATTCTACTTTCAGCTCAACATTTATGATCATACTGCATAATTTTGTTGGCATAAAGTATTATTTTTTAAAACATAAAACACAGTCTAATATTTATGATATTGCTTTTTTTTTATTTTGGTGATAATGTTTTTTAATTAATATATTTTTGTCGTTTTATACATTATTATTGCATAAGGTAGAAATCATTTTTCCCCATATTTGATCATGACACAATAATAGATATCAATTTTGATGCATAAAATATTAATGAATTAATTAATGTATGTACTTAATGTATTGTTTTGGTGATAATGTTTTTTAATTAATCTATTATTTGAGGTTTTGTACATTATTATTACATAACGTGGAAATCAATTTTTTCCCATATTTGATTGTAAGTACATATCATTAATACATATAAAACATAAATTAATAAATTAGGTAAAATTATTAATAAACTAAAAGAGCTTAATTTATCTAATTCTAATTTAAATTAGGATCATGCGTGTATTTATTACCAATATATATATTAGTAACCTAATGGCTATTGTATTTTATTAGTTTATTCTGCTTCATTGCCTATGCGTTCGCGCTCTGCCATTCTCTTAATTTGTTGGAATCGTGCTTCGTCTACTAGCGTTTCTTATACACAATGAATTTTGCAGCTGCTTGATGGTCATAGTTGATTATCCATCATGACAACTGGTACGATTGTTTCTTGGTTTTGTGCATAGGAGGATAGCTTTTCTAAGGGGTTGTGGTTTTTTCATATAGCTTTCTAGTTTGTTCATATGATTTGAGAATCTGGTTTGCTAGTTTGTTTCTTTTTTTTTACACTAGAATATAGTTAGTTTGCTGATCTATTTAGTTGGCTCAACTTGCTGGTTTGCAAGTTTGATGGTATGCAAGTTTGTTTGTCTAGTATGCTTATTTTTGGTGCAGGATTATTGGGGATTTGCAGATTTATTGAATTGATACCAGCTCTCCTTGCCTTAAGTTCAGTTGATACTGGCTTTTTTGATTTGTGGTTTTTTCATATAGCAAATTTGCCGAACTGATACCGAATATCCCTACCATAAGTTTAGTTGTTACCAACTCTCCTTGCAGATTTATGGCGCTTCTGTGTAGTAGATATGTTGGATTAATACCAGCTCTCCCTGTCTTGTTCCTGGTTTCAATCTAAAGAATTGCAACTCCTTAAGTTTAGGTCCTCGTTGATTTTTAAAGATATTGTGCATATCTCATTCCTATGATACTAGTTCTCTTCATCAGGTCGTTATATGCATCCTTAAATTTTTATAGCAATTGCAGAGGTTGAGTTTTGTCCTTGGTTGCAGTGATTTTATTTGTCAACTGTTGCTCTAACAAGGTATTGAGATTATAAGATTTATGCCTTCAACTGTAATTTGATCATCAATTCAATTATATATATTTATATATTTCATATGTTATCCTCTGTATTGGACATGGTTTTGGAGTTTTTTTTAAATGGGTTGGTGTAGCTTCAATTGCGGATGTACAGAATGCTTCACCAAAATATATTTTTCGTCTTTCAATATTATTAGTAAATATACTTTCTATAAAAAAAAGAGTTCTTAAAAAATCAAAATGAAAAATAGGGACTTAATTGCATAGGTGAAAATTAATAGGGATTTAATAACTTATTAAACAGTCTCTTAGTACTTATGAAACATGCAAGTAATGGTGCAATCTACTTTAGTATTGTTAGACTTATTATATGGAAGTCTTTTATAAAAAAGAGGAAAATATAATTTTTATTTTATAAAATAAAAATAATTAATATATATTTCGTGTTTAGCATTTAAAAGGTAAAATATATATATTAATTAAAATTTTTTAAAAATAGATAAAAAAAATCTTTTATTATCTCAATAAATTTAAAAAAAAAGGTATAGGATAATTAATTGGAGTCATTGGTCTCTCAAATAAGTAATAGTGCTTATTTTATCCATTTTCCTTATAGTACTTATTTTATCGGTTTTCTTTTCCTTTTCCTTTTCCTTTTCCTTTTATTCAAAGGATCATAGATTAATCAAATATGAGCTTGACTTTAGTATTTTATGTAAATTCTCTCCTTTATCTTCTCTCTCTCTTTTTATAGAGTTTCCCTCTATCCAAATTTGGATTTTTTCTTGTCCTTCAAGAATTGCTTTTATTTTTTGCAAGTCTCTTCTTTTTCTCTCCCTTTTCACCAACCTATAGTCAATATAACATTTATTTCATTCAGAATCTAGTTTCAGTTATCTTTCCTTACTTCTATTTTTCTCTAATATGGAGAATACAAATGAAGAACTTGCAGAAATAATTGCTAAAACCAGTTCTCTAGCATGTTTTGAGATTACTTTAGAGTTTCAACCATATCCAAGGCAAAAGCAAGAAATCCCAAACTCTATTCTTGCTGGCATACTCTTATCACAGAGAACCTTCAATGGGTAAAGAGTCAAATGTTTTGGCAATTCCTCCGAGAAGAATACATCAAGATAATTTAAATCATAGCTCTAAATATTTCTTCATCCTTTGCTACAATAATATCTAGATTTCTTGATTTTCTTTTATTAATATATATTGAGATTTTTTTCCTTTTCATTGATTTTTATTCTTTCGGTAAATGCCGGAATTTATACTGAAAATAATCAAAAATGTCAGATCAGAATTATATATATTATAAAATATAAAAGAAAGAGTAAGAGTTGCCTTTCCACTATTTCAGATTAATTGGAACCTAGATATTACATAGAGGTTTTGAAGTACAGAGACAGGCATGGAATTTATTTGTTTTGCAATTTCAATGTGAGGAGGGCACTTTACATGTTCTAGAAGAAGCCCCTTGGGATATTGCCAATTCTCTTCTAATTTTGAAAGAATGGAACTCATATCTGACTATTGAGAAGTTGAATTTCTCGAAATCACCTTTATAGGTCTAAATCCATAATCTTCTATCTAATCTAATGACGAATACTTAAATTATTGGCAATCTATTTAAAGGTTTGATGATAGTCAGCAAAAGAAGGTGTGCTGGAGTTTTTTCTTTTGCATTAAGGTCTGGGTGAAAGTAGGACAACCCTTTCTTGTGGGTTTTTCCAATAGAAGAAAGGAAAGAAACTCTTGAGTCGGTATCCTTTAGATATGAAAAACATGTTGATTTTATTATGATAAAGCTAATAATGAAGAAACAAGCTATTCCAACCTCAAATATGGCCCATGGCTTAAGACTTCTCTCGTAGGGGTTTCAAATTTTAGAGGAAATCCAATTCTCGGGCGAGATTGAGGTAATAGTGAATCATCAAGCCACTATTTTGTCCCTACCGCCACCAAGGATCAATCTTAGTGGAAAAAGTCTTAGCAGAAGGAGGTGCGTGTAGTTCACAAAATCAATAAGTTAGTAGAGCATATTGATTGTACCCATAGCCTGACATTTGGAAATAGACTATCATTACAATTAGAAGTAGATATGGGAGGTCCTTCATCTATAAGCCATTTGAATGCCATTGAAGCTCCACAAGACCCTAAAATGTCATATCAAAGCAATGAGACAGCAATTGCAGTAACTGGTACAAACTGTTTTTTATTTTTTGAACCTATTCTGACTAACAAAGGAAATTGATAGAAGTTGGTTTAACAGAGGAAACCAGGCCTCACGTTTCACGTATTCAACTGAATTGATTATAATCTGTTATCCTCCCCTTCTTTATTCAATGGTTTAAATATAAAAAACAGCCTAACAACTCCCTAATTACAAGGCAACCATTAAGCTATTTATTAGGAAATAAAGCCTAAGACTAGGGCCAGCAAGGATCCACGAAAGACTCAATCAACATAACCAAAAATAATAATAATAATTAATAGACACGTGACATTCCCTCCCCCTTAAAACAACTCTTGTCCTCAAGAGTGACTTTCGATCTCCATCTCTGTATCATCGTCACTATCCTGCAAAACAGCTCGAATGACAAAAAGTTTTTTACACCTATGCCCCGCTCCATATTTTTCATTGCACTTGAAGCATAGTCCCAATTTTTTTCTCTCGTTCAGCTCGTCCCAAGTCAATCGTTTGACGTTGTGGGTTGTTGGTATTGTCGATGTAGAAAAAGATTGCGATGATTGCGGTGTTGAATCAGTTGGCGCAGGAGTAGGTGTGGCAAAACTCTGTTCCTGAGATAAATTCCTCGCTTCATACAATCGTGCAAAGGAAATTGCCTCTAACAAAGTTCTTGGCCGATTGGCCAGCACATTCGTTCGTATGGAAGTTTTCAACCCACTAACAAAACAGCTTACCTGCCTTGATTGAGACAAATGCCCCACTTTGGCTAATAAATTTTCAAATTGAGTTTGGTACGTTTGAACAGTACCATGTTGCTGCATTTTTGACAATTCACCAAAGAAATCTATGAGCTGATTAGGACCGTACCGGGAGTGAAGCCCCTCTTTGAATTATGCCCATGTAACAACTGGGTTTTCTTGTTTTAACAGTTGATACCACATCTGAGCATCTCCCACCATGTGAAAAGAGGCGATTTCGACGTGCTCATTATCAGGAGTATGATGGAATTGAAAAAATTGTTCCGCTCGACAAATCCAACTTGTGGGTTCTTCCTTCTCATCAAAACGAGGGAAGTCGAGCTTAACCAGTTTCGGAGCATAAGAGGAAGTAGCTCCATAACTGATAGATCTCCCTCTTGACTCCGGAGTTCGTGCATCTGATTCAACGCCCCTTCCGTGAGAAGATTGGGAAGCTAATTGATCCATCCGCGCATTGAGTTGAGAGAAGAGCTCTTCTAAGCATTTAGCAATGCCCTCTTGACTACCGGCAAGAGATTAGACTGAATGCTCAAGTTGCTCCACTCTCTGATCCATGCCAGAGCTCTGATACCACTTTGGTACAAACTGTTTTTAATTTTTTGAACCTATTATGACTAACAAAGGAAATTGATAGAAGTTGGTTTAACAGAGGAAACTAGGCCTCACGTTTCACGTATTCAACTGAATTGATTATAATCTGATATCCTCCCCTTCTTTATTCAATGGTTTAAATATAAAAAACAACCTAACAACTCCCTAATCACAAGTCAACCATTAAGCTATTTATTAGGAAATAAAGCCTAAGACTAAGTCCTGCAAGGATCCACGAAAGACTCAATCAACATAACCAAAAATAATAATAATAATTAATAGACACGTGACAGTAACCCTTATGATCTGTCTGCCCATAGACCCAAATTTCATCCCTTTAGAAAATCTACAGATCCTGATCTTCAAGATGGGTTGCCTGATCCACTCATCACCAAACCTAGACTTTCTAAGGTGGATAAAGTCAAAGAACAAAGCAACAAGGGATCTAATCTTTCTATGGCCTTAAACCCAGTTCCTATTCCAAACATTATAAAGGCCATATGGAGGAAGAGTCTTTTCTTATCTAGAAACTTAAATTCAGTGTACCAAGAATAAATCTCTTGACAATTATTTAGTTTCATAGGTTTGCAAAGTAATTAAATACAACATATATTTCTGTTTGCTACCTCAAAGACTTTATTCCTAAGATTGCTATTTTTTCTATTTAATTTGTCTCAACAGAATAGGACAGTGGAAGAAGCATAATGTGGGAAACCTCTCTCTTAAGTAAAGCTTGGACTTGATTCCAATAGCCATGTAACTCTTTTGGCATGATCTAGGAAATATGAGCTATTGTCTAGGCAAAGATGGGATCATGAACCTCATCACCTTATTAATTCTGATATTCAAGGATAAAGAAGTATGTTCTGTCAGAAACTACCTTTTGGGAGGCATCAAATGGCCTGTTAGAAGTGGAAGATAGGTTCAAATTTTTTATGACCCATGGATACTAAATTTTCTGGGTTTCAGAGTATCCTCAGTCAAACCTCATGATACTATCGTTGATTTGGTATCTTATCTTATCAATACTCAAGGTTTCTAGATTATGGATCTTCTATCCTTATTATTTTATTATAAAGAGATACATGCTATTAGCAATATTCCTATTGGCCCTAATGATACAAACAATAAATTGATTTTTCTATTATGATGAATTTGGCAGATTATCAGCAAAAATAAATTTATCATTTTCTTTTGTGCAATTTTTGGGATGATTCCACTAGGACTATTGTTGATAGCTCATCTTCTAGATTTCTAGTATGGAACAGTATTTGGAAGCTGAAAGTACAACATAAAATTCAATGTTTTCTTTGGCGCCTCTATGTTAATATTCTATCTATTTGTATCATTTTGTTTAAAAGGAACCTTTGTAGGTCTAATTTTTGTTGTATATGTTGTAAAGTAGAGGAATCAAATATACTTGTTGTTTGAGTGAGACCATGCTCATGCCTCTTGGTTTATGTTTAATTTTGGTTTTAATCCACTTGCTTTTAACAACCCTTCCTCTTTTTTAATTGGTGGTCTAATTTAATTTGCAATCTTAATTGCAATGATAAATCCAATTTATTGGGCAGAATTGCTTGTTTATGTTGGAGTATCTAGAAATCTAGGAACATGCTTTATTTCAAAGGAACTTCTCCATATTCCTACTTTACAATCCATAAAACAAATTCTATGTTTAATGATTTTGTTACTGCTCATCAGGCAAAGGCTGCTCAATCTACCAGCTTTGATGGGAGCAACTATTTAATCAATTATTTGGTCTTTAGGCAGGTGATGGCTCATAAATGACTTCCTCTGCCAAAAGGTTGGCTTAAGATCAATATATTTAATTATTGACATCAACCGACTAGAATTGCTATAATTATTAGATCTCATTATGTGAATCTTAAAGAAGGTATTTGATGTGAATTATAAGTAGCGACCTAAGTCCCAACACCTTTACATTTGGAAGTAATTCCTTAAAAAGCTAAATAAGATTTTTATTTAAGACCTTGATCCAAATCTAACAATGTAGGAGAGAACTTTGATATTAAAATACTCAAGTAAGTAACTCTTTGTGTGAAAATTGATTTAAACAAGAATCAAGGAACAAGAGAAAATAAACTCTCTTAGAACAAATTTCTAAATTTTATTTAACCAATGGTTAAACTTCTTACATTGTTCAAGAGTAGTTAAAATAAGTTATAAGGGAAATTTTAAATTAGAGTATTTGGTAATAGGAACAAACCCATCCTTATACTATAAAACTAACTTAGCAAACTTTTGGGCCTTACACAAGCATAGCCCAATATGACAATTGATCTTAAGTCCAAATAAGAAAATTCCAACAAAGTACTGTAAATAGCAAGTAAAAATATATTAATTAGGCTTAAATACAAAATTATCCCAAGGATACACGGTAGAGTTTGTGGTGGTAAGATAAAGGAATGGCAACTACGACATCCGAAGTGTGACCACTAATTGGAACTAGCCCAACGGATACTCATGGGCTAAGCAAAGATGAACTAGGGCCTAATCTGCTTGTAGGAGACCAAGCTTATAATTGGAATCCTCCTTGCATTCTTTAATGGTAGCTAGATCACTCTAAAAGCCTTGTATCATGGCCAATAAAGCTTCCTTGAATTGTTGTAAGCATCCTCTGGTGATGAGTCCTTGGGCTTGGACAGAGTGGCTCCTTAGTTGCATCAATATTGCTTGCTTAATTAAATGTTATTCTCTTTTAAAAAATGAAGTTCATGTTGAAATATCAAATATGAAAAAAATCTCATATTGAAAAAAGATGGACCTAGTGAGGGTTATATAGGTGCAAATGACTCATAGACTTAATACTATAAGATTTTGAGTTGGAATATGCCATCAAGTCCACAAATGTATTTTATCACGAAGGCCCATCAAGCATATCGATTGCTTAGATAAGTGGGCTTTCTGATGTCAACACATAGTATCAGAGCCTAACTCAAACAAGGATGTGTATGGAGACGGTGGTCGTATCATATAGTTGTTCATATCCCTCAACGTTGAAAAGCAAAGGCTACTTCTTTGGGCTCCAGACCGACAGAAGTATAAATGGCTCTATGTGATATAGTATACTTAAGTCCAAATCCAAAAAGAAAGTCAATGGTTCAACGAGGATGAGTATAGAGGCGGCGATCGTATCTTATGGTTATATATATCCCTCCACATGGAGTAGCAAAGGTTACTTCCAGTGGGCTTTAGACCGGTGAAAATGTAAAGGGCTCTAGGTCCAGAAAGAATTCTGCTTAAGGGAACCCCAAGTCCAATGTGAAAGTTCACACTGAGAACGGGAGATTGTTGAAATATATCAAGTATGAGAAGAATATCACATTAGTAAATGATGGACCTAATAAGAGTATATAAGTACAATGACTTGTATGTCAAATGCATTAAGATTTTGGGTTGGAATATGGAATTAACTCTGCGAGTGTATTCCCACATTAAAATCCATCAAATAAATCTTTCATGTAAGTGGACTTTCTGGCGCTAATAGTTCAAGCCTTGCTTATTGTACTTCAAAAGGCAGTAGAATTTCAATTTATAAATGTATCTTTCAATCAAATAATTTGTAACTAATCCAAACTATTAAAACCTCTGTTAACTACTTGTAGGAGATTGAAGCCATTGTCTTGCGAATCAAAAGAGTTGCTACTAGCATTTTTTTATTTGATTTTTTCTTCTACTTATAAAAAGTGTAATCATGTAACAGAATGGATAACATCCACTATCTCTAAATCTTCTCTTAGGAGAGATTAGGTGATAAATCACCCCAAAAATCTTGAGCTTTTATTATGTTTTGACTCTTCAAGTTAATTTGATGAATTTTATTTAATTCAAAAAAAATCTTAGATCCAATTATCCTTTATCAAAAATATATTTCTATAATAGTAAATCGCGCATGAGGAATAAATTGAAGCATTAACTGTTAAGATGAACAAATTGAAAGCTAAAAAGTTAAAAGGGGTGAAAATATTTACACCCCACAAAAATACTAAAAACATCTCAATTTATCAATACTCTCTCATTATAAAATTTGAAATTTTATTTTTTTATTATTACACCCCACCAAAAGACATAAATATCCTTTATATTATTATACTTAATTTTGATTTATACACTCCACCTAATTTTGTCCAATAAAGCTATATAAAACTAATATTAACAACAAAATATATTCAACAATCCATAGCAAAATTTTAGTTTTAGTTCACTTAATCAGAACTGAACATTTAACTTTTTTTAGTCATTTTTTATAAACAGTAAAAAATATTGAATAACATGCAATTGAATATTTAATTATTTAATCATATTTGGTCAAACTAGGCCTAAATTATTTTATTTATTTATATTGCTTTAAATTACTACATATTCATCTTAAATTCTCCAGCAAACTCATAATCAATGTCTTTTTTTCATCTTTTAGTTTGAAATATCAGAAGAGTGGAATAATTTGAATAGACGGTAAAATTGTTTGAGAATTATAGAAGTGAAAATTGATAAAAGAAAGGGTTTTTAGAGTTTAGAATAGGGTGCCGATAATAATCTGAATGGATGAAGTATAAATATCAATGATAAAATTATAAATATTGAAATTTAATATCCTTCAATGTAAATATCCCCACCAAAGTTAAAGACTCAATCATCAACGTAAATCTTTTTTTTTTCTATTTTTTTCTTCGAAAACCAATAGATGTCAGACGCAAAGAACGGATAAATATTGAGAATAAAATGATAAATAAAATTACTTAAATGCTCTAATCAGTCACCTCTCGATAGAAAAGATTAGGGCATTTAAGTTCATAAAAGACGGGCAAGTTAGCAGCACTTATATATTGAAAATTTTTCAAAGAGCAAATTGTCAGCACTTGAAACTTTGCACTGCGAGTCAAACAAAGTCAGCAAAATGGAAATGCTTGAAACACAAAATTGGAAAGATGTGTTTAATAGCTATGTTGAGTTGCACACTAACGTCCTTAAAAGCTAAAGAACTATACCAGTGGTACAAAGCATTCTCTTGAGTTTCTACTTTTTCTGGCAACCCCTTGATCCCAAAACTATTCGAGTGAGTCGTTCCCATGTAAATATAGAAGAGATTTCCCCAATGAATAAGAACATTGAATCAGTAAAGAAAAAGGGAAAAATGGCATCTAAAACGGAAAAAAAAAAAACACTGTGATCTCTATATTTCACAAATGCCTTTTCAATTGACTTGGCATACCTATACCTGAGCAGCAAGGAGTTCATTCCATGCGTCTGGAATGCCAGGCAGACACCAATGCAAGCAATCATTTACACCCTGCATTTTCTTCACACTGTATCGAGAAATGTGACTCTCATCTCTAAGATCAGACAGAGCAGTAATATCCAAAAGCTTTATCCTTGTCCCCTTAACAGCATTCGCAACAACTGGATCACTTGATTCTTCTTGAGAGACTTGGCTCCCTCCAGTCAATGGAATGGTATTATCACAGTTACCCCCACTGTTCCAGTCTCCATTACGGAAATGCCTTGGTGAGATAGTCCTAAAGAAAGCTTTAAGTCGGAGATGTGAAGGAAGCTGTGAATCAAGCCACTTGGCAATACTATGTACTGTAAAATTCTTGGCATTCCCAATATCTAGAATTTTTCTATCTTCAACTGGTGTTCCATTCACATACATCACCCAATGATTTGCTCTAAGCTTCCCTCTGTTCCAATGATGTCCTGTGTTGAGAACTAACACATCAAACCGATGGAGAAATTGTCTCATGAAAGATGGTGCACGGTCCAAATGCATGGCAACATCAGTGGCAGGGTCTGTAATGTTCAAAGGCTCTAGGTCTGCAAGGCTTGCTGACCAGTAGTATAAAATAGTGGTATTAGTGTTTGAGAATCGGTAAGCCCATCCATCAGGACGAATGGCTCCACGGCGTTTGACAAGGCCATATTCTGTTCCCACATCTTCAACATCTAGCCTCCATTCCCCACCAGAAGCCATGCACATCATTGATTGAAATTGTTGCCTGCCTAATGAATCTCCTATAAATGCAATTGTTTTGTCCTGCATCCTGGAATGTAATAATAATTAAGGTATTGAATAAATGTAAACACCTGAGCCGGTTGATGGTAACAGCACTGATAACAGCAAACTCAACTGACATATTATGATTTTTTCTTTTTCTTGTTCCTTCGTCATCTTCTTTTTCTTTTTTTTTTCTTGTGTATTTTTTAGATGAAGGCATACGCTGTTACTCCTTGTATTTAGAATCAGAGGTAAAAATAACTATATAAAAGAAATTAAAAAAAAATGAATAAAGTAAAAGCCAACCTTTTCAAGATTTGAGTTGGTTCAAACTCTGGCATTTTGCAATTTTCAGGCTGCCACCTATATCCCTCATACGAAAAATCAGTTCGTTGGGTCAGTCTGCATGCCCACATTTCTGATAACCATTGTTTACATCCAAACCCAGAATACAATGGCCGTCTGCTATCAGCCACCCATCTACCCTTGGCATAATTGCAGACTGCAAAGTTGACATGAAATTTCTTAAAAATATAAACATACAGAGACAAAACATTTTGATAAGTGCACGTAAATCAAATCCATGAAAGCTTACAAACAATGTTGTACATAGGGTAAATTATTATAATCTCCTCAAGTTTAGGCATTTATACACTTTAATCCTTTATTCACAATTAGTTATTTTCGTCTTAAAGTTTCTAATGGCTCTACACCTTAATTACTAGAAATTACAAATTTCCATTATTACTTAGTCCGTAACATTTTAAATTAGACCATACTTTTAACCCCTAAAATTTTAAATATTATTGTTGAGAAATAGTAGGTTCTACTACCAATCACAAAAAAAAAAAAAAAAAAAAAAAGTTCCAATAAACACAGTTCTGTAAAATGAACCTCCAAAGTTTTTCGTTCTTCTAACCTTTGTACGAGTGTCTACATAAGCACGAAAGTTAAGACAGACCCATACCCCAGTCATAACCTGCTTTTGTTGTATCTAACCCATGCTCAACTATCCAAATTAGAAGCAAACGTAAGTTTCTACCTAACCCCACAAACTATTTTGCTAACACTAGAACTTCCCAAACATCACAAAACCAGACTGTTAAAACAGCAAAGGCATCACAGTTTTCAGCAATAAATTGTAACTCAGTCTCTAAATTGTTATATTATAATAATCTAACATTTTTACTAATGGTAGTATAAGGTCTAAAGTTGCTAACTTTTAAGTAAAAGCGACTCATGGTTAACTGAGCACACACAGGAACGGAGATTTTGGAGCGTAAGCAAGGGTTGATGCACATGAGAGGTTGTTGCAGAAAAATTATACAAAAGATGGAAAAATAACTAAGATTCAATATTCATAACAAACTTAGATATTAGAATTATTTAATCAAATTGACAAAAAGTTAGCAATCTCGGCAGCCATGGAAGTTCTGGATTTCACTAACTGCTTGGAGTTTGTGAGACTGTTACCAAACCGCTGCAAGTATACACACGTTTCTCTCATGGATCCAAGTCCAAGCAGGCACATATTGAATTTCTGAATTAGTCAATTGTTACAGTTATTTTATTTTAGTTATTTGTTTGAATATTTCTTGTTTTGTAGGAGGATGTTCCTCCACTTTCTATTTCATGTTGTTAGTTGAGGAGGGTGTGCCTCCATGTTGAAGTAGTGCTCCTTTGATGTAGGAAGCAGTTATACTTCCTTTCTGTATTTAAACAATAACATCAATGAAGAGAGGGAGCTTCCAAAAATCAATTAAGTCTTTGAGCACTTCAAGTCTCAAGGGGTTCCAGGTTCCCTCTTTTAGAGCCTGAATTCTTAATCACCATAAGTCGCAAAAAGAAAACCATTAACCCAAACACTCAAACACCTACCGTACCCTTAACTCACCGACCCATAACTAGATCCATAACTCGGGACCGTAACATTTTGGTATCAAAGCCAGCAGTTATGGGAGACTCTGTTCAAGATCAACTCGCCAAGCTCTTTCAATTATTGTTGGCCGAGCAGCAAGCAAACAAGGACCACAATGAAAAGGTTGAGCAATTGCATGCCAAATTGGATGCAATGTCTCAAAAATTGGAATCGACTAAGAAGGGATTACAATCCAGCAGTGCTGGGAGTCAAGCAAAATCAAGGAGAGAAAAGGGAGTTTCTGGTACTTCGGTTTCCGAAAATTCTGGAGGAAGCTCGATAGTGCCGAAATTCACAAAGCTTGATTTTCCTCGCTATGATGGGCTGGAAGACCCTTTGGGTTGGCTTTGCCGCTGCCAGCATATTTTTAGGCACCAACAAACACCCGAAAAGGAGAAGGTGAGTTTGGCTTCATACCATCTGGAAGGGATTGCTCAGCTGTGGTATATGCAGCTGCTGGAAGACATTCCAGATCCCAATTGGGATGAGTTTTCACAACAATGCAATCTTCGGTTTGGACCTCCAATCCGCAGCAACAAGTTGGGAGAACTGGCAAAGTTGAAACAAACAGGTTCTGTTGCAGAATACCGGAACAGATTCGAAGCTCTGGTGTCACGTGCTGGCACTCTTACCCAGTACCAAAAAGTCCAGCTGTACCTCAGTGGATTGCAGGATTCCATTGCTGTTGAAGTGGAGCTTCACCATCCAAAAGAATTGGTGAATGCAATGAGCATCTTCAGGCTGTATGAACGAAAACTATTTCCACGTTATTCAGCTGTGAGAGACACTCGTCGCAATACCTTCACACCCGAACCTCGCGCCAATCGATCGGTGAAGCGGCTGACCCATGAGGAGATGGAGGAGAGGCGGAAAAAAGGACTGTGTTTTAACTGTGAAGAACAGTTTGTTCGTGGCCATCAATGTAAAAAGCTGTTCTGGATAGATTTGGAGGAGACAGATGAGGCAAGAAAATCAAATTCTCATCCAGATCTCGAGCCACCAAAGATTTCATTGAATGCTATTACTGGAATTCGAAATCCTCAGTCCATGCGTTTGATGGGTAGTTGGAAGGGCGGACAAGTCCTGGTTCTTGTTGACTCTGGCAGCACTCACAGCTTTGTATCTGCCGCAAAAGTTGAGGAACTAGATGCTGAAGTAAACGGGCAGAATGGGTTGAAGGTTAATGTCGCCAATGGAGAACAACTTAACAGCCCAGGTATATGCAAGGGGATTCCGATTCTACTGGAATCTAACTCTTTTTTGGTGGATTTGTTTGTTTTACCCCTAACCGATTTTGATGTGGTTTTGGGAGTGAACTGGCTTCGAACATTGGGGCCCATTCTGTGGGATTTTGCTATCATGAGTATGAGTTTCTTCCAACAGGGGCACTTAATAGAATTGCAGGGCATGACTTCTTCATACTCTTCAAGACAGTCAGACCTCAACAGTATGCTGATTTCTTCTGATTCCGATGTCCAACTGCAGAAACTGTTGGCCGAATTTGCTTCTTTATTTAGTGCTCCAACTGGGTTACCTCCTAGCAGAGCCTGTGACCACCGTATTCCTCTGGAACCAGGGGCGGGACCTATGGTGGTTCGACCCTATCGATATCCACATGGACAGAAGGATGAAATCGAGAGGCAATGTGCAGCAATGTTGCAACAGGGAATAATCCGCCCTAGCCGATCCCCATTCTCATCGCCAGTGATTTTAGTTCCAAAGGCAGACGGTTCTTGGCGTTTATGTGTTGATTACAGAGAATTAAACGCCAAAACCATCAAGGACAAATTTCCCATTCCGGTGATAGATGAATTATTAGAAGAGTTGGGTGGAGCTAAATTCTTCACAAAGCTAGATCTACTTTCTGGGTACTTTCAAGTGGGCATGCATCCTTCTGATGTGGAAAAAACTGCTTTCCGGACTCATCACGGACACTTTGAATTCTTAGTGATGCCGTTTGGACTATCCAACGCCCCTTCAACCTTTCAGGCTTTAATGAACGAGGTATTTCAACCATACTTGAGGAAATTTGTTCTCGTTTTCTTTGATGATATTTTAGTTTTCAGTCAGTCATGGACAGAACATCTCCACCACTTACGGCTGGTATTTCAATTGCTGGTGAAGAACAATTTGTTCCTCAAACGTTCCAAGTGTGTTTTTGGAAAAAACTCAATTTTGCAATTAAGAGTTTTAGTAATGGAACTGACAGATAAAAGATTAACAGGAAAACAAGGCACATGAAGGATAGAAGATAATTTAATATTTGAAGTACAGTCAATAGAACCTGTTCCCGATATAGGAGTAACAGGACCATCTGCTATTTTGATATTATTTCCTTTAGGACATGAGGAATAGTTTTGAAACCTTCTTAAAGAGCCTGTCATATATTTATTTGCTCTTGAATCTATAATCCATGAACAAGTATTATGATTAGTGGAAGAGGCATTACCTGAGATTACAACATTTGATGAACCAACAGTTGAATTGGTGTTAAGCTGAGATAAGAGTCGCCTTAAATTTTGAACCTCTTCATTAGATAGATTGTCACTTGAGGTTGTTGCACCATTTTGCCCTGTTGCCTCAGTGAAATTTGCTTGATTCTTTACTGGACTGCCCTTTTTTTCTCCACGACTTTTATTTGGTTTGCCATGCAATTTCCAACAAGCTTTCTCAACTGGTGTTGCATACAGCATAGCACTTCTTTTGCTTTCTTCTTGCTGCACATATGAATATGTTTAAAGTAAGGATGGTAAAGGTTCCTCACCAAGTACTTGGACTCTGATTTGATCATATTCTAGATTTAAGCCAGCAAGAAAATCATATATACACTCCTCCAATAATTTCTGAAAAATTAATTGCATTTGTAGCACAGTTAGCTTGAAAATTCTGATCGTAATCAAATTCCTGTCACAAACCACTTAATTCTGAAAAATATTCTGAAATAGTCTTCTCTCCTTGCTTCGTTCCATGAATTTTATTTTAAAGTTTATATTTTTGTGCAACATTACCCACTTGAGAGTAAGTTTGAGAAGCAGCTTTCCAAATCTTTTCAGTTGTATCAAGTAGCAAATATGTTTTTGCAATAGCAGGTTGCATGGAGTTGATGAGTCATGATATAACAAGAGAATTTTCTGATTCTCACTAATTAAATAAGGAATCAGATAATTCAGGTTTTTTTTTTCTCCTGTTATATATCCCCGTAACCCCCTAGCTTTAATAAACAATAGACAAGACCTTAACCAAGCAAGATAGTTCATCCCATCAAGTTTCACAGGGCTAATTTGTAAAGAGGGATTATCAGTAATTGGAAGACTAGATTTTTTATCATCTGCCAATTTATCCTTTCAACAAATAGGGTCTTGACAAGAGTGGCCAAAATAAACAGTAGACAAAATACATAAAAAAGAACAATACTGCGGATTGAAGATTCAACAGTAGACAATTTTTTTTGTCTAAAATCGAATGGAAGCAATAATACATATTTGAAGGTTCAACAATACAAAAAATAATTTTGTCTTCAACCGAAATAGTCGGATCCAACCTTTAGGTACCTGGACCACATTGGAAATGGCCAGAAATGAGTTCGGGAGAAGAACCAGTGAGAAAAGGTTGCCGTAAGCGGTCCCACCCGGTTCATTCACCAACCTGTGAACAGTAACCCATAAGCTTTCACCGGCGCGTGAGCTCACGTACAGCGGCGTCTTATGATCGGTCTTTGGCAACAAGCCTAACTCGGCGTAGACTTTCTTCCTAGGTGGGCGGTGAGTACTGCCGAATGATGGTTGAGGGCAAGTTACTCCCTTACCAACACAGTGCAGTTACTGTGACTCCACCAACACTCACTGTATTAGAATGAACAATTTAACACAGAAAACTAGGCTCTGATACCATGTTAATTTTAATGTAATTAGAGAAAATACTCTAATTCTCACTTATTTCTATGTTTCTATTACTCCAAATACAATAAGTATTTGTACACCAAAAAATGCACAGCTAGCTACAAAAAGTTTATTCTACAACCAATTCACTAAGCTTTACACTTAATAGTTCCACGTATACAATAATAAAATAGCTAACTACTAATCAAC
Organism: Garcia nutans; assembly: GCA_947685225.1. NCBI lineage: Eukaryota > Viridiplantae > Streptophyta > Magnoliopsida > Malpighiales > Euphorbiaceae > Garcia > Garcia nutans. Next base: position 46,593,907 of record CANTUV010000035.1, read on the forward strand.
TAGCTATTGTCTACCAACACTTTCAATGTGAGATCCAAGTCTATTCCTTCAATTAGGACCATAATTGAATCAAACTGTCTAGACCATAACACCTTCAACTAGGATCATAAAAGAATCATATTGTTCAAGTAGGATCATAACAGAATCATATTGTCTGGACTATAATACAGTAGATTTGAATTTGTTTTGAGTTTTAGAAAAGATTAAGTGATGAACCTCATAAAACACTCAACAATAATAATAGCATCATTGCTCCACTTATAGTCCACTTTACGGGGCACAAAACAAAATTTAGGTTCTATTTACTCTTTTGAAACCTGATTAACAATAGCTAGTATCTGAAACTAGTCTATCCATATATATATATATATATATAACAGGATAAATGGCTTAACTAAAAATTATTGAAAATCCCAATGTGCTAATCCATAAGCTCCTAAGGCCAATAACCCGCTTATGGATAAAAAGACTCAACTAGTCAATCCTGCTGCTTCCATAAGAGGATGCCACCTGAAAATTAGATTACCAAAAGATTCAAAAGGTACATTTCTATAATTTAGCCAGTTCTGTGTGCTAGTTTTATGGACTCTTAGCTTCTTCTTTTTTTCATTTTTTTTTTGTTATATTAATAATCCTACTCAACATAAGATTTAAATAAAGGCTGATTCTTTACTTCAAATACCCAAGCTTCAAAAGCACTAGGGTCCCAATTAACTAAAGGTATAAATAACTGTGCTACTAAAGCATTATAATTTAGTCTTTCAATCAATAAAATTACAGCAAATCATGCTTTTATTTCTAGTTATGTGATGCAATTCTAATCCTAAAACTGTGAGGCTTTTTAACAGGAGTAACCCTAGTTCAATTTGGTTTGTTTAATTTGTCCTTTGTTTTTCTAAGAAAATCATATCTTCCAGACTAAAAATTTTAATCTCTAATTCTCTAGCTCTATTCTCTAAAAGTCCTATTTCCCCTAGTAATTTAACATCACAAGACAAGATGGAGTTTAAGGAGATGGGAAGGGAAAAACCTAATATATAGCCACAGGCTAATGGGCCTTTCTAATCAATGAAAAAAGAAAAGGAGCAAAAAAAAAAAAAAGAAAAAGAAAAAGAAAAAGAAAACTTCCTTTTAACCTTTGACTTGTCTCTATTTATATTAGAAGTTCTAAATCAAACAAGAATCCATTCTTTATGCTCTTTAGAAAGCCAAACACAAATTTCTAAATTAAAACATCCCCTCCTACATGTTGACCAGCGGAAGTAAATTTTAATTAGAACAAAAGGATAAAACAAATTTATCACATATGACAAAATACAGTTTAAAAAAAAAAGTGTACCTTTCTCATTGGGAGAAGACATCTCATCCCCATCACTATTTTCCCTTTCAGAAGATAATGAAGTGGTAAGATTCATTGGTGAAGCAGCAGAGTTCTTTGGCATTTCCATCTCTGAACTAATGGAATGAGAATATTTTTCTTCATGTTCCACTGGTTTCACAAAAACTGGAGAGGAGCCTCTTGGGGCATCAACAACAAAATCTAAGCAATAAAAGATTAGGTTTAAGCCAAAAGAGAGTTAGCTAGTTGATGAACCTTTTTGCCCCTATTAAAATTTAACAAACACATTAGTAGAAATCAAAATTCTCTCTCCCAACTAATAAACACAAAGGGCAAAGGCAGCTCGGTGTAAATGCGTTTCCTCTAATACTCCTCAAAGAAGAGAGGATCATAAATCTTTAAACAAAAGAGGAAAAGGAAATCTGCCAAGTCGAGGATCTTTATTTGTTTCTCTAGTATTTGGTACATGTAGTAATATTCAATAGAGAAAGAAACAATAGTTGAACTAATATTCAGCCAATGATAAATCAATAGTAGCCTTTTTAAGACAATAATAGGTTTCCTTAACATAAAGCACATGCCACTAAGGCATGGTCTGTTTGGTTTTTTTTTTTCTCCCATGTAGGTAGTGGGAGGTCATAAGTTCAAGTCTCCACACACACTTGAACTTTCAATAATTTAGTAAGAATTATTAAGTGTATACTGACAAATTAGAGTCTGAAAGTTTATTATGGTTCCAAGAGGTTCCAAGGAGGCTTAAAAGGTGGGATTTCCTCTAGGAAGCTTGAGGCTTGAACCATAATGGACTTGGAAAGGAAAAGCTTTGTGGGAAAGCAAGTTATCTTTTATTTAGCTCATTTGATATTTTCAATATAAAAAAAATAACTAGATAATTTACAGCAAAAATTTGTTACTCAAACATGTATAAATGGATCATAGAATTCTGTACTCAAATAGTTTTGCCATAAAAACACATTGGTGAATGTAATCGACAATGGACATAAATTTGAATCCTGACATTGAAGAGTAGAAAGCCATATACAAGGGTAACTAACTGGAACAACATAAATTGTCAAATACAACTCCAGCACACAATAACAAGAAATAATACCCAAAGCACAAGGAAAGGGAACAAATATATAGTTTAAAAGCAAAACATTCATCAAAACACAGAGTCAAAAACAAAAAGTACAAAACAACTTAAATGAAATACAAAATGATCCATAGAAAATACAAATATATGTGTGTGAGTGTGTGTGTGTGTGTGTGTTTATGATCCAACAACAAATTCAAGTTTTATGAAACTCCACATCTACTTTCTTTTAATAATGCTATTTTGTCTCTACTTTATCTATCTTCTGGTTTTGAAAAATTTCCCCTTTCCACCTTTTAGGTTGGTATAACACAAGATGTAACACCAAGAAACTCTTGACGTGGCATTTTGAATTTGCAGACACTGCAGTATGTCAATAACAACATTTTTATATGTAACTAAAAGGAGGCAATCGCCTCCTTTTCCACAAAGTGGCTTCAGCACTGACTGCTTTTAGTCCTCTAACAATCAGACTTTTCTTCTCCTTGTAAACAACATTCATAAAAAAATAGTAATTATGGCTAATAATAGAGAATGCATGAGAAAAACAAAACAAAACAAAAACAGATAGATGTATGGATGGTTTAGAAGCGTACCTGAAGAATGAAAGCTAAATTGCTCTTGTGCTGACTGGAGAGTAACAACAAAAGGATTCTTCTCCCAAGCCAAAAGAAATATGGTTGTAAAAATAAGAGTGAGCAGAGTGACAGAAAGATGTCTCCCTCTCAATCTAAAACTATTTGCTCCTTTCATCTCTCTACTCATAAGTCATAACACACGCCCTTCAAACTTTACACCCTTCGATTACAAGGGCTGATACTAAACATCTTTGGCAACACGCCATCATATCAACTGCTAACAACTTAGGAGGCTTCTTCTAGCTGCATGCCAAATGCAAAATAATTATTTTAATACTAATATCTTAATTTCAAGCCCAGAACACAGCATGTGATTTCTTCTCCTTTGAAAATGATAAACCAGATTAGGCAAGCTTCATTCATTTTCATACTTATTTAATGGAAATTCATAATTTCCTAAATTCCATAGCATAGCCAAATCCCACAAGTTCAAAACTTGAATGAAATGCTTAAAATCCAAACATGTAATCTTAAAATCCAAACACATAATCTTTTGCACAATTCAGTTGGATTATTAATCCAAACATCGCTGATTTTCCAAATAATTATTTTTCAGCAAGTATAATTTTCATAAAATCCAAATCAGTTGCCTTGGATTTCATACCATGAACATACATTTAAAAAAAATTAAACGGAAAATAAATAAAATAAATGAAAACTATAAAAAAAAATAAAGGAACATGAAGAAAAATTACAAGTGCCTGATATTAAATAGAAAAATCTGGTGCAGCCTCCAAATTGATGGTGATGAATGTTGCTTAACCAAGATTCAGATCCAAATGCACAGAGTCTGGGAGTAAGGAAGGAGAAGGAAGAAGAGAGCCAAGATTTTGTTCAATAATTTTGGTCCAGTTAAACTTTGACACGTGTAAAATGTCGGGGAGTCGTGTGTCATTTCGAGAAATGATAGCGTTAGTTTTGGTAGCTCGGGATTTATGCGGTGAAGTCACCCTCCTTAAATATTTCCCTCTATTTGAAAAATAAAAATTTCATAAAAACTTAAAATATAGTATCTGAGCGGAAAACAGTCAAATCGTGACAAAAGATCAGAAATTTTAAATTTAATTTTAATTATTGAGATTTGCTGCGTACTTAACGTGGATCGAGCAAAAAATGCACAAGCAATCTGTAATATTTACTGTTCAGTTTAAATTATTATTATCAACACATGTATTTTTATTAAAAAAATATTAAATTATTTTATATAAAATTATTTAAATAGACTAAAATATTCTTGATTAACTTATTAATATTAAAAATATTCTTTCATTTTATTAATTAACTCATTAATATAAAGATATAATTAAAAAATTAATTAATTTTTATTAATTTTATAAAGTGATAATATAAATTAGATAAATTTTTTCAGTAAAAATAATAATTTAAACAGAATAAAGTTAGTTTTTTTTCTTTTCTCTCTCTCATTAATATTTTTTCTAAATTTTATTATTTAAACCATTGTTAAACTTTATTTAGTTAATAATATTTTTTTATTTTATTTAGTTTGATCTCTCAAAATCTATTAATTTATATTTTTTTAGCCATAATTGAATTTTTATTTTAGTAATTATTTTTTATATAAATATTTTTTTTTGAAACTATAGGAGATAAATAAATTTATTGATATTTGTTGATTTGTATAGAAAGAAAAAGTCTTTGCTAGAAAAATACTATTTGAAACTGTTTATTCTATTTTTGACCTTAGTCAACTCATTTTGACTATTTTATTCTTTCAATTAAAAATTCTTAATTTTTTTAATGTTATCTTTCTTTTTTATTTCATTTAGAGTAAAATAATCAAAATGAATCTATTTAAAATGAATAAAATCTAAAATAGAATAAATATATCTAAGGAATATATTTCTACTTAATTTTCTTAAAGGGTATTTGTTTATTGAATTGTCAAGTATGATACTTTATTAATATAATTAAAAATTATTGTAAAAATGATTATTTATTTTATTATTTGTTGGTATGCAATTTTATATTTTAATTCTAAAATTAAGATGTATTTTAATTTTAAAGAAAAAAACATAATGAATGGAGCATTAATATCATATAGAATGAGCAGGATTTAAACACTTAGTTTATTAAGGCTGTTTATTTAGCCTGCTGGCTTGGTGTATCTGATCTAATATGAATAGATCAACTGGATTGGGCTGAATTTCAAAAATAATAAATCGAGCCTCAAGTAAAAAAAAATGAAACTCGATTTATATTCAAGTCGAGCTTTAGGCTAACTAATATTCCTTCAGACTAATATATATACGGAAATCGAGTGCGTGCTGCTAACCTAGCCCACATCCCTTTTTATTTGGCATGTTCAAATGCTATAAGTCAAGCTGAGTTAGAGTATTTAGCCTATTAGGCCAACTCAACAAGATACAAGAAGTGGGTGGCCCAACCTAGTCTGAAATGTCAAAATAAACAAATGTATGAGGAAATTGCATTATATATTATTTTTTACATTCTATTTTCATTTTTACTGCTTCTATTTTTTTTTCACTTTTATTCTTTTTTATCTTTTGTTTTTACAAAATTATAGTAGTTTTTCTACCTTTTCTTCATAGTCTTCTCTTTCAAATTAAAGTCATCATCGTCATCTTCTTCTTCTCCATATAAAAACATAATAAAACCCTTAGAATTTAGAATTCCCAATTCCTATATTAACACATTTTCTTATTTAATTTTCTTGCCTTTTCTTTCTTAAGTTATCTTTTCTTAGAAAATTCACATAGGCCTAGAAAAAAAAAAAGAAAGAAAATGTATTGGAGACAAGTTCATCAATGGTGAACCCAAATCACCATTCATGGAGTACAGAAAAAAAAAAAGAAGGAAAAAGGTCATTGAGAATTTTTTTTCTTTTTCTTTTTCTCCAAACAAAAACAGAGTTTTCCATTTTTCTAATTTCCTTTTTCACTCTCTCTCTAATGCAAGCGTTTTACAAACTCTGTGATTATTATTATTTCTCTTTAATTTTTAACATCGACACTATTTTCTTACTTGAATTTACTCTCTCTTTAGACTAGAGTAGACTATAGGTTATTAAAAGCTCCCAACCTTTTTAACTCTATCTATGGCTTTTATGAGACTAATTAATCAAAGGACATTAATCTATGTGTTGTTGTTGTTGTTGTTGTTGTTGTTCTTATTGTTGTTGTTGTTGTTGTTGTTGTTGTTGTTGTTGTTATTAAGGCTTGAACTTTTTTGGGGACAACTTGAAATTCGAGGTGTTTATGTAGAAGTATTGGTTGTATCAGTTCAATGTATATTATGGTCTACTATTAAGGTTGTTTCATACAAAGAGACATGTAATATGACAATCCCTTGAATAAGAACCTGCCATTTCTTGTCTGGGTTTCAAGATTGTGCCTGGTTGTTCTTCAAAAAAGTTTCTAAAGTTTCTTCAAACAGCCTTCTCCAAGTTTGGTAATCCATGTGTGTCCATACAATTTTTGCTTGAGTTCACTATAGAAAATAGTTTTTCTTTTAAACTAGTTGCATGAGTTAGGAAGAATGAGAAAAAAAGTAAAATAAAAAAGGAAAATAATTTTATGAGTTATTTACAGATGAGTGTAAAATGGGATTTGAGAATTAGAAATTTTTTTTACATTTTACTTTTCTTCTCAAAGTTATCTATGAATATTCCATTTGTCTTCTTCTAATAATTGTAGTAAGTTTCCATAGATAACTCATTTAGTGTAATTTTCTTCTTTTAGGGAGTTAATAAGAGGGGATTTTGTGATTTTGAGATATTTTTGTTGGCAAAAGTTGTAAACTTATTTTTGAATTTAATTATTTAGTATGATATCTGTAACACTCTTATACCATATACACATATAATATATATACCCCATATACGTAAAATTCGCATATAAAATATAAGAATGTCATTGTAATGATCATGAACAACTCCTCATTTCAATATTAGTTGTTATCAAAAATAATTTAACCGTTTAAATATAAATGTAATTTATAAATAAATATTTAAAGAAATAATTAAATGTCAAAAATATGAATTTAAAAGAAATCTTTGGAAATATTCTCCAGAGTTTTGTTTGAAATTTTAATAAATTTCAAAGCAAACAAACTCAACCTGCATTTTAAAAACACTCCCAAAATACATATCTTCACAAAATCCACCATTCATTTTATCAAATTTACATCCAAAAGTTTCTCAGCATAAACAATACGCAATATAAGTACATATACATGACATACATTGCATAAAATCTTTCCCAAGACTTATTTAATATACAAAAATAATGTTTATAATATTAAAATATATATACATGTATGCATCACTCTCCGAGTTGGTCTGGTGGTACGCTTAATCTCCAAACTTTAATCTCAGTTTTGATCATATCGGTCTACACTTCCAATTATCTGCACGATACACACTACCGTATTAAGCTTTACAGCTTAGTGGTACACAATTTAAAACAATATACATGCATAACCAGATATTCTTTCTCATAACAACATTTTACAATATTAATACAAAGCATTTGTTTTCTCATAATCTATATACACATACATTACACATCCTCACGCACATGCACATTGAGCCCAATAACTCCTGTACAATTAATAAGTCTAGTTATTACAATAATAGTTTCTCGACCCAACTCTACTTGGGTCTATTTTAATCTCAATCTCATGACCTAGCTCTACTTAGGTCAAGACATAGTTCTACTCAGGTGTACCAATGATTGCATAATCAATCTCAACAATACTGGACAAGTAATTATATAGGGTTAAAAACACACAATAATGTTATAACTTGTCACATTCTCATTATATTTCCTCTTTCTTTCATCATTTCCACATTTTCTTTCTCATTTCTTGTCACATTGTTCATTTCTCATCTTTTCCATTCATTTTAACATATTTCACATTTAATACATTAAGTCCATAATCATTGCAACAACCATTCTACAATGGCTCAACATATCGCATTTCATGCTTTTCATATACTTTTACTTAAACCCATGAAAACCAATAACAAAGTGATATAACACATTCACAAAGTCACAATGTGTTATATCAACAACAATATTATTAAAACAATATTTATTAAATTGTGTACTAACCTCAATTATTACCAAGTTCCAAACCTTAATCACCCTCCAACTTTAACTTCACCATTTGCCCTTCTTTACTTCAACTAAGCAAGTTTACTCTTCTCATTTATAAACTATATTAGAAATATTAAAATAGCATTAGTACCTCATTCTAAGCCATTTTAAATCAATTAACAACATTTACAATCATTCTTTCAAAAAAACCCACCAGACCCCTATTTCACCCTTACTACCTCTTTCAAACTACCATCAAACCCATTCATTTCAATTATACAACTATAAAATCTTTATTTATATATCAAAATAACATCATTACAAATTATTTTACCAACTATAGTAACCTCCATCACAAACCCTAATTTTCATACCCATGCCATAAACCCTAGTTCTACTATAACCAACTCATATCCAATTTATAACCATAAAATCATTTTATCAACATCAAAATAACGTCAAAGCTATCTATTACAACAATTATAAATACCCTTGATGCAAACATCAAGGCAAATCAAGAGGATTGCCCAATATTGAGGCCTGGTCCAATTACCAAAAGTATTTCCAAGCAATTGAAGACCAACATTCATTATAATATCCCAAAGTATACCCTAAAAGTTTTGGAGTATTTATTGTTGTATTTGGATTAAGTGTATTTATTTTAGTGGTAAGAGAAGAGGTTTTGAGTAGAGTGTATATGTTGTATATATTGGGATATATACAACATATACAAGTCAATGTATGAAGGGTCAAAGGAATTAATTAATTTGAATAAGAGTGAGTGGAAGTGGATGGAGATATTTTGGATTATTTTATTGTATATTGCTTGGTGGAGAGGGTTTTGAGGAAGAGAGTTGTTGAGAGAGTTGACTTTGCTTTCTTTGTTTTCTTCTTTCCTTCTTTCTTCTTCGTGGCTCATTTTCTTTCCTTTTCTTTTCTTTGTTTGGCCGACCCTCCATAGCAAGAGAGCAAGAGAGAGATTTGATCTTCCAAACTCAAGATTGAAGGAAGTTTTCAAGTGATCAAGTTGGGAATTTAAGAGTTTCTTCATCTTTGGTAAGTTTCCCACTTGATTCTTTGATTTTCTTTGAGTTTGTGAGTTGAGGTTATGGTTGATATATGTTTGATTGTGAGATGTTTAAGAGTGTTTGGTTCAATTGATTTTGGATTTTGGGTTTGGATTGAAGGAAAGAGTAAGTTGTTGGAAGAGAAAGTGTTGTGGTTGTGTTTTGGGTTTGTGGTGATGATTATGATTTGTGTTTGATGTATGTTTTGAGTTGTTTTGGTGTTTTTGCAAGTTTGTTATGGTTTTTGAGTGTGTTTAGTTAAGTTTGTTTGAAGTGAAAAATGGTGGAAGTAAGTGGTTTGTTGGATGTAGTGTTGATGTTGCCGAAATCTGTATTTTTGGCCTGACACGCCCATGAGCACGACCAGGTCTTTGGGCATGTCAATAGTTCTGTGTTCTTGGATGGGTGACACGAGCAGTGACACGCCTATGTCACTGAGCGTGTCATAGCTACTGTGTTGGTGAAGAATTGACATGGCCATGAGCACGCCCGTGTTGTTGGACGTGTCAATGTTTCTGTGAGACAGAATGTATTACATGTCTAGTGACATGCCCGTGGTTCTGAGTGTGTCAAAGCTTCTGTGTTGTGGAGTTAGGGCACGGTCAGGGACACGCCCGTGTTGTTGAGCGTGTCATGTTTAGAGTTTGCGCTAGTTGGTTCTTAGCTTTATTATCTTATGTGTATCTCTAAGTGAGTGTGTATGATTACCTTTGGTTTAGATTTTGAAGAAAGTTGAGTTGCCATAATCCAAGTGTTGAAGGATTCTTGGAAGAGCAGTTTGGTGTGGAGTGAGTTGCTTTTGAGGTAAGTACAAACTTGCATGATTGCATACATTCATATGATTTTGAGATTCAATGCATTTGATTGTGAATGTGTTAAGTAAATTATTACATTGTTAATACATTTGATTTATGCTATGAATTGCTTTAATGTGAATTGAGATATGATGAAATGTGAAGCCATTGTTATTGGCTATGATAGTGCAAATGAAATAATTGGGGCATGGTTGCCTATTTGATTATGGAATATGAAATGAGAAATGAATTGAGAAAGAGATTGATAAAGAGATAATGAAATAATTGTGTGCTTAATATGTTATTCAATTTTAAGAGTTCTGGGTTTGGCGGCATGACTATGAATTGCTGGATAGGTGAAAAGACCGGGTCGTAAGCCGAGTCCAGCTGAAAAATGTGAAATGTGATGTTTTTGGGGTGAAAAGACTGGGTTGTAAGCCTCAAAAACAAATTCTTAAAACTAGATTGAGTGAAAAGACTGGGTCGTAAGCTCAAATCTAGTTAATTATCCATGGATATATATATTGATGATTGTGATTATGGACCAAAGCAGTAACTCTGAACTTTGAATAACATATTAGTGTCTTTTGGGCCCATGTTTGTCTTTGTTTCAATGTGAGACATAAATGGTAAAATAATTGAATAAGATAATGAAATGCAATGTTATGAAATATAGTATTGATGAATATGATCTCTATTGTTGAAAATATGGCATTGACATTGCATTATGCATATTGTTATTGTGGTTTGTACCACTAAGCCGTTGGCTTAGCGCGATTGTGGTTCATCGCGCAGGTGACAGGATAGAACCCGAGAGCTCAGTTAGACCGAGTGGAGTCTAGCTTCTGAGGTGTTGATAGAGGGCTTAAAGATCAAAGACAAACTGCCAAACATGTATAAATTTTATGTTTTGTAAACATGGATTTTTGATGTATATGTATTTATAAATATCGCTACATTTTCCGCTGCGTATCAAATAAACGTTTTATCTATTGTACTTTATAATATAATTTAAATGTTTTAAGTTTTTTTTCATATCATTGCTAAAAGAAAAGATTTGTTTGTATAGTATATCGTGGCACTCCTATATTTGGTATACGTATATTACAGGTGTAGTAGTTTACGTAGTGTGCGTATACAGGATATAGGGGTGTTACATTCATAGCTATGTGCAGAGGATTATTTCTAATTATCTTTGTTCGAGTTATGGAGACAATGTCCAAGAATTCAATTTGGTGTATTTAATTAGGCCTTTGAGCCATGACCTTGCTTAAGCTGAATTGGATGAAGAATTACAAGCTCATTCTATGTGTTCTAAACTTCAAAAAGATAATGGGCTTGCACAATACATTAGGCCAACTATACAAGGAGTTTAGCTTCATCATTGTGATTACTTAGGCTCCAAGAAGCTTATTTTCATTATGAACAGCCTATGCATATTTGCTTGGGCCTTAAGTAGTTTCTTTCTATCCTACATTCAAGTTGCTTACTGACCAAGAAGCATCCCCCTTGTCTTGGCCAAATTTATGCCTATTTTTAAGGGATTTGTTTCTTCTTTTTATCTTTTAATTTTTCCTATCTTAATAAGGAATTTGGTTTCAAATGGAAGTAGTGTCTTTGACAGAATATTAAACCTATTTAGGTTAGGATTTCTTTTTCCTTTAAATTAGAAATTTGTTATTTAGGAATTATCATAGCTTGACTGAACCCTAGCCCTATATATATGGGTGTTCAGATTATTTATGCAGATTAGACAAATTTTAACAAAAAAAAAAATCTCTTTTGATTTAAGTGAGCTTTGTCTTTCTTGATCATATGCTACGGTGTTTCAACTTGTTAATTAAGTTTTAAACTTGATAAAAAGAATTAATTCTTCCTATTCAAAATATTTTTGAAAACTTTGTCAATTGGGTTTAGGTTTCAGTCCTAAGATTAATTGAAACGTGTTTCAAGGTTTTTTTGACAAACCTTTTTTTAATTACTTAGGTTTAGCAAGAGTTGGCAGTAGCTTAATGACCAAAAGTTGAGGAAAAAATCCTTAGTTTCTGCGTCAACCCCTATAAAATATTCAAATTCCACATAATCACCCATAACCCTAAATTCATCAACTATGTTCATTTCAAACAACCAACAAACAAATCATTACATACTCATCTTTTTAACTTCATTACTAATCTATTTTAACAATTTAAAATAACTTTCTCTCTCTATCCATTTCAAACATAATCATAAAATCAAAGAAAACAAAGCTTTAGGAAGAACTACTTACTTGAATCTTGATTTTTCTTCAAAATCTTATTAAAACCTTAGAAAATCTTGTAATTTCTGGTGTTTTTAGGAAGAAATCTCTCTCCCTCTCTTTAACCTTAAAATTTTAGCCATGGCTATTAAAACAGGAAGAAGATGGTGTTTTATTCATTTTTCCTCCATTTCCATCCATAAATATTAATTTATTTAATTATTTAATTATTTAAATTTCTTTTAATCTCCACCATTAATTTTCTTTCTTCTCTGACTTTTCTTTTTTCTTTTTATTTATTTATTTACTTATTTATTTATTTCCATCTTCTCACTCATAATTATATATATATATATCATTTATTTTTTGTTATATGCTATGTATATGTATATGTAATATACATGTAATATATATTTAATGTATACATCAAATATATATTATGTGTATATCATGTGTATATTATACATATATCTTATGTTTCTCTCTTCCAATATATTAACTACCCTCCAAATTAATTATAATTGTTTAACAATATTTAAAATTTTGCGGGTGTTACAGTATCTATCGATATATATTAGTATATGTAAGTATATATTGGTATCTGTTACATATACTTTGATAAAAAAAAATAACAATATATATGGATATATAATTATTTTATATATTTATTTACATATGGGTATATATTATATAACTAGATATAATGAAAAAAATAATGATATATTATTTTAAATATGACCAAATATATGTGGGTATATGTTGCAAAAAAAAAATAATATATGTTACATATATATTGGTATATGTTAGTGTATGTTAGTATATGTTACATATATTTTAACTAAAGAGTAACGGTATATGTCGGTATATATTATATTAACTAGATATATGAGTTGAATTTGAAAAGAATAACATAATATAACTATTATATATTCAATTATATGTGGGTATATATTACATATAACTAGATATATATGTTAAATTTAAAAAAAATAATAGTATATGTCGGTATATATTATATATAACAATATATACTTATTAAAATTTAAAAGAATGAGAATACAAAAGTGATATGTGTTTAGTTATATATCGATATATATTACATATAAAAATATATACTTGTTAAAATTTTAAAAAATAATAGTTATAACTAAAAAATGACATTTTCGTAAGTATAGGATTTGTATTTTTTACAGTATATGTAAGTAGGTGGTGGTATATAAAAGTATATATCAATAAATTTCAGCATATGTTATATATACTTTAACTAGAGAATAATAGTATATGTAGGTGTATATTGATATATGTGGGTGCATATTGGTATATGTAGATATATGTTAGTATATATGAGTATATATCAGTATAAGTTGGTATAAAAATTTTTTTTATATAATTTTTAAAGTATATATTGAAATTATTTTTATAAATATAAATTAAATAAAATATATTAATGTAAATAAAAATAAAAATTTTATTTTTAAAATAAGAGTATATTTGAATATATACGAGTATTTGCTACATATAAATTGAAACTTAATATAAATATTTTTAATTTAATAATTTAATATTTAATATATTAAAAAGCATAGTGTTGTGGCATTAATGGCTAAATACGCTTTTAGGGAGGGGTTGTATTTTTAGCATATTTTTATATAAAAAAAAGGATATGTTGGCAACGGACCTAATTTTCTTAGCCCATTAGTGAGGAAGCCCAACAACAAGGAAAAGGCCCACAAGTCTTGCATTCAAAAGAGTAGTTACAAAAAGGAGAAGAAGGTTGATGTTGTGGTAATCATCAGCTATGGAAGGGGCAGTTGTAACTGCTCTCCATGATCTCCAAGTGCCGAAAAAATAGGTATGCAGTTGAGAAACATAAGATAAAAAGGAAAATAAGAAAACGAATAAGATACACAACAAATTTCATAGAAAAACTCAATCAAACAGCATAAGCATAGATTTCTTAGACTTCTTAGATTTCTAGTGAACCTTTCTTTAATTCTTGTAATTATAGTTTATTTTAAGTCATCAAAAAATGTCTTTCTTTCAATCGTTGAAACCTAAACATTCCTATTCATTAAATTCAAATGGTGTTGTTGTGGAATTCAAGCTATTTGTTTGCAAAAAGCGTGGGAAACCTTTTTTTTGTCCTTTAAGAAAATTCACAGTCGCTTGATTGAAGATCAGTATAAAGCAAATTCAAATTGAGGTGTTACCACCTCTCGCGGCCGTTCCATAGACATTTGAAGGCCAACAGTGTTTTCTTCAGGCCTTGAGGAAACAATTTTGGCATGCCCAATGGGATTATTAGAAAGCAATGCCATTAAAGAAGATTGTGAGAGATACTATCGGGCCTAGTGATCCATATGTTGCCAATGTAATAGCAGGGCAAGAGGGATACATTCCATCAATGGTGGAGCAAATTGAGAAATGGGGTCTTTCCTTGTCAGAGATTCCCATGGCACAAATAAATGTAGATAGTACCAGGGGAGGATATGTTATTGTTGATGAATGGGATCGAATGACTTTAGCATATTTTCTCAAGCATGTGTTGATATCACAAGTACAGATTCAGAATACTTAATGAAAATTCCAAGAGTCATAGGTCCAAATGCAGAAGTAGTAGGAAGAAATGTTTTGGATGGCGAGTGGAGGGAATTTAACATTTGGGAAACATAATCGTTCTCAGGAGATAAGTCCATCTGTGAAAAATGCAGGTGTACGTTCTTCTAAACAAGTGATAAAAAAGTTCGTGGGGCATTTTGTTAATTTAGAGTTAGAAGATTGGCCTAGGGCTCAGGGCCATGCTGATGAAAAATATGTTCCTCCTATAAGGGAAGAGTTGAATGGAAATAATAAAGTTACCAATGGTAATGGCCACGTTAATGGTAGGCTAGGCCAAATTAAGCCCCACAGATGTTTGGAATGACTAATCCCCATACACAACCACAGGTTTATGATGCAAATTTTCCACAAACCCCAGTTTGGAGACCACCGTAATTAATTCGATAGGAAAATTGACACATGGGTAGCATTGATATGGATGCTATAAGGGAAATTGTCCAGGAGCTTTATGGACCTAGCCTAAGATGAATGGGCCGCTCAGAATTTGTAAAATCTTATCATGAAATGATAGATCAGGAAAATAGTTATCCAAGAGGATATTGTATCCCAGGTGTTGCGCTCAAATTAACTCTACCACAAAGCGTCACTCGCAAGTATACAAGGTAGCTGTAGCAAAGGTGATCGCCCCAAGGTCGTCTCACAAGGAAGCCAAAGTAGGTAATTGATTATCAAAGTAAAAGTAATAAGTAATTGAAGTAATTTAAATTGCAAAGTAATGAAGAAAAACAATGGCATGAACAATCTAATCTAAACTAGTTTAATCCAAAGTAAAATCAAAATCCAAGAAAACAAATGTTTAAACCCTAAGATCTCTCTCAGACGGCTGAACTTTGCTCTCAAAAATCGTCAACAACAAACCCTAACTTTTCTTTTTGCTTTTATATGAAACGTCGGCTTTAAAATTCGGTGCGCGTTTGGTTCATGAGAGACACGACCAGGTGATGAAGGACACGGCCGTGTGAGGACTTGTTGGAGGGACACGGCCGTGTCCCCTGCATGTGTCCACCTCTGTGAAATTTTTTCCTTCCTTTCCTTTGGTAACAAGTGAGACACGGCCAAGTCAAGGTGACTTGGCCGTGTTGCTCTTCTTTGGAGGGACACGGCCACATGACTTGGCCGTGTCCCTTGCTTGTGTCTGCTACTGGGACTTGCTCTTCCTTTTAACTTGGTATGGGACACGGCCAGTGACTTGGCCGTGTCCTCTGCCTGTGTCAGCTACTGCCCATTTCATCTTCAATTCGTTTCCTTGCCTATTTTAACCTAACACAAAACTCAAAACAAACTTACGAAGTAAATAAACAATAACCGATAAAACATAAATACAAACTAAAAACTAGATCAAAAACGACATAAAACTAAAAATAAACTAAAACTACACAAATAAAGAAAACACTAAACAAACCAATTAAAACTAACAAAATACCTAAATAAAACAATAATTAACATAACAAACAAGACACAAAACTATAACAAAAACTAATAAAACACCAGGTTTCTCATTGTTCTCTAAAGAAGATGATTAATCCTCCATAGAACATATTGCAAGATTTACTATTTAGTGTGATGGGTTGGCAAATTATGATAATTTTGGTTTTTACAAGTTAAGATTGTTTTCTAATTCCTTAATTGGAAGTGCATTTACTTGGTACACAACTCTTCCTAGGAATTCAATCTTTACTTGGCAGGACATGGAGAGTCAGTTCCATACTCAGTTCTTTAGGGCTGAGCCTAAAGTATGCATAGTTGAATTATCAAGAGTAACTCAAAAAGCAGGAGAAACCACTGAAAAGTTTATTGCCAGGTTTAAGAAGATGAGGAATAGGTGCAAAGTATATCTGCTAGAAACAGAATTTAAGAAGATGGCACAAAGAGGTTTAGATTTGGAGTTAAGGAAAAAGTTTCAAGGGATGGAGTTCAGAGACTTTTATGAATTAGCCGCTAAGGTGGCCGAGTATGAAGAATTACTACAAAAAGAAAGACAAAGAAGAAAGAGTGTTATGGGAACTTATTTCCAGGAAATTGGTTAACTAGAAGCTCCTGTAGCTTATCTACATATCACTAGTACTGTGACATGCTCTTTATTGGAAAAGAAAATGCTAGATGTATGGAAGAAGGTTCTCACTTCAAATACACAGCCTCAATATACGTTTGATGTTTCAAAGACAAAGGTTATTTTTTTATTTTCTACTTAAGGAAAAGTTTATAAAACTTTCTTCGGATCATCACATCTCTAGTGATGAAGAATTAAAGGGCCAGGAGTATTGTAAGTTCCATAATTCTAAAAATTATTCAACTGGCTCTTGTTGGGGATTGAAGAATGTATTACAAGACAAGATCAATAAAGGGATTCTCAAGTTCCCTAAAAAAAGAGGCTATGTTGGTGTATGAAGACCCTTTTCCTTCTGTGAATGTAGCTAACTTTGAATTAAGGTCACTGTTGAATGCAAAAAGGGGTAGAGTGGTATGTAGAGATTTGAGAGCAGAAAGTAGTAAAGAGAAAAAGTTTTGGGTACCTAAAGAGTGTGGACTGCATTAGAAAATGGAAAAAGCAAAAGAAAGTTATAGTGTAGACAAACCTAAATGGAAATCTAGATTTATGACTCCTCTACCAGTGAAGATAGAAAATCAATGGCATAGGGTGGAACATAAGAAATTTCCACAGTTACTTACAAGAACACAGAAGAGGAGATTGTTGAGGCAAAGGGCTACAGAGAGAAGGTAGAATATTAAAGACGAGGAGTGCAAGGGAAAAGAGTCAGATAAGGAAAGTTCTAAAGATAATGAACAGGAGCTCATAGTCATGGAAGTACAAAAGTCAAAGTCCAAGTTTGGCCAAAAGGCAACAGAAGATGAGAAAAGTGATTCTGCAGATGAAAAAAGAAGTGTTTAGGGGAGGATTTTCTATTGGAAGGATTCATATTTCTTTCCAACGTTCAGTTACAGAATTGGTGCTTCCATCGGATTTTAAGGCACAAAGCAAAGAGACAGAAGCTGTGGTGGAAGTAGATTCAGCTCGGGGGGCAGCACCAAAGTTGGAAGCTTCAGATGAAGCATATGGAGGAATAACTATTCAGACCACATGGTCGAATAGTTTTAAGAGGGTAGTATATGAAAAACCTTATGTGGAAATGATAAAGAATATTTGTCCACTATACATTAAAGCAAATTTTGATGGAAGAAGAATTACAAAAGTATTAGTGGACAATGGGTCAGCTGTAAATATTTTTCCATATAGGATGTTGAGAGGTTTAGAAAAAAATGAGGAGGATTTAATTGCAACAGATGTAACTGTGCCAGCTTTTACTAGTGAAGTAACTCCTACTGTTGGAATCTTGCCAATACAATTGTCAGTGGGATGTATAATATCTATGACAACATTTTTTGTTGTTAATTTTTCAGCTAATTACAATACTTCATTAGGTAGGGATTGAATTCATGAAAATGCATGTGTTCCTTCCACTTTGCATCAAGTACTTTTATGCTGGAAAGGGAATGAAGTGGAAACTATTTGGGTTGAGGAAAGCCTTTTTCTATATTTGCATAATGCATTGAGGCCAGATATTATGAACAGGGATTTGGCCCTGTCTATTTTAAAGGAAAGAAGAAGAATGGTAGTCCCAAGGAGGTGTATATGTCTTCTATAGACAAGCAGCAAATACAAGATGAATCCAAAGCTCTCCTCAAACCTACTGCAATAATGCCTTTTAGGCCGGTAGGTTTACCAATTATTGAGGAGGTGGAATGATTAAAAGAACCATAGAGGGAGAGGCACTAGCTGCAACTACCGTATGGAAATGTTACTTACAACGCATGTGTAAGGAGTTAGAAGAGGTGGAAGTTTGTGGAGCAGAAGTCATTTTTGAAGATGGCCAAGAAGAACAGAAGCTGAAGAAATACAATTTGAAGATTTAGTTCAGGCTCCAAAG
The DNA here is from genome assembly GCA_947685225.1 of Garcia nutans. Classification (NCBI taxonomy): domain Eukaryota; kingdom Viridiplantae; phylum Streptophyta; class Magnoliopsida; order Malpighiales; family Euphorbiaceae; genus Garcia; species Garcia nutans. The sequence continues at coordinate 46,612,700 of CANTUV010000035.1, forward strand.
AAATTTGAAGATGTTCAACCTGAAACTCATGATACATTAGAAGAGGTTAATTTGGGAACACTAGAGGATCTCAAAGTTATATTTGTCAGTTCAATGCTAGCTGAAGACTTGAAACATGAATTAGTAAACTTGTTGCATGAATATAAAGATTGTTTTGCTTGGTGCTATGAAGATATTCCAGGTTTGGAAAGAATAGTGGTAGAACATTGTCTTCCAATCAAATAAGGTTTTAGGCCATTCAACATCCAACAAGGAGGATGTCCAAAGAGGTAGAGGCTAAAGTGAAAGAAGAAATAGATAAATTATTGTGGGCCAAATTCATCGGGCCTACAAGGTATGCAACTTGGCTTTCTAATATTGTACCAGTAGTGAAAAAGAATGGAAAATTGAGAGTTTGTGTATATTTTAGAGATTTGAATGCTACTACTCTAAAAGATATATATGTTATGCCTATAGCAGATATGTTAATAGATTCCGCTGCTAAGAATGAAATTTTGTCTTTTATGGATGTATATTCTGGTTATAATTAAATTTTAATTAAACAGAATGACATTTCTAAAATGACATTTAGATGTCCTGGTTCAATAGGAACTTTTGAATGGCTTGTAATGCTATTTGGTTTTAAAAATTGCTGGTGCAACTTATCAAAGAGCTATGAATGACATTTTTCTTGAAATGATAGGGAAAGTGTTAGAAGTATACATTGTTGACATTGTGGTTAAATCCAAGAAAGCCAAAGATCATGTTCATCATTTAAGAAAAAGCTTTGAAAGAATGAGAATCCATAAATTAAAATTAAATCCCTTGAAATGTGCATTTGCGGTGAGGGCCAAAATTTTTTTAGGATTCCTAGTGCATCATAGAGGTGTGGAGGTAGACAAAAATAAAATGAAGGCAATTATTGAAGCTAAGCCTCCACAAAATAAAAAATAATTACAAAGATTTTTAGGCCAGATTAATTATTTATGAAGATTTAATTCCAATATGGCCAGTAGAACAAAAGTTTTCTCAGAACTTTTGAAATTGAAAGCTTTTGAAGAATTTGTATGGAGTCTTCAGCATCAGAAAGCTTTTGACAAGATAAAAGAATATCTAATGAGTCCTCCTGTATTTATGCCTCTAAAAGAAGGTCATCCTGTGAAAATGTATATTTCAGCAGCCGATAATTCCATTAGATGTTTGTTGGCACAAGATGATTCTCAAGGAAGAGAGCAGGCTATTTATTACCTCAGCCACCTCTTGATTAACACAAAAGTTAAATACTCTCTTATTGAAAAGTTATGCATGGCTTTATTTTTTGCATACACCAAGCTTCGCCACTACATCATTAGAAGTAGAGTATATGTAGTGTCTACCATAGACTTGATTAAGTATATGCTAAATAGACCTCTCATTACTGGAAGAATTGGGAAGTGGGTTATAGCTTTGGTAGAATTCTCTTAGTTTACTTTCCTCAAAAGTCAGTGAAAGGCCAAGCAATAGCGGATTTCTTGGTAGATCATCCTTCTTTAATGTAGCAGCAAAGTAATATTGATGAATTACCTATTTACTTTATAGAGACTGATATGTGGATTCTAAAGTTTGATGGATCTAGCACCAATACAATATTTGGTGCTGGATTATAATTACAGCACCAGATGGGGTTAAAACAATGTTATCATTTCACTTAGGATTTGAATGTGCAAATAATCAACCTGAATATGAGGCATTAGTGATTGGATTGGAAATATTACAAGATTTGAAAGCTAAAAATGTGATGATAATGGGAGATTCTTAACTGGTGTTGTGGTTGGGGAATATAAGTGTAATAGTTTGTTACTCCATATTTCACTACTATAGATAAGTTAAAATTTTTTTTTGAAGAACTTGGTTTCATGCATATTTCTCAGGAAGAAAATTAGGAATCAAATGAATTAGCTCAAGTGGCATCGAGATTAAGGATGACAAAAGAATTAACAAAAAAATTAATTGCTATGCAAAAGCAGAATCATCCTTCAATTAGTAAAAGAGGAATATAAGTGGATTCTTTTTCATATGATGCTAATGTGGCTGGAGATTGGAGACAAGAAATCAGGAGGTATTTAGATTGTCCCAGATAGAAAACTTCACACCTATTCAAGATTCAATTATTAAATTATGTCTTGATAAATGGTGAATTATACAGGAAAGGACAAGATGGGTTGTTACTAAGGTGTCTAGCTTAGCCTGAGGCTTTTGAAGTGATGAAGCAAGTCATAAAGGTTTTTGTGAAGCACATTTTTGGTTAATTCGAAGACATGTCAATTTTTGGCCATCCATATTAAAAGATTGTATTATTTATGGTAAGGATTGCCATTAGTGTCAAAAATATGAAAGCATTCAAAGAGTACCAGCAGATGACATGCATGTAGTGGTTAAACCTTAGCCATTTTGTTGTTGGGCTATCGATCTGATTGGAAACATATATCCAGCTTCTTCCAAGGGGGCACAATTTCTTGATTGTGACCACAGATTACTTCACAAAATGGGTATAAGCGATGCCAATGAAAAAACAACAGGATGTTAGATAGTCCATCAAGGAGCATATTGTTCGCAGATTTGGTATTCCTCAAACCATAACTACTGATTAGGGAACTATGTTTACAGGGGATGAAATGAAAGATTTCACTGAGGACTATGGAATCTAGCTAAAAAGTTTACGCCTCATTATCCTTAAGCTAATGGGCAAGCCGAGGCATCCAACAAAATCCTTATAAACATTTTGGAGAAAAATGCTAGAAGATAATCCTAGAGATTGGCATAGGATTTTTTCCAAAATGCTATGGGCTTATAGAACCTCAAAAAGGAGCACCACAGGAGTTTATCCATTTTCTTTAGTTTATGGGCATGATGTTGTTTTACCAATGGAACTGGTGGTTCCGTAACTTTGAGTAGCTTTCTAGAATCGGTTGGTACCTAATGAGTATACAAATGCAATGGCCATGGAGTTAAAGATCTTGGAGAAGTGAGAATGCATGCATTCAACCATATGTCGGTACAGAAAAGGAGGGTAGCATGGTCATATTATAAAAGGGTAAAAAAGAAGAATTTTGAGGTGGGAGATTTAGTTTGGAAGATAATTTTACTTATTGGCACCAATGATAGAGAATTTGGAAAATGGTTACCGAATTGGAAAGTTCCTTTTAAAGTTTACAAAGTGCTAGATGGAAATGCATATTGCTTGGCAAATATAGAAGGAGAACCATATAGGAGAGAAATCAATGGTAAATATTTGAAAAAATATTAACCTTCCATGTGGGAATTAATGGAATTAAACTAGTCCCTGTTGATTTTATATTAATAATATGGAAAATTGTAAGGCCTAATTATGGCTAGCTATTTGTTGAAAATTAAGTAGCATTTAATAAAATTGAAGTTGGCGTAATGGCCATTGAGGTTTAAAATGTTAAAGCATAAGATTAAACAAGTACAATCTTTTAATATTTTGACTAGAAAGGAAAAACCAATTCATAGTTAAATGAAATTCTACAAGCACTTGAACATGCCAAAGTCATGGCCATAAAAATTTTAAAAGAAACTATGACAATTAAAGTGAATGAATATTAGTAGCTTGGAGAGCATTCCACTTGGCGAGACAATTGGCGATAGCCTCTTGAGCGCTGGTTAGTTCACTCATCCAAGAAGCAACATGTTTCTTTTGGGATTCCAGAGAATATTTGAAAGCATCAACATTTTGCTTATATTAGTGATATTGAGCTTCTAATTTTTGACCTTCAGCTAACATGTCTTTTTTTTTCAGCGTTAAGCTTTTAAATAAAGGTCAAATGCTCTTGGATTTGATAATTATGGCTATGGAATTGAGCTTTTAGAGTGTTGATTTGAACAACACAGTTTTATTTCTTCTGTATCTCCGCTTCATGGTTAGCTTGATCTTATTGCATTTGAGTGATCTTCTCAGCCTAGTCAGTGCTAATTTTGGTAGCAGCAACCACAATAGTAAACATTGACTCAACTTCTTTCATCAAAGTGGAAACTACTTGTTTGGATTCCACTTTAGCTAGAGAAGATAGTAAACTGGATAGAGAAGCAAGAAGAGCATCCTTCTCTAGAGGAGTCATTGAAATAATATCTTTTAAAAGACAAAACATGACAGTATTCTTTGCCAATTCAATTATAGTAGGGGCAACATGATTGGTGGCAGGAGGAAGAGGGCTAACCATATAGACTAAGTGTGTAAGGTCTACTTTTTTGTCCTATTCCTCAGGAATTGAAGCAATGGTATTCTCCCAAGATAATCCCTATGGAAAAGAAGTTAAAAGTGAATTTTATTAATAAAAGTCACAGGGATATCAATATGAGACAGTTAATACCTTAGGAGTCAATGTACTAGCAACTGGGTGAGTGAAAGCTCTTATTGGTGACAAGGGGTCAGTTTCAGCATATAAAAGGGCTAAGCTAGTGGCAGCATCTTCTGGTTCATCAGAGGTTATGCTTTCTGTAGACCATTAATTTTTTACCAAGTCCAGCTTGATATTTTAAAATAGTTCAAAAATAATTTTTATAATTTTTATTATTTATTTCAATAATAATATAATATTTATTATTTTAAATATTTATTTTTAAAAATAAAAATAAAAATAAAAATGAAATAAAAATATCGACGGACAATGCGCGACAGTGGCAGCGGCTGCTTGCATGGCAAGCCCTGCGGCGAATTGGCTTGGGCCTATTTCACCTCGCCTAGCCCGTAGATGCAAAGATTTTCTCACCCAGCAGCAATTCTCGCCTCGCCTGCAGACACAGCAGCTGGCCATTGCTCGCCCAGCCCAGCTCGCCTGCCAGCAGTCCAATTCCTCGCAGCAATTGGCCAGCAGCCTGTGGCAGCCTCCACATACTGTCGATTTCGCCAAAAACCTTATCAACCTCAGTTTAATTTATTTCCTTAGCAATTTTTATTTTTCTTAAACTGTTTGTATTTCTAGTTTAAAATAGCATTAGGTTTTTTTGATTTTCCTATAAATAAGACTTTACAACAATCAGGAGGGGACTTTTGGGTTTTTGGCTAAGAATTAGGATTTTTTGAGAGAATTAAACACAGAGAGAACTTTTGCTTATGGCTTAGACTTTGGTCTTTTCGACTGAGATGATTGGGACAATAGTAATTATTCAGGAGCAATTATTCGGACTTGGAAAATTATTCAGAGACATGAGATTTTTGAGGAGATTTATTCAGAGATGTTGAACGAAAATAGAGAGAGAGCAAGAGAGCAAGAAAGAAATTAAAAGGCTTGAGACCACCAACTAGAAGGCGGTGCTATACACCTGTCTTCAATTCATTTCAACCAAGATTTATAAGCTTAAATATTGGTGAAACCTACAACGGAGGTTTGCAATCTTTTATTTAAATTGTTTTTAAGGTTACAATAATTCGATTATTATTTTTCATTGTTTTATTTTCGTTTTCATTTTATTATTTTATTTAAATTGTTTCAATTATTCTTTAAACCCTTAAGTATCATAGTAACAAAAATATATTTTTAAAACCCTAAAATCTTAATTTTTAACACTAAAACATACAACCCTAAAGATCAATTTTCAAAATGTGGGACCGTCGTATGGGCTCGTCGAAGGGGTCAATATTAATTTGTGTATTATAAGTATTTGTATTTAAGTTCCTTTATTTTAAATCCTAATTTAGTTATTAAAATTCTAAAAACCTTAATTTAAGATGTAAACCCTAAATTTATACATTTATTGCTTTATTTAATTTTAGATTTGATTATGTAGTTTATTATATGTTTTGATGATTGATTTATTTGATTTTGATATTTTATTTGTTAATCATGGATGGATGGTTTCTTTATTATTATTATTATTATTTGTTTATCTTGGTATTAAAATTTTAAGATGTATGTTTCCATGATTGGGTACCTCATTAATTAATCTTTATGTAATTTAAATTATTTTCATATTTTGAAATTAATGTAAAGGACACATTTCCATCTTTCGGTGGGTGTCCTATTTAGTTTTAGATATGGACGACGTAAGGACATGTTTTTATTCTCGGATGGGTGTCTATTTATTTATTTTTTTTGAACATTGCTATGATTATTAATAAATTATTTGTTTATTCTTATAATTGCATGTAATATGGATAATATCATTATACTTCCTCAACTCCAAACTTTCTCAACTTATCCTACTTCCTCATCGGCAACTGCGGTTGCGGTTGCTGCTGTGGCCGCGACTGTGGCTATTGAACCAGAGCCTGTCTCAACAACTCCACCATATGCTGTACCCAGCCCGGCGAAATCTCCTTTACTGCTGGTCTCATTAGCATAGAACCAGATGCCTCACCAGTAGTCTCTGCTCTAGCTCCATCTCTATCCTCACCACGAGCTACACTCTCTGCACTACGCTTTATAGACTGATGCATCCAAGACTCCATAACTACATATATCTACAAACACAGTGAAATTGCCACATCAGAGATCAGAAACTACCAGTGCCAATGCATGTATCACAATTGAAAATCATATTTAAAATGCCCATTTTCTCTATCTAACAACCCACCTAGGTCGAGAACCTCAAACCTAGGCTCTGATATCAAAATAAATGAAACACTCTTATACCCTATATATGTATCATACATACACCCAATGTATGTAAAATATGCATATATTGTATAAAAATGTTACGACCAGGTTTAATAAAAAATTTTCACTTTCCAATTTAAAATCTTAAATACTTTAAAATGTATATTTAAATAAAAAATAAAATATTATTATAAATCATAGGTTCTAAAATAAGCATTTTTCATAAAAATTTATGGGAAAAATTTGTCAGAGTTTTGTCTGTAATTTGAATATTCCTAAATTTTCAACCAAACACAACCTGTAAAAAGGAAAACACTCCCAATAAACCAATCATGCATTTCAACCATACTCTTCAATTTCTTCAAGTTTCTCAAAACATTTATGCATATATATATATTTATAAAAGATACATATAAAACCCGCATTACAAAATTCATCTAAAACATTCTTTTTAATTTATAATATATACACCAAAACATAATATAATATACATAATAACAAAATGTATGATAATATAAAATATATACATGCTGGCAGTGTCTCTAATCTTGATGCTCAAAATTAACTCAAATCTAGATCCGACCCGGTCTAGAAGAACTCTTCGGCTCTACTGGATTGTCCTTATCACCTGTGCAATGAATTACAATCATTCTAAGCCAAAAGCTTAGAGGTATAAACTTCGATAACAATAAAAATTATGAAACAATGCCAATGCATAATGCATTTATATGACATGTCACAATATGACATTCAATTTCATTTTATAACATAGTATTTCATCTTTTTATAAATTCACATAAACACATACACAAGCATGGGCCCAAAGGATCTAATATGCTATTTAAATCCCAGAGTTACTATTTTGGTCCAAATTGACACCATGTGTCTAGCCCCAAAGGCAAATTATAATAATTACTTAAAAGCTAGCCCCGAAGGAAAATCATATCACAGTGATGCCAAGCGTCTAGCCCCGAAGGCAAATAAAGTAATTGCTCAAAAGCTAGCCCCGAAGGCAAATAATAAGGATAACCTTATAGGTATGTCGCCAAACACAAAACTCTGAAAATTGAATAACACACAAGGCTCATAATTATTTTATATTTTCCATTATCAATTTCTTTTTCATTTTCTCATAATCAATTAGGCACATTGCCTCTTTTTCTCATTTTTCAATTAGGCACATTGCCTCATTTCCTCATTTTCATTTCAATGTCATATCATTTCATTTCATCATTTCTCAACATATCATCACAATGTATCACATTTTACATTAAAGCACATCACCCAAATATTTTGGATATTTTCACATAATTCACATATAAATCACATTTTATGCACTTTAGCCATTAACAATGGCTTTTTACAATGCCTTTAATGCATACATAACAAATGATATTACCCAAACACTTTGGGTCATTTTCACATTATTCATAAAATTCACACTTTATGCAATTTAGCCATTAACAATGGCTTTCCATAATGCATTTAATGCATTCATAACAAATCACATAACATAGCACAATGTTCATGCATATTTAATGCATCAAGTAACTTAACACATTTTTTCCAACAAAAATGTGTTGATCCCAAATTATTGCCAAACTACTTTAACCTATTAAGCCAACTCAAGTGTTGAAGGGTAACTAGGAAGAGAAGGTTGAGGTTGTTGGAAAACCATATTAAGCCATTCAATTGTGTGTTTAAAGTTTATTTATATTATTAAAATATATTATAACATGTTTAAAACAATTACCTTACATAAACGCATGACCTTAAAACCCTAAAATGACATTTATTTATAACATTAAAACATTTATGTCCAAAACTGTAAAATGACATAACCTTCTCCATTGAAGATTTTTCATTCCAACTTTATTTCCATCAGTAATGTCATCAAACAACATGCTTTAAACCATAAAATTAAACAATTCAACATACTTTAAAAAATCCCTTTTTTAAAACCCTAAATCAACACTTCCATTTTCAAACTCTAATCAAACTTTGCCAAATCCAAAATTTGACTTAAAAATACTTGTTTATGCATCAAAAAAACTCATTTAGAATCAAATTGCACAATTAAAAACTATGATTTCACAAACCCTAAATTCTCTCTTTTTACCAAACTCAAATTAAATTCAACCATTTCTTTAATCTAACCTTAAAATCATTATTAACTACTCAAAATAACTTCATACACACCAATTCCAACAATCAAATCATATTACTTCATAATTCCAAATCACACATATTCCAAACTTTCATGAAAATCCAAAGAAAAAGTGAGTAAACTTACTAATTCAAGTGAAAATCACCAAATCTTCTCTTGAAACCTTGAAAACTCTTCAATTTTGGAAGTTTGGAAGAAGCAAAATTCCATCTCTTGAAGCCATGGAAAATTGGCCTTGAAGGAAAGAAGAAGAAGAAGAATAAAATGATTTTCTCTTTCCTCCCACTCACATTTTCAACTTTATATATATATATATATTATTCTAATATATCATTAATTAATTAATTACTTAATTAATTAAAATCCCAAAATTATATCTTCTATACAAAATAATTTATTTTTGAATTATTTAAATAATTTTGAATTTCTAAATTTTAATTATAAAAATACCTTTGGAACTTTGATTTTTGACTTTTAAAAGTTGACTTTGTATATATTATATATATTTTGCATATATATCACATATGAATTTCACTTTTTCACTTAAAATACTTTCATTTTTTATTTAAAATTATTTATTTAATTTATCTAATTTAATTTTAATTAATTTTATTTAATTTTTAAAAAATTTTAGATTTTTAAATATTAGGGCTATTACATTGTACAAAGTCTAGAGAGACTATAACTCATAATCATAATCACTTATAAAGAGTGTGATAAAAGCTTGAAGTTTAACTAGTGAAGAGGGCATGAACCTAGAGACTAACTAGCAAGAGGTTGAAATCCTATAGTTTTTATTTTTCACCATAATATTAAACTTTATTCAGTTGCAGTTCCAACACAACTTGAATCACTCAAAATAGACATCGGATGAAGGAGAACGAACCTCTGAAAAATCGATATATAGGAATAGGCTATATAAATAGGCCCTCCCCATCTCATTTGCACACATCAATTCAACAAAGCAAGCCTAATTGCTAATTGTCTTATATTTTCTCCCTCCTTTCTTCTTCTAAAAAGAAAAGGTTTAATATTCTTTAGTGTGAACCCCTAAAATGTAACACCTTTACACCCTATATACATATAGTACATTCACCCCGTATGCATAGTATACGCATATAGAATATAAAAGAGTCACAACAAATAACTATAGAAACTATCATAATTAAATAACTAAATAATTTATATTATTAAAAGATAAATTTAACTAATAAATTCATACATATTATATACTCAAAATAGTGTAATTAAAAGAAAAACTCTAGCAAAAATTTGTCAGAATTTTGTCTGTAATTTGGATATATCCCAAAATCATCAAAACACAACCTGCATTAAAAATTTACACTCCCAAAATAATATTCTTTGTAAAATCCACCAAAGATCCAACACTACTCAAAAATTATCATTTTATTAATTTACATCAAAATGTCTCATTGTTAAGTAAAAATATTACCATCCCAAGTATATATATAACATTTCCCAAAACAAGTTTATTGTACATGTGATCTTTGTATTATACAAAAACCAAAAATACATTATATTAGAAACTATACATGTATGCAATTCCCAGCACAGTTGGTCTTATGGCAAAACAAAAACTCTAATCCCTACCTCACTTTGGACTGCTATGCTTTGCAGTCCTCTCACTTGGGCGATACAACTAACCGTACTAAACATATAGCTTAGTGGTACAGATTTTAATAACAATATATATTATTATCAAAATATTGTTCTTCATAATATAATATGCAATTATTATATAACACCTTTATTGTTTTCTTAATTCATAAAAACACAACACATCCACTGACACATTGGGCCTAACACCCCCATACAATTACCAAGTCTAGTTATCACAACATTAGTTTCATAACCCAGCTCTGCTCGGCTCTATTTTCAAACTCAATCTTAGGACCTAGCTCTGCTTAGGTCTAACAACACATGTGGTTTGATTTCCCTACCTCACTTTCTGGACAAGTAATTGTATAAGGTTAATAAACACACAATATCTCTTTACTTTTTATATTCTTATTATCATATACTTTCACTTTCATTACATTTACTCTTTTCCCATAATTTTCATATTTTTAGCTATTTTCCACGTTTTCTTTCTCCTTACTTATCACACTACTCGTTCTCTTCTTTTCCAAACATATTTCATGTTTTACATATTAAGTACATAACAATTACATTAGCTATTCTACAATAGCTCATTGCAGACCTTTAATTTTGGCTTAGAATGAAATTCAGTCCTAATTAAAAGGTTTGAATAAATTTTGGTTTAAATTAAAAGGCCCCAATTAAAATTTGAATCCAATTAAAAGCCTAAACCACCTGTGGTTTGATTTAAAAAAAAGGGCTAAAGCTACCAGACTGATGAATGGGCCATCCCAATTCGACATCAACATTTAAAATGTGGTTAATCTAGTCTTTAGATGTCCCAATTTTACTTAAATTTGGGTCAATTTGGATAGGCAGTAGCTTTTCTAATAAAATTAGGATTGTTCAACTAAGACAAAGCCGGATTGATGCCCTAATATTGCCTATAAATACAAAACAATGAGAAGCAAAAAAAGGAGGCAGCCACAGTTAGCAATTAAACAAAAAACAAAGGCCTGAGGATTAGCAATCAAAACAGCATAATTAGCAATCAAAAGACATCAAAACTCTAAACACACAGGGAGTGCAAAAGAAATAGAAAGCTAGAGACACAACATCAAGGCTTGTTTTATTCAAGCAAATTGCACAACATCAAGGCAAAATTTGGAAGATTGTGCTTAGGCTCAGACCAACGAAATTGCTGGGCAGAGCCAACAAACAAAGGTATGGTTCTTATAAACTAAATCCATTTAATTGATCATTCTCATTTAATATTTATAAAAATGCTATTAACTATTTTAAATTAGTTTATATTACAATGCTTGAGCTCTAAAAACCCTAATCCCATCCTCTGTGACCTTAGTATACTATCAAAGTCCTAAGTGCATTTTGTAATCTTAGTTTTATAGTTCAAAAGCCTAATTGCATGTTTTAATCTTAGCTTTGTAAATCTAAAACCTTGGTTTATATGAGAAACACTAATTTTGTATGTTAAAACCCTAGCTCTAGGATCTAACCCCTATTCGATCCATAAATCCCTAATTTTATAATAAAACCCTAATTTGAAGTCTAAAACCCTAATTGAATGCTTTAACCTTAGCTTTGCAATATGAAACCATAATTTTGTATGCTTAGCCCTAATCATGCATGTTAAACCTTAACTTCCTTTAACTAAACACTGAATTTATGATTGTTTGAATGACAATCAATTATATGATTTGTTTATTTCCTTATTATCAATGGTTGAACCACACTTGTTTATTTAGATTTTTCACGATGTAAAATGCATATTTTGACTTTATTGGTGCCTTATTTATTTAGTTTGCATACCTTAATTTATTTTTAAGGAACTTTAGGATATTGTAAGGGACACATTTCTACCTTTTGGTGGTGTCCCATTTTATTTGCTTTTATGGATCTTGGACATTTGTAAGGGCATGTTTCTATCTTGCATGGATGCCTATTTTGTTTGATTGTTTTATTTATAATATGATGTTTGTCTATTTCAATAATTGCTTGTAATATGAATGGTATCATAATAAAATAAGAATTCGATAATATTTAGACCTAAAAAGGAGGCCGACTCTAATAAATCGGGCATTATGGGGATGCTAGGTCACTTCTCACCTTTTCCTTATGTACCTAACTTTTCAAACTTGGTAGGGGTTAGGGATTTCTTAGGAATAAAGTCATTCACCCCTTTTTATCTTCCCGGCCCATCCGGGTGGCGACTCTTATTCTCCGAATTTTGGCCTGTGTTCTCTAAAGCCCAGAGCTTAACATTGTTGACGTGGCAAGAACCATTCCACTAGGAATGGGGTCAAAAATCCCCTCTCACAGTGGCAACTCTATTGGGGATAAGAGAAGTTGGTTCTGTTGGATTTTATATTATATTATTTTATATTATTCATTGCATCATTTAGAATTACATTGTGTGAGTGAGTTAGGATGCCCTGTGGAATCTATGTTATGTGTATATAAGTGATACCATACTTTCATTCAAGGTATGGAGATAGAGCATTGCATAACCAACCTTCTACCTTTTGGTATATACTTGCTATGAAAACATAAGCCTTAGACTAAAGCCCTTATAATTAGCCTAGTAACTTTCCTTAGGTTTGCCCTAATTGCTTGTTGTTTGACTATGGTTAATAAGTCTTAGTTTGAGTTATGGCCCATTTGATTTGTCTTTTCCTAATATGACTTAATTATGGTATAAGAACAAAATTATCTTATGTCCAAAAATTCTTTTAAGCCAAAAGCCGAAATCTTTTTCATAACTTTTTTCTTTTCAACGAAGTTGGGTCAGCAATTTCTTTCTTATGGCCTAAGTGTGGAGCCCAAAATTAATTTCTAAAATAAACTTTTTATGTTAGGCTTTGAGATGTTTTCAAAATGGGCCCAAAATCATTTTTCAATTTATGGCCCCAAATGTTTCTTCAAATCAAGTTTTCATTGGGCTTTGAAATTAAACACTTCTATAATGGGTTAAAGTTTTTGAAATGGGCTCGTATGGAATACTAAAATCAATTGTGGGCCTAATTTGTACCAAGAATTATCAATTATGGGCTTGCTTATGGTATGAACCATTAGTTACCTTTTTCAAATGGTAAGAAACCTATTTATTATAAGCTCATTAATTAGATATTAATCCAACATGTAGTCAAAATGCTATTAAATTTCAGTAATGAGATTTATCATAACCTGATTTCAATATATGGAAACACAATTAATGGTTAATTCATCTAAGAGATTCTTAAAAATAAAGTATCCCCTATTGATATCTTTGTTGACCACAACACCTAGAAAAGAGACTCGCCACTCGTGTCTGAAAAGAAATAAGGTTGGAAGGAATGTCCTAACTTTTTTTGTTTGTTTGCTTGTTCTCTATCTTTAGTTCATGCATACATGCATTGCATTATATATCATTGATCCCTTCTAGCTTTCAGACTTGGAGTACAACAATTTAAGAACATATGATAACCCGAGTTATGCAGTGATTAAAAGTTCAACAAAGAATCAGTCAGTTTCATACCAAAAGTAATGGATTCTGATCAAGTCAAGAATATTGTAAATCAAGTTTTAGGAGCCAAGATGGAGGATATAAAGGGGACCTTGGCTAAGATAGTGAGGACTTAACTAGCTGAATTGTAAGAAATTAACACTGCTGAGGCATCTGCTAGTTCTAAGTAGTAAAAAGACAATGGAAAGGCTAAAGTAGCTGAGGTAGCCTTTGATGAAGAAAAGGTGGTGATTGATGATAATGACTGGGATACACATTTCCAAGACAAATAAGAAAAGAAGAAAGAAAAGAAGGTTGCAGAGAAGAATGGACTTGGTAATGTGGAAAATCTCATTGGTGACATAGAAAAGAAGCTTGAAAAGAGACTGAAAGCTGAAGAGGCCTTAGAATTTGATAAGCTTTTTGAACAAGATGAGAATCTCCCATATAAGTTCAAGATGCTTGCTTTCACTAAGTATAATGTTAAGTAGTACATCACAACCTTGCAGTCTGCTAGAGCTACGAAGGCTCAAACACTGAGGTACTTTATTCTCTCCTTGGATCCTATGGTGCAAAACTGGCTTAATACTTTAGAGGAGAACACTCAAAAAGACTGGGATTTGCTGTATAACACTTTCATCCAATAATATGGTTACGACATTGAGTTAGAGGTAACCTTGATGGAGGTTGAGTCCATCAGGCAAAGACAAAATGAGGGCTTTGTTGATTACATAAAGAGACGGAGAAATAAGGTGGCCCTTCTCAAGAAAAGAACAAATGATTTAGACTAGATATGGTGTAATATCCTCATTTATGCCCTAGAAGTTTTGATTATGTTGTTGATGTTGTTGTTATTGTTGTTGTTGGTATATATTGGAAAATGTATGTTTGTGTATATGTGTGTTTTGGGGAAAGAAATAGGGTTTAGAGACAAATGTATATGTTGTGTATATGATGATATATATAACATATAAATTGGTCAAATATAGAGTCAATGCAAGAAGATATTTTTGTGGAATGTGCAATTACATATAAGGGCTTAGATGAGACAAAAGGTTAGTTATTTGATTGAGGGCATTTTGGTAATTGCTTGGATAAAATCTCTTGGTGGAGATTTAAAGTGGAGTTGACTTTATTTCCTCCATGTATTTTCTTCTTCTTTTCCATTTTGGCTGATTTTTCGTAGACAAAGGGAAAGCAAAGAGACAAAGAGAAGACTTTGAAGAGTAAGCTCCAATTGTAGGAAGATTGAAGTGATCAAGTGTTGATTCAAGAAGTGTTATAATTTAAGGTAAGAAATCTCTTGTTTTTCCTTTGTTAATTTTGAAGTTGGGTCTAAAAGAAATTGTGATTTGTTGATATGATGTTTTGATGTGGTTGTAATGTGTTGAATTTGATTATAAGCCAAAGAGTTAATTATTAATGGTTTTGGATTGAAGATGGTAAGTAGGTGGAGATTGATTTTGAGAAAATAGGAGTGATGTTGTATTTTTAGGGTTTTGGTTTGGTATGAATTTAATGTATGGGTATTGTGATTACTAGGGTGAATATGTAAGATATGTGTTTATAACATGTATTGTGTCCATTTGAATGAGATGATTGTTGTGTAAAAAGGGTGTAAATGCTTTTAGAAGGGTGTTGGCCATTTTTTAGGGTTGTGTATTTGAGTGACACGGCCAAAACAAAAGAGAGACACGGCCAAGCCAAGTGATTTTGGGCGTGTTGGATTGCTTTGAGAGAGACACGGCCGTGTCTAGTGCCCGTGTTCACTACTGGATTTTGGTGTTGGGAGACACGGCCACTAGCTTGGCCGTGTCCTATGCCCGTGTCTGCTACTGTGATTTGTTGGTTGAGAGACACGGCCACAAGCTTGGCCGTGTCCCTTGCCCGTGTTGCCTACTATCAATTTAGGTTGAGAGACACGGCCACAAGCTTGGCCGTGTCCCTCAAGTGGCTGCCCGTGTCCCTCAAATGTGTGGGTTAGGGTTTTTATACTTTGTTCTATTTGCATTGTTTTGGTCCTTTTAAGGTAAGTTGGTACCTTAACCTGAACCTAAACACATTTAAACAATGATTGACCTAAACAAATGCATATGGAAGATCTTAAAGCTATGAATGATATAAATTATTCTTTGCCCTAATTGCATTGTTGAGATTGAACAATGTTATGCATTGTGAATGGTTATGTGTTTCATGAATAATGTATATTGAAATGTTATATATAAGATGCTATGATGATTCAAATAAGAGGTGAAATGTGATGTAAAGCCATTGTGATTGGCTATGATGATGATATGGAAAGAAAGAAGGCATGTTTGCCTAAATGTGATGAGAATTTGAGAATGGAAATGGTAACTATATAATAAATGAATTGTTTGTTTAATATGTTATTCAGTTTCAGAGTTCTGGATTTGGGTGGCATGCCTAAGAAATGATGAAAGGTAACAGTCTTGCCGGGTTGAGGATCTCCTCATATGTGTTGAGTTGATGGTCCAAGAGACTGGGTCTGTTACACTATGAGAATTGTGAATATGAGATATATGATTTGTAACAGTCTTGCCGGGTTGAGGATCTCCTCATATGTGTTGAGTTGATGGTCCAAGAGACTGGGTCTGTTACACTATCCATGGATAGAGATACATGTATATATATTGCCTACGGGCGTGATTATTGTGATTATGAACCAAAGCAGTAACTCTGAACTCTGAATATCGTATTAAATACTTGTTGGGCCCATAGGTGTCAAGGTTATATGAATGTCCTAAATAACGTTATGAGTTAATGAAATGAGATGTTGTATATTGAGTATAATTGATTAATGATGAATGTGGAAAGATGTTGAAATGTGGTATGCTCATATGACTATGATTTGTGAAATGCATAATTATGTGGTTAACTTTATATTTATGATGTTGATCTTATCAGTAACATATGTGGCATTGCATTACATTAAAGCATACCATTAGCATGTTTTATCTTACTAAGCCCTTGGCTTAGCGCGATAGTGTTTAATCGCGCAGGTGATAGAGTTGAACCTGAGGGTTCTTCAAGACCGAGTGAGAGTAGACGTTGAAGTGTTGATTTGGAACTTAAAGATAAGAAGAGACTTGCCAATCATGTATATTTCTTTTATATTTTGTAAAGTATTGGTTTTAATGTAAATATATGTATAACTATAAACATGGATTTGAAAGAGTTTATACATGTAAATATTTTATAAAATTCCGCTGCGTATTAACTAAATGTATATATATATATCTATTTGGTTTTGTATTACAACTTGATTACTTATTATCTATAATGTATATTGAGAAAGATGACAATATTATATAAAATGTTTTTTTGAATGTTAAGAAAATCCGTAGCATTCCTATATTCGATACATGTATACTACATTGTGGTGTATGTAGTGTGTATGTATTGGATGTGGGGGTGTTACAATTATTTATGTATCAGAGCCTAGGTTTGAGATTCTCAACCTAGGTAAAATGTAATAAAAAGAATATTTTTACTTAAAAAGTGAGTTTTGAATGACATATACGTTTGAGATTGGCAGTCTCTGATCTTTAATAAAATGTAATCTGCTGTGTTTGCAGTGTTAGGTGTTGATGGATCCTCACTCAAGTCAGTCGGTTGAGGCTAGTGCTGAGAGTATTGCTCCTGATGATGGAGCTAGGATTGTTAGTACTGGTGAGGCACCTGCTTCGGTGTCGGGTAGACCAGTAGGTGATGAGGTTCCGCCAGCCTGGTTTATGCATATGATGGAAGCTATGAGACAAGCACCAGTACAACCGCAGCCACCACCGCCTCAGCCTTTGGTATCAGTGAGGCACTATGACAAATTGAGAAAGTATGGAGCCGAAGACTTTGTAGGTACTACTGATCCAGCTGTAGCAGAACAGTGGCTTGACAAAGTACAGATAATCTTTGTTCAGTTGCAAGCCACCTCGGAGGAAAAGTTTGACTATGCAAGATCTTTGCTACAAAAGGATGCATATAGTTGGTGGAAGACAGTGCCCCATTCTATGGATGATCCACCAACTTTGTCATATGCAGATTTTCTGAGAGAGTTTGAATTGAAGTATACTCCAAAGGAGTATAAAGATGGGAAGAAAAGAGAGTTTCTAGATCTGAAGCAAGATCATCGGACCGTAACTGAATATGAGGTTGAGTTTATTCGATTGAGTCAGTATGCTGGGGGTATTATAGTTGATGAGATAGATAGATGCAGGAGGTTTGAGGAGGGATTGAGGCCCTCTATCATGTGCTTAGTGGCTGGATCTAGATATCACGATTTCTCCCAGCTAGTGGCAGCAGCTCGAAGTGTAGAGCGAGCTCAAGTTATTACAGCTGCTTCAGAGGAAGAGGTTAGGGTTAGGAGGCCCCAGTTTGAGCAGGGTCTTCTTCTGTTAAAAGAGGTAAAGGAAGCTTTGTTCCTAGAGTTAGTAGGAGTCAGAGGTCAGCTGGTAGGTCAGTGCAGTTCCAGAGGCAGAGATTTAGACCTGCAGCTTCAGTAGCGAGTGCTCCTACTCCTGGAGTTCAGAGATCCACCTTACCTGTGTGTGATCAGTGTGGTGGAAGACATGGGGACGTTTGTTGGAGGCATAGTAGATCAGGGGTATGTTTCAGGTGTGGATCACCTGACCACTTTGTGAGAGACTGTCCTGAGAGGCAGGAGCAGATGCCAGTTGATTCTGCTGCTTCTCGAGCTAGTGTGAGGGGAGGCAGAGGAGGCAGAGGTGCCAGCCGAGGAGGTAGACCAGGGTTCAGTTCTAGAGGAGGTGCTACATCCAGGGAGGGTAGACCAGAGGAGGTTGGATCTTCCCAGAGGATGTATGTTATGCAGAGGCAGCCAGATGCATCGGCAGTCATAGCTGGTACTTTTTCTTTATTTGATACTTCAGTACTTGCTTTGATTGATCCGGGTTCCACACATTCATATATTAGTGCATCTGTTTTGCCTGTATCTGAATTGCATGCTGAGTCCCTAGGATTTGATGTGTTAGTGACAAATCCCTTAGGGCATAGCGTGATTGTTAGTAAGGTGCACAACGATAGTGCAGTAGTGGTGCAGGGTGAGGAGTTCCTTGGGGATTTGATTGAGATGCCATTTAAGGAATATGATGTGATCCTAGGCATGGATTGGCTATCGAGGCATGGAGCTGTGGTGGATTGTAAAAAGAAAATTGTTTCTTTGAGAACTGCTGATGGTAGAGAAGTGAAAGTATCTAATGAACAGGAACAGCTAGCATCTTTGTTTGTTTCAGCTGTTGCAGCCAGGAGATTGATTAGAAAGGGGTGTGAAGCCTATCTTGCTCATGTGGTAGATACTAGAGTAAGAGGTTCTCCTATTGATAGTATTGCCACAGTTGCTGAGTTCCCAGATGTTTTTCCAGAGGAGTTGCCAGGATTGCCTCCTGAGAGAGAGGTGGAGTTTGGTATCGAATTGTTGCATGGTACCACTCCTATCTCTATTACTCCATATAGAATGGCACCAGCATAATTGAGGGAGTTGAAAGTATAATTACAGGAGTTGTTGGATAAAGGATTTATTCGCCCCAGTGTTTCTCCTTGGGGAGCTCCTGTGTTATTTGTGAAGAAGAAAGATGGTACTATGAGATTGTGCATCGATTATAGGCAATTGAACAAGGTGACTATTAAAAATAAATATCCTTTGCCTAGAATTGATGATCTCTTTGATCAGTTGAAGGGTGCAGCTGTGTTTTCTAAAATTGATCTGAGATCTGGGTACCATCAGCTGAGAGTCAGAGCTGAGGATGTTCCGAAGACCGCTTTTCGGACCAGGTATGGGCATTATGAGTTTTTAGTTATGCCTTTTGATCTGACGAATGCACCTGCAGCTTTTATGGATTTGATGAATAGGGTGTTTAGGCCCTATTTGGATCAGTTTGTAGTGGTTTTCATTGATGATATATTGGTGTATTCGCGGAATGAAGAGGAACATGATATGCATTTGCGGATTGTGTTACAGATTTTGAGAGAGAGGCAGTTATTTGCCAAATTGTCGAAGTGTGAGTTCTGGTTAGATCAAGTTGCTTTTCTCGGACATATTGTTTCAGTGGAAGGCATTAGAGTTGATCCAAGTAAAGTTGAAGCTATTCTGAATTGGAGTCCACCCAAGTCTGTAACTGAAGTTAGAAGTTTTCTGGGTTTGGCAGGCTATTATCGACGGTTTGTGAAAGGATTTTCTTTGATAGCTACTCCACTCACTAGATTACTTCGTAAGGGAGTGAGATTTGTATGGACGGATCAGTGTCAGGCTAGTTTTGAGCAGTTGAGAGATATGTTGACGCAAGCGCCTGTTCTTACTTTACCTGTGGAAGGCAAACCATATGTGATTTTCAGTGATGCTTCACATAATGGTTTGGGGTGTGTGTTGATGCAAGAAGGTAAAGTTATAGCTTATGCATCTCGACAGTTGAAACTGCATGAGCTTAATTATCCTACTCATGATTTGGAGTTGGTAGCCATTGTGTTTGCATTGAAGATTTGGCGCCACTATCTGTTTGGGGAGAAATGTTTTATTTACACTGACCATAAGAGTTTAAAGTATTTGGGGGTTCAGAAAGAACTCAATCTTCGTCAGAGGAGATGGTTGGAATTGATTAAAGACTACGACTGTTTGATTGATTATCATCCAGGTAAAGCAAATGTTGTTGCTGATGCCTTGAGTCGGAAGTCTTTAGCAGGGTTGACTGTGTACTCGCTCTCGTTGCTTGTTGAGTTGAGAGCATTGTGTGCTAATTTTGTAGTTTGTGATGATGGTGCATTGTTGGCACAGTTACAAGTGAAACCAGTTTTGTTGGATCAGATTAGGGAGGCTCAGTTGGCTGATAGATTCAGAAGATTGTTTCAGATTGTCAAAGTGGAAAAGGTAGAGATTTTGTAGTGAGAGGTGATGGGAGTCTCTGGTATAAGAACAGATTGTGTGTACCCGATGATGCTGATTTGAAGAAGATAATTTTAGAAGAAGCACATCAGTCAGTGTTTGCTATGCATCCGGGTAATACAAAGATGTATCATGACTTGAGACAGCATTACTGGTGGATGGGATTGAAGAGAGACATTGCTGAGTTTGTATCGAAATGTCTCACATGTCAGAAGGTAAAAGCCGAGCATCAAGTTCCAACTGGATTGCTTCAACCATTATCAGTACCAGAATGGAAGTGGGATAGAGTGACGATGGATTTTGTGTCTGGTTTGCCATTGACACAAAAGAAGCATGATGCTATATGGGTGATTGTGGATAGATTGACCAAGACAGCTCATTTCCTTCCGGTTCGGATGGATTACTCTTTGGAGAGATTGGCTGAGTTGTATATCCATGAGATTGTGAGATTACATGGTGTTCCAACTTCTTTAGTGTCTGATCGAGATCCCAGGTTTACTTCAAGGTTTTGGAAGAGTTTGCATAGTGCTTTGGGTTCTCGACTGCACTTCAGCACTGCTTTTCATCCACAGACGGATGGGCAGTCAGAGAGGGTGATACAAATTATTGAGGACATGTTGAGAAGCTGTGTCATCGATTTCTCTGGAAGTTGGGATAGATTTCTACCTCTTGTGGAGTTTGCTTACAACAACAGTCACCAATCCAGCATTGGTATGGCACCGTTTGAAGCATTGTATGGTAGACGGTGTAGGACACCTCTTTGTTGGAATGAGCTTGGAGATAATAAGTTGGTTGGCCCTGATTGGATTCAAGAAACTGAAGAGAAAGTGAAGTTGATTCGAGGCAGGTTAAAAGCAGCTTCAGACCGACAGAAGTCTTATGCAGATCTGAAAAGGAGAGACATTGAGTTTGATGTTGGAGATAAGGTATTTTTGAAAGTATCTCCTTGGAAGAAGATATTGAGGTTCGGTCGGAAAGGGAAGTTGAGTCCTCGATTCATTGGACCATATGAAGTGTTGGAAAGAGTTAGGCCAGTTGCTTATCGACTTGCTTTGCCACCTGAGTTGGATCGTATTCATAATGTATTTCATGTTTCTATGTTGAGAAGGTACAGATCGGATCCATCTCATGTGTTGCCAATTGAATCTATTGAAGTGAGCCCAGACTTGACATTTGAAGAGGAACCAGTTGCTATCTTGGCACGTGAAGTGAAAGAGTTGAGAAACAAGAGAGTGCCTCTTGTGAAGGTTCTATGGAAGAACCATGGGAAAGAAGAAGCAACTTGGGAAAATGAGCAAACCATGCGAGAGCAATATCCTCAGTTGTTTCAGAGCTGATTTCAGGTAATTTCGAGGACGAAATTTCTTTTTAGAGGGGGAGAATTGTAATATCCTCATTTATGCCCTAGAAGTTTTGATTATGTTGTTGATGTTGTTGTTATTGTTGTTGTTGGTATATATTGGAAAATGTATGTTTGTGTATATGTGTGTTTTGGGGAAAGAAATAGGGTTTAGAGACAAATGTATATGTTGTGTATATGATGATATATATAACATATAAATTGGTCAAATATAGAGTCAATGCAAGAAGATATTTTTGTGGAATGTGCAATTACATATAAGGGCTTAGATGAGACAAAAGGTTAGTTATTTGATTGAGGGCATTTTGATAATTGCTTGGATAAAATCTCTTGGTGGAGATTTAAAGTGGAGTTGACTTTATTTCCTCCATGTATTTTCTTCTTCTTTTCCATTTTGGCTGATTTTTCGTAGACAAAGGGAAAGCAAAGAGACAAAGAGAAGACTTTGAAGAGTAAGCTCCAATTGTAGGAAGATTGAAGTGATCAAGTGTTGATTCAAGAAGTGTTATAATTTAAGGTAAGAAATCTCTTGTTTTTCCTTTGTTAATTTTGAAGTTGGGTCTAAAAGAAATTGTGATTTGTTGATATGATGTTTTGATGTGGTTGTAATGTGTTGAATTTGATTATAAGCCAAAGAGTTAATTATTAATGGTTTTGGATTGAAGATGGTAAGTAGGTGGAGATTGATTTTGAGAAAATAGGAGTGATGTTGTATTTTTAGGGTTTTGGTTTGGTATGAATTTAATGTATGGGTATTGTGATTACTAGGGTGAATATGTAAGATATGTGTTTATAACATGTATTGTGTCCATTTGAATGAGATGATTGTTGTGTAAAAAGGGTGTAAATGCTTTTAGAAGGGTGTTGGCCATTTTTTAGGGTTGTGTATTTGAGTGACACGGCCAAAACAAAAGAGAGACACGGCCAAGCCAAGTGATTTTGGGCGTGTTGGATTGCTTTGAGAGAGACACGGCCGTGTCTAGTGCCTGTGTTCACTACT
Organism: Garcia nutans; assembly: GCA_947685225.1. Classification (NCBI taxonomy): domain Eukaryota; kingdom Viridiplantae; phylum Streptophyta; class Magnoliopsida; order Malpighiales; family Euphorbiaceae; genus Garcia; species Garcia nutans. The sequence continues at coordinate 46,635,813 of CANTUV010000035.1, forward strand.
AGATTTTGGTGTTGGGAGACACGGCCACTAGCTTGGCCGTGTCCTATGCCCGTGTCTGCTACTGTGATTTGTTGGTTGAGAGACACGGCCACAAGCTTGGCCGTGTCCCTTGCCCGTGTTGCCTACTATCAATTTAGGTTGAGAGACACGGCCACAAGCTTGGCCGTGTCCCTCAAGTGGCTGCCCGTGTCCCTCAAATGTGTGGGTTAGGGTTTTTATACTTTGTTCTATTTGCATTGTTTTGGTCCTTTTAAGGTAAGTTGGTACCTTAACCTGAACCTAAACACATTTAAACAATGATTGACCTAAACAAATGCATATGGAAGATCTTAAAGCTATGAATGATATAAATTATTCTTTGCCCTAATTGCATTGTTGAGATTGAACAATGTTATGTTATGCATTGTGAATGGTTATGTGTTTCATGAATAATGTATATTGAAATGTTATATATAAGATGCTATGATGATTCAAATAAGAGGTGAAATGTGATGTAAAGCCATTGTGATTGGCTATGATGATGATATGGAAAGAAAGAAGGCATGTTTGCCTAAATGTGATGAGAATTTGAGAATGGAAATGGTAACTATATAATAAATGAATTGTTTGTTTAATATGTTATTCAGTTTCAGAGTTCTGGATTTGGGTGGCATGCCTAAGAAATGATGAAAGGTAACAGTCTTGCCGGGTTGAGGATCTCCTCATATGTGTTGAGTTGATGGTCCAAGAGACTGGGTCTGTTACACTATGAGAATTGTGAATATGAGATATATGATTTGTAACAGTCTTGCCGGGTTGAGGATCTCCTCATATGTGTTGAGTTGATGGTCCAAGAGACTGGGTCTGTTACACTATCCATGGATAGAGATACATGTATATATATTGCCTACGGGCGTGATTATTGTGATTATGAACCAAAGCAGTAACTCTGAACTCTGAATATCGTATTAAATACTTGTTGGGCCCATAGGTGTCAAGGTTATATGAATGTCCTAAATAACGTTATGAGTTAATGAAATGAGATGTTGTATATTGAGTATAATTGATTAATGATGAATGTGGAAAGATGTTGAAATGTGGTATGCTCATATGACTATGATTTGTGAAATGCATAATTATGTGGTTAACTTTATATTTATGATGTTGATCTTATCAGTAACATATGTGGCATTGCATTACATTAAAGCATACCATTAGCATGTTTTATCTTACTAAGCCCTTGGCTTAGCGCGATAGTGTTTAATCGCGCAGGTGATAGAGTTGAACCTGAGGGTTCTTCAAGACCGAGTGAGAGTAGACGTTGAAGTGTTGATTTGGAACTTAAAGATAAGAAGAGACTTGCCAATCATGTATATTTCTTTTATATTTTGTAAAGTATTGGTTTTAATGTAAATATATGTATAACTATAAACATGGATTTGAAAGAGTTTATACATGTAAATATTTTATAAAATTCCGCTGCGTATTAACTAAATGTATATATATATATCTATTTGGTTTTGTATTACAACTTGATTAGTTATTATCTATAATGTATATTGAGAAAGATGACAATATTATATAAAATGTTTTTTTGAATGTTAAGAAAATCCGTAGCATTCCTATATTCGATACATGTATACTACATTGTGGTGTATGTAGTGTGTATGTATTGGATGTGGGGGTGTTACATATGGATGATAGTCAAGGGCGCTTTGCTCCATCTTTAAGAAAGAATGGCTCAAACACTTATAAGGGATTTCAAGGATCTTCTACAGGCATGTCTTTTACTGGAAGAATAGGAGAGGAAAAAGAACATATACAATGGAAAAGGAAGCAATAAGGATGGCTACCATTTTGGTGGACAAAGTTGAAGAGACGTTGGGGTGAATGCAACAACTGAACCAACAAAGAAGCATCAATTCTTAGAATTAGGGAAGCCACTATCTTGGGTCTTCAACAAATTACAGAATAAGTATTGTAGCATTTAGCACCTTGAACTTTGCCTGATCCTCTGCCCTCCAATTTTGATACAAATGTTTTCTGTCAGTTCCATCTAGTGCCTAGTCACGAAATAGATCGATGCACATGATTAAGGCATGAAATATAGAACCTCATTAATTATGGAAAGATTTTTGCCCCTGACATGCCCAAATAAGTGAAGCATCTTCAACTCAAACTCAATAAACCCCGCTTGGCTTGAGTGCTGCTCATTTTATTTTACTTTTTTGGTATTTCATTGGAATAATTATGTTTGTCAAATTAAAATTGCTTGAATAAATTATTTTGGTTAAATATATAATTTGATTGGTTTTTGTTCATTTCATGCTTCACTAATGATCAATCTAACTTGATATTCATAAATTAGTGTGCCTATACATCATGATCTGAATGGCTTTACGAGGTGAGAGAATTGTGTAATAGCATTGAGCTGTGTATGCTTAATTAGAGAGGACTCTTGCATAATTATGTGTGCCTAAGTCCTAATCAATCTTAGGACATGCTTTGACAAACTTTTGAGGTGAAATTGAACTCTACTTATTTAAGAGAGAGATGACCTAGGCATTGTTTGGTGAGCCAACAACTAGTATTAACCATGTTAATATCAATCCCTAGTCTATCCCTTTGAGCCTTCATGAGATTTTAGATTGTTTTTTTTTTACTTGTGAACCCTAATAACCTACCCTGAGATGTTGTGACACTTATGACAAGTCTAATGATCACTGAGTTACCTAAAAGGTAAAAAAGATCAACGAAAGGGATGTTTAATCAAGACCATAAAGATCGTCAAAGTTTGCATGAATTAGATCTGATGTCTCAAAACTGCTCCAACTTGAGATGGCATCAAAGAACAAAAGATTCATTCTCATTGAAGCATACTCATGCTACTCCACTCATCCATTATTAAAAGCATAAAAAGATACAAATGAGATAATTCTCTTAAAGGCAGGACCCAAAAAAAGAAGGAAAAGAAAGAAAGGAAAAAGAAGAAAAAAGAGAAAAGTTTGTACTGAAAAGCCCAAAGGGTGGTTCAGAAAGCCAACAAAGTTCTTTTCACTTGAAGTAGCTGTGAGCGGAGATTTTTGCCTCCACTCCCGGTGGAATGGTTCTTGCGACTTCGGCACAGTTAGGCTCAGGGCCTTAGAGAACACGGGCCTAAATTTGGAGAACATGGAGTCGCCATCCGGACGGGCCGGGAAAAGAAATGGGTGGATGACTCGATTCCTAAGGAATCCCCAACCCCCTAATGGGTTCGAAAAGTTAGGTATTATAGGGAAGATGAGAATGGCCCAGCACCCCCACTGCACCCGGTTTATTAGAACCGACCTCCTTTTTAGGTCTTAATATTATAGAATTCTTAAATATAATGACATCATCCATACTACATGCAATAAATAAAATAAAGCATCATTATATTAAAATCAAAGCAATGTTCAAACGAAATAAATAAATGGACACCCATCCGAGGATGGAAACGTGTCCTTACATCATCCAATGTCTAAAACTAAATAGGACACCCACCAAAAGTTGGAAACATATCCTTTACATTAATCTCAAAATATAAAAATAATTTAAATTATATGAAAATTAATTAATGAGGTACCCAAACATACCTCTTACAATTTTAATAAGCAAATAAAAATTGAAAAAGTATTCATCCATGATAAATTAATTAAACCAAATATCAAAATTAAATAAATCAATCATCAAAACATATAATAAACTACATAATCAAATCTAAAATTAAATAAAATAATAAATATATAAATTTAGGTTTACATCTTGAATTAGAATTTTTTAATCAAAATTAGGGTTTAGAATTCTTATGAAAAAGGATTAGGGTTTAACTGAATTGTATTTTAGGTTAGATACAAAGAGGTTGAATTAAATCAAGTTATTTAAATTTTATAATAAATCACAACCAAACTTTATTTGCTACTAGACTAAATAACTATAATATTGTATTATTGGAATTAAATCAACAATCTTCATGCTATTGGATTCAAGCAATTGTAAAATATTATAAACTTAAATGAAGTAAACAAAGAATAGAACACCTTTGTTTGTTGGCTCCATCGAATTTAAAGAGTTTGAATCAATCCTTTTTTTATATTTGCTACTGCCCGAATCAATTTATTTCTTTGGTTGAAGTTTGGTAATTTGCAATTGCCTTGACACTGCCTTGATCACGATTACTGACCCTTTTTTATTTTAATTATAAGTTCTCATCTCTGTTGCTCCTTTCTTACTCTCTGCCTGTGTTGCTCTTTTTTTGATAATTAGGGTTTTGTAAAACTGCTACTGTCTCTTTTTCTTTACTACCAAATTGTTAATCCTAGTTTTTCCTCCTTAAAATTTCAGTCCGAATCCTCCCTCATTATTTTTTTAAATTGTTATTTGTAGCAAAAAACCTAATGATAATTCTATTTGATTAAGGAAATATAGGTTATTTAGGAAAAAAATTACAAAACCAAGCAAAATAATGATTTGTCAAAATTGGGGGCGGGCACGGGCTGTGGCCGGGCGAAAACTGCATGCTGGGGGCGAGAATTGCGCTGGCAAAAATTGCTGCAACCTTGGCCTATGGCGAATTGGCCTGCATATAATTGGCTTGTGGCATGCCAATTCGCTGCAGACCATACCTGCAGCCAATTGGCCTGCAGCAGGCCAATTGTTGCCTGCCGCGCGTCGCTCGCCTATCAGTCCGATTTTTAATTTTTAATTTTATTTTTTATTAAAAATAAATATTATTATATTATTAAAAATAAATAATAAATAAAAATAAAATAGTAAATATTAAAATAAATAAATATTAAATATTAAATAAATAATAAATACTACAAAAATTATTTTGGACTGTTTTAAAATCTTTGGACTGGACCTGGTAAAAAATTAAGGGTTTACAGTTTGCCCCCTGCTTGAACGATCTGAGACTGCAGCAAAAGAGAGTAAAAAGCAACATGACTTTGAGCAGATTTTGGATAAGGATGGGTTCTCGACCTGAGGTTGGAGTTGGTTTGGGTTTGGACTCGAAAAAGATTTGGGTACTTAGACCCGAGACTGGGTACTTGGACCCGAGACTGAATTCGATTGAGTACTTGGACCTGTGACTTAATCTGATTGAGCACTTGGACCTGCGATTGAATCTGATTTAGTACTTGGACCCCGAGACTGGATATTTGGACCTGAGATTGAATTAGGTACTTAGATCTAGGATTGTATTTTGGGTGCTCCACCCGAAACTGGATTTGACTGACCTTTTATCCGTTGAGAATTCTGGCTTAACTAGTTGTTCAATTCTTTAATGGATCGTGGGTCTTTACCCACCAAAAATGGCTCTTTATCCATTGGGAAATCGGGTCTTTACCCTTGAAACATGGATCTTTATCCATTGGAGATCGAGTCTTTACCCTTGAAACATGGATCTTTATCCATTGGAGATTGAGTCTTTACCCTTAAAATATGGATCTTTATCCAATGGAGATTGGGTCTTTTCCCTTGAAACATGGATCTTTATTCATTGGAGATCGAGTCTTTACCCTTGAAATATGAATCTTTATCCATTGGAGATCGGGTCTTTACCCTTGAAACATGGATCTTTATCCATTGGAGATCGGGTCTTTACCCTTGAAACATGGATCTTTATCCATTGGAGATCGGGGCTTTATCCTTGAAATATGGATCTTTATCCATTGGAGAAACATGTATCTTTATCCATTAGAGATTGTGTCTTTACCCTTGAAACATGGATCTTTATCCATTGGGAGATCGGGTCTTTACCCTTGAAACATAGATCTTTATCCATTGGAGATCGGGTCTTTACCCTTGAAACATGGATCTTTATCCATTGGAGATTGGGTCTTTACCCTGGCTTCAGCTCTTTTAGCTGGACTGATCTTTTGTCTTTTGCATCTTCATTCTTTTGAGAGTTCTAATTTTCTTCTTTTTCCATTCTCTTTGTTCTTCCTTTGCACTTTTGCAAAAAGTTCAACCATTTTTTTAGCTAGCCTTCATATCTTCTCCTTGCCCCGTATGTGGCAAAATATTGGAAGTGAGTCTCAAAATATTTTGTACATGCATAAACTCAAAAAATTGAAAGGAGAAACTTTGCCCCCTGTGTAGGCTCAAACCCATGATTTTTCTATGCGACTTTGGTTGATGTTTGTAGATTATCTAGTTCTTTGAACAAGCATGCATTTCTTCTTTCGTTTGAAAAATTACTGGAGCTTCCTCACGCAATAGGCTTTCCATGCCTGCTGATTTCATATCCGCTTTATGGTTGCTTCATAGAATATTACTGTTTACTTTTGACAAAGAAAAATGCAATGTGATATGCTCATGTATGCATGATATGCATGGATAATACTTATAGTAGTTTCATCGACTCACAGATCTAGGTGATCGGCTGAAACATTCATATTGACTCCTTCTAGATCCCCGTTTAGGTCTTGCACTAGAATGGCAGAAGGCTTCGCTTTTATTTCTTTTATCTTAAAGATGTTGAAAACATGAATAATGGAGGCCCCAAGCAGCAGAGATACATCCATTTCAAATTATGATTCAGTATGTCAATTGGTAGCTTCTTCATAACTTCGCCAATAATCATTTCCTTTGCCCAATGTGTCCTTCGAGGTTCGATGATTTGACATACTTCCCTTAACTTGAAGGTTTTATAATTTTTTTTGAATTTTGATTCTGAAATCAAATGTTGGCTTTTCCAAATCAATGTCAATTTACCTCAGGACTCAATTTTCAAATTTAACATTTCTATAACATGACAACCCTAGTTGCCGTACTAAACTCGGAAATCATTTCTATTTAAGCAAGAATTGTTGCACTTTAGATAGGCACATACACATTACTTGGCCAAAGGTCTCATTGAGTTTGAATATTGTATATCTCATATGCATGCTTATTCAAACTATCTCCACTAATAGACTCTACCTATCAAGAGAGATTAACAGGTCTTTGATAGGCTTGAAATGGGGTCTATAAGGGACATGGGTTAAATGAAAGTCAATTTGAGATCGGAGCTGATGTGACACTATTGACAAACCTTCACACTATGATTTTCTGTTGGAGCCATAGTCAGTTGGAAACATGAAAAGATAGAGCTTTGAAAATTCTTCTTTCTTTTTGATGTTAATCTGGATCTTGATTAGGACAGTCTTTCCCTTTACAAAAAGTTTAGTACCCACATTTCATCATTTTGTCTTTTTCTCTGTAGGATTGTCAAGTATAGGACTTTCAAAAACTAGATGGTCTTTCTCCTTTTTTTTATTTTTTTATTTTGATTGAATCTTTGGTTGGGTTGGACCAATTTAAACCAAACTATCTTTGCTTTCTACTACTTTATGTGAAGGAAAATTCGGTTGTCTTTCTGAATTATCTTTTGTATTTTATTCTCTTTTCTTCTTCTTCTTCTTCTTCTTCTTCTTCTTCTTCTTCTTCTTCTTCTTCTTCTTCTTTTTTCTTTTTTCCCTTTTTATTTTCTTTCTTCCTTTTTTCCTGTGTTGTTGGGTCCTAGCTCTAAAAGAATCATCTCAATTGCACCATTCTATACTTCTATTTATGGATGAGTGGAGTCGAGTGATACTTATTTCAACAAGGATAAATCATTTCTTGTTCTAATGTCATCTTAGTGAATTTGAGATATCAGGTCTAACATCAATTGAACTTCAACTACCCTTATGATCTTGACTATGCATTCCTTTCTTTTATCTTCTTGCCTCTTCACTTTAGTGATCATTAGATTTGTCAAAAGTGTAATAATAGCTTAGGGTAGGTCATTAGGATTATAAGTCAATAAAAAGAAAGCTAAAATCTCATAAAGGCTCAAAGGGACAACTAGGGATTGATATTTAATAGGGTGGATACTAGTTGTTGGCTTAACCAAACAATGCCTAGATCATTTCTCTCTTAAATAAGCAGAGTTTAATTTCACCTCGAAAGCTTGACAAAGCATGTTCTAAGATTGACTAGGACCTAAACAGAGATCATTATGCAGGAGCCCTCTCTAAGTAGGCATACACAACTCAATCTATAGAACAATTCCCTCATCTAGTAAAGTCATTCAAATCATGATGCCTAGATATATTAATTTATAAATAGCAAGCTAGATTCATCATTGGTTGGACACCAAAATGAACAAAGACCATGAAAAATTTGATGAAAATAATTTATTCAAACAAACATAATTTTAAAAAATAATTGTTCCAAATAAGTACTAAAGAAAGCAAAATAAAAAGAGCAACACTCCAAGCTAAGGGAAGTTCGTTGAGTTGGAGTCGAAGATACTCCATTTATTTAGATATATCAAGGGCAAAGATTTTTTCATCATCAAGGATCATTGCTTCATCATCCACTGTTAGTCCAAGCTTGCTTAGTAGCACATCATCTTTAGTAGCTTCTCTATCCATATCATCACAGGATGACAAGATAAAACTCTTCATGAAGGTTACAAGCGGTGGCACCCTTCCAAATTTAGGTAGAGGATTATTCTTAGTGTTGGGCTTATCAGGCTCAGGCAGCTTTTCACTATCAATCAAATCTTGGATTTCATGCCTTAATTGAATACATTTATCTGTCTCATGCCCTTGTACTTGATGGAATTGACAGAAGACCTTGGCATTAAAATTTGGTGGTAGAGGCTTATATAGAGGCCGAGGTGCCAATGGTTGTAGCAAATCCATCTTCATTAGATTTTCTAACATCTTTGACAAAAGCTCCCTTAAGTCTAAAAATTTATGCTTCTTTGCTGGTTTAGTTGTTAAAATTTTCTCAACACCTCCTCTTTCCCTTTGGTTTTGCCCACTAGGGTGGTAGCCTCCCTTATTGCTCCACTTAGACAAGACATGGTTCGACTGGTCTTGTAGAATAGGGATTGATCTCTCATTTTTCATTTGATCTCTATTAGTGAACATGTTCCCCATTGATGTTGCCTTTTCCTTCTTCTTTAATTCAATGGGAAATGCCTCATTAGCATTGTTGATGATTTCCAGAATCAGAATCAACTGGGTCCTCATAATTTCAACCAATTGGTCTCGTAGCTCTGCCGTCCTAGTTTTGACAACTTCATCGATTATATCCCTTAGCTGGTTTGCATCCATCCTTCCAATGAAGCACTTGAATCAAAATCAATATTGTAGGTGTTATCATTGTATGCTTTTGAATTGCCGTACTCCAAGTCTGTGAGCTAGAAAGGATCAATGCCATGTAATGAGTGTATGCATGTATGCACAAACAATAAACAAACTAAGATAAATAATATGTTCTTTCCAACCTTATAACTTCCACACACGAATGGTGAGCCTCTTTTCCTAGGTTTATGGTCAACAAAATACCAACATCCTCGGATGGTTGAATCAATAGGTATATTTTTAAAAATGAAAATCAGATCATGATAATTCCCATTATTAGGTTTTAATCCATTCAACCAACTAAAGTAGATTTTATGCTATATTAGATTAAAACTAAATTAAGAGGTTTATTATAAATATATTTCTCACTTGAAAAAGTAACTAATGATTCATGCCAAAAACAAACCCATAATTAATAATTTTTAATATAAACTAGGCTCACAATTGATTTTTGGTATTTCTATAATTGACCTAAATATTCGTAAGCTCTTTTGAAAAAGTTGTGAAAATAATTTTGTTTCTAAGCCCATTGTAAAAAGAATTTTAGAAAAAAATGGATTTTGGGCTTTGTATTTGGGTTATGAGAAAAGAAAATTTTTGACTTGTTTTGAAAAAGTTTTGTCCAATGACCATTTTGAAAATTTTTAAAAATAGCTTTGGTCTTTTGGATTTTAAAGAAAAATTTATTTTAAGCTTACAATGTACTTAGGTCATATTAGAAAAAGAACAAACCAAATAAGCCATGATTTAAACCAAGATAAATTAACCATAGTCAAACAATAAGCATTTAGGGTAAAAACCTAAGGAAAGTAACTAGGCTAATTACATGAGCTTTAGTCTTTGGGTTGAAAGGCTTAGGTTCCCTTACCAAGTATATACCAAATGGTACAAGGCTATGAGTGGTTATGGCATGCTCGATCTCCATACCTTGAGTGAAAGTATGATATCCCTCACATAACACAACACAGGTAACATGGGCATCCTAACTGACGCACACGATGCAATTTAAGTGATGCAATGGATAATATCATGATAAGAAAGAATAGAATAGTATAAAGACCAATGAAATCAACTTCTCTTATCCCCAGTAGAGTCGCCACTGTGAGTGGAAATTTTCACCCCCACTCTCGGTGGAATGGTTCTTACGACTTCGGCACTATTAGGCTTAGGATCTTAGAGAACACGGGCCTAAATTCGGAGAAAATGGAGTTGTGACCCGGACAGGCTAGAAAAAGAAAGGGGTGGATGACTCGATTCTTAAGGAATCTCCAACCCCCAAATGGGTTCGGAAACACTACAAAAATATTCGGCATTTGCGATGGAAATCTGCGACAGATTTGCAACGATTTTGTGACGGATAAACACAATGAAGGAATTTTGAGGAAGCCGTCGCAAATCGGTTGAAAATCCGTAGAAAATCTGCGACGATTGTCTGGTCGACGCAAATTTTCATCGCAAAATTTGGCGCGACTGCTTGGCAGGAGAAGGTAGTGCGGGGAATTTTTGCGGAAATTAAATCCGTTGCAGATTGGTTGCAAAAACGGTAAGAAAAAATTCATTTTGCAATGGATATTTGCGACGGACTTACTTTGCGTCACAAATATGCAGCACAATCGCAGATAAGTCAAAAATTAAGTTTAAAGATATTGCACGTGCCAAGCATGTGAACCACTCTTCTGCTATCTCTTTGTAAATTATTCCCCCAAATTCTATTATCCCAAATTTTGGCCAAGAACCTCCAAAATCCAAAGTGGAGTTCTTAATTTTTTTTTCCATGAATAAGCCTCTTCCATCTCTCTTTCTCCCCAATTTCCTCCAATTTCATTAAGCAGTCACGCCTTTCTTCTATCGTCTTCTTCCCTACCCTCTCGTTTTCTTCATCCAACGCCATCCACACTCACCCACCACCTCCTGTTCTATCACTCACCGCCAAGCCGACACACCAGACACCACCTTCCACAAGCACCGACGGGGCGACGACAGTCCAGTCCTCGGCTATAGCTGCTCGAGCTTCAGGTAATTTCTTACAGCTATGCTATTTTCTTGTTTTAGTTTCCATGGTTTGTTTTTGGCTTTTTGTCTCTTCTCTTGGATTGAATAATGTGTATTGTAATTATATTCCATTCTGTTTCTATAAATGCAACAAAAGAAAGATTCAATTAATTTCAAGATGTAATTTCCCAAAAAAATTGAAGAATGAACTCACTAAAGCAACTTTTGTGTTTGTAAAGTTTATTAATATTGATAATATTCTTCATTTCTTGTTGCTGGTTGTTGTTGGCGCCTATATTTCTTTAAAACCATACTAAAAATGTATTCTGCAACTGAGGCTCTTAGCATATCAGAGACAGAGTTTGAGTTTTATTCTTGTTGAGTGTGTAAAAATTGATTTTGATTTTGAATTGAGAGAAGCTAGTTTGAAGCATAAACTTATTAAAGAAAATTTAATAAAGAAAATGGATAAATTTAATAAAGAAAATTTATGCTCTTAGCATATCAGAGACATAATTTAATAAATTTAATTGAGTTTGAAGGTAGTCTCTGCTGGTTTTCTTCATCTTCTGAACTTATTAAAGAAAATTTAATAGATCCTCAAGCTATACATATACATTAAAGAAACTGGAAAATTATACCAGTTTCTGATATTTTACTATATATATGATTCAATCCCAGTTGAAAGAAAGTTCAGTATAACCAATTAGCATCTATTAAACCGTGTACTTGTTACATTACATACTTTAGAAGAAACTTTTTTTTTTCACTGTAGAAGATTATAACAGAAGGTAAAAAGAAATACAAATCCATTGGGTTTATATTTTAATATTTTATGCTTTGGGAAATGTCTTTCTACTTCTACAATAGGCAATATATGTTTTCTATCTTCAGCGAAAATTTTCAATTTTCATAAGATCCTGAATAAGAATAAACTATAAAGAGAAAAATACAATTGAATCCTTGAGTTTTAGTAGCTAATACTTATTGTGTATTAAGGCAAAAGGTAATTTTTTTATATTTTTTGAATTAATTCCAAAGAAAAAAAGTTTAAAAAAAAGTTACAAATACGGCCGTTTTATTGAACTCCCATGCCCGATTAAAAGAAAAGCAAAAACCCTAGTTGTTGAGTGGGCTTTATAAATAGCATTATCTGTGACAGCTGAGCATTTCATCTTCTTCACGTAGCAACCATGGTGGCCGCCAAGAAGACCGTAAGTCTCTAGTCTCTTTCGCTCTATCGATTTCAAATTCCTTATTTCCTTCTTCCGGATCCAAAAACAGAAATCCTAATACTCTCTCTGACTTTGATGATGTATTGCAGAAGAAGACGCATGAGAATATTAACAATAGGCTAGCTCTTGTTATGAAGAGTGGCAAGTACACTTTGGGTTACAAGACTGTTCTCAGATCTCTCAGGAACTCTAAAGGTTTTCAGATTTTTATTTCCCTTCAAATCTGATTGATTGCTAGTCTTAATTTTTTTTTAATAACATTAAAGCTTCGTCCGTTTCTGTCTGTGTGTAATTCTTGATTTTTGTTTGTTTGTTTATTGCTTTTTTTCCCTTTCTAAACTAACTTGTATTTCTCAAATCATCAAATCAAATGCTGTTCTGTTATTGTTAGTAATCTGTAGCTGTTATTCGTGAGAAATGGTTACATATTTTATTCGCAATGTTCGACAAAATAAGTACAAAATATGAATTTCACTGCATTTTTTTTCTTATTTTAGGACTAAATAAAATAAGTAAATATTGATAATGATTTTATATCTGTAGTTTAAAAAATAAGCACTGAGCGAAGGGAATCAAATTGGGTTCTGGGGCATATGCACTTGCTATTAGGTTACAAAACTTAGTGTGCTTATATAAAAATATTAAAAATATATGCAGGCTCTGTTGTTAGGCCAGTGGCTCTTGTTACTTGTTTTAATAGTAGAAAAACCTATATAAAAGGCTATTAAAGCAAAGCAATATGTTTATGTTATTTCTCATGAACTTCTTCTTGTTTACAGTACAGTATAAACAACAATTTGGTTTATATATTTTGTTTTTCGATAATAAATGTAATCAGTATCCACTCTTCGTCCCCTCTTACATATTTTATATTCATGGTTAAATTTAAGAGTTGCTTAGAAAATATTTTTCCATTATTCTGTATGCAGTTTTTGTAATGTGCTATGGTGTTTTCCTGTTTATGAAGTTGTCTCAACATTCAATGCTATTAAAAACATCCAATCATCACAATATTTAAAAATCAAATTTTATTTACTTAATTAGATTTAATTTGATACTAACTTACCATTGAACTTGAGGATCTGTTTAAAATTATATTTTTTTGTTTCCTAAGACATGGCACTTGTTTGGCAATTTTACATTACTTTAGTTAGTAATAATATATTTTTTTAATAAATTATCATAATCACTTTATGCTGATCTGATTTTTGGGTCTTGATTTATTGTCTTTATTTGTATTGCCCTTTGATTATATATTTGATATGTTGTTTGTTCCTTTTTGAAGCTTCATTTCTATTTGTGTAATTCTTGATTTTCATTTGTTTATTTATTGCCTTTTGCCTTCTAAACTAATTTGTGTTTCTTTTTATCCACACTAATTTGTCTCTAAAATCATCAAATCAGTGATTTTTAGTTGCTCTTAGTGAGAAATGAAGATGAAGAACACCCTAATTTAATTGGTTTATGCCTATGCTAATGTTAGAGACATTAAAATATGTTGTTAATTTTCTCTTTTCTAATAATTGTAATTTTTATATGGGTGTTATTATCTCAATTAAGCTAACTCATCAAGTAAAAATTGTGCATTGTTTTTTGCAGGGAAGCTTGTCATCATTGCTAACAACTGTCCTCCTCTTAGGAAGTCTGAAATAGAGTACTATGCAATGTTGTCAAAGGTTGGAGTTCACCACTATAATGGAAGTAAGTTCATTGATATAATTCTCATGAGATGGGGCATTTGACTTTAACACACCCAGGAAATAATTGCATTTTCTTGATCATTTCATTTTTCAGAATGAAACTTACCATTTTTAACATGTTTTTGCATCTATTTATCTAGTTATGAGTTTGTTGTCTTTTTGGAATGGCCCCTTTTGTTTTTACAAGTTCATTGACTGTATCACTACTTTATAGGAAATAGCATGTTATGGCGATTGTAATTATTGTTTGGAAGCTGTGCATAGTTACAGTTACAGGAATTTATGTTAGACTGATGTGTTAAGATATAGTTGATTTAATGTATATAGATATCAACTTTATAACAATAGCTTTTGGAGATTCTGTAATACTAGGTAGATTTCTGCATATTAGTTTATAGGATTGTATAAATTTGCTAGATGCAACTTTTGCATTTTGTTGAATCTTTCATCATTTTTTTTGTTCACAAGTCTGACTGCTTATGTCTGTAAAGGGTTGTGAAATTGATACGGTTTCCATTATCAGTGGTCCATCTGGTCAATAACTGCATACGAAATGATAGAGTAAAATCTCAACCTTTGAACTTGTCATGCCAAGTGTGGATGCTCTTTGATTATATGATGTTAAGGAATCATGCCAACCATATTCTAATGATCTGCTCTTATTCTTTTTCCAACTATATTCTTATGTTCTGCTTGTAGAGGATTTTTTAAATTTACATTTGAATGTTCTCATTTCCTTCTTTTACTTACAGTTGCTACATTTGCTTTTACTTGATGAGATGAGGGTGAGATTGTCATTGTGGAAAGTTTTGTGATTATTTAGGTTCCTAATATTTTTTTTTTCAAAAACTTGCTTGAGCATCTTGATTATTATTTCAGATAATGTAGACTTGGGCACTGCCTGTGGAAAATATTTCAGAGTATGCTGCCTGAGCATTATTGATCCAGGTAATAGAAAGGGTGAAAGACAGTCTTTTATTTGTTTAATTTTGTGCATATTATGTAGTGATATTTCTGATAATGGAAATTTATGGATCTCTCTTTTTCAGGTGATTCTGATATCATTAAGAGCATGCCCGGTGATCACTAATTAGTCCAGAAGATGGTAGCATGTTTTCCTAGGTTTTCGTTGTTTTTTTATGATGAGTGTTGGGTTTGGGATATGGGTTATCAATGGCAAACTATCATATTCTTAAACAAGAAAGAGTTTTGTTTTGTGTAACTTGCGAGTTCCTGTGATGGCACCCTTGGTAATTTTAATGAACAATCAATGATCTAAACTGTGTTTTCTATAACTATGGATGTTAATTTTCTTTAGTCGTGTATTTCTCTTGCTCTATTACTATGAGGCACGAATGCGGATGCTTGATACAATACGGTGCGGATGCTTTGATATGGCAATTTAAAAAAAATACAGGTGCCATGGCATATATATACTCTAGAACATCTGCGACGGCCTTTGTGACGGATTTGCGACGACTTTTGCTACAAAATCTTCGACGAAAAATCTACAATGACAATCTGCGACGGAATACTATGACCTTGAAAATGGCGAGAAGATAAATTTGCTACCAATTAGCGACGGTTTCTGTGACGGATTTGTGATGGTTACTGTTTGCCTGTGAAAATTTGAGTGGCAAATTTGCAACCGCCTAGTGGTAGTAAATCCGTCGCAATCTGCGACGGACTGTCGCAAAATTGAAAACTACGACGCCTTTTTTATTAACGGATCGTATCCGTCGCAGATCGGTCGCAAATCTTGATTTGCGACGGATTCTGTCCGTTGCAGATAGCGTGTTTTTTTGTAGTGAAAGTTAGGTACGTGTGGGGAAGGTGAGAAATGACCCAGTACCCCCACAACGCCTGGTTCATTGGAATCGGCCTCCTTTTCAGGTCTTAATATTATAGAATTCTTAAATATAATGATATTATCCATACTACATGCAATAATTAAAATAAAGCATCATTATATTAAAATCAAAGTAATGTTCAAACAAAATAAATAAATAGACACCCATCCGAGGATGAAAATGTGTCCTTGCATCATCCAATGTCTAAAACTAAATAGGACACCTACCAAAAGGTGGAAATGTGTCATTTACATTAATCCCAAAAAATAAAAATAATTTAAATTACATGAAAATTAATTAATGAGGTACCCAATCATGGAAACATACCTCTTACAATTTTAATAAGCAAATAATAATTGAAAAAATATTCATCCATGATAAATTAAATAAACAAAATATCAAAATTAAATAAATCAATCATCAAAACATATAATAAACTATATAATCAAATCTAAAATTAAATAAAGCAATAAATATATAAATTTAGGCTTACATCTTGAATTATTGTTTTAATCAAAATTAGGGTTTATATTTCTTATGAAAAAGGAATAGGGTTTAACTGAATTGTATTTTAGGTTGGATTCAAAGAGGTTGAATTAAATCAAGTTATTTAAATTTTATAATAAATCACAATCAAACTTTATTTGCTACTAGACTAAATAACTATAATATAGTATTATTAGAATTAATTCAACAATCTTTATGCTACTGGATTCAAGCAATTGTAAAATATTATAAACTTAAATGAAGTAAACAAAGAATAGCACGCCTTCGTTTGTTGGCTCCACCGAATTTAAAGAGTTTGAATCAAGCCTTTTTCTGATATTTGCTACTGCTTGAATCAATTTATTTCTTCGGTTGAAGTTTGGCAATTTGCAATTGCCTTGGCACTACCTTGATCATGATTACTGACCCTTTTTTTATTTTAATTATCAGTTCTCGTCTCTGTTGCTCCTTTCTTACTCTCTGTATGTGTTGCTCTTTTTTTTCATAATTAGAATTTTGTAAAACTTCTACTGTCTCTTTTTCTTTACTGCTATTTGTTAATCCCAGTTTTTCTCCCCAAAATTTTAGTCTGAATCCTCCCTCCTTATTCTTTAAACTGTTATTTATAGCAAAATACCTAATGATAATTCTGTTTGATTAAGGAAATATAGGTTATTTAGGAAAAAACTTACAAAATGGAGCATAATAAGGATTTGTCAAAATTGGGCGCGGGCGCGGGCTGTTGCTGGGTGAAAACTGTAATACCCCTATATCCCGTATACGTACCAAGCATGCTTAAACGATCGTAATATACGTATACTGAATATAGAAAATGCCACAGTTTAAAAAGACACAACAAATATCTTTGTAAATAAATGAAACCAATCTCAAACATTTAAAAGAAATCCAAAAGACACCATATATAAAATGTTTAATAATTCACAGCGGAAGTTATTACAAATATGTTATAAATCAAAGTTTACAAAACATAGAATATATATACATGATTGGCAGTTCTTCTATGATCTTTAAGTCCCAAAAGAAAATTCTCAATGTCTAGTCTCACTTGGTCTCGAGGAGCTCTCAGGTTCAACTCTGTCACCTGCGCGATCAAACACTATCGCGCTAAGCCAACGGCTTAGTAGTACAAATTATGCTAGCATTATGCTTTAGTGCAATGCAATGTCACACATTTTATTAACAAATCAACATCATAGATGAAAGGCTAACAACATATCTTTATATTTCATAAACTACACATATATATACATATCACATTTCAACATCCTTCCATATAACTCATTAGTCAATCATTTTACTATTCATGAATCACATTAAACAAAGACAAGCATGGGCCCAAAACACACTAATATACCATTCAATTTTCAGAGTAGATGTTTTGGTTCAATCATCACATTTATCATTATCATAAACCCAACTAGGCTTCAAGGATTAGGTTCAAACAAGCTTCAAGGGGAACAAAGCATGCTAAGTCTCAACCCAACTTGGCTTCAAGAACCATCCCAACCTAGCTTCAAGGGTTGTAACATCTCAATTAGGCTTCAAGGACTAGACCCAACCAAGCTTCAAGGGGAGTAAAACATGTTAAACTTCTACCCAACTTGGCTTCAAGGATCAAGCCCAACCTAACTTCAAGAGAATGTTACTATCATTAGGCATGCCACCAATAACAAACTCTGAAAATTGAATAACACATTAGCCACACAATTCATTTTATTATTTCGTTCTCAATTCTCATCATCAATTAGGCAAACATGCCTTATATCTTTCAATTGAATCATCATAGCCAATCACAATGGCTTCACATCACATTTGAGTTACCATAGCCAATCATAATGGCCTCATATCATATCATATCTCAATTCATATTATACATATAGCATCATTGATATAACCTTTCAAAGTATATTACTCATATAACACATTACCATTCACAAAATTCACAATGCATAAAACATAACATTGTTCATATAGTATCATATGCATCATCATTATCATCAAATGTATATTCAATCTCAACAATGTAAGAAGAGCAAAGAAACAATCACAGGAGCCAACACACTCAAGGGACACGGCCAAGCTTGTGGCCGTGTCTCTCAACACAAATTGGTAGTGGCAGACATGGGCAAGGGACACGGCCGTGTCTCTCCAAAAATCATCCAACATGGCCAAAATTTCCTTAGTCTTGGCCGTGTCTCCCAAAATTCTTTAGTTTGGCCGTGTCTCTTCCTTGGTTTGGCCTTGTCTCTCATGATTAAAAACCCTAAACACGGCCAAATCTCTTTTGATTGAATTTAAACACATTATGCATAACATAACCTCATTCAAATGAATATACACAACGTCATTAACACATATCTTGCATGCTCATCACAATATTCACATTAACAATACATCAACAACACATTTAATCACTCACCACTTCAAAACCCTAACCCAACATCACTCTTATTCTTTCAAAATCAACATCCACTTAACTTACCATCTTCAAACCAAAACCAACACCAATTTAACTTTGTAACTTACAATCAATCTCAACACTTATAAACACATCTCAAACACACCTAATAATAAAATCAACAATTCATAACTCACTTCAAACACAACCTGAAAAGAACAAAGGAAAACAAGAGAGTACTTACCACAATTGAAGAAATTTCACAAATCTCCAACTTAATCCTTTGATTCTTCCTTCAATTTGATTTTAAAAATAAACAAATCTCACTCTTGCTCCTTTGCTATGGAGGGCCGGCCAACATAAGAGAAAGAGAAGAAGAAAAGAAAAATGAAGACAAGTCAACTTCTCTTCTACTTTAAATCTCCACCAAGCAATTCTAACAAAGCAAAATTACTTAAATGCCCTTTTCTATTTGTTCACACTTCCTTTAAAACTCTTGCCCTCTTTAGTAATTTCACTCATCCCAAATTAAAATATCTTCTTCCCTAGACTCTCCATTGACCAACATATATGTTATATATATATTAACATATATACAACATATACATTCCATTAACACAATCATTTCCTTTGCAAAAACATATATACATTAAATTCAAATCAAACAACAATTGAATTAAAACTTCTAGGGCACACTTTGGGATATTACAAAAACTGCAGGCTGGGGGAGAGAATTGCGCTGGCAAAAATTGCTGTGGGGAAAACTGCGTGCTGGGACGAGACTTGCGCTGGGAAAAATTGTTGTGGGGCAGTAATTCTGTAACACTTTTATACCCTATATACGTACAATATATATTTTCAGCATATGTAAAATACGCATATATGGTATAAAAATGTCACAGATCGATTTAATTAAAAATTTCACATTTCTGATTTAAAATTTTGAATACTAAATATATAAAATTAAATAGTGTATAAATATTTTTTACTTGTTATAGGAACCCAAAATAAACATTTTATATGAAAATCTCTGAGAAAAATTAGCCAGAGTTTTATCTATAATTTAGACATACCAAAATTTATCAATTACACAACATGCATCAGAAAATACTCCCAAATAATTTCAAATCACCATTTCACCCATACACCTCAATTTCACCAAGTTTCTCAAACATTTATATATATATATATAATTTAGATCATATTTAAACCCCCATTTCAAATAACTTAACCCAAACATTATTTATAGTTTACAATACATAAAATCCAAAAACATGATATAATATGTATAATACCCAAAATATACAATAACATAAAATATATACATACTGCTGATAGTATTTCTGATCTTGATATCAACTCTACAAGCACAACCACAAGTCTAGACTCGACCTGGTCTAGAAGAACTTTCCGGCTCAGCCGAATCTACCCTGTCACCTGTGCGATGTAAACAAATGCGCTAAGCAAAAAGTCTAGTAATACAAACTTGGTAATAATAAAACTCAAATGCTATGCCAATGCACAATCCATATGGATATCACATCATTCCATTTTCTCATACTTTTCAAATATTTCACAATTCATAATTCACATAAAAACAAACACAAACATGGGCCCAAAGATAACTAATATGCTATTCAAATTCTAGAGTTACTATTTTAGTCTATAATGACACTATGTGTCTAGCCCCGTAGGCAAAATATCAATGTAATAGTCCAACTAGGTCTGAGCTTATGACCCGGTCATTTCGCCTAGCCCAGCTTCAAGGACTTATTTTTGAGGCTTATGACCCCATTATTTCAGCTCAAAAATATTTTCACAGTGACGCCCAGCGTCTAGCCCATAAGCAAATCATAGGCATGCCGCCAAATACAAAATTCTAAAAATTGAATAACATACTAGGCACATAATTTATTCATATTTCTCATTTATATCGATATCAATTCATTTCATTATGTTTCCACATATCTCATCGTATTATACCACATTTTTGCATTTACAACACATTACCTAATTACGTTGGGTATTTTCACATAATTCACATATTAATCACATTTAATGTAATCTAGCTAATACCAATGGCTTTTTAACAATGCACTTAACACATATATGACATTACAAATGTCATAGCACATTTTTCATAAATAACCAATGTATCAAGTAGCTTAACACATTTTTCAACTAAAATGTGTTAAGCCCAAATGTCATGCAAACATAATCAATGCATTCAAAGTTTGTACTTACCTTAAATAGCAACAAAAACAAGCTTAAAACAACCTCCAATCCTATCCTTCCAACTCACCCTTCACCACTTGGATGAAGCAAATCAACCTCCCTCAATTCTTAAACCAAATGTGATAGCAAATAATCATTTAGTATCACATTTAATGGCATTTCCAATATTAAACCATAATTAAACCCTATCCAATTAAAAATTTAAAATTTAAGGCTAACCTCACTTTAACTTTGGATTTTCATACTAGGCCATTCATTTTAATATATTAAGTTTATTTATATTATTAAAAACATATTTTAATACATTTAAACCATTTACATTACAAAAACACACTCTTCTACACAAAACCCTAAAATGGCATAACCTTCCCCCATTAAAGGTTTTCCATTCCAACACAATCTATTAATCATTTTAAGCTTATATTCATCACTTATATCACCAAACAACAAGATTAAACCAATAAAATTATACAATTCAACAACTTTGGAAAAATCATTTTCCAAAATCCTAAATCACACTTCCATTCTCAAACTCCAACCAAACACAACCAAATATAATATTTGACTTTAAAATACTTGTATAAACACCAAAACAACTCATTTAGAACCAATTTGCATAATCAAAAACCATGATTTCTCAAACCCTAAAAGTCCATAACCCTAAATTCTCTCTCTTCACCATTCTTTATCCAAATTCAACTATTTCTTCAATCCAACCTTAAAATAATTAATAACTACCCAAAATAACTTCATACACATCAATTCCAACAATTATAACATACTACTTCAAAAATTCAAAACTCACATATTCAAAATTTCTATGAAAATCCAAAGAAAAAGCTAAAGAACTTACTTTTTCAAGTGGAAATCACTAAAAATCCTCTTTGAACCTTTGGAATCCTTCAATTTTGGAAGATTGGAAGATAAAAAATCCTTGGGCTATCTCCCATGGTGGTTTAGCCAAGAAGAAGAAGAAGACTATTCTTTAATTTCTCTTTCTTTTCATCCTTTAATTATAACCATATATATATATATTATTTATTATTTTAATAATTAATTAATTATTTAATAAATTAAAAGTCCAAAAATCTCTCTTCCATTTGAAAATTATTTATTTTTAAATTAATTTAATAATTATGAATTTTTTAAGATTTAATTATCAAAATACCCTTTTTACTTTGACTTTTGCCTTTTCTTTTAAAAAGTGTTGACTTTTATATGTTATGTATATTTTACATATATATCACATATATATTCTACTTTTTCATTTAAAATCCCTTCATTTTTTATTTAAAATTATTAATTTAATTTATCCAATTTATATAAAATATATTTTATTAAATTTCTAAAAATTAAAAAAAATTTTAAAAAAATTGGGATATTACAAGCCTGCGGCGAATTGGCCTATGGCACGCCAATTCGCCGTAGCCCATACCTGCGGCGAATTGGCCTGCAGCACACCAATTGCTGCTTGTCACGCCGCAATACGGCAGCGCTGCCGCGCGTCGCTCACCGATCCGTCCGATTTTTAATTTTTTACTTTTTATTTTATTTTTTATTAAAAATAAATATTATTATATTATTAAAAATAAATAATAAATAATAAATATTAAATATTAAAATAAATAGTAAATATTAAAATAAATAATAAATACCATAAAAATTATTTTGGACTGTTTTAAAATCTTTAGACTGGACCTGGTAAAGAATTAAGGGTCTACAATAGCAAAAGGTTTTCACTCAGCATATGAGAAGAGTTTGATATGAATTGGTCTATCCTAACCAAAGACTCAGCTAAAATAAGAGAAATAGGTGAAAGATGATCTTTCATTTGGATCATGATATCCAACGCATCTCCAAGTCAGTAAAATTGAAAGTCTTAGACTTGATATTCCAAAAAGATAAAAAAGGCAAAATGATGAAATGCAAAAAAATAAATAAATAATTAAGGGTTCTGAGTTTTTTGTAAAAGAAAAAGAAAGAACATTCAACATCTATCTTTTCATGAAGCAAGATAACAAGATGAAAATGAAGTCTGGAGTTTAGTGTTTTCAACTGTCTTCAAGTGTGAAGATTCATCGATGGTGTCATGTCAACTCCAGTTTAAAAATGGCCTTCATTTAATCCATATCCATTATAGCCCCATTTTAAGCCTATTAAAGACATGTTAATCTCTTTTGATAGGTGGAGTCTATTAGTGGAGATTGATTGAATAAGCATGCATATGAGATAAATCATATTTAAACTCAGTGAGTCCTTTGGCCAAGTAATGTGTATGTGCCTATCTGAAGTGCAATAGTTCTTGCTTAAATGAAGATCATTCCTAAATTTAGTATGGTAACTAGGGTGATGATGTTATATATGTGTCAATTTGGAAAATGGAGCCTCGAGGTATATTAATACTGATTTGGTAAAATTGACATATGGTTTTTAAATTTTAAAATATTTTTTTGTCACATGAGCCCTCAAGTTTAGGGGAGCATGTTTGTCAAACCTTAAAAGATGTATTAGGCAAAAGTGGGCTGATAAAAGTATCATTTGCAAGGCCATGGGGAAGTTAACAACTAAAGTCTTGAATCATGGTTTGAAATGGATGTATTACATGTCTCTGACTATCCTGCTTGGGTCCCCACTACTCTTGTTATCTATATCTTGAAAATGAAGCTATGGATGTGACATCTCCTAATGTTCCAAATGTAAGACCTATATGAATATCCTAAAGGTGCCAATGGGAGTGCTTCAGCCTATCATCTTGGTCTGTGAGTTAATAGAATTACTATAAGTATCACTCATGCATATCATGCATACATGAGCATGTCACACTGCACTTTTGTTGTCTATTCTTTAAGTAACCAATACTCTTAAAGCAAATGATGAGAAGTAGACATGGAATCGGGGGGCCATGAAAGGCCCATTGCAAAAGATAGAAGAGATGCATTCTTTGAAGCCTACACATTGGGCAAAAGCATCAGTTTGAGCCTATATAGGAGGTAAAACTTCTCCTTTTCAATTTTTAAGTTATGCATGTATAAAATATTTTTCAAACTCCCTTTCAATGTTTTGCCATGCATGGGGTAAAGAGAGGATACATAGGATAAAAAATAGCCATTTTTTTTGCAAATTGGAATCCATTAAAGAATGGAAAAAGTGGCTAGAAGAAATTTAAAACTCTCAAAGGAATGAAAATACAAATAACAGAAGATCAGTCAAGCTAGAAGAGCTAAAGTTGATGTAGGAAAAAAGTCCATTTCCAAGTGTTGTCCCAAGAAGGCAACCAAGAGGGGTGAATTGGTTGTTTTGAAGAAGTGATGGCAAATTAAAAAAAATCAAAGACAAACAATGCAAGAAAAGAGTAGATTAGAGAAGAACATACACAAAGAATTTATAGTGGTTCGAATTACCTCAATCCTACATCCACTTCCTTAACAACTTGTTAAAGTTCCACTAATCTTGAGTTTTTACAAGCTCAACTCTAACTTGGTATTTTCACAAGCTCACACCGAACTTCTGCAAGGTTTGAGTATCTTCCTCACAACCTAAGCAAGAGTTTTTCAAAAAATACTTTGAAATCTAAGTGTTTCAAAGCTCACACTCAAACTTACAATGGTGTTTAATGCTCACACCCAACACTCAATGAATACAAGTATAAATTTTGATACTAGAAAATGAAAGATATTTTTCTTAGCAATTAAAATCACAATCTCCTTAAAAAATGAGATTTTTTGAGATATTTATAGCCTAAAAGTCTTCAACTAGCTATTTGACATGGGAGCCAATATGTTTGATTCTTGTCTCCCACTTAAAACACTTTTCAGAGCAAGTTCATGGTCGGACTGCAACTAGTCCAGTCGGCTCAGGCTCAACACAGTAGGACGAGCATTTGTCCAGTCGGGCTTGCCATTTCTCTGATAAAAGTTCTTCAACAGCTAGTACACATGGCATCGACTAATTGAGTGGATAGTAACGACTATAATATTTAAATCCCATTCCAGTGGTACGGTCAAAATGTCTTTAGTCCGGTCGGATTGATCATGAAATGCTGAGATTTTAGGAGTACTAGTGACCGTGATCTCTTCTAAAACTTTGTTGAATTTTTGTCTCTAGCTCAGTCCGGTCAGACTGCATCATGCCCGGTTGGTCTAAGTGTACTATGTTGAGACTTTCAGAGTACCTGGGACCATGAGCTCTACTGGATGTTTTGTGAAATTTTGTTGGGGTTTGGTCTGGTCAGAATGCTTGATGGTTCGGTCGTGATAGTTTGTTCATTCACAATGTGAGAGTGACATTGAGCATGAACTCTACTAGATATTTTGGCTTGAGCTCGATTCAATTAGCCCGTGCTCGGCCCTGGAAGCTAAGGTTTGGTCTGGGCATACCAGCTCTAGTCCGGTCAGTTCAGTTTTGGAACGTTCATGCTCTTGTCACCTCATTTATGGAATGCTCATCAGCTAAGTATAGGTACAGTTAGACTTGCTTTTGGTCCATCAGTTGGCAATGGTGTGGTCATATTTGAGCTTGATATGGCCTACTTTTGCTAAGTCCGGTCGACCTAGCTCCTGTTCCAGTCGGGCTCTTTGAGGTTTCTTCAAAAATTAAAGCCCTGCAAAATGTGACTCGGTATAAATATTAGTCCTATTCAATTTGATTGCCTAAGATCAAAATAGAGACCAACTATTTAGATAACAATCTCCTCCTTTTTTACTTTAGCAATTAAATTGAATTGATTTAAAATAAACTTTAAAGTTTTCATGTCTAAAGAGTGTTCTCCCCCTTAACATATGCTTTTCCTTTGACAAAAGAAAATTTGCTTAATCATATAGCCATATCATATCCCTTAGTATTTCTCAATTTCTTCCCTCAATATATGCTTTAAATTTTAAATGCAATTCAATCAACTCAAATACAAATTATCTCTCCCCCTTTGACAAAGACAAAAGAATGCAAATGTAAACATGCAATTATTTGATAATAAACTAGATTTTTATTAAGATGAAGTAATTTGAAAAGTAAATATTTATGTATGATCATTTCCATTAAGGGTCAACAAAAGACATAGAGATTATACAAAAGATAAAAATAAAAGGAAGGTTAAGGTAGTGGAAAATAAGGAGGATAATCAAAATCATCATCACCATTTCTATCTCCATCTCCATCTCCCTCTCCCTCATCTTTATTTCCTTCTTCCTCTTCTAAGCCTTCATCGAAGGTGCCGATTGGTTCTCATTCATCTTCTTCATTTGATGGGGGACATGTGGGAATGACCATGAATTCTTAGATATCCCTAAAATCTATATAAAGATGAGAGACCCTCTTGCTAAGATTGTTAATATGAGAGGTTTGTGATGAAATTTATTCTTGAATCTCTTAAAGAATGGAGAGAATTGAACTTTGACTTCTTAGAGTATGGGGTCTGGGGATTTCTACTTGGAAGGATTCTTGGCACTCATCACAATTCTTGGCCTTTTTCTTTGCTGAACCCTAATACCTTGAGCACCAAAAGCATAATGATATGTTCCATATTTTCCAAATATGCATTTGGAATGTTTTAGGTATTGAATGTTGATAGGTTTTTGGATGAATTAAGTTGATTAGAAAGAGTGGCTCTATTTGAGGCAGTGAGTGCACCTATATGCTTAGTAATTTGAGAGATGAAAAAGGTATTCATAATGGTTCCAGTTGATTTTTTTCTAATAATAAGAAATGAATCAATTAAGAACTTTGCAGTTTGAATATTTTCCCCTTTTACAAGCAATGGAGAAAAATGAGGTCTCTATGAGTAACATTTTCATTTCTCTCTCCTCTAGCATTGATCGTATAGGTGATAAATCTATGCAATAACCAAGAGGAGAGTGTTCTAAGGTGCATAGCATTGGAGAGTTTGTGAAAGTAAAATTCAATTGCAATTTCTTTCCAAAAGTCAAGTAAAATTTCATCCAAAATTTTAGGATAAGGAGAATGGTATATTCCTTCCATGTTGAATCCCCAAATAGAAGCAAATCATCAAGGGTCATTTGGTATTGTTGGTTGAATAGTCTAAAGGTTATACCATAGTGTTCCAATTATTCAATATCTCTCTTTTCAACCACCAAGGTAACATGAAATTCTTTGGTTAAAGATTCCCAACCTAAGAAATCTTATTCAAGGAAGATAAATTTTTCCCACCTAAGATTTGAAAGATATGCCCTTATCTCACATTCCACGGAAAGAGATTCTAAAGAAAATAAAGAGGGAATTCTATTTTCTTCAGTTTTCTTTTCAAGAATTAAATTGTACCTTTTCTTCTCTTCTTCACTTAAATGTCTTGGTTTATGGGTTCTTGATCTAGAAGCTTCTTCCATAGGAGTGGAGAAAGTTGCTACTCCTTTCCCTTTCTCTTGTCTTTAGGCCTTCTTCTTGTGAGAGTCTTTTGGAGTCATTAAAGGAGGAGAACTTGAAGTAGAGAAGATGATGAATTATTTGGTGGAGTTTGAGTGTTTGAGAGTGCATTTAAATGTTAAAAATAAAAAAATTTGAGTACAAGTGGGTTTATATGGAGTTTGGGGGGTCAAACTAGCATTTATAACTATTAGAGAAAGCTTATACACATTTAAAAGAGTTTTCAATGGCTAGAATTTGGAAAAATTTTGAGTCTTGCCGGTCGGACTTCAGTCAATCTGTTTAGACTATCTTATCCCGAGCTTGAATAGTAAAGTCTGAGGGGGCTAAATGTCTTACAGCAAAATGGTCTAAAATTTTGAAGGAGTTCAGTCCGACTAGGTCTCAATATGCTCTGTTCACCCAGAGTATCTCGAGGTGTGGTTGGACCCGAGCTTGGTCTGAGCGGACCAAGCAGGTTTTAGAAAGGGTGTGAATTTGGTTCAAAATGGATCTTAATTTGTGGCCTTAATGTATGAATAAAATAGATGCGAGTGAGGAATTAGGTCATGTAAAACATACATTTGTAAGCAAATCTAATTCCATCATTGATATGCATACAAAAAATGTTGGTCAATTTAAAGTACTTCCATCCATCGTCCCAATGGGTTTTATAAAATTTGTTCTTTCTTTATTCAAGGGTTTTGTAAAGATGTCAGCAAGTTGATTTTGAGTGTCAAGGAATTCTAAGGTGTAATATCCCAAAGTGTGCCCTAGAAGTTTTGGGTATAATTATTTTTATAGTTGGATTTAATGTATATGTGTATTGGAAAGAAAAAGGGGAAAAGAAGAGAGAGTGTATATGTTGTATATATAGCAATATATACAACATATACAAGTCAAGCTGGTGGGAGTCAAGATGATTAATTAATTATTTTAATTAATTAAGTTAATTAAAGAAAATGAAGATTAAGTGAGTGGAATGAGATATTTGGATTATTTTAATAAAAAAGCTTGGAGGAGAGGATTTTGAGGAAAGTGGTTGAGATTTGACTTTTGCTTTCCCTCTTTTCTTCTTTCTTTCTTCCTTTTTGCCGTGGCTCTCATTCTTCTCTTTCCTTTTCTTTCTTTTGGCCGGCTATCAAAGGAACAAGAGAGCAAGTGAGAGATTTGAACATTCAAATTCAAGATTGAAGGAAGATTCAAGTGTTCAAGTTGGAAAGTTAAGAGCTTCTTCATCCTTGGTAAGTTCTTCACTTTCTTCTTTGATTCTTTGAGTTTATGAGTTGAGTTTGTGGATGGTATGTGAATATGTTTGATTAAGATGTGTTTAAGAGTGTTTGGGTAAACTGATTTCTGGTTTTGGGGTTGGATTGAAGAAAGAGTAAGTTGGTTGGTATAGATTGAGTTGTGGTTGTGTTTAGAGTTTTTGATGATGTTTGTGATTTGTGTTTGATGTGTGTGTTGGCTTGTTTTTGGTATGGTTGCAAGTTTGAGATGGTTTTTGGGTATGTGTAGTGAAGTTGTTTGAAGTGGATGTTGGTGGATAGAAGTGATTTGTTGGTTATAGTGTTGTTGTGGCCGGAATCTAGGTTTTTGGCCTGACACGCCCATGAGCACGGCCAGGGTTGTGGACGTGTCGATGGTTCTATGTGGCAGTATGATTGACACGGTCAGTAACACGGCCGTGTTATTGAGCGTGTCATAGCTACTGTGACTTTTGGGAATTGACACGGCCATGAGCACACTCATGATTTTGGATGTGTCAATATTTCTGTGAGACAGAATGTATTACACGCCCAGTGATACGCCCGTGGTTCTGAGCGTGTCAATGTCTCTGTGTTGTGGAGTTAGGGCACGGTCAGGGACACGCCCGTGTGGGTGAGCATGTCAAGTTTAGAGTTTGCCCTAGTTGATTCTTAACCTTATGATCTCATGTGGGTCTCAACATTCTTTTGGAATAGGTTGTGAAGAAGGTGATTTGCCATAATTTAAGAAGTGAAGGATTTTTGGAAGAGGAAGTCAATAGAGTGGTGTGAGTTGTTTTAAGGTAAGTACAAACCTTGCATTGTTGCATTAATTCATATGATGTTGAGATTGAACATACATTTGATGATATTAATGATGCATATAAATAGTGTTATGTTATGTACAATGTGGGACATAATGTGAACATGGATGATGCATATGATATATGTATGTGTTATGATGGTAAAAGATGTGATGCTATGATGAATATGTGAAATATATGATAATGCAATTGATTATGAGCATTTAAATGGTGAATGGTTTTGCATACATATCAATGATGATATATGAAATATGAATTGAGAAAGTAATGTTTAAAGATGTAAATGAACGGACCTATCTGCCTCCTGCGGACCCATTGACTACCGACCTGGTTGGGGGAAGGTTCGATATAATCAGTATTACGTACCTATCTGCCTCCTGCGGAACCATGCGGACCCAATGAGTGGGCAACCAAACTTGGACTACCGACCTGGTTGGGGGAAGGTTCGTTACTGATAGTCTTATACGTGCCTATCTGCCTCCTGCGGAACCATGCGGACCCAATGAGTGGGCAGCCGAACTTGGACTACCGACCTTGTTGGGGGAAGGTTTCGTATATGAAGCCATGGTTGTTGGCTATAATGATGAACTTTGAATATCATATTAAATATTTGTTGGGCCCATGTGTGTTTATGTTAGTATTATTGAATGTATGGCATTGATATTGACATTGGATATTATCATTATGGTTTGTACCACTAAGCCGTGGGCTTAGCGCGATTGTGATTTATCGCGCAGGTGATAGGGTTGAGCCGAAGGATTCTTCTAGACCTAGTTGAGCGAGGTTCTTATCTGTTGGTTAAAGCTTAAAGATCAGAGAGTCAAGCTGCCAATCATGTATATATTTCATGTTTTGTAAATTTTGGTTTTAATGTATTTGTACTTATAAACATTTGTATTGACTTCCGCTGTGTATTAAGAAACGTTTTTATCTATTATGTTTCATGAATTTCTTTTAAACGGTTGGTATTTGTCTTATTTATTTTTGAGATATGATTTGTGTCTTTTGTAAACTGTGGCATTATCTATATTCAGTATACGTATATTACGATCGTATAAGCATGCTGTGTACGTATACGGGTATAGGGGTGTTACAATTATTTTGGTATCATAGCCTAGGTTTGAGATTCTCAACCTAGGTCAATAGTAAGAAAAAGAATATTTTGTGTCTAAAAATGATTTTTGAAATAAAATACATGTTTGGTATTGGCAGTCTCTGATCTTTAATAAGGTGTATTCTGCTGTGTTTGCAGACATAGGTTGTGATGGATTCTCACTTACATCAGTCAGTTGAGGGTAGTGCGGAGAGTGTAGCTCCAGATGAGGTTAGAGAGGGAGCTAGAGTGGATAGTGCTGGAATTGGTGAGGCACCTACTTCTGTGTCAGGGAGACCAGCTGGTGATGATGTTCCACCAGTTTGGCTTAGGCATATGGTAGAATTGATGAGACAAGCACCAGTGCAACCACCGCCACCACCCCCACAGCCATTGGTATTAGTGAGACATTACGATAAATTAAGGAAGTATGGAGCAGAAGATTTTCTGGGTACTATTGATCCAGCTGTAGCTGAGCAGTGGCTAGATAAAGTATAGAGAATATTCGTTCAGTTACAAGCCACTCCAGAAGAAAAATTTGACTATGCAAGATCATTGTTGCAGAAGGATGCATATGACTGGTGGAAGACAGTGCCTCATGCTATGGATGATCCACCTACCTTGTCCTATGCTGATTTTCTAAGAGAGTTTGAATTGAAGTATACTCCGAGGGAGTATAAAGATGTGAAGAAGATGGAATTTCTGACTTTGAGACAAGATCATCGGACTGTGACCGAATATGAAGTTGAGTTCACCCGGTTGAGCCATTATGTTGGGGGTATTATCTTTGATGAGATTGATAGATGCAGAAGATTTGAGGAGGGATTGAGGCCCTCTCTTATGTGTCATGTGGCTGGATCTAGGTATCATGATTTTTCCCAGCTTGTGGCAACAGCTAGGAGTGTAGAGAGAGCTCAGGGTATTGCAGCAGCTGCTACAGAGGAAGAGACCAGGGTTAGGAGACCCCAGTTTGAGGCAGGGTCTTCATCGGTAAAGAGAGGCAGGGGAAGCTTTTTTCCCAGGATTAGTAGGAGTCAGAGGCCAGCTGGTAGGTCAGTACAGTTGCAGAGGCAAAGATCGAGACCTACAGTTTCAGTGGCGAGTGCTCCGACTTCAGTTGTCCAGAGATCCACTCCACCTTTGTGTGCTCAGTGTGGGGGGTATCATAGAGGTGCTTGTTGGAAGAATAGTGGACCAGCTGTATGCTTCAGATGTGGATCTCCTGATCATTTTAGTAGAGAGTGTCTGGAGATGCAGAAGCAGAGGTCGGTAGATTCTGCAGCTTCTCGACCTAGTGCGAGGGGAGGTCGAGGGGGCAGAAGTTTCAGCAGAGGAGGTAGATCTGGGTTTGTTCAGAGAGGAGGTTCTTCATCCAGGGATACTAGGCCAGATGAGGCTGGGCCTTCTCAACGAGTATATGTAATGCAAAGACAACGAGATGCTTCAGCAGTCATTGCTGGTACTTTCTCTTTATTTGGCATTTCAGTTCTTGCTTTGATTGATCCAGGATCTACTCATTCATATATTAGTGCATCTATATTGTATATGTCTGAATTGCATTCAGAATCCTTAGGATTTGATGTCTTAGTGACAAATCCTTTAGGACATAGTGTGGTTGTTAGCAAGGTGCACCGAGATAGTGCAGTTGTGGTACAAGGTGAGGAGTTTCCTGGTGATCTGATTGTAATGCCTTTTAAAGAATATGATTTGATTTTAGGCATGGACTGGTTGTCTAAACATGGAGCTGTGGTAGACTGTCAAAAGAAATCTGTTACTTTGAGAACTAATGATGGAAAAATTGTGATGGTGTCTGGTGAGCAGAGACAGCTTGCATCCTTGTTTATTTCAGCGGTTTCAGCTAGGAGGTTGATTAGAAAAGGGTGTGATGCTTATCTTGCTCATGTTGTAGATACTAGAGTAGTAGGTTCTCAACTTGATAGTATACCCACAGTTGCAGATTTTTCAGATGTGTTTCCAGTGGAGTTGCCAGGGTTGCCTCCTGAGAGAGAGGTGGAGTTTGGTATTGAATTGTTGCCTGGTACCACTCCTATCTCTATTACTCCTTATAGAATGGCACCTGTTGAATTGAGAGAGTTGAAGGTGCAGTTACAGGAGTTGCTAGATAAAGGGTTTGTTCGCCCTAGTGTTTCACCGTGGGGAGCTCCTGTTTTGTTTGTGAAAAAGAAGGATGGTACTATGAGATTGTGTATTGATTATAGGCAAATGAACAAGGTGACTATCAAGAATAAATATGCTTTGCCTAGAATTGATGATCTCTTTGATCAATTAAAGGGAGCAGCAGTGTTTTCTAAGATTGATTTGAGATCAGGGTACCATCAGTTGAGGGTCAGGGCTGAAGATGTTCCTAAGACAGCTTTTCGCACAAGGTATGGGCATTATGAGTTTTTAGTGATGCCTTTTGGGTTGACGAATGCACCTGCAGCTTTCATGGATTTGATGAATAGGGTGTTTAGGCCCTATATGGATCAGTTTGTAGTGGTTTTTATCGATGATATTTTGGTGTATTCGCGTAATGAAGAGGAGCATGACAAGCATCTGCGGATTGTGCTTCAGATTTTGAGAGAGAAGCAATTGTATGCTAAGCTGTCGAAGTGTGAGTTTTGGCTTGATCATGTGACTTTTCTCGGTCATATAGTTTCATCAGATGGCATTAGAGTTGATCCGAGTAAAGTTGAAGCTGTTATGAATTGGAGTCCACCAAAGTCTGTGACAGAAGTTAGAAGTTTTCTGGGTTTGGCAGGCTATTATCGACGCTTTGTGAAGGGATTTTCTTTGATAGCTACTCCACTTACCAGATTACTTCGAAAGGGAGTTAGATTTATTTGGACGGATTAGTGTCAGGCTAGCTTTGAACAGTTGAAAGAAATGTTGACTCAAGCACCTGTTCTCACTTTACCTGTGGAAGATAAACCATATGTGATTTACAGTGATGCTTCACATAGTGGTTTAGGTTGTGTCTTGATGCAAGAAGGTAAAGTGATAGCTTATGCTTCTCGACAGTTGAAGCCGCATGAGCTTAACTATCCGACCCATGATTTGGAGTTGGCAGCCATAGTGTTTGCTTTGAAGATTTGGCGACACTATTTGTATGGAGAAAAGTGTTTTATCTATACTGATCATAAAAGTTTGAAATATTTGGGAGTTCAGAGAGAGCTTAATCTTCGGCAGAGACGATGGTTGGAATTGATTAAAGACTACGATTGTTTGATTGATTATCATCCTGGTAAGGCAAATGTTGTTGCTGATGCCTTAAGTCGGAAGTCTTTAGCAGGTTTGACTGCTTATTCGCTCTCGTTGCTTGTTGAGTTGAGAGCATTGCATGCTAGCTTTGTATCTTGTGATGATGGTGCATTGTTGGCACAATTGCAGTTGAGGCCGGTATTGTTGGATCAGATTAAAGAGGCCCAGTTGGTTGATGAGAAAGTCTAGAAAATTATTTCAGATTGCCAAAATAGAGAGAGCCGAGATTTTCTGGTAAAAAGTGATGGGAGTCTTTGGTTTAAGAACAAATTGTGTGTACCTGATGATGCTAAATTGAGAAGAATTATTTTGGAGGAAGCACATCAATCAGTATTTGCTATGCATCCGGGCAATACGAAGATGTATCATGATTTGAGACAGCATTACTGGTGGTCAGGTATGAAAAGAGACATAGCGGGATTTGTGTCCAAATGTCTCACCTGTCAGAGAGTTAAAGCTGAAAATCAAGTTCCAACAGGGTTACTTCAACCATTATCAGTGCCTGAATGGAAATGGAAAAGAGTAACAATGGATTTTGTGTCTGGTTTACCTTTGACACAAAGGAAGCATGATGCTATTTGGGTGATTGTTGACAGGTTGACTAAGACAGCTCATTTTCTTCCAGTTCGGATGGATTATTCTCTTGAGAAGTTGGCTGAGCTGTATATCCATGAGATTGTGAAGTTGCATGGAGTCCCAATTTCTTTAGTGTCTGATCGAGATCCCAGGTTTACTTCAAGATTTTGGAAGAGTTTGTATGGTGCTTTGGGTTCTCGGTTACACTTTAGCACTGCTTTTCATCCGCAGACAGATGGACAGTCAGAGAGAGTGATACAGATTGTTGAGGATATGTTGAGAAGCTGTGTCATTGATTTCTCTGGAAGTTGGGACAGATTTTTGCCACTTGTGGAATTTGCCTACAATAACAGTCATCAGTCCAGCATTGGTATGGCACCATTTGAGGCATTGTATGGTAGACGGTGTAGGACGCCTCTATGTTGGAACAAAACTGGAGAAGGTAAGTTAATTGGTCCTGATTTGGTTATAGAAACAGAAGAGAAAGTAAAGATGATCCGGGATAGGTTAAAAGCAGCTTCAGATCGGCAGAAATCTTATTCAGATTTAAAGAGGAGAGACATTGAGTATAATGTGGGAGATAAAGTATTTTTGAAAGTGTCTCCTTGGAAAAAGATATTGAGATTTGGTCTAAAAGGAAAACTGAGTCCTCGTTTCATTGGACCTTACGAGGTATTGGAAAGAATTGGGACAGTTGCTTATTGACTTGCTTTGCCGCCTGAGTTGGATAGAATCCATAATGTCTTCCATGTTTCTATGTTGCGGAGGTACAGATCAGATCCATCCCATGTCTTGTCTGTTGAATCTATTGAGGTGAGTTCAGATCTGACTTTTGAAGAAGAACCAGTTGCTATTTTGGCATATGGAATGAAAGAGTTGAGACATAAGAAAGTGCCAATTGTGAAGATTCTTTGGAAGAATCATGGTAGAGAAGAGTCAACTTGGGAGAATGAGCAAGCGATGCAAGATCAATATCCTCAATTGTTTCAAACTTGATATCAAGTAATTTCGAGGATGAAATTTCTTTTTAGAGGGGGAGAATTGTAATATCCCAAAGTGTGCCCTAGAAGTTTTGGGTATAATTATTTTTATAGTCGGATTTAATGTATATGTGTATTGGAAAGAAAAAGGGGAAAAGAAGAGAGAGTGTATATGTTGTATATATAGCAATATATACAACATATACAAGTCAAGTTGGTGGGAGTCAAGATGATTAATTAATTATTTTAATTAATTAAGTTAATTAAAGAAAATGAAGATTAAGTGAGTGGAATGAGATATTTGGATTATTTTAATATAAAAGCTTGGAGGAGAGGATTTTGAGGAAAGTGGTTGAGATTTGACTTTTGCTTTCCCTCTTTTCTTCTTTCTTTCTTCCTTTTTGCCGTGGCTCTCATTCTTCTCTTTCCTTTTCTTTCTTTTGGCCGGCTATCAAAGGAACAAGAGAGCAAGTGAGAGATTTGAACATTCAAATTCAAGATTGAAGGAAGATTCAAGTGTTCAAGTTGGAAAGTTAAGAGCTTCTTCATCCTTGGTAAGTTCTTCACTTTCTTCTTTGATTCTTTAAGTTTATGAGTTGAGTTTGTGGATGGTATGTGAATATGTTTGATTAAGATGTGTTTAAGAGTGTTTGGGTAAACTGATTTCTGGTTTTGGGGTTGGATTGAAGAAAGAGTAAGTTGGTTGGTATAGATTGAGTTGTGGTTGTGTTTAGAGTTTTTGATGATGTTTGTAATTTGTGTTTGATGTGTGTGTTGGCTTGTTTTTGGTATGGTTGCAAGTTTGAGAAGGTTTTTGGGTATGTGTAGTGAAGTTGTTTGAAGTGGATGTTGGTGGATAGAAGTGATTTGTTGGTTATGGTGTTGTTGTGGCCGGAATATGGGTTTTTGGCCTGACACGCCCATGAGCACGGCCAGGGTTGTGGACGTGTCGATGGTTCTGTGTGGCAGTATGATTGACACGGTCAGTAACACGCCCGTGTTATTGAGCGTGTCATAGCTACTGTGACTTTTGGGAATTGACACGGCCATGAGCACGCTCATGATTTTGGACGTGTCAATATTTCTGTGAGACAGAATGTATTACACGCCCAGTGACACGCCCGTGGTTCTGAGCGTGTCAATGTCTCTGTGTTGTGGAGTTAGGGCACAGTCAGGGACACGCCCTTGTGGGTGAGC
This sequence comes from Garcia nutans, assembly GCA_947685225.1. NCBI lineage: Eukaryota > Viridiplantae > Streptophyta > Magnoliopsida > Malpighiales > Euphorbiaceae > Garcia > Garcia nutans. Next base: position 46,672,381 of record CANTUV010000035.1, read on the forward strand.
GTGTCAAGTTTAGAGTTTGCCCTAGTTGATTCTTAACCTTATGATCTCATGTGGGTCTCAACATTCTTTTGGAATAGGTTGTGAAGAAGGTGATTTGCCATAATTTAAGAAGTGAAGGATTTTTGGAAGAGGAAGTCAATAGAGTGGTGTGAGTTGTTTTGAGGTAAGTACAAACCTTGCATTGTTGCATTCATTCATATGATGTTGAGATTGAACATACATTTGATGATATTAATGATGCATATAAATAGTGTTATGTTATGTACAATGTGGGACATAATGTGAACATGGATGATGTATATGATATATGTATGTGTTATGATGGTAAAAGATGTGATGATATGATGAATATGTGAAATATATGATAATGCAATTGATTATGAGCATTTAAATGGTGAATGGTTTTGCATACATATCAATGATGATATATGAAATATGAATTGAGAAAGTAATGTTTAAAGATGTAAATGAACGGACCTATCTGCCTCCTGCGGACTCATTATGTTGGGCAACCGAGCTTGGACTACCGACCTGGTTGGGGGAAGGTTCGATATAATCAATATTACGTACCTATCTGCCTCCTGCGGAACCATGCGAACCCAATGAGTGGGCAACCGAACTTGGACTACCGACCTGGTTGGGGGAAGGTTCGTTACTGATAGTCTTATACGTGCCTATCTGCCTCCTGCGGAACCATGCGGACCCAATGAGTGGGCAACCGAACTTGGACTACCGACCTGGTTGGGGGAAGGTTTCGTATATGAAGCCATGGTTGTTGGCTATAATGATGAACTTTGAATATCATATTAAATATTTGTTGGGCCCATGTGTGTTTATGTTAGTAGTATTGAATGTATGACATTGATATTGACATTGGATATTATCATTATGGTTTGTACCACTAAGCCGTGGGCTTAGCGCGATTGTGATTTATCACGCAGGTGATAGGGTTGAGCCAAAGGATTCTTCTAGACCTAGTTGAGCGAGGTTCTTATCTGTTGGTTAAAGCTTAAAGATCAGAGAGTCAAGCTGCCAATCATGTATATATTTCATGTTTTGTAAATTTTGGTTTTAATGTATTTGTACTTATAAACATTTGTATTGACTTCCGCTGTGTATTAAGAAACATTTTTATCTATTATGTTTCATGAATTTCTTTTAAACGGTTGGTATTTGTCTTATTTATTTTTGAGATATGATTTGTGTCTTTTGTAAACTGTGGCATTATCTATATTCAGTATACGTATATTACGATCGTATAAGCATGCTATGTACGTATACGGGTATAGGGGTGTTACATAAGGCAACATTTTGATTTTGAACATTATCTCTTAACAAAATGATGCCTAATGTCTATATGTTTTGACCTAAAATGTTGGTTGGATTTTTTGATAGATTAATAGCACTCGTATTATCACATTTAATAGGAATGTGATCAAATGTTTTACCATAATCTAGCAATTGCTGCTTCATTCGTAAAACTTGTGTGCAAAAAAATATGCAGGAACATATTCGACTTCTGTGGTAGATAGAGCAACCAACACTTGTTTCTTGCTAAACTAAGAAACTAGGTAATTGCTAAAAAAATGGCATGCACCAATCATGCTTTTTCTATCCAATAGGCTACCAGCATAATGCACATTTGAAAATCCTAAAGCGTCAAATGATGTATTTTTAGGATGCCAAAGTCCTAAATGCAATGTTCCACTTAAATATTTTAAAATCCTTTTGGTAGCATTTAAATGTGATTTTTAGGGCATGATTGAAATCTAGCACACAAACAAACACTATGCAATATATAGGGTGTAGAAGCAGTAAGATAAAGAAGGGATCCGATAATACCTCGATACTTCTTTTCATCTACTTTCTTACAAACTTCATCTATGTCCAACTTCAAGGATGTGCTCATTTGAGTATTGCTTGCTTTACAACCATCCACGCCAAACTTCTTGAGAAGTTCCTTTATGTATTGGGATTGGTTAATGAAGATACCATCCTTGCATTGCTTAACTTGTAATCCAAGAAAGAATTTGAGTTCACCCATTATACTCATTTCAAATTCCCTAGTCATACAAGAAGCAAATTCTTGGCATAGCATCAAATATAATGTCATCAACATAAATTTGTACAATTAGGATGTTATGTAATTTCTTTTTAACAAAGAGTTTAGCATCAACTTTGCCTTTTACAAAAACATTGTCCAACAAATATGCACCAAATCTAGTATACTAAGCTCTTGGAGCTTGTTTCAATCCATATAGTGCCTTGGTTAATTTAAAAACATGATTTGGAAATTGATAATTTTCAAATCTTGGAGGTTGTTCAACATAAACTTCCTCATTGATAAAGCCATTTAAAAATGCACTTTTCACATCCATTTGAAAAAGTTTGAAATTCATGTGACATGCAAATGTAAGTAAGATTCTAATAGCTTCTAATCTAGCAATTGTAGTAAATGTCACATCATAATCAATGCCTTCCTCTTTGTTATAGCTTTTGGCTACTAATATATCTTTATTTATAGTGATAAGACCATCTTCATCAAGTTTTTTCCTATATACCCATTTACAACCAATAATTGGATGATCCTTAGGACTAGGGACAAGCTCCCACACTTTGTTTCCCTTAAATTGGTTGAGTTCATCTTTCATAACAATTACCCAACATTCATCACTAATAGCCTCCTCAATAGTCCTTGGCTAAATTGAGAAACAAAAGCAACATTAGAATCTAAATTTTAAGTTTGGATCTAGTAGTTACTCCCTTTGAGGTATCAACAATGATGAGATCTTTTGGATGATTCTTTTGATATTATCAATCTTTGGGTAGCTCTTGAGTCTCCTCTTGTTCCACAATTTGTTCATCATTGTCTTCTTTTGGAACATTGTTAATTTCAAGCTCTTCAAGTGTACCTATAAAATCATCAAGAATACTACCATTCCCATGATCAATTTTAAATGATTTATCAAAGATGACATGCATTGATTCCTCAACTATTAAAGTTTTCTTATTAAATACTTTATATGCCTTACTAGAAGATGAATATCCTAAGAATATACCTTCATCATATTTGGATAAGAATTTTCCAACGTTGTCCTTGGTATTCAATATGAAACATTTGCATCTAAATACTCTAAGGTATGATATTTTAGGCTTTCTTCCATTCCATAGCTCATGAGAAGTTTTATTTATCAAAGGTCTTTTGAACACATGATTTACTATATAACAAGCAGTATTAATGGCTTCCGACCAAAAGTAAGAAGGCAAATTATACTCATTGAGCATTATTCTAGCCATTTCTACCAAAGTTCTGCTTTTCCTTTCAACCACACCAATTGTGTTCTAGGAGCTAAAAAATTATATGAAATACCAAGTTCATTACAAAAATTTTCAAAGTTCTCATTTTCAAATTCTTTTCCATGATCACTTCTAATAAATGTGATTATGTATTCTTTTTCATTTTGAACTCTTTTTGAAAAAATTTTGAAATGATTAAAAGCTTCATTCTTTTGAGATAAGAAATTAACCCATGCAAAACTTGAGTAGTCATCAACAAGTACAAATGCATACAACTTTCCTCCTAGGCTAGCAAATCTCTTTGGTCTGAACAAATTTAGATGTATTAATTCTAGAGGTCTAGATGTACTTACTATATTCTTATATTTGAAGAAACTTTTATGTTGTTTTCCAAATTGACAAGGTTCACAAATTTTATCTTTATTAGATTTCATTTTAAGGAGTCCATCTACAAGTTATTCTTTGCTTAGGTAATGTAATTGATTCATATTGGCATGTCCTGATCTTCTATGCTAAAGCCAAGCATCATTGCTAATAGTGACTAAGCATTCAAAAGCATTATTAGAGTGTAGGTTAATTTTATAAGTGTTAATAATTCTACTTTCATTGAATGCAAGTTCACCACTAGAAGAGGTAATTTTGCATCCTTTGGAATTTAAATTGACATTATATCTTTTGTCACATAATTGACTAACACTAAGTAAGTTATGTTTCAATCCATCAACCAACCATAAATCATCAATCATATTCTTACCTAGCATACCAATAGAACCAATACCTATAATTATCCCTTTAGCATTATTTCCAAATGTCACATTATCTCCTTGCTTATAAGTAAGAGTTGTAAAAAGTTTTGTATTACTGGTGATGCACATTGAGCATCCACTATCTATAAAGCCAAACACTTTCATTGATAGTAAACTTTAGGCAAACCTACAAGATAATAAGATTCATCTTCTTTTAGGTACCCAAATGAGCTTGGGTCCTTAGGGGTTAGTTATAGAAGGATCCTCTAATTTGAGGTGAGCCTTCCCAATGTAGTAATATGCACTTTTATGACCAAATTTCATGCAATATTGGCATTGATACAATATCTTATATTTTAGCATTCCTTTTCTATTGGATTTCGAAGAATTAAATTGGCAATCATAAGTGTTATGTGCATGCTTTATGTACATGCATGCATAATTTGCTTTTGAAATTTTAGTTCTAGAGCCTAGTGAGTCTTAAGTAGTCTTTTAGGACTTTTAGGCTTAGTGTGTGAATTGGTGTTTTTTTGCAATTTCTACACTAGAGGTTTGAGTTATAGAGGCTTTAACAAATATTGGTGCATTAGATGTAGTAGTGGTAGAGCTATTGAACCCTAAGCCATACTTAGAGAAAGGTGACCTTTGTCTTGGCAGAAATTTATGATGCTGTGAGAGAAAGGAAAAGTGAGCTACTATCATACAAGATGACTTGGAATTCATTAATTCCCATCAAGTATTCAATACTTGCGTGGAGATTATGGCACAATGCCCTTCCATTGCCGGAAAGACTTCAAATGATGGGGATTCAAATGGCCACCTGCTGTCCATTTTGCTTATCTGCTGTAGCTACTACATCTCACATGTTCTACCTCTGTGCTGAAACCATGAAAATCTGGTAGTTTTTCAAACAATCTTTGCAATATAATGCCTCGGTCCAGCATACAATTAAACAAGAATTCATGTTGTGGTGGTCCCAATTCTCTCCTAACTCGCTGGCGGGCAAAGTCATGGCCTTCATTCCTCAGGTAATTCTCTATCACATATGGCTAGCCTTTTGTAAAATTACATAGGGTGGCGAGGAGGTATATAGTCCAAGCATTATCAGGTCCATCCTCACCTCGATTTTTAATTGGGGAGTAGCTCCTTCCTCTGCCAAATTTGCAAAGTCCATGGCTTTATTTCAAGAATTCTTGCCAGAACAATTTGGCTAAAGGTGCAAATTAAAGCCAACTCTCGTATATTGGCATAAACCAGTTTCACCAAGATTCAAGCTTAATGTCGACGCTTCAGTAACTGTGAATATGGCTACCGGTGGAGCTATTGTCAGGGATTGCAATGGATTCTTTATAGTAGGTCTCAGTTTTTTCTTACAGGCTTCTAATCCCAACCAAGCTGAATTGCAAGCTGCTTTTGAAGGAATCCAATGGTGTATTCAGAAACATTACTTGCCGCTGGAAATAGAGACTGACTCAGCATGGGTTCATCATCAAATCACATCCTCCCGGATTTCTACATCAACAACAATGGTCAGCCACATTAAAAGCTTCATTGACAGTTCAAGCTCGGCTATACTACATACATTCAGGGAGGGTAATCAAGCCGCAAATTTCCTTATCATAGACTGTAGAATGAGAATGAAGCCTGCTGTCTATTTGTCTTTTAATTCTTTGCCAAACTTTCTTAAGTGCATTGTAAACTCGGATAATATGGGTTCTCCATATATCCATTACAAATAGTTTATCTATAAAAGTTACAGCTTCTTGATTAAAAAAAAAGGTGACCTTTAAACACTAATTAATGTATCTAAGGCTTCATTACCTTTGTAAAACTTAGCAATAGATTTTTTTAGTTCATTTATTTCTCCTTTTAAAATATCATTTTCCTTGGAAATTTTCTCTAAGCTATATGAATTACTAAACATTTCATCAATAGATTCAATAATTGTTCATTTGATGTCTTCAATTCTAAAGTAGAGTTTTTTTTTGAAGAAACAAAGTCTTTTTCTAGTTTAGAACATTTTTCTTTATAGAATTTCATTTTAGAGAAATATTTTTGGACTCTTAAGTTCATATACTCAGCTAAATCATTATCATCCAAAGCATCATCAACATTATCACTCTACGTATTATAATTTAAGGATTGAGTACCTACCTCATTGGTGTGATCATCATCATCTCCTATAGCCATGAGACAAAGATTTGCAATGCCTTGCTCTTCCTCCTCTTCTTTTTCACTTGAAGAGTCATCATTCCATGTGGCTTTGAGAGATTTCTTCTTTTCCTTATCCCATTTCTTCTTGCTTTTCAATTTGAAGCAATCCATTTTGATGTGACCTTTCTTACCACATTTATAGCATTTTATTTCATTCTTCTTCTCCTTTTCTTTGAAAGAGGATTTTAATGAATTACCTTTATTTGCTTGACATCTCCTCTTTCTTTTCCATTCACTTACTCTTTTAGATAGCATAGCCATTTCTTCATCATCATCACTATCTTCTTGTTAGGTTTCATTTTGAAAAGTTCAAAACCTCACTTGGGTGATACCCTCTTGATAATTCTCAAGAGTTTTCCAAATGCTAAGTGCACAAGTAAGATGTTGAACTCTTCCACCTTCTTCTTTAGATAAAGAGTTTACCAAGATGGAGGCTGCCCTGTTATTCTTGTAAAGAGTTCTTTCTTGAGCATTTGTCCATTTTTCTCTAGGGAGAGGTACTTGAACACCATCAACCTCATGAGTAAGAGGCTTCCACTCATTTTCCATATTTTTCCAAAGCTCAATTCCCTCACTATCAAGGAGCAAATACATCTTATGTCTCCAATAAGAATAATATGTTCCATTAAAGTAAGGTTTAAGATTAGAATTGAGATTTCCATGAGATGAAGAGGTCGAGGCAGTGGTTAGAGGAATGGATGCCATGATGGATCAAATTTCTCAATTAAGCTTATTGAAATTTTGAGGCTCTGATACCAATTATTGTCCTAAGATGGAAACCAAGAGGGGGGAGGGGGGTTTGAATTGGTTATTTTGAAGAAGTAATGGAAAATTAAAAAATCAAAGACAAAAAATATAAGAAAGAGTAAAGTAGAGAAGAACATACACAAAGAATTTATAGTGGTTTGGATTACCTCAATCCTACATCCACTTCCTTAACAAGCTCACAACCCAAGCAAGAATTTTCAAACCAAAGAATTGTATGTTTTTACAAGCTCACACCGAACTTCTACAAGGTTTAAGTATCTTTCTTACAACCCAAGCAAGAATTTTCCCAGGCTCACTCTAAAACCTAAGTGTTTCAAAGCTCACACTCAAACATACAATGGTGTTTAATGCTCACACCCAAAACTCAATGAATACAAGTATAAATTTTGATGCAAGAAAATGAAACATGTTTTTCTTAGTAATTATAATCACAATCTCCTTAAAAATGAGGTTTCTTGAGGTTTATAGCCTACAAGTCTTCAACTAGTCATTTAAGATGGGAGCCAACATGTTTAATTCTTGTCTTCCACTTAAAACACTTTTTAGAGCAAGTTCATAGTCGAACAACAACTAGTCCAGTTAGCTCGGGCTCAGTACATTCGGAATGGGCATTAGTCTAGTTGGGCTCACCATTTTTCTGACAAAAGTTATTCAACTGCTAGTACATGTGGCATTCACTAATTGAGTGGGCAATTACCGGCTATAATATTTGAATCCCATTTCAGTGGTACTGTCGGAACGTCTTTAGTCCAGTCGGACTGATCATTGTATGCTAAGATTTTGGGAGTACCGATGACCGTGATCTCTTCTGAAACTTTGTTAGATTTTTGGCTCTAGCTCAATTCGGTCAGACTGTATCAGGTCCTGTCGATCCAAGCATAGTATCATGATACTTTTAGAGTACCAGAGACCGTGAGCTCTGCTAGATGTTATGTGAATTTTTGCTCAAGCTTAATCTAGTCAGACTGCTTAATGGTCCATCATGACAGTTTGTCTATTCATAATATGGGAGTGACACTGAGCGTGAACTCTATTGGATATTTTAACTTAAGCTCAATCTGATCAGCTCATGCTCTACCCTGGCAACTAAGGGTTGGTCTGGGCATACCAGCTCTAGTCCCATCAGTTCCATTTTGGAAAGTTTGTGCTCTTGTCACCTCATTCATGGAATGCTCATTCGCTCGATATAGGTGAGGTCCAACTTGCTTTTGGTCTGTCAGCTCCATAATGGTGCTGTCATACTTGAGCTCGATATGCCCTACTTCTCTTGAGTCTGGTAGGCCTAGCTCCTAGTCCAGTCAGGCTCTTTGAGGTTTCTTCAAAAATTAAAGTCCAACAAAATATGACTTGGTACTAATATTAGTCCTATTCAATTTAATTGCCTAAGATCAAAATAGATACCATTTGTTTAGCTAACACCAAGAATAAAGAATCAAGATGAAGATCCATTTCTACAAAGGCAGATATTTTTCCAGATTTGTTAAAGTATTCATAATCAAGTTTCTATCCATGTGAAACCTCAATGGATTTGTTGAAGCATCCAAACCATTAATCTATAATGGATTTGTTAAAGTATCTTGACGGTGCAGTTTTGCGGATTTGGTAAAACATCCAAACCTTCAGCTATATTGGATTTGTTAAAGTATCCTAACAGTGTAGTTTTATGGATTTATTAAAGCATCCATTAGAAGATTTTGGATTTTCTAGATCAGCTCAGGTTTATTTAAAGCACTCAAATCAACTTAGATTTATTAAAGCATCTAGATTCACTAGAAGACTCGGGTTTATTTAAAGCACCCAAACTAACTCTGATTTATTAAAGCATCTAGATAATTCAAACTAGCTCTGGTTTATTTGAAGCACCCGAACCAGCTTGGATTCATTAAAGTATCTAAGATTACCTTAAATTTATCAAGGCAGATTGCTTTCCATTCTCTGAGTAAATTAAAGATCGTTCAAGAAGGGGGCAAGACTGTAAACCCTTAATTTTGCCCTAGAATGAAATTTGATTCTTATTAAAAGGCCTAATCAAATTGGGTTTCAATTAAAAGGCCCCAGTTAAAATTTGGATCCAATTACAACCCCAAACTGACTCTAGTCCAATTTTAAAAAAGAGGGCTAAAGCGACCTGACTGATGTATGGGCCATCCCAATTCGACATGATCCTTTAAACCATATCTAATCTAGTATTTAGATGTTCCAACTTTACTTAAACTCAGGCCAATTTGGATAGGCAGTAGCTTTTGTAATTAATTAGAATTGTTCAACCAAGATGGAGCTGGATTGATGCCCTAATATTGCCTATAAATACAGAATAGTGATAAGCAAAGAAAGGGAGACAACTATAATTAGCAATTAAACAGAAAATAAAGGGCTGAGGATTAATAATCAAAATAGTGTGATTAGAAATGAAAAGACATCAAAACCCTAAACATACGGGGAGTGCAGAAGAAATAGAAAGCTAGAGACACAACATCAAGGCTTGTTTTATTCAAGAAAATTACACAGCAGCAAGGCAGAATCTGGAAGATTGTGCTCAGGCTTGGACCAACACAATTGCTGGTTGGAGCCAACAAATGAAGGTATGGTTTTATAAACTAAATACAGTCAATTGATCATTCTTATTTAATCTTTATAAACATGTTATTAACTATTTTAAATTAGTTTATGTTGCAATGCTTGTATTCCAAAAACCCTAATCCCATCCTCTATGACCTTAGTATACTATCAAAGCCCTAAGTTCATTTTGTAATCTTAGTTTTATAGTTCAAAACCCTAATTGCATGTTTTAATCTTAGCTTTATAAATCTAAAACCCTAGTTTACATGAGAAATCCTAATTTTATATGTTAAAACCCTAGCTCTGGGATCTAACCCCTATTCCATCCACAATTCCTTAATTTTATAATAAAACATTAATTCAAAGTCTAAAACCCTAATTGAAATCTTTAACCTTACCTTTGCAATCTGAAACCCTAATTTTGTATGCTTAGCCCTAATCTTGCATATTAAACCCTAACTTCTTTCATTAAACCCTAAATTTATGATTTTTTGAATGACGATCAATTATATGCTTTGCTTATTTGCTTATTATCAATGGTTGAATCTCATTTATTTATTTGGATTTTTTAGGATGTAAAAGACATATTTCCACTTTGTGGGTGCCTGATTTATTTAGTTTGCATAATTTAATTTATTTTTTAAGGAACTTTGGCATATTATAAGGGATATGTTTCTACTTTTTGGTGAGTGTCCCATTTTATTTATTTTTGTGGATCTTAGATATTTGTAATGGCACGTTTGCATCTTGCATGTGTGCCCATATTATTTGATTATTTTATTTGTAATATGTTTGTTTATTTCAATAATTGTTTGAAATATGAATAGTATTATAATAAAATAAGAATTTGACAATATTTAGACTTGAAAATGAGGATAGTTCCAATAAACTGAGCTTTTTTGGGGTATTGTGTCACTTCTCACCTTCCCCATGTGTACCTAACTTTTTGAATCCAGTAGGGGTTAGGAATTGCTTAGAAATCGAGTCATTCACCCCTTTTTATCTTCTTGATTCGTCCCAGTGGTAACTCCTATTCTTTGGTTTTAGGCTCGCATTCTCTAAGGCTTAGAGCCTAATAGTGCTGATGTCACAAGAACCATTCCACTGGGAGTGGGGGCAAAAATCCCCGCTCACACTCATCTTTTCATATTTCATTCATTAAACACACTCCTAATTGTACAATGCACATATCCTATCAAATCAAAATGAAAGTGACATAACACATTCACAAAGTCATAATGTGTTATGCCAACTACAATGTTATTAAAATAATATTTATCAAAATCTGTACTAATCTTTTCTTAGCTCCAAATTAGTCCAATTCCCTTTTCACTTCTTTCCTTCACCAAAACCCTAATTATCTTCTTTTGGGCTATCTTGACCTAAACACACATAATCAAAATAACAAGCAATATTATTTAATTAAAATCATTTCCATGTTTAATCTATATCAAACTATCATTATTTACACAAATTTCTATTAAAATCCCAACAATACCCTAATTTCACTACTTACTACCTTTTTCAAACTTCACCATAACCAACTCTTTTCCATCATCCAACTATAAAATCATCACTTACTCAACCAAAAAACAACAAAACAACCTATTTTTATGATTATATCAACCTCCTCCATCCAAAACCCTAATTTCCCATAACCTTCTCACAATCGCTATCTTCACCAAAATTAATTCATTTCCATCGATCAATCATAATATCATTATATATACATTAAAACAACCTTAAATCAACTCCTTACAATAATTATAGGCACCTCTACTAAAAACTTATTGTGCTCGGTTAATTACTACTATAAAGCGACACTCGTAAGTATACGAGGTTATTATAGCAACGGTGATCCCCCCAAGGTCGTCTCACAAGGAAGAAATTATTTTGCATTAGTTTGATTAACAAATAAATTGAAAAGTAAGAGTGTGATATGTCAGAATGGTAAAAAGCAATTTAAATTTAAAAGTAATACGTGTAATGGTTCTACAAGATTAATTCAAATTCTAGGAATGATGCCTAGGGTTGTAGATCAATTTAATCAAAGCTTTATTCTCAAATTGTCCATTAATATAGCCTTATATTTTAATTTGTTCCATAAGTTTAATTAGTAATTACCAATTCATTAGTTTTCCCATTCATGAATTAACAACAACCAATTATTTTGAAATTTCAAATTAAAAGAACCCTAGAACTTATATCTCTAATTCATTATTAGGGTCATTGAACGCATAATTCCAATATCAAATTTCACCTTCCGGTCCTTCATTCAATATCTAGATATCAATAGGTAGCTAATCTATCAACCTAACATTCAATCCAAAATAAATAACTAATAACAAGGTATATTAATGAAAATATCAAATTAAGTCATTCAATCAAATCTACTACAAACCCTAGGCATGAGTAATTTAGCTCATCATCATCAATTTAAAACAAACAATCATCTCAATATAAATCAAATCATAATTATAAATTGTAATATTAATGTTCGTAATAAAACAATAATAATCTAGAAATGAATTAAATGAGAGAATGTAAAAAAGATGCTAAGAGTTGAACTTCTAGTATTCCTCCTAGCTCCACTTTGAATATGATGATGAACTAACAAGCCTTCTTCAATCAATGGCTCTTCTCTTAAAGATGGAATGGTAACTCTCTCAAGCCCCCAATTACTCAATCAAGCTTTCTTCAAATCCTAACCTTCACAAGAGCTTGCTCACCCAAATTTATCCAAAAAAAAATGTTAAGAGTCTTGTATATGGAAGAAAAAGAAGATGGAGATGAAGGTGATGTTCATGGTCTGTCTCAAGACCAAGAACAAGAAGATGAACTAAGAATAAGATGATAAAAATGGGGAATGAATGGTCTTTTAATGTTTCCAACGTGTGCCCCCATCACTCTCTCTTCCAATTATGTATTTTTTTTAATTGCCAATTGCTTTTCCAACTCACCTCACTCCCATTTGTCCCCTCCTTTTTCCTTTTTTAAATCTTTCATTCCATAAAATAAGTCACTTATTACATCTTTTATTATTTCTTTTCAAAAGAAAATGCATTTTGTAGACCCTTAATTTTTGACCCAGTCCAGTCCAATATTTTTTTAAAATAGTCTAAAATAATTTTTGTGGTATTTTAATTAAATAATATTTATTTTAATATTCATTACTTACAATATTTATTTTTAATAAAAATAAAAAAGGTAACAGTAAAAAAAGATAAAAATAAATAAATAAAAATCAGCAACGAAAAATTTTCGTCGCCGAAGATGAATTTGCTTGGGCCAATTCGCCGAAGGAAAAACCTGCGGTAAACTGGCTGGCCCTCGCCCACAGTAATTTTTTTTGCCAGCGCACTTTCCCACGCCCAGCCCGCACGCGGTCTTGTCAAAACTCTATTCTACTTGGTTTTTAATTTTATTTCCTAAAATGTTTTTATTTTTTTAGCTAATTAGGATTAGGGTTATGATTTTTTCTTATAAATACCACATTAAAGACACAGAATGAAGGATCTGAAATTTTTTATCAAACTTTAGACTCTTGGATTTTTTCTGCCAATCTCAAGCTTGAAGGAGCAAGAGGCAGTGAGCAAGCAATAATAATCCATCAAAGGCAGCTTATACTGTCTTTATTATTGTTCAACCATAATTCAAAGATTGTGGTGGAACCAACAATGAAGGTTTGAATCTCTATTTTTTTGTTTATGTTTACAGTAGCTTCATCAAATTGGATTAATTGTTTCATCATACAATTTGATCAATTATTCTACTAACCATCCAAACTTTATTTGAAACCCTAAAAATATTTCTTGAAAACCCTAATGCCTTAATACCCGTTTTCTTAAAACCCTAAACAAATCTATTTTTCTAAAATCACAGTAGCTTATTTTTTCAAATATCTAATCTAAAAACCAATTTTCATGATTTTCAATCTTACTTATTTAAACCTTAAATTTTAATATTATTTTCATATAACTTTTGAAACCCTAAATCCAAAACATCCATTCTTTAGATTCAAACCCTAATTTATTTCAAATCTAATCTTTATATTTAAACATCCAGTAGCCATGCTATTTTTTTAAAATGTTTCTCAACTAATTAGTATATGCAAAACCCTACTTGTTAAACATAAAACCCGAGAAATCCTAATTGATGCATGAACCCTAAAGTTATATACTTACTGTTTTATTTAAATTGGATGAATGCTTATTATATATTTTGATTGATGTTTGATGTCTTTGATGAATGATTTATTTATGATGAATGGATATTTACTTTTATTGATTTGTTTTGATTTCAAAACATTATAAGAGGTATGTTTCCATATTTTGGGTACCTCATTAATTAATTTTCATGTAATTTATTTTGTTTTATTGGACCAATGTAAAGGACACATTTTCACCTTTTGGTGGGTGTCCAATTTAGTTTTAGACATGGACGATGTAAGAACATGTTTTCATCCTCGGATGGGTGTCCATTTATTTGTTTTGTTTGGACATTGCTTTGATTTTAATATAATTGTGAGTGGGGATTTTCGCCCCCACTCCCGGTGGAATGGTTCTTGCGACTTCGGCACTGTTTAGGCTCGGGGCCTTAGAGAACACGGACCTAAGTCCGGAGAAAATGGAGTCGCCACTCGAACGGGCCGGGAAAAAGAAAGGGGTGGATGACTCAATTCTTAAGGAATCCCCAACCCCTTAATGGGTTCAGAAAGTTGGGTACGTGTGGGGAAGGTGAGAAATGGCCCAGCACCCCCACAGCGCGCGATTCATTGAAACTGGCCTCCTTTACAGGTCTTAATATTATAAAATTCTTAAGTATTATAACATTATCCATATTACACACAATAATTAAAAGAAAGCATCATTATATTAAAATCAAAGAAATGTCCAAACAAAGTAAATAAATGGACACCCATCCAAGGATGGAAACATGTCCTTACATCACATGCCTAAATAGGACGCCCACCAAAAGGTAGAAACATGCCCTTTACATAGGTTCTAAAATAGAAAAGCAAATTAAATTACATGATGTTTAACTAATGAGGTACCCACCAAGTGGAAACATACCTCTTACAACTTTTGGAAATCTAAATTGATTGATAAAAGTAAATAATCATTCATCATAAATAAATCATTCATCAAAAGTATTTAAATAAAATAAACATCCATCCATGATAAATTAAATAAATCAAGTACTGAAATTAAATAGATTAAAGCATAAGAGATAAATCAAGGTATAAATAAATATGGAATTGAATAAAGCAAATAAAAGTTCAATTATAGCTACTGTGACTTTTTATGGAATTAAAATAGATTAGGGTTTTATGTTTTAAAAGGTTGGTAAGACTCTTTGATTAACCAAATTAAGGTTTAAATGGTGAAATCATGAAACTAGGGTTAAAAACACTTTAAAGTACTTTGATTTGTGATTTTAAATTGTATTTTTAAGCTACTGTGTAAAATTAGCATATTTGTGTTTTTATGTTTTTTTTTTATGTTTTAAAGGATTAAAGTTTAGAAAAAGTTAGGGTTTAATGTTTTAAAAGGTTTAGGGCTTACTATTTTAGGTTTAAAAGTTGAATTAGGGTTTTATGCTTTGAAATTAGGGTTCTCGGGTGATTTGTTGAATTAGGGTTTAAAAAGACAATTTGATGATTTCATGAGGTTTTATGAATTTAAACACACGGTTTGAAGATTTTATAAGTAGAAAATATGTTTTTGAAGGCTTTTGAATGAAATAGAACCTAATTTAAAAATTTGAAAGAAACAGAATCAAGTTTTGGTTTTGTTAAAGAATTTATTCAATTAGGGTTTTGAGACTTTTGAAGAAGCAAAAAATAATAATTTTAAATCATTTTGGAAAATAAAGTAATGTATTAGTGTTTTAATCTTGGAAAAATTAAATTACAGCTCTAAGATTTTTTATTTAAAAAACCCTAATTTCATAGGTTTGCTACTGTGAAAACATAAATCAAAAATAATTTAACATACCTTCTTTTGTTGATTCCTCCAAAAACAATTCTTCTTGGATGAACTAGCTCCAAAGACAAGTCTTTGTTGCCTTTGAATTGCTTAATTCGTGCTGCTGGTGCTTTTAAAAATCACTTGAATTGAGTTTCCCTTTTCCTTCACTGATTTGGTTTCAAAAAATCAAGCTACTACCTCTTTTCTAACCCCTCCCAATTTAGTTCTATTGGTCCTTATTTATAATGGTTTTCGGTTGTTTTTCCCTAATTATACATGGCAAGTAATATTAATAAAAAAAAAGAAATTAAAACCTAATTGGATTAGGTTTCAAAAAAATTTGCGTCGAAAAATTTTGCTCTGGCGAAAACTGCGACAGCCGAGCCCGTGGCTGGGGCCAGTGGGCGTGCCAGCCCGCAGGAAATTCCTGCAGGCAAAATGCCCGCAGGCCTGCGGGTGAAGTGCTGGGCCTACGGGCGTGCTGCCCATAGGAAATTCCTGCGGGCAAAACGCCCACGGGCCCGGACGACTGCTTTTCGCTGCCGATTTTTTCGACTCTGATTTTTATTTTTATTTTTTTGATTTTTATTTGTTTATTTTTATTTTTTATTAATAAAAATTAGATAATAAAGCAAAAACTATTTAATTAAAATTATTTTGGACCAATTAGACAACTAAAATCATTTTGGACTAAATAAAGCATATTGGATCGGATTGGGTCAAAAATTAAGGGTCTACAGTTTGCCCCCTGCTTGAATGATCTGAAACCTTAGTAAAAGAGAGTGAAAAGCAATAAGACTTAATTTTTGATATGGGGACTTGTTTTGGGTTCTGGACCTAAGAAAAATTTAGGTTCTGGACCCGGTTCGAGTTCTGGACTCAAGGATGACTCTAGGTTCTGGACCTAAGGAAAATTTGGGTTCTGGACCCGGTTCGAGTTCTGGACTCAAGGATGACTCTAGGTTCTGGACCTAAGAGAAATTTGGGTTCTGGACCCAAGCTAAGTTCTAGACTTAGACAAGATTCTAGATTCTGGACCTAAGGGAAATTTGGGTTATGGACCCGAGCTAAGTTTTGGACTTAGAAAATTCTAGGTTCTAGACCTAAGGGTAATTTGGGTTCTGGACCCGAGCTAAGTTCTGGACTTAAAAAATTCTAGGTTCTGGACCTAAGGAAAATTTAGGTTCTGGACCCGAGCTAAAAAGTTTAGTTATTTTTTAGGCATATGTCTTCCTATTGCCCCTTGAGTGTAAAAAGATTTATATACTCGCAATTATTTGAATGATTAAAGTGAATAATTGAATTTTCTATTTATTTACCGTGTAGTTATTGTTCATGCACTATTCACTATTCATAAATAGTAAATTTACTATTTGCAAATAGTATCAAATAGTATTTACTATTAGAAAAAGTGATTTTACTATTCACCAATAGTAATACTATTCATGAATAGTAACATTTACTATTTATAAATAGTAATACTATTCATAAATAGTGATATTTACTATTAATCAATAGTAATACTATTCATGAATAGTAAAATTCACTATTCATAAACAATTTTGAGTTTGTTTTCATATGCTTGCCGTTCCTCTATAAAAGGCCATCAATTCTCCATTTCATTTCAAAATTTCAATTTCAATTTTGTAATCCTTTCAAATTTCTTTTCAATTTCAGCACATATTTTTCAAAAACAATGCATGCTTCGAGGTCGTGGACTCATTCTAATGCCGAGTTATTGGAGTTCATTCGGCATCATGAAGATGGAAATCTAGGTATACTAGCCGAGATGCCACTCCATCGCAGTTCCAACCAAAAAAGCGAGGTAATCTTTCTCTTTTTTTTATTTTTTATTTTTATATATTTTATTTTTTTATTTATATTTTATTTTTTTATTTTTTTATTTATTATTTTTTGCTATTGTGAAAAATAATTTAATTTAAATAGATAGAATAACACGTACTTACCTGGTATTAACTTACCTCGGTCTGTGTTAGCATGATTGTTGTGTCGTTCGGGCTGGAGGGTGTATTTATAAAGCCTGACAATGGTATGATGTAGTGCCTTCTCGGGTAAGGTAAATTATCCGAGATTGCGGCTTTGAGCAGTTTGTCTTACAATTGCCGTCCGAAGAATATCAGATAGACCAAAGCATAGTCGAGGCGCTGGCAGAGCGATGGCTGGATACAACTCACACTTTTTCACTTACCCATTGGGGAGATGACAATTGGTCCGGTCGATTTTACTGCCATAACCGGCCTTCGATATGATGGTGCTCTGGTTCCTCTAACCAATGAAATTTTAACATTTGAAGAAATTTAGGAATTAATTGGTATGGAACCATCATATAAAGGACCTCGTATGATAAAAATCAAGTTGATTCATAGTTATTGGATGAACTATGAAGGTCGGATTGGCAGAAACAGGGCCGAACAGTATGCTCGAGGATTTTTGTTATATCTGCTCGGATCGACCATCTTTGGCAGCACTGAATCGTCCATCCACTTGTCAGTATTGAGTGCCCTTTCTTATCTCAGAATGGTACCATCTTTTGGCTGGGGTGAAGCTGGTCTCGCATGTCTTTACCATGGCCTTGATAATCTTTACCGAAACAAGAATTCTTTCGTTGGCTTGATGGCGGTTGTCGAGGTATTCTTTCTTCCATCAATGTCTTTTCCCCTTTTCTCTTACATGAATATGATCTTCATTGTTATTGTAGGTATGGGCATATGAACACAACCTCGTGAGGGTACCCGGCATTTCCCGAGAAAGAATTGGGTATCCTAGATTAAATTACTGGTTGTCCGATCGTGTAGTAGTTCCCGGCTCTCACCACGTGCATACCCATCGCTTTATGTTAAGCCGCTTAACCTGAGATCAGGTAAAATAACATTAGTATGATTTAAATTTTATGTGAAAGTTTTACTCACCTTATATTATTTTGCAGGTGAATTTGTCCTGGTGGAATCCAGAAGAACGAGCAAATTGGTCTCCTTTGACGAGGGCTGCACTATTTTTTCAACATTCTCGGCGAATTATTGCTGGCACCGTGTCTAGTGGCTGGTTTCAGGGAAAGAGTTTATGAATGGTTTCTCGGCCCAGAGCAGTGGAGGTTTCTGATGCAAATCCCAGAATACACTTTAAATATTATGTCGATGCCGGAGGATGCTTGGTGGTCAGCCCGGTATGGTCATAATGCCGAGTCATTTCTCCATTTACCGGGTCCATTTTATGCCCGTTTTATTCAAATGAGACTCTTGCACTTTGATGTGTCTCCTGTCAGTGTACGGGAGATTTTCGATGGAAATGAGGGTAGAGATGAGGAGGAACATCATGGAGATGTAGGAGAGTCTATTCCACATCTCGGGACCAATACTTCTCAGGTAAAACTCTTGCCACTTTTCCATTGCAACTGCTCTTTCTTTCTTTGATTCTTTAATAATCATTGCAGGTTATTGGCTCGTTTGATCATGAGGCTGGACCTTCTTTTACTGATCCTTCGTTTGCTCAATCTATCCCGCCAAATATGCCATCTTATCCGCAAGGCATTGATATGAATTACCTGGTATGTTTCTTATTTTGCAATAGTTTATGCTATATGTATGCATGATTATGTATGCTCTTACCTTTTTCCTTCTTGGCTCACAGCGGATGCTCGAAGAACAAAACAAGAAGCTTCAAGAAGAGTTATCTACAAGTCATCAGCAGGCTTCTCATTTTGAAAATTTATATCATCAATCCGAACAAAATTTTCGTGACTTCTGATTTCAAGGAATGAGGGATCCCGGTTCTTCTTCATCGAGAGACCCCCAGACTGATGACCATGAGATCCTTTCGTCTGCTTTTGATGAGGACCATGACAAATCGAAACTCCAAGGCAATAGGGATTTTAGTGCTTCTACTTCGGATGATCCCGTGAAGAGTAATTTGCCCCCTACTTCAACAGACGATGACTTTTTCAAGTCTTTATTTGGTGACCTACCACCACCCTCTTAGTGACATGTAAACATTATAGCAATTATACAATAATGAAAAATGTGCTCTTTTTTTTTTCGCTACTGCCATTATTTTTTTTAGTTACTGCCAAAATTATTTTTATTTTTCATATATATAATACATCATAATTAATATCCACTTCTTTTGTTAAACCAAATTTAATATGGTAAAGGAAATTCATTAACACTTCCTTTCCTTATGCCATATGGTCTTATCCTTTTCCATCATCTTTTCCATTTCACTTTTGGAAAAGGTTTATCTTCTTCAATTCATAAACCAAAAATCTCTCTCCTTCAACGTGAAGACTTCCTTTAGCAATTTTGGTTCCCCTTTATTCATCAACCATGACCAAGCACCATTTAAAGAAAATAAAAATTCTATTTAAGAATATGGATGCCAACCATTGGAAGCAAATTTCATGGTCCAAGCTTGATGTTTTAAAATGCTTTCAAAATGTCAAATTGGACCACTCTTTCTTACATGTCGTGGCTTCCCTGTGGGATACGGATTCTAGGGTATTTATAATTAATGGCTTTGAAATGTGTCCCTTGATTGAAGAATTTGAGGCCATCCTTGGACATCCCAATAATCAACAGATGGCGTTACCCACATTGATTTCCAAAACTCAACAGAAGATGCAGATGTTATTTCAAATTCTGAAACCCGAGATTCTTCGGTTGATGAGAGGTGAAAAAATTCCACTTGCTCCTTTGATTGACTTTTGTCTTTCTCATTTGGCTCCTACTAAGGCCTGGGGACGCATGCTTTGTCTTTGCCTACTCGGCCAATTCTTACTTGTTTCTTCTGACGGCGATATTGACCCACGAGTATTGGATATCATGGATCAAATGGAAGGAGGCTTGTCGTCGGTACCTGTGATCTTAGCCGAGACCTTAGTTGGATTAGATCGATTTAAATCAGGATTATCAAAGAGACTGCTTGGAGCCCGTTGCTGCTTCAGGTAATTACCTAAATTGCCCTTCCGGGTTTTCAATTTAGGTTTTTTTTTTTCTTTTTATTGCTCTAACATTTGCCTAGTTCGGAACTAGCGAGCTGTCCTAATTTTTGCCTAAGTTGCCCTTGCGGGTTTTCAACTTAGCGGACCTCTTTTTTTTTTTAAAAAAAAATTCTTTCTTCACAGATTTGGCTTCAAGAGTGTCTTTATTTGCTTGATACTCCCTTCATGGATTTTTCCAATACCTGCCATATCATCATTCTGCTAGGAAACTGCTCCATCTTGCTTCTTCATATGCTGACTGGGTTGACTGGATCCACTCACGCTCCGAAGTCAATATCCGTTGGTTGGTACCTTGGTGGAAGATTTCTCTATTACCATGCGAACATACTTGATGTACGTTCCTCTTGCTGCACTTTGTCAGGTACATGCTATGATCCTCACCGACTTGGGCATCAGTATGGAGCTGAGCCTCATGATTCTGACTTTGTTCCTAACCTAGACATGCCTTGCTTGACTGAAGCCTACTTGGACCGGCTGAGGCAAAGCTGGCCTGCACGTTACACTTATCGGCTACCATAGATTTTACATTTGTCAATTCATAAAGTGTATTGTTAGGATGAAAAAATAATTAGAGTAATAAAATATGCTTCTTTTCCATTTATAATTTGTCATCACCTTTTGCAATTATGATTACTTATTTCA
Organism: Garcia nutans; assembly: GCA_947685225.1. Taxonomy (NCBI): domain Eukaryota; kingdom Viridiplantae; phylum Streptophyta; class Magnoliopsida; order Malpighiales; family Euphorbiaceae; genus Garcia; species Garcia nutans. The sequence continues at coordinate 46,693,590 of CANTUV010000035.1, forward strand.
TCCACGTCTGGTCATATACTCATAACAGTGCACAAAGAACAATTTAATCATTAATTCTATTTTATTAAATTAGGGAACAACCAAACATAAAGCCTGCATACACAAGATTACTCCTGTTGCCAATCAGCCCTTTCGGGTTTTCTAATTGACGATTTTCTCTCATTAGCCCTAATTGTTGCCTAGCCCGCCCTTTCGAGTTTTCGGAACTAGCGGACTACTCTAACTTTTTCCTAGGCCACCCTTTTTGGGTTTTCAACCTAGCGAGCTCTTTCTTTTTCATTTTTCATACATAAAATCTCTTCAACCTGTCAATGTTTACTGGCTCACTAAATTCGTTCCCATCCATGTCAGATAACTTCACCGCACCTTTGCTCATGACTTGTTTCACGACATATGGTACTTCCCAGCTAGGTCTGAACTTCCCTCTTGGATCAGATACATTAGGCTTACATTGCTTCAATACCAAATCCCCAACCCTGAATCTTCAAATTTTGACCCTTCTATTGTAGGCCCGAGCTATCTTCTTTTGATATAGTTGGTGATGATACAGTGCCTTTAGCCTTCTCTCTTCTAATAGAGCTAACTGAGTGTATCTGCTTGCTACACATTCTGTTTCAGGTAGCTCCGCTTCCAAGACTACTCTCAATGACTTGATCTCAATCTCAATTGGCAATACTGCTTCCATCTCATAAACCAAAGAGAACGGTGTCATTCCAGTAGGTGTTCGTACACTCATCCTATATCCCCATAAAGCAAAGGGAAGCATTTCTGACCAGTCCCTGTAAGTCTTGGTCATCTTGGACAGAATTTGCTTAATTGTCTTGTTTGTTGCTTCCACTGCACCATTAGCCTTTGGTCTATAAGGAGAGGATCAATGATGATGGATTTGGTACTTGGAGAATAAATCCTTAACTGCTCCTTGAAACTGTACCCCATTGTCTGATATCACACTGTGCGGGACCCCATATCTGCAGATGAGATTCTTTTCGATAAACCTAGCCATTTGACTTGCACCCAGCTTGTTGAAGGATTCAGCTTCGACCCATTTCAAAAAATAATCAACTGCTACCACAATAAAACGGTGCCCGTTTGAAGCTGTCAGACGTATCTCTCCTATAATGTCGATACCCCAGGTGGCAAAGGGCCAAGGCGAAGACATTGAATGCAGTTCTTCAGGAGGCATATGACTCAAGTTACCTTGCATCTGACATTATTGGCACTTCTTGACAAACTCAATACAGTCTCTCTCCATGGTCAACCAATAGTAACCTTGCCGAATAATCTTCTTAACTAGGGCCAAACCACTCGTGTGCGGACTGCAACTTTGCGCATGTATTTCTGACATGATGCGCTCCACTTCAGGCTTTCTTAAACATCTCAAATGCACCCCATCGGGCCATTTTCGATATAACTCCCCATGGAATGTGGTGTATTGCAATGACCACCTCCTTATGGCTCTTCTCTCTTTCTTTGTTGCCCCCGGCGGGTATTCTCTTTCTTCCAAAAATCGCCTTATAGTATCATACCACGTATCATGGTCTATATCAACTTCCATGATTGTCTCATATTCATAACAAGGAGTTGATGAACTGGTCAAAATAAGAGGCTTAAGGAATAGGTTAACAGAATCTTCCCATACCGAAGCCAATGCCATTTGATTTTCTTCTCTTGACAGGTGTGTAAAACTACACTCCTTAAAATTCTTCTTTATCATGGTTAGGTAATGATGGTATGGTTTCAATTTTTCTTCTTTCAACTCCCACTCTCCATTTACTTGGGATACTACTAGCAACGAATCACCATAAACTTCCACCTTATCTACCTTCATAATCATTAGGGTTTCCAAACCGAAAATACAAGCTTCGTACTCCACCATATTATTGGTTGCCCTAAATTTCAACTTTTTGGCTAAAGGGATGAGTTCCCCTTTGGGCAATTCTAGTATAACTCCCAAACTTGCTCCTTTCCTGTTTGCTGCTCCATTAAAATACATTTTCCACCCTTGTACTTCAATTGCTTCTAAATGTTCATCTGGAAATTCCAAGATTACCTCTTCACTTTCTGGTAATGGTTGTTGAGCCAAAAATTCTGCCACCGCTCTACCTTTGATTTTTTTTCTAGTTACATACTCGATCTCAAATTCTTCTAATATTATCAACCATCGACCATATTTCCCAATTAAAGAGGGTGTCTCCCTTAACTATTTCATTGGATCCAACCTGGAAATTGCTTGCACACTATATGATTGAAAGTAATGTCGCAACTTCTTAGAAGACCAAACCATGGCTATACATGTCTTTTCAATAATACTATACTTAATTTCATAAGGTAGGAGCCTTCTACTTAAGTAGTAATTGGCATGCTCAATCCCCGAATCATTTGCTTGGGCTAGCATGGCTCCTATCAACTCTTCTTCTACTGCTAAGTATAGTAATATAGGTTTGCCGGGTTTAGATGGTTTCAAAACAGGTGGATTCAACAAATACTCTTTTATTTGATCAAAGCCCTTTTGACATTCTTCGTTCCATAAAACCGGCTGAATCTTCCTAAGCAACTTGAAGATAGGCTCACAGATTGTTGTGAGCTTTGCTATAAATCTACTAATGTACTATAGTTTACCAATGAATCCCCGAACTTCTCTCTCTGTCTTAGGGGCCGGCATATCCCTGATTGCTTTGACTTTTTCAGAATCTATCTCGATGCCATTCGGGCCAATTACATGTCCCAACAATTTACCTGAGGTAACACTGAATACACACTTCTTCGGGTTTAATCTTAGCTTATACTTCAAAGCTCTATCAAAGAATAATTCTAAATTCTGGAAGTGTTGCTCCCTTGTATCCGACTTAACCATCATATCATCAACATATACTTCAACTTCTTTGTGCATCATGTCATGAAATAATGTGGTGGCCATCCTTTGGTAAGTTGCTCCAGCATTCTTTAAGCCGAAAGGCATCACCCTATAACAAAATATACCCCATGTAGTAGTGAAGGCAGTTTTGGCTTTATCCTCTTGGGCCATTAACACTTGATTGTATCCGGAAAATCCATCCACAAATGAGTGTAGCACGCTAGAGGCTGCACTATCAATGAGTACATATATATGAGGTAAAGGAAAATCATCTTTAGGGGAAGCCTTGTTTAAATCTCTATAGTCCACGCAGACCCTTATCCTCTCATCTTTCTTTGGCACAGGTACTATGTTGGCTAGCCAATCTGGGTATTCTATCACTTCAAGGAACTTCACTTGTATTTGCTTAGTGACCTCTTCTTTAACTAATTCAGCCCATTCAGGTCTTAATCGTCTAAGCTTTTGTTTGACAGGTTTAATGTGAGTGTAAGTAGGAATATGATGCTATGCTATGTCTCGATCTATCCCCGACATATCTTCATAAGACCAAGCGAACACCTCTTCATATTTTTTGAATATTTTTTCAAATCTCTCTCTCTCATCAGGAGTAAGGTCGGATGCTATGCTAATGTTTTTAGGGTTTTTAGTTGTTCCCAAATTTAATGATTGTGTGTCAACAGAGTTAATATTAAAGATGCTCATGTAACTGCTATTTGAATGTATGCAACCATCAGGAAAAAAAATCACACAAGTAAGCAAAATCAGACTTTATTGCATTCATTTTGGAATAGAAAACATCATCATCCTCATACAAAGCAGACAAATTAAAATCAAAATCAAAATCATTGTTCTCAGAATCATAAAGCAGGATGTCTTCAAACTTTTCTTTAACCAGGGCAGCAATCTCTTCCGGAGTTTTCTCGTCTTTCAAGGTAGCTTCATTCTTCTCTTTTGGAGTGGATTCTTTGTTGGTTGACAGGGTGAGCTCTTTCTTCACTTGCTCTACTAGCTCAGCAACATCTGCAAAAATTTTAAAACCAGGGATTAACTTACCCATGAACATGATTGCCTCAGGCTTTCCTTGGAGCGGTCCCATATCTGGAGCTTTGACGAAGTCTTCTTCAAGTGGTGGGAAGCTCATCTGCTCATTCTTCTTTGGTTGAACATCATTGGCTTCATCATATCCTAACCCCTTCTTGGAAGCCTGAGTTCTAAAATGTGGCAATTTTGTTAAACCGACCTTACCCTTTCCAAGACCAGCTCCGGGAAGGAAGTTCATGTTCTTCATCATATTCAAGACTTTGGAGTCCACTGCTTCATCATCAGAAATTGTAGCCACTTGAAAACCATTGAGAGGCCTCTCGAACATTAGAGCATTAACAATCTCATTATCTTCAGCTTCAATGACCACTGTCTCATCTCCATTGGGGAATTTGATCTTTTGATGAAGGGTGGAAGGAACTCCACCAAGAGGGTGAAACCATGGTCATCCCAAGAGTAAGGCAAAGGTAACTGGTATGTCTAAAACAACAAACTCCATAATAGATTCAATTGGACCAACCTTGACGGCCGCTTTGAAAGTCCCTTCGGCATGCCTCTTAGTGTTGTCATAAGCACGAATTGTCACCTCGGTTGGGTTTAAATCTCTTGTTGACATGGCTAGCTTTGGTAGTATCTTAAGTGGACAAACATTTATGGCGGACCCATCATCGACCATTACACAATGAGTCCTCTTCCCCTTGACTTCTATTTTGATAAAGAGAGGGCGGATGTGGTCTCTCCCTTCCTCTGGTAAGTCCGCATCGGAAAAAGAAACTGCTCCCATACTAACTTCGCTCTTCTCTTGAACCTCTTCACATTTCATTACTTTCCCAATTTTTATGAAGTTGATCAACTCCTCCGGTGTTGTGGAGGTAGAAATCGGCATGCTAGCCAAGGCTTTGGCCATAGTCTCTCGGTGCTTTTTAGAAGTAGCTAACAGGTTCCAAATGCTAACACTTGCTTGGGTTCTTTTTAATTGCTTGAGTACAGCATCATCTTCTTCCACTTCAACTTCCTTCCCCTTATTAGTTTCTACCTCCTTAGGTGGTGGCCTTGCATAAGGCTTACCGGATCTAGTATTCATCACCTCATCTTCTTCGAGCTCGGACCAAGTCCACTCCTCCTTCTTGGGTATAATATCATCATCACTGTCACTTGAATCCCAAAACATGTTTACAACACAAATTGCTACTTCTCTACCCATTATAGCTTGTTCAATTTTGACAAACACCTCTTCTTCGTTTGTTTCTTTTTCATCCACCTCTTGAAAAGAAGACATGACGTAGTTCTCATGTAGACCTCCTCCAATCATGAAGGTTGCCGGTGGCGGTACCCTATTAAATTTTGGCAATGGGTTGTCTTTGGTGTTTGGCTTGTTGGGCTCGGGTAGCTTCCCATTATCAATTAGATTTTGAATCTCATGTTTCAACCTCACACATTTATCCGTGTCATGCCCTTGCATTTGGTGAAATTGACAAAATGCTTTGGTGTCAAAATTAGTTGGGAGAGGGTTAGGCAAAGGATGAGGATTTAAGGGTTGAAGCAATCCCTTTCTTTGAAGCTTGTCGAGAACCCAAGACATTGGTTTTCCCAATTCCAAAAATTGTCTCCTTGTTCCTTGGTTTGTAACATTAACACCGACGGCCTTTTGCATGCTTTGGTTACCAAATTGATAGCTCCCTTTCTCGTTCCTTTTTGTTGCAAAGTGGCTCTTCTCCCTTTCCCATTCTTCAATTTGTAAACCAGCTTGGAGAAGGTCTTTGAAATCACAGATGAGTGTATGAGACATCCTCTCACGAAGACTAGGTAACACCCCTCTCACAATCATCCTTATTTAATCGGATTCATCGGGCCTCTTCTTGAGTAAAGCAGCCTTGTTTCTCCATCTCTTGACATAGTCTACAAAATTCTCATTCGGCCTTTGCCTAATGGATTCCACTTCAATCAAGGTAACTTCCAATTCAACATTATATCCATATTGTTGGATAAAGGCTTTGTAAAGTAGATCCCAGCTCTTTTGTGTTCCATCATCTAAGGTATTGAACCAATTTTGGACAACAGGGTCCAATGAGAGCATAAAGTACCTTAGGGTTTGAGCCTTAGTAGCTCGGGCAGATTGCATGGCAGTGATATATTGCTTCACGTAGAGATGAGGATTTTCGGTGCCATTATACTTAGCAAAGGAAGGCATCTTGAATTTATAAGGGACTTCTTCATCTTGTTCAAATAACTTGTCAACTTCGGACATCTCTTCGGTTTTTAGCTTCTTCTCAAATTTCTTTTTCTAAATCAGCAATCATCTTTTTAACATCAGATGTCTCGGTCTTTTCAATAGTTGCCTTCTCGACAGCCTTCGGTTCTTTCTTCTTTTCTTGAACCTCTTGGTAGTATTGAGCCCAATCATCATCATCATCAATGACCACTTTTTCATCATCAAAAGCTACTTCATTAATTTTAGTCTTCCCTTTGTCCTTTGGTTTCTTAGTGCCAGCAGATGCCTCGGCATGGTTTTCTAAGATTGCAGTCAATTGGTTCTTTATGGTCTCAGCTAGGGCCTCTTTGATTTCTTCCATCTTGGCATTGAGGGCCTCATCCACCATCCTTTGAATTTGTTCGGGCTCCATTGTTTTTGGTGAGCAAGTGATTGAGTCATTGCTAGATGCTTTGTCTCCGGCATAGGTTGGATTGTTGTAAGCTTTAGAACTATCGTAATCCAGGGCTGTGAGCCAGAGAGGATCAATGAGATGAGATGCAAATGTATGCATGTATGCATGTATGCACCAACAACAAATAAGGATAAATAGGACGTTCCTTCCAACCTTATAACATCCACACATGAGTGGCGAGTCTCTTTTCCTAGGTATATGGTTAACAAAATACCAACATGGGGTACCTTGCTTTTGAATAATTCCCTCGGACGTTTCAACCAATAGTTATATTTTCGAAAATGGAAATCAATCCATGCTAATTCCCATTAATTAGGTTTTAATCCATTCAACCAACTAAAGTAGCTTTTATGCTATATTGGATTAAAATGAAATTAAGAGGCTTATTATAAATAGATTTCTCACTTGAAAAGAGGTAACTAGTGGTTCATGCCAAAAACAAGCCCATAGTTAATTTATTCTTAGTGTAAACTAGGCTCACAATTGATTTTTGGTATTTCATAATTGACTTAAATATTTTTGCAAGCTTTTTAAAAGAAAAGGTTGGGTGAAAATAGTTTTGTTTCTAAGCCCATTGTAAAAGATTTTAGAAAAATGGATTTTGGGCTTAGTATTTGGGCCATAAGCCAAAGGATTTTTTATTTATGTCCAAAGACCATCTTAAAAAGTTTTGAAAATAGTTTTGGTCTTTTGGATTTTAAAGAAAAAATTTATTTTGAGCTTGCAAATGTACTTGGGTCATATTAGAAAAAGAACAAAAAAAATAAGCCATGATTTAAACCAAGATAAATTATCCATAACCAAACAACATGCATTTGGGGTAAAACCCTACGGAAAGTAACTAGGCCAATGTTGCGCTCAAATTAACTCTACCACAAAGCGTCACTCGCAAGTATACGAGGTAGCTGTAGCAAAGGTGATCGCCCCAAGGTCGTCTCTTAAGGAAGCTAAAGTGGCTAGTTGATTATCAGATTATAAATAAAAAGTAATAAAGAAATTGAAATTGCTAACAACTAATGAAAAAGATTGATTGAAGTTTAAAACGAATAAAAGTAAATTAAGCTGAGTGTTTTGATTCACTTGATAGAAAAGTCTAGGGTTTGCACTTCTCTACTTCTTATTTGTATGAACGGTTATTCCTCTTAACTAATTTAATTTCAAAGATTAAATCTCAAACAACTTAATTAATTGAGTCAAGGAAATAAGCTCTCGCATTCAAACCTCTTACAACTAATCTTGTTATAATTGAAACAATCTTTTTAATAGGTTATATCTCTAATTCACATAAGTCCTTAATTGAATTGTTCCAGCATTAGACTTCGTCTCTCAATCCATCATCTAATACCTAAAACACATAATTGGTGGCCAATCAATTATATATTAAAATATTTCATTCAATCAAGGCTAAAGAAATTATTAGCTAAGAGAATAACCAATTCATACAATCATAGCAGATCCATACAAACCCTAGACTAGATCAAATTAGTTCATAATGCAATCAAACATATTCATCTCATTAATGTTCAAAGAAATCAACTTAGACATGATAATGTTCATAAATACAATTTCAATGAAAATAAAGAGAATAAAGTTCAAGAACAAAACCAAATTACAAACTCCTTGAAGCTTCTGAAGAATCTCTTGTTCAAATCTTGCAAGAAGGATGTATCAATGGCTAGAACAATCTAATCTAAGCTAGTTTAATCCAAATTGAAATCAAAATCAAAGAAAACAAATGTTAAAACCCTAACTCTTTTTTTGACGGCTGAAACCTCTCTCAAAAACTCAACAGCCCCAAGAAAAACCCTAATTTCCGTATTTATATGAAACCTCCGCGCGTCTTTATTGAACCTTGAGTGACACAGCCAAGTTAGAGTGAACTTGGCCGTGTTGGAGGTGAATTTGAGGGAGAGACACGGCCAAGTTGATGGTGACACGGCCAAGTTGGACCATTTTGGAGGGACATGGCCAGTGACTTGGCCATGTCGCTTGCATGTGTCACCTACTGTGAGAATTACTCTTCTTTGCTTTGGATTTAGGTGAGACACGACCAAGTTGATGGTGACTTGGCCGTGTTTGAGCATAATTGGAGGGACATGGCCATGTTTGAGGTGACTTGGCCGTGTTGGATCATTTTGGAGAGACTTGGCCATGTCGCTTGCATGTGTCGCCTACTGTGATGATTTCTTCTTCTTTTCCTTTGGAACTAGGTGAGACACGGCCAAGTTGATGGTGACTTGGCCGTGTTTGAGCATCTTTGGAGGGACACGGCCACTGACTTAGCCGTGTCCCTTGCCTGTGTCCATCACTATGTCTTGTGGCTTCTTTTCAGCTTGATATGGGACACGGCCAGTGACTTGGCCGTGTCCTCTGCCTGTGTCAGCTACTGTCCATTTTTCCTTCAGTCTTGGTTCCTTGGCTTTTTTAACCTAAAACAAAACTCAAACAAACTTTAAACAAAAAGTAAATAAACAATAACCAACAAAACATAAACACCATACTAAAAACTAGATCAAAAACGACATAAACACTGAAATAAACTAAAACTACAAAATTAACAAAAACACTATATAAACCGATTTAAACTAACAAAATACCTAAATAAAACAATAATTATTATAATAAACAAGACACAAATCTATAACAAAAACTAACAAAACAACTACCCCACACTTAAAACTTTGCTTGTCCTCAAGCAAATTCACATGGCATAAATTAAAAACTCAAACAACCTTAACTATAATTCCAGCATATAAGATGAAATCCTTAAAGACACAGCATAAATAATTGCACTTTACTTCAATCCAGGATTTTCTTAACTCATTCATTAATCCAGACATACAAATCTCATCTCTCATCTAAGTGTTTCACTCGATTTCAAAGGTTAATCACTCAAACCACTCATGACTGCATACTACCATAAACTTGCTTAATTATCCAATCTCCCTCACTGACTTTCTCAAGAAATAATCTGAAGGTCTTTCATTTGGATGTAATGGGGCTAAGGTAAAGGTGTGAGAAAAGACATTTAGGCTGGAGCATCAAGAAATGGAGTATCTAAATTAGACACTACTCTTGCTAAGAAACTCATAACTCCTTCAAATAGCATACTCACCAACCCTTGATAATCTTACATACTTGCATAAAAATACATGAGTCAACATTCCTCTTTTGAACCAATGCTATAACATATTTGACTTTTGTATATATATATAACTTTTCTTTTATTTTCTCTCTCTTTTTTTTTACTTTTATCATTTTTTTCTTTTTTTTAATATATATATACAAAATTAAGAATTGTATGGAACATCTAGCTTAAAATGTAGAGGAAAAGAATAATGACTCTTAATCAAATACAATGTGCAAAGTATGCATTTCAACCCCCAATTAGCAATTCCATTTTTCTTTTTTCTTTTTTTTTACTTGCTTACCCCACACTTTGAAACAAACACCCTATTGTCATATTATAAAACTCCATTCCTTAATGCAGGTATGATGATAATAAGAACATGTTAAGTTGAGAATTGTGTTGATCAAACAAGAAAAAGTCAAAGGCTCAACTTGGCTCACTAAGGAAATCAATATTAAGGGAGGTCTTTTTAAGCTAAAGGGCTAACCTAATTTGCCTTCATCATTTTAAAACTTGAGATTAAATCATAATGTGAGTTCAATTAGTATGCAAAAGCAAACTCTAGAGATGCAAAATCATGAAGGTGCACACTTAAGAAAAGAAAATCAACTGATAATAATATCAAATTATGAGGCTCAAAACTCATACAGGTGGGTTCTCAAAGATTTATATACCATGAATTGCAGAATGAGAAAATTGATCCTGAATGAATTCAAATGCTCATTTCTATGCTGATACTAAAGTCTCAACTATAATGCTAGAATCACAGAAAAGATCAATAAATTTTCAACAATTATACCATGCATAACACAATAAAACACACCAAGACAACCAAAACAAAAGGAAAGCTAAAAGATTACCCCACACTTTAGAATTTACATTGTCCTCAATGGAAAACAAGAATAATAAAGAAAAAGAGGTAAAGGACAACCTGTCTTCCATCGTACCTTGGTGAGGCAAAACTCTACCTTTTTATCACAGACACAAATGTTCAAAAATAAGATGTAAGAGAGCTTTAAGGTTTCTATTTATTTAAACTAAACATAAAATCAAAATTGCAAAATATAAAATTATAACTATGAAAAAGAAATTCAAACTGATGGGTTGCCTCCCATTTAGCGCTTCTTTAATGTCATAAAGCTAGACATCATGCAAGGCCTAGGGATCATGAATCAAAGTGCTGTCAATGATCCTCACTTCCTGAAATCCTTCATTGTATAGTTTAACTCTATGTCTATTTGCTCTAAAAATCTTTTTGGTTCTAGAGTTAAACAACTCAATGGCACCAGAAGGACATACCTTAGTTACCTCGAAAGGACCACTCCATCTAGATTTGGGTTTACCTGGAAACAGACGGAGTCAAGAATTAAAAAGTAAAACTTTCATACATGGACTCAATGTCTGATGCCCAATAAATCTGTCATGAAATGCTTTAGTGTGATCCTTATAATTCCTCGAGCTCTCATATGCCTTTGGGTTAAGGCATCTTTGGATCTTCCCCACTGGTTTAGCTTCCTCTTCTAAAGTCAGTTTCAGCTCCAATTTATCTGGGGAGTCTGTCTACAACACAACATCTGAAACAACTGCTTCAACACTATTAATTAAAGAACATTCCTCATATAAAGCAGTTGTAGGAATAGGAGAAGTGTTAAAAATAGAAAATTCAACAGTTTGTCCTAAGACAGTCATTTTTAATTTACCATTTTTAACATCTATAGGTGTTGGTAGTCGCCATAAAAGGCCTACCCAGCAGAATAGTGTGTGCAGATGGTGAAGAGTTATTTCCTTCCATGTCAAGTACTATGAAGTCCACAGGCACTATTAACCCTCCAACCTTAACTAACACATCTTCTATAACCCCTTTTGGGAATGTAAAAGACCTATCAGCTAATTACAACACCATTTTTGTCGGTTTAAGCTCCCCTAGTTCTAATTCTTTAAACACAGAATAAGGCATTAAATTCACACTAGCTCCTAGATCATACATACCTTCAATCCCCTTTCCATTCCCCACAGCAATTTGAATTAGAAAGCTACCAGGATCCTTTAGCTTGGGAGGTAGTTTATGCTGCAGAATAGCACTAGCTACCTCTGAAACTATCACCTTTTCATTCGTCTCATACCTCTTTTTCTTGGTGATCAGCTCTTTGAAGAACTTGGCATAAGCCGGCATGTTCTTTACTGCTTCCAATAAGAGTAAGTTAATACTTATCTTAGATAGCATGTTGAAGATGTTAGAAAATTGCTTATCTGGTTTATCATCCTTCAACCTACTGGGGAATGGTATAGGAGGCCGGTATGGATTGCTTGCCTTATGTAAATCTACTAAAAGGGATTTCTCCCTTGATTTATCTCCAGCACCTTGGTCCTCTGATTCTCCTTCCTTCTTGCTCCCTTGGTCACCTGCATTCACAGAGTCATTTTCAACATTAGTGTTAATTACCTTACCACTTCTAAGAACAGTCACTAAATGTGCCTGCTCAGGTTGACTTGGAAATTTCCCCTTCTGTTGAATTTGCATCTGTTGTTCAAGTTGTCCTACTTGAGTCTCCACTTTTTTAAAAGATGCTTCTAATGAATCCAACCTCTTATTAGTCATCTCTTGATTTTGAGCACTGACTTTGATGAAAGCTTATAAACTTTCCTCCAAGCTCTCTATCTTAGACTGCCCTTGATTTAAGGATTGGCCTTGTTCTTGATTCTGTCTTTGAAGCAAATGGAAAGGCTGCTGAGAATTATTTGTTGCCCAAGAAAAATTTGTGTGATTCCTCCAACCAGGGTTGTAAGTGTTGGAGTAAGGATCATTTCTGGCCCTTGGTTGGAATCCTCCCATAACATTGACTTGCTCAGCATTACCAAAAGACTCATATTCAGAGGGACAAATATTTGTTCCATGCCCGAAAGTCCCACAGATTCCACACACTTCTTGAGTAGATGAAGAAATATTGTTCTTCATATTCAGCATCTGCACTTGCTTTGTCAATTCAGCTATCTGATTGACCATATCACTATTGGCTTCCAATTGGTTCACCCCTTTGCTTCTTCCTCTTACACTCTTCTGTTGAGAATTAGCTCCCAACATCTCAAAAATATCATAAGTTTCAGCTGCTGTCTTTTCTCCCATGGCTCCCCCAGCTGCATTATCAACTGTATTCTGGAATTGCTGGGTTAAACCATCGTAGAAAAACTGGTTTAGAAGTTGAAGTGGGTAGGGATGATGTAGACACTGGATCAATAGCATCTTGAATCTGTAATATCCCAATGTATGCCCTAGAAGTTTGAATATTATTGTTGTTTTAATTGGATTGAATGTATATGTTAATTTGAAAGAGAAAAGAATTTGTAAAGAAAGTGTGTATGTTGCATATATGGAAGTATAATTAACATATACATAAGTCAAACAGAAAGTCAATGGAGGAGGATATTTATTGTGTGAGTGTGAAATTACTTAAATGGGCATATAAGAGACAAAAGGTTAGTTAAATGGTTAAGGGCATTGAAGTAATTTTCTTTTGGAAATCTCTTGGTGGAGATTTAAAGAGGAAAAGAAGGGTTGACTTGTGATTATTTTCTTCTCTTCTCATGTGGGTGCCGGCCATTCAAGAAAGGAGAGAGCAAGAGAGGTGTTCTTGATGCTAGAAGCAAATTGAAGAGGAATCAAAGGGATTTGATTAAAGAATTGTGAAATTTCTTCATTTGAGGTAAGCTCTTTTCTTTGATTTCTTTATTCCTTTAAAGTGATATTGGAAGTAAATTTAGGATTTGTTGATTTGATGATGAGAGGTGTTTGTGATGTGTTTTCAAGTGTTAAAATTGATTTTTAGTTAAGAGTTTAAATAAGTGTTGTGGTTGGAAGTGGTGGATGTTGGTTTTAGGGTTTTGGAAATGGTAAGTGATAAATTATATTGTGTTATTTTGGATTAGGTTTTGGAAGAAGGTGATTTGCTCTAATTTGAGAAGTGAAGAATTCTTGGAGAAAAGAAAGTGTTTAGAGTTGTATAATTGGTGCAAAAGGTAAGTACAAATTATATGGGTACAAACATGCATATGTTGTTTAATCTTAAAACACTTTTGTTTGTAAATGTGATAGAGTATCAAATGTATTGTTAATGAATGTTGGTGATGAAAATATTGTGATGAGCATGTAAAATAATTGCTAATGATGTTGATTATGTCCATTTGAATGAGGTAATGTTGTGTACAATGTGTGTTAAGTTAACCAAAAGAAATTTGGCTACATTAAGGGTTTATGCATGAGAGACACGTAATTTGGGGCGGTCGCTATTATTCATGTGCGGTCGCTATTATTCATGTGCGGTCGCGACTTAGGTCGGGCTTCTGACCGCGAAACCTACTGTGATAAGGTTTCATCTTGTAATTGTATGGAGCGGTCGTATTCAGGTGAGGTACGACCGCTAGAAAGGTTATGTTCACCTTATTGGAAGTAACCTAATCTTGCAACAAGATTCTCAAATACATGTTAAATAGATCATCCATTTGAGTTGTCAAGGATCAAAATAGAGATCATTTGTCTAACATCATTGTTGAATCATAAAATGTGAGATGATATGGAATGTGATTTAAAGCCATTGTTATTGGCTATGATGATTTAATTGAATGAAACAAGGCATGATTGCCAATATGATAATGAGAAGTGATAATGGAATTGATAATGCATATGATATCACATGAACAAGGTTATGTTTTATGCATTGTGAATCTTGTGGATTGCAATGATGCTATATATATATTGTGAAAGATATGCTGAAGTAATTGCTTATGTATAATTGAATAATGAAATATTATGATATGATTTGAGATATCATATAATGTGAAGTCATTGTTATTGACTATGATGATTCAAATATAATGTGAAGTCATTGTTATTGATTATGATGACTCAAATATGAGGTGAAGCCATTGTGATTGGCTATGATGATTCAAAGGAAATGTGACGCCATTGTTATTGGCTATGATAATTCAATTGAGAATAAAATTGATAAATGAATGGTATAGCTAATGTGTTATTCCATTTTCAGAGTTTGTTGTTGGTGGCATGCCTAATAAGTGTAACAATCTCTTGAAGTTAGGTTGGATTGAATCCTTGAAGCCTAATTGAGATGTTACCACCCTTGAAGCTAGGTTGGGTTGGTTCTTGAAGCCAAGTTGGGTTGAAGCTTAGCATGCTTTGCTCCCCTTGAAGCTTGGTTGAACCTAATCCTTGAAGCCTAGTTGGGTCTATGATATTGATAAATGTGATGATAAAACCAAAGCATTTACTCTGAAAATTGAATGGCATATTAGTGTGTTGTTTTGGGCCCGAGTCTGTCTTTGTTGTCAATATGAAATTTAAATGTTGAAATACCGAATAATGAGATTTATGGCTGCCTTTATTGGAAGTGTAATTCATGATTGATGAATTGTGAATAAAATGATGTTATGAAGTATAATTGTGTAATATGTGTATTGATATATTGAACGTGAATATGGTTTGAGGAGCTTTGATGAGAAATGAGTTTATGAAAATGTTGTATGAGGTATAAAATGTATATGAATGTGGAACTTGTGAGAATTGTTTTCATAAAGGTTTGGATAGGTCATTGAATGGTGTTTTGTTAAAATAATGTATATGCATATGTATATGAGATAAAAAGGGTAAGTATTGTGTTGTGAGTGTTCTATGTAATTATGTATCTAATTTATGAAATTAGTGGAAGTATATGAAGAATGCATTGAGAAAGGAAAACGTGGTAAGAGAACAATAAAATATAATGCTAAAAATATGAGGTATGAATCTTTTGTAAACTATAACTTAATAAAGTACATTTTAATAATTGTTTATATTATTAAGCTTTCGGGCTTAGCGCGGTTGGGTAATCGTGCAGGTGGTTGCGGTTGATCTGGAGGTCTAGCTACTATGCCACGTGAAGAGTAAAAGTGTCTCGAGACCAACTAGAAGGTGATGCATACATATATGATTTTTAATCATGTTGCATTTATAATATGAATTATGGTTTTTTGTAAATGTATTTTAAAGTAATGTAAAATTGTATGAATTCGGATAAAGGTTTTTAAATTGAAATTAGAAGTGACATTCTTATACTTTATATACGTATTGTATGTATACTAGGTATATGTACGGTACTTATATGGAGTATCAGGGTGTTACAGAATCTGTCCCAAGCCTCATGAAATGGCTCTCCTTCAAATTGAGGGAATGTAGCAATCTTCCCTCTCAATTCAGCTGTCTTTTGATGTGAATAAAACTTGCCCATGAATTTATTATAAACTTGCTCCCAAGTTGTCAGTGAATTTTCAGGCAACATCATGAGCCAGCTCTTTGCCCTATCCTTCAAAGTATAAGGGAAACACCTCATCCTCAACTGATCTTCTGTTAGTCCTCCCAAAGGAAAAGTGTTGAGGGTGGAGTAGAAATCCAGAATAAAGTTCAAAGGATCTTCATTTGGAACTCCATAGAATGATGGCAGCATGTTGTAGTGAATGTTCTTCAACTCATAATTCCTTGCTGCATCTGTCAGTCTTATGCAAGAAGTGGAAGTTCCAATGACAGGTCTAACAATGTCTCTCATTGTTCTTTGCCTTTCTTCAGCCATTTTAACTGATTGTGCAGAATCTGACTCAAATTCAGAAGTGTCCTCCTCTGTATCAAAACCGGTGTAGAGCTCAAACTCTTCTCTACTCCTTTTCACTCTTTGAATTTCTGGAATGAATGGATGTAGCTCTCCTTCGAGTGATCTCCTGCCTTGCATAAACAAAAATTTCTAGAAAAAGAAATATCAAAAGCAAAAGACAAATAAAATAAAATGAAAACAATGAAAAATAATCCAAAGTATATATATATTTTTTAATAATAAGCAATTTCGCCAATTAGCCTCCCCGGCAGCGGCGCCAAAAACTTGTTGCGCTCAAATTAACTCTACCACAAAGCGTCACTCGCAAGTATACGAGGTAGCTGTAGCAAAGGTGATCGCCCTAAGGTCGTCTCTCAAGGAAGCTAAAGTGGCTAGTTGATTATCAGATTATAAATAAAAAGTAATAAAGAAATTGAAATTGCTAACAACTAATGAAAAAGATTGATTGAAGTTTAAAACGAATAAAAGTAAATTAAGCTGAGTGTTTTGATTCACTTGATAGAAAAGTCTAGGGTTTGCACTTCTCTACTTCTTATTTGTATGAACGGTTATTCCTCTTAACTAATTTAATTTCAAAGATTAAATCTCAAACAACTTAATTAATTGAGTCAAGGAAATAAGCTCTCGCATTCAAACCTCTTACAACTAATCTTGTTATAATTGAAACAATCTTTTTAATAGGTTATATCTCTAATTCACCTAAGTCCTTAATTGAATTGTTCCAACATTAGACTTCATCTCTCAATCCATCATCTAATACCTAAAACACATAATTGGTGGCCAATCAATTATATATTAAAATATTTCATTCAATCAAGGCTAAAGAAATTATTAGCTAAGAGAATAACCAATTCATACAATCATAGCAGATCCATACAAACCCTATACTAGATCAAATTAGTTCATAATGCAATCAAACATATTCATCTCATTAATGTTCAAAGAAATCAACATAGACATGATAATGTTCATAAATACAATTTCAATGAAAATAAAGAGAATAAAGTTCAAGAACAAAACCAAATTACAAACTCCTTGAAGCTTCTGAAGAATCTCTTGTTCAAATCTTGCAAGAAGGATGTATCAATGGCTAGAACAATCTAATCTAAGCTAGTTTAATCCAAAGTGAAATCAAAATCAAAGAAAACAAATGTTAAAACCCTAACTCTTTTTTTGACGGTTGAAACCTCTCTCAAAAACTCAACAGTCCTAAGAAAAACCCTAATTTCCGTATTTATACGAAACCTCCGAGCGTCTTTATTGAACCTTGAGTGACACGGCCAAGTTAGAGTGAACTTGGCCGTGTTGGAGGTGA
Source organism: Garcia nutans (assembly GCA_947685225.1). Lineage (NCBI taxonomy): Eukaryota > Viridiplantae > Streptophyta > Magnoliopsida > Malpighiales > Euphorbiaceae > Garcia > Garcia nutans. Next base: position 46,711,249 of record CANTUV010000035.1, read on the forward strand.
ATTTGAGGGAGAGTAACGGCCAAGTTGATGGTGACACGGCCAAGTTGGACCATTTTGGAGGGACATGGCCAGTGACTTGGCCATGTCGCTTGCATGTGTCACCTACTGTGAGAATTGCTCTTCTTTGCTTTGGATTTAGGTGAGACACGGCCAAGTTGATGGTGACTTGGCCGTGTTTGAGCATAATTGGAGGGACATGGCCATGTTTGAGGTGACTTGGCCGTGTTGGATCATTTTGGAGAGACTTGGCCATGTCGCTTGCATGTGTCGCCTACTGTGATGATTTCTTCTTCTTTTCCTTTGGAACTAGGTGAGACACGACCAAGTTGATGGTAACTTGGCCGTGTTTGAGCATCTTTGGAGGGACACGGCCACTGACATGGCCGTGTCCCTTGCCTGTGTCCATCACTGTGTCTTATGGCTTCTTTTCAGCTTGATATGGGACACGGCCAGTGACTTGGCCGTGTCCTCTGCCTGTGTAAGCTACTGTCCATTTTTCCTTCAGTCTTGGTTCCTTGGCTTTTTTAACCTAAAACAAAACTCAAACAAACTTTAAATAAAAAGTAAATAAACAATAACCAACAAAACATAAACACCATACTAAAAACTAGATCAAAAATGACATAAACACTGAAATAAACTAAAACTACAAAATTAACAAAAAACACTAAATAAACCGATTTAAACTAACAAAATACCTAAATAAAACAATAATTATTATAATAAACAAGACACAAATCTATAACAAAAACTAACAAAACAACCAATTACATGAGCTTTAGTCTTTGGGTAGAAAGGCTTAGGTTCCCATAGCAAGTATATACCAAACGGTACAAGGCTATGAGTGGTTATGCCATGCTTGATCTCCATACCTTGAGTGAAAGTATGGTATCCCTTACATAACACAACAGTGATCATTGACAAAGGGAAGACTAAAGTTAGTGAAGTAGTTTTTGATAATGAAAAAGTGATCATTGATGATGATGATGATTGGGCTCAATACTACCAAGATGCTCAAGAGAAGAAGAAAGAAATGAAGATTGTTGAGAAGGCAACTATTGAAAAGACTGAGACATCCGATGTTGAAAAGATGATTGTTGATTTAGAAAAGAAATTTGAGAAGAAGTTCAAAACCGAAGAGATGTCTGAGATCGACAAACTATTTGAACAAAATGAAGAGGTCACTTATAAGTTTAAGATGCCTTCCTTTGCTAAGTACAATGGCACCGGAAATCCTCATCTCCATGTGAAGCAGTATATCACTGCCATGCAGTCTGCCCGAGCTACTAAGGCTCAAACCCTAAGGTACTTTATGCTCTCATTGGACCCTGTTATCCAAATTGGTTCAATACCTTAGATGATGGAACACAAAAGAATTGGGATCTTCTATACAAGGCCTTCATCCAGTAATATGGGTATAATTTCGAGTTGGAAGTTACCTTAAAGGAAGTTGAGTCCATTAGGCAAAGGCCAAATGAGAATTTTGTAGACTATGTGAAAAGGTGGAGAAACAAGGCTGCTTTACTCAAGAAGAGGCCTGATGAATCTGATCAAATAAGGATGATTGTGAGAGGGGTGTTGCCTAATCTTCGTGAGAGGATGTCTCATACACTCATCCGTCATTTCAAAGACCTTCTCCAAGCGGGTTTGCAAATTGAAGAATGGGAAAGGGAGAAAAGCCGCTTTGCAACAAAAAGGAATGAGAAAGGGAGCTATCAATCTGGTAGCCAAAGCATGTAAAAGGCCATCGGTGTTAATGCTACTAACCAAGGAACGAGGAGACAATTTTCAGAATTAGGGAAACCAATGTCTTGGGTTCTCAATAAACTTCAAAGAAAGGGATTGCTACAACCCTTAAATCTTCATCCTTTGCCTAACCCTCTCCCACCTAATTTTGACACTAAAGCATTTTGTCAATTTCACCAAATGCAAGGGCATGACATGGATAGATGTGTGAGGTTGAGACATGAGATCCAAAATCTAATTGATAATGGGAAGCTACCCAAACCCAATAAGCCAAACACCAAAGACAACCCATTACCAAAATTCAATAGGGTACCACCACCAGCAACCTTCATGATTGGAGGAGGTTTGCATGAGGATTTTGTCATGTCTTCTTTTCAAGATATGGATGGAGAAGCAACCAAAGAGGAAGAGGTATTTGGTGAAATTAAACAAGCTATGATGGGTGGAGAAGCTAGCCATGTCAATAAGAGATCTAAACCTGGCCGAGGTAACAATTCGTGCTAATGACAACACTAAATGGCATGCCGAAGGGACTTTCAAAGCGGCTGTCAAGGTTGGTCCAATTGAATCTATTATTGAGTTTGTTGTTTTAGAGATACCAGTCACCTTTGCCTTGGTCTTGGGATGACAATGGTTTTATCCTCTTGGTGGAGTTCCTTCCACCCTTCATTAAAAGATCAAGTTCCCCAACGGAGATGAGACAGTAGTCATCGAAGCTGAAGATAATGAGGTCGTTAATGCTCTAATGATTGAGAGGCCTCTCAATGGTTTTCAAGTAGTTGCAATTTTTGATGATGAAGTAGTGGACTCCAAAGTCTTGAACATGATGAAGAACATGAACTACCTTCCCGGAGCTGGTCTTGGAAAGAGTAAGGCCGGTTTGACAAAGTTACCAGATTTTAGAACTCAAACTTCCAAGAAGGGGTTGGGATATGATGAAGGCAATGATGTCCAGCCAAACAAGAGTGAGAAGATGAGCTTCCCACCACTTGAAGAGATTTTTTTCAAAGCTCCAGATATGGGACCACTCCAAGGAAAGCCTGAGCCAATCATGTTCATGGGTAAGTTAATCCCAGGTTTTAAAATTTTTGCAGATGTTGCCTAGCTAGTGGAGCAAGTGAAGAAAGAACTCACCCTACCAACCAGTAAAGAATCCAATCCGAAAGAGAAGAATGAAGCTATACCGAAAGCCGAGAAGACTCTGGAGGAGATTGCTGCCCTGGTTGAAGAGAAGTTTGAAGACATCCTGCTTTATGATTTTGAGAACAATGATTTTGATTTTAATTTGTTTGCTTTGTATGAGGATGATGATGTTTTCTTTTCCAAAATGAATGCAATAAAGTCTAATTTTGCTTACTTGTGTAATGTTTCTCGTGATGGTTGCATACATTCAAATAACAGTTACATGAGCATCTTTAATATTAATTCTGTTAACACACAATCATTAAATTTGGGAACAACTGAAAATTCTAAAAACATTAGCATAGCATCCGACCTTACTCCTGATGAGAGAGAGAGATTTGAAAAAAATATTCAAAAAATATGAAGAAGTGTTTGCTTGGTCTTATGAAGATATGTCGGGGATAGATCGAGACATAGCTAAGCATCATATTCCTACTTACACTCACATAAAACCTGTCAAACAAAAGCTTAGGCGATTAAGACCTGAGTGGGCTGAATTGGTTAAAGAAGAGGTCACTAAGCAAATACAAGTGAAGTTCCTTGAAGTGATAGAATATCCAGATTGGTTAGCCAACATAGTACCCGTGCCAAAGAAAGATGGAAGAATAAGGGTCTGCGTGGACTATAGAGATTTGAACAAGGCTTCCCCTAAGGATGATTTTCCTTTACCTCATATAGATGTCGTCATTGATAGTGCAGCCTCTAGCGTCCTTCACTCATTTGTAGATGGATTTTCTGGATACAACCAAGTGTTAATGGCCCAAGAGGATAAAACCAAAATTGCTTTCATTACTACATGGGGTATATTTTGTTATATGGTGGTGTCATTCGGCTTAAAGAATGCTGGAGCAACCTACCAAAGGATGGCCACCACACTATTTCATGAAATGATGCACAAAGAAGTTGAAGTATATGTTGATGATATGATGGTTAAATCGGATACAAGGGAGCAACACTTCCAAAACTTAGAGTTATTCTTCGATAGAGCTTTGAAATATAAGCTAAGATTAAACCCGAAGAAATGTGTATTTGGTGTTACCTCAGGTAAATTGTTGGGACATGTAATTGGTCCAAATGGCATTGAGATTGATCCTGACAAAGTCACACCAATCAGGGATATGCCAGCCCCAAAGATGGAGAGAGAAGTTCGGGGATTCATTGGTAAACTGCAGTACATTAGCAGATTTATAGCAAAGCTCACAACAATATGTGAGCCTATCTTCAAATTGCTTAGAAAGAATCAGCCGGTCATATGGAATGAAGAATGTCAAAAGGCCTTTGAGCGAATAAAAGAGTATTTGTTGAATCTGTCTATTTTAAAACCACCTAAACCTGGCAAACCTCTATTACTATACTTAGCAGTAGAAGAAGAGTCGATAGGAGCCATGCTAGCCCAGCATGTGGTTTACTATTTGAGTAGAAAGCTCCTACCTTATGAAATTAAGTATAGTATCATTGAAAAGACATGTATAGCCATGGTTTGGTCTTCTAAGAAGTTGCGGCATTACTTTTAATCGTATAGTGTGCAAGCAATTTCCAGGTTGGATCCAATGAAGTACTTAAGGGAGACACCCTCTTTAATTGGGAAATATGGTCGATGGTTGATAATATTAGAGGAATTTGAGATTGAGTATGTAACAGGAAAATAATCAAAGGTAGAGCAGTGGCAGAATTCTTAGAAAGTGAAGAGGTAATCTTGGAATTTCCAGATGAACATTTAGAAGCAATTGAAGTACAAGGGTGAAAATGTATTTTGATGGAGCAGTAAACAGGAAAGGAGCAGGTTTGGGAGTTATACTAGAATCGCCCGAAGGGGAACTCATCCCTTTAGCCAAAAAATTGAAATTTAGGGCAACCAATAATATGGTGGAGTATGAAGCTTGTATTTTTGGTTTGGAAACCCTAATGATTATGAAGGTGGATAAGGTGGAAGTTTATGGCGATTCATTGCTAGTAGTATCCCAAGTAAATGGAGAATGGGAGTTGAAAGAAGAAAAATTAAAACCATACCACCATTACTTGACCATGATGAAGAAGAATTTTAAGGAGTGTAGGTTTATACACCTATCAAGAGAAGAAAATCAGATGGCTGATGCCCTAGCCACATTGGCTTCAGTATGGGAAAACCCTGTTAGCTTATTCCTTAAGCCTCTGATCTTGACCAGTTCATCAACTCCTTGCTATGAATATGAAACAATCATGGAAATTGATACAAACCATGATGCGTGGTATGATACTATAAGACGATTTTTGGAGGAAAGAGAATACCCGCCGGGGGCAATGAAGAAAGAGAGAAGAGCCATAAAGAGGTGGTCATTGCAATACATCACCTTCTATGGAGAGTTATATCGAAGATGGCCTGATGGAGTGCATTTAAGATGTTTAAGAAAACCTTAAGTGGAGCGTATCATGTCAGAAATACATGCGGGAAGTTGCGGTCCGCACATGAATGGTTTGGCCCTAGTTAAGAAGATTATTCAACAAGGTTACTACTGGTTGACCATGGAGAAAGATTGTATTGAGTTTGTCAAGAAGTGCCAACAATGTCAGATGTATGGTAACTTGAATCACATGCCTCTTGAAGAACTGCATTCAATGTCTTCACCTTGGCCATTTGCCACCTGGGGTATCGACATTATAGGAGAGATACATCCGACAGCTTCAAACGGTCACCGATTCATTATGGTAGCAGTAGATTATTTTTCTAAATGGGTCAAAGCCGAATCCTTCAATAGACTGGGTGTAAGCCAAATGGCTAGATTTATTGAAAAGAACCACATCTGCAGATATAGGGTCCCACATAGTGTGATATTAGACAATGGGGTATAGTTTCAAGGAGCAGTTAAGGATTTATTCTCGAAGTACCAAATTCATCATCATATATCCTCTCCTTATAGACCAAAGGCTAATGGCATCGTGGAAGCAAAAAATAAGACAATTAAGCAAATTATGTCCAAGATGACCAAGACTTACAGGGATTGGTCAGAGATGCTTCCCTTTGCTTTATGGGGATATAGGATAAGTGTGCGAACACCTACTGAAATGACACCGTTCTCTTTGGTTTATGGGATGGAAGCAGTATTGCCAATTGAAATTGAGATCAAGTCATTATGTAATATCCCAACGTATGCCCTAGAAGTTTGGATATAATTATTGTTTGTTTGAATTATGTGTATATGTTATGTTGATAAGAAAAGAAATTGAAAAGAGAATGTTTATGTATTGTTTAAAAAGGAAAGGCATGTGTAGAGAGAAAGTGTATATGTTGGGTATATGGTAATATATATAACATATACATAAGTCAAAATGGAAGGTCAATGCAAGAGGATATTTATTTGTGGCATGTGAAATTACTATTAAGGGCATATAAGAAAAAGAAGTTAAGTTAAATGGGAAGAGGGCATGTTAGTAATTGCTCATGTAGAATTGCTTGGTGGAGATTAAAAGAAGAAGAGGAGTTTGACTTGATTTTATTTTCTTCTCTTCTCATTTGGTGTGGCCGGCTACCATAAGGAAAGGGAGAGCAAGAGAAGTGTTTTCATTTCTAACATCAAATTGAAGGGAGAATCAAAGGATTAAGTTGGAGAGTTGTGAAATTTCTTCAATTAGGTAAGTACTCTCTTGTTTTCCTTTGTTATTTTTGAAGTTGTATTTGAAGTGAGTTTTGATTTGTTGAGATTATGATTTGGTGGGGTTGAGATGTGATTATAAGTGTTTAAATTGGTTGTAAGTTAAATTGGTGTTGGTTTTGGTTTGAAAATGGTAAGTTGAGTGGATATTGAAATTGAAGGAATAAGAATGATGTTGGTTTAGGGTTTTGAAGTGGTATGTGTTTAAATGTGTTGTTAATGATTTGTTAGTGAGAATATTGTGATGAATATGTAAAATAAGTGTTAATGACATTGTTTATATCCAATTGAATGAGGTTATGTTGTGCACAATGAGTTTAAATGCAATTAAAAGAGTTTTGGCCACATTTAGGGTTTTGTTCATGTGAGACACGGCCAAACCAAAAGAGGAACACGGCCAAGACTTAAGATTTTTGGGAGGCACGGCCAAGTTCAAGGAAATTTGGCCGTGTTGGATCAATTTTGGAGAGACACGGCCACTGGCTTGGCCGTGTCCCTTGCCCATGTTTGCCACTGCCTGAATTTTGTTGAGAGACACGGCCGTGTCCCCTTGCCCGTGTCTTCCTCGGTTTGAATTGGTGTTGAGAGACACGGCCACAAGCTTGGCCGTGTCCCTTGAGTGTGTTGGTTACTGTGTTTGATTTTTGCTCTTCTTATATGATTGGGATTGAACCTATATTTGATGATGCATATGATACTATATGAACAATGCTATGTTTTATGCATTGTGAATCTTGTGAATGGTAATGTGTTATATGAATCATGTACTTTGTAATGTTACATCAATGATGCTATAGGTAAAATGTGAAGGATATGATGAGGTAATTGATTATGTATAGCTTGATGGGAGTAGTTCTTGAGGTAAGTACAAATTTACCTAGACTCATTCTTTTATATTATTTTGAAACTTAAAATAATGTTAAGTAGATTATTATATTGTTAATACAATTTGACTAATGTTGTTATTTGTATAGTGTGAAAGCTATAATGATTATCCAAAAAGGGTTGTGCAAATGCAATTTGTTATGATAAATGTTTTAATAATGAATGGTGTAAATGTGTCTTGAGAAATGATGAAATGTGATGTTATCATAGTTGATAATAATGATCAAAATGAAATAAATGGACATATGGTTTATATGACAATGAATTTAAGATACATGTGCAATGTAATTGATTATGTATGCTTGGATGATAAAGTGTATAATGTGAATTGAGATAAAATGTGATGTGAAGCCATTGTGTTTGGCTATGATGATTTAAATGTGATGTGAAGCCATTGTGTTTGGCTATGATGATTCAAATGTGATGTGAAGCCATTGTGTTTAGCTATGATGTTTCAATTGAGATAAATGAGGCATGTTTGCCTAGATGATGATGAGAATTGAGAATGAAAGTGCTAATGAAATAATGAATGAATTGTGTGGCTAATGTGTTATTCCATTTTCAGAGTTTGTTGTTGGTGGCATGCCTAATATTAGTAACAATCTCTTGAAGTTAGGTTGGACTTGATCCTTGAAGCCAAGTTGGGTTGAAGTTTAACATGTTTTACTCCCCTTGAAGCTTGGTTGGGTCTAATCCTTGAATCCTAATTGAGATGTTACAACCCTTGAAGCTAGGTTGGATTGGTTCTTGAAGCCAAGTTGGGTTGAGACTTAGCATGCTTTGTTCCCCTTGAAGCTTGGTTGAACCTAAATCCTTGAAGCCTAGTTGGGTCTATGATAATGATAAATGTGATAACAAAACCAAAGCATTAACTCTGAAAATTGAATGGCATATTAGTGTCTTTTGGGCCCGAGTCTGTCTTTGTTGTCAATATGATATACAAATGTTGAAATAAATGAGTAATGAGATCTATGGTTGACTTTGTTGGCAATGTGACTCATGATTGGTGAATTGTGAATTAAACAATGTTAGGAAGTATGATGTGAAATGTGTATATTGATATACTAATTGTGAGTATTAATGATGGATTGCGGATAATGATTCAATTAAATGATATAATGATTGCCTTTGTTGAAAATGTGATTCATGAATATTGAATTGTGGATAATGATTTAATTGAATTGAGTAATGAGATGTAAGGTTATGAAGTATGGCATGATAATATTGTATAAATGAGTTATTGAAAAGAGATTTGATTTTGAGAAGTTATGTTGAGATATATGATTCTGGAAGTATAATGTGACATGTAATATGTATATGAGGTAGCAATGGTAAGTATCGTTTTGTGAATGTTTTATGTAAATATATATATATAATCTATGAGATTAGTGGGAGTATATGAAGAATGCACTAAGAAAGGAAAAACGAGATAAGAAAACAATAAAACATGATGCTAAAAATATGAGGTACGATTCTTTTGTAAAGTATATTTTAAATATTTATTTGTACTACTAAGCTCTCGGGCTTAGCGCGGATGTGTAATCGCGTAGGTGTCTAGGAGGAAGATATGAAGTCTTTCGTTATGCCACGAGAAGAGTAAGAGTTTGTCGAGACCAACTAGAGGGTGATGCATACATGTATAATTTTTAATTATGATGTATTTCTGACAAAAGTGTATGTATATGTATAAATGCAGTTTTGATAAAAATAAGATTATGATATATATGTAAGATCATTAAAAATATAATGATTTGTAAATGTTCTTTAAATTAATGTATTGTGGTTTGAATTCTGTTAAAGGTTTTTAAAATGTAACGAAAAGGGACATCCTTATACTTTATATATTTACTGTATGTATACCAGGTGTATGTATAGTACTTATATGGAGTATCAGGGCATTACACATTAAGAGTAGTCTTGGAAGCTGAACTGCCTGAAACGGAATGGGTAGCGAGTAGATACACTCAGTTAGCTTTACTAGAAGAGAGAAGGTTAAAAGCACTGTATCATCACCAACTGTATCAAAAGAAGATAGCTCAGGCCTACAATAGAAGGGTTAAGGTTAGGAAATTCAGAGTTGGGGATTTGGTGTTGAAGCAGTGTAAGCCTAATGTATCTGATCTAAGAGGGAAGTTCAGGCCTAGCTGGGAAGGGCCATATGTCGTGAAACAAGTCATGAACAAAGGTGCGGTGAAGTTGTCAGACATGGACGGGAACGAATTTAGTGAGCCAGTAAACATTGACAGGTTGAAGAGGTTTTATGTATGATAAAAAAAATAAAAAATAAAACAAAAAAAGAGCTCGCTAGGCTGAAAACCCAAAAAGGGCGGCCTAGGCAAAAGTTAGAGTAGTCCGCTAGTTCCGAAAACCCGAAAGGGCGGGCTAGGCAACAATTAGGGCTAAATGAGAGAAAATCGTCATTTAGAAAACCTGAAAGGGCTAATTGGCAACAAGAATAATCTTGTGTATGCTGGCTTTATGTTTGGTTGTTCCCCAATTTAATAAAACAGAATTAATGTTAAAATTGTTCTATGTGCACTGTTATAAGTATTCGACTAGATATGGATGAAATAAATAAACACAATAGCAAAAGGTGATGACAAATTATAAATGGAAAAGAAGCATCTTTTTATTAATTTAATTATTTTTTTTTCATCCTAGCAATACACTTTCTAAATTGCCAAATGTAAAATCTATGGCAGTCGATAAGTGTAACGTGTAGGCCAGCTTTTCCTCAGTCGATCCAAGTAGGCTTCAGTCAAGCAAGGCATGTCTAAGTTGGAAGCAAAGTCAAAATCACCAGGCTCAGCTCCATACTGGCGGCCAAGTCGGCGTGGATCATAGCATGTACCTTGATGAAGAGAAGTAAGGGGAACATACATCAAGTATGTTTGCATGTTGATACGAGAAATCTTCCACTAAGGTACCAACCAATGGATATTGACTTTGGAGCGTGAGTGGATCCAGTCAACAAAATCAACATATGAAGAAGCAGGATGGAGTAGCTTCCTAGCAGAATGATGATGTGGCAGGTATCTGGCAAAATCCATGGATGGAGTATTAAGCAAACAAAGACACTCCTAAAGCCAAATATGTGAAGAAAAAATTAAATTAAAAAAGAAAAAAAAGAAAAAAAAGAGTCCGCTAAGTTGAAAACCCGCAAGGGCAGCTTAGGCAAAAATTAGGATAGCTCGCTAGTTCCGAAAACCCACATGGGCGGACTAGGCAAAAGTTAGAGCAATAAAAAGAAAAAGAAAACCTAAATTGAAAACCCGAAAGGGCAGTTTAGGTAATTACCTGAAGCAGCAATGGACTCCCAGTCAGTCTCTTTGACAATCCTGATTTAAATCGGTCTAATCCAACTAAGGTCTCGGCTAAGATCACAGGTACCGGCGACAAGCCTCCTTCCATTTGGTCCATAATATCCAATACTCGTGGATCAATATCACCATCAGAAGAAACAATCAAGAATTGGCCGAGCAAGCAAAGACAAAGCATGTGTCCCCATGCCTTAGTAGGGGCCAAATGAGAGAAACAAAAGTCAATCAAAGGAGCAAGTAGAATTTTTTCACCTCTCATCAACCGAAGAACTTCGGGTTTTGGAATTTCAAATAACATCTGCATCTTCTGTTGAGTCTTAGAAATCAATGTGGATAACGCCATTTGTTGATTATTTGGATATCCTAGGATGGCCTCAAATTCTTCAATCAAGGGACATATTTCAAAGCCATTAATTCTGAATACCCTAGAATCCGTATCCCAAAAGGAAGCCACGACATGTAAGAAAGAGTGGTCCAATTTGACATTTTGAAAACATTTTAAAACATCAAGTTTTGACCATGAAATTTGCTTCCAATGAATGATATCCATATTCTTAAATATAATTTTTATTCTCTTTAAATGATGCTCGGTCATGGTGAATGAATGAAGAAAAAATTAAAATTGTTAAAGGGAGTCTTAATGTTGAAAGAGAAAGAATTTTGGTTTATGTATTAAAATATGGCATGAAGGGTGATTTATATAGAAGAAACAAACCTTTTCCAAAAGTGAAAAGGAAAAGGTGATGGGAAAGAATAAGACCATATGCCATAAGGAAAGGAATTAGTGGCAATTTTCTTTACCATGTTGGATTGGGTTTAGCTAATGATGTGTATTATAAAATTATGATGTACTATAATAATAATAAAAAAGAGAAAAAAAAAGAGGGGTTACGTTAAAGATGCAAATTGTATATTTTTCATTATTGAACAATATTTTACAATTGCTACAATATTTACATATCACTAAGAGGGTGGTGGTAGGTCATCAAATAAAGCCTTGAAAAAATCATCGCCTGTTGGAGGAGGGGGCAAATCACTCATCCCAAGTCTGCCCCAAGCGGGAGCACCAAAACTCGGCAAATTACTCATCCCGGGATCACCCGAAGAGGGAATACCAAAATCCCTATTACCTTGAGGTTCTGATCCGTCATGGTCCTCATCAGAAGCAGACGAAAGGATCTCATGGTCATCAGTCTGGGGGCCTTTTGATGAAGAAGCACCGGGATCCCTCATCCCCTGAAATCGAAAGTTTTGGAAATGTTGTTCGGATTGATGATATAAATTTTCAAAATGAGAAGCCTGCTGATGACTTGCAGCCAACTCTTCTTGAAGTTTCCTATTTTGTTCTTCAAGCATCCGCTGTGAGCCAAAGAGGAAAAGGTAAGAGCATACATAATCATGCATACATATAGCATAAATTACCATGAAATAAGGAACGTACCAGGTAATTCAAATCAATACCTTGTGGATGAGATGGCATATTTGGTGGGCTAGAATGAGAAAATGAAGGGGCGGTAAAAGAAGGTCTAGCCTCACGATCAAATGAGCCAACAGCCTGCAATAATCATTAAAGAATCAAGAAAAAGAAAGAAGCAGCTGCAAGGGAAAAGTGGTAAAAGTTTTACCTGAGAAGTACTGGCCCCGAGATGTGGAACAGACTCCCCTGTATTTCCGTGATGTTCCTCTTCATCTCTACCCTCATTTTCATCAAAAATATCCCGCACACCAACAGGAAATATATCAAAGTTCAAGAGTCTTATTTGAATAAAATGGGCATAAAATGGACCCGATGAATGGAGAAATGACTCAGCACCATAACCATACCGGGCCGACCACCATGCATCTTCTAGCATTGACATAATATTTAAAGTATATTCTGCGATTTGCATTGGAAACCTCCGCTACTCTGGACTGAGAAACCATTCATAAACTCTCTCCCTGAGAAACCAACCACTAGACACTGGGCCAGCAATAATTTGGCGAGAATGTTGGAAAGACAGTGCAGCCCTCATCAAAGGAGACCAGTTTGCTCGCTGTTATGTTCATATGCCCATACCTACAATGATAATAATAAAGATCAAATTCATGCAAGAAAAGAGTGAAAATAACATTGGTGAAGGAAAAGAATACCTCGACAACCGCCATCAAGCCGACAAAAGACTTCTTGTTTCGGCAAAGTTTATCAAGACCATGGTAAAGACATGCGAGACCAGCTTTACTGTAACACCCTCACATCCATTACATGCACACTACAATACCACAATGTAGCATACATGCAATAAACATAGGGATGCTATGGATTTTCTTAACATTCAAAACATTTTATATACTACCATAATCTTTATCATTATATATTATAGAAAAGAAGTCATTAAATTGTAGTATAAAATAAATTCAATATATACATACATTCATACATTTAATTATTACACAGCGGAAGTTATAAAATTATTTACAAATATGAAAACATTTAAATCTGTATTTACAAATATACATATATTTATATTATAAACAATATTTTACAAAACATAAAGAAGTTATACTTGATTGGCAAGTCTGCTCTGATCTTTAAGTCCAAAATCAACACCTCAATGTCTACTCTCACTAGGTTTCGAAGAGCTCTCGGGTTCAACTCTATCACCTGCGCGATTAACACTATCGCGCTAAGCCAACGGCTTAGTAAGACAAATCATGCTAATGTTATGCTTTAATGCAATGCAATGTTTCATACATGTATTAACAAATCAACATCAATGATACACACTCAATCAATAAAGATCATATTCAACAGACAATATTTCGTGAATAGTCCGTTTCATCATTTAAGTAATATTAACATTTCATTACATTAGAACATCATTTATGATATACATAAAACCTAGACACCTATGGGCCCATCAAATATTTAATACGATATTCAGAATTCAGAGTTACTGCTTTGGTTCATAAACACAATTATCAAGCCCGTAGGCAACAAATACATATATATCTCTATCCATGGATAGCGTAACAGACCCAGTCTCTTGGATCATCAACTCATCTAACTCGAGGAGATCCTCAACCCGGCAAGACTGTTACAAATCAAATATCTCATAATATCAATTATCATTGTGTAACAGACCCAGTCTCTTGGACCTCAATTCAATTCAATTTGAAGAGATCCTCAACCCGACAAGACTGTTACCTTTCATTAAATAGGCATGCCTCCAAAAACCAGAACTCTGAAACTGAATATCATATTAAGCATACACTTATTTCTTTATTCGCTTTATCAAACTCTTTCTCAATCTTCCTCATCAATTAGGCAAATATGCCATACATCATTCAATTGTATCATCATAGTATCATATGCATTACCATTATCATCATATACATGATCAAGCTCAACTTCATATGCATCATCAATGCAATGTCACATGTATGTATCAACACAAGATTTGTACTTACCTCAATCACAAGTCACACAACTCTAAACACCTTCCTTCTTGCAAAGTTCTTCACTTCTCAAATTAGGGCAAATCACCTTCTATCAAACCCTAATCCAAAGAATGATACAATCCATCAATTCCAATACCATTTAATCACTTAATAACTTCATCTTAAACCTTAAATCATAAAATTACACTTCAACATCATTCATTATAGACCACGGTCGTGGCCACCATAACCACCACGGGCGTGGGGTACAAAACAATTTTGCCACCCAAGCTTCCATCCTCCACGGCCATGGCACCAAAAGCCTACCAATGGCCACGGCCATGGCCAATCAAGGCCACGGGCGTGGCATCCAGAAGGCTACTGCCCTTAGCCAAAATCCCATTTCCAAGTCCAAAATTCCAACAAACACCAACCACAAGAATATCTTTGAAAATAATGAAGCAAACACAAGGAAAACATCATGTAACACTTCAAAACCCTAAAACAATATCAACTCCAACACTTCCAACAACAACACCTCTTAAACTTCTTCACTTAAAATCAAAAACAACATTTAAAAACTCATCACAAACACATTTAATCATCATCTCAACAAACCAAAAATTCATTTCCAACTCCACTTCAAAAGAACAAAAGAAAATCAAGAGAAAGGACTTACCAAAGTTGATGAATTTCACAAATCTTCCACTTAATTCCTTGAATCTCCTATCAAATTGAGTTTAGAACTTCAAGCCCTCTCTAGCTCTTTCTCTTCTTCAATGGCCGGCACACACATGAGAAAAGACAAGAAAATAAACTCAAGTCAACCACTTCTTCTTCTTTTTATCTCCACCATGCAATTCCTACAAGGAAAATTACCAAAACACCCTTAACCATTTGTTCTAGCTTTTGTCCCTTGCATGCCCATATATGTAATTTCACATATCCCATAAAAATATCTCTCTTCCATTGACCTTGCATTTGACCAACTTATATGTTATATATATTAACATATAAACAACATATACACTTTTCTCTAAACCCTATTTTCTTTCCCAAAACACATATACATAACCATTCTCTTCTCAAATTCTTTTCTTCTCACATAACATATACATTCAATCCAATTTAAAACAACAACAACAACAACAACATAGTCAAAACTTCTAGGGCATACATGAGGATATTACAATTCTCCCCCTCTAAAAAGAAATTTCGTCCTCGAAATTACCTGGTATTAACTCTGAAACAACTGAGGATATTGATCTCGCATGGTTTGCTCACTTTCCCAAGTTGCTTCTTCTTGTCCATGATTCTTCCACAAAATCTTCACAAGTGGCACTTGTTTGTTTCTTAACTCTTTCACATCACGTGCCAAGATAGCAACTGGTTCCTCTTCAAACGTCAAATCTGGATTCACTTCAATTGATTCAATTGACAACACATGAGATGGATCCGATCTGTACTTCCTCAACATAGAAACATGGAATACATTATGAATACGATCCAACTCAGGTGGTAAAGCAAGTCGATACGCAACTGGCCCAACTTTTTCCAACACTTCATACGGTCCAATGAAACGAGGACTCAATTTCCCTTTCCGACCAAACCTCAATATCTTCTTCCAAGGAGTACCTTCAAGAATACCTTATCTCCAACATCAAACTCTATGTCTCTCCTTTTCAGATCTGCATAAGACTTCTTTCGGTCCGAAGCTGCTTTCAGCCTCCCTCGAATCAACTTCACTTTCTCTTCAGTTTCTTGAATCACATCAGGACCAATTAACTTACCTTCCCCAAGTTCACTCCAACAAAGAGGTGTCCTACACCGTCTGCCATACAATGCTTCAAATGGTGCCATACAAATGCTAGATTGGTGACTGTTGTTGTAAGCAAACTCCATAAGAGGTAGAAATCTGTCCCAACTTCCAGAGAAATCGATGACATAGCTTCTCAACATGTCCTCAATAATCTGTATCACCCTCTCTGACTGTCCATCCGTCTGTGGATGAAAAGCAGTGCTGAAATCCAGTCGAGAACCCAAAGCTCCATGCAAACTCTTCCAAAATCTTGAAGTAAACCTGGGATCTCGATCAGACACCAAAGAAGTTGGAACACCATGCAACTTCACAATCTCATGGATATACAACTCAGCTAACCTTTCCAAAGAGTAATCCATCCGAACCAGAAGGAAATGAGCTGTCTTGGTCAATCTATCCACAATCACCCAAATAGCATCATGCTTTCTTTGTGTCAATGGTAAACCAGACACAAAATCCATTGTTACTCTATCCCATTTCCATTCAGGCACTGACAATGGTTGAAGCAACCCAGTTGGAACTTGATGCTCTGCTTTTACCTTCTGACATGTGAGACATTTTGATACAAACTCAGCAATGTCTCTCTTCAAACCAAACCACCAATAACATTGTCTCAAATCATGATACATCTTTGTATTGCCCGGATGCATAGCAAACACTAAATGATGCGCTTCTTCCAAAATGATCCTTTTCAAATCAGCATCATCGGGTACACACAATCTATTCTTAAACCATAGGCTCCCATCACTTTTCACAACAAAATCTCTACTCTTTCCATTCTGACAATCTGAAATAATCTTCTGAATCTTCTTATCAGCCAACTGAGCCTCTTTAATCTGATCCAACAAAACTGGTTTCACATGCAACTGTGCCAACAATGCACCATCATCACAAGATACAAAACTAGCACACAATGCTCTCAACTCAACAAGCAACGAGAGCGAGTAAACAGTTAAACCAGCTAAAGACTTCCGACTCAAGGCATCAGCAACAACATTTGCTTTACCTGGATGATAATCAATCAAGCAGTCGTAGTCTTTAATCAATTCCAACCATCTCCTCTGTCGAAGATTGAGCTCCTTCTGAACCCCCAAATACTTCAAACTCTTGTGATCAGTGTAAATGAAACATTTCTCCCCAAACAAATAATGGAGCCAAATCTTCAATGCAAACACAATGGCTGCCAATTCCAAATCATGGGTTGGATAGTTAAGCTCATGCGGTTTCAACTGTCTAGATGCATAAGCTATAACTTTACCTTCCTGCATTAGCACACACCCCAAACCATTATGTGAAGCATCACTAAAAATCACATATGGTTTGCCTTCCACAGGTAAAGTAAGGACAGGCGCTTGAGTCAGCATATCTCTCAACTGCTCAAAGCTAGCCTGACACTGATCCGTCCACACAAATCTCACTCCCTTACGAAGCAATCTGGTGAGTGGAGTAGCTATCAAAGAAAATCCTTTCACAAACCGTCGGTAATAGCCTGCCAAACCCAGAAAACTTCTAACTTCTGTCATAGACTTGGGTGGACTCCAATTCAAAATAGCTTCAACTTTACTCGGATCAACTCTAATACCTTCTGCTGAAACTATATGACCGAGAAAAGCTACTTGGTCCAACCAAAACTCACACTTCGACAGTTTAGCAAACAACTGCTTCTCTCTCAAAATCTACAACACAATCCGCAGATGCATGTCATGTTCCTCCTCAT
Organism: Garcia nutans; assembly: GCA_947685225.1. NCBI lineage: Eukaryota > Viridiplantae > Streptophyta > Magnoliopsida > Malpighiales > Euphorbiaceae > Garcia > Garcia nutans. Next base: position 46,728,964 of record CANTUV010000035.1, read on the forward strand.
TCCGCGAATACACCAATATATCATCGATGAAGACCACTACAAACTGATCCAGATAAGGCCTAAACACCCTATTCATCAAATCCATAAAAGCTGCAGGTGCATTCGTCAGACCAAAAGGCATAACTAAAAATTCATAATGCCCATACCTGGTCCGAAAAGCTGTCTTCGGAACATCTTCAGCTTTGACCCTTAACTGATGGTACCCAGATCTCAAATCAATCTTGGAGAACACTGATGCTCCTTTCAATTGATCAAAGAGATCATCAATTCTAGGCAAAGGATATTTATTTTTAATGGTCACCTTGTTCAATTGCCTATAATCGATGCACAATCTCATAGTACCATCTTTCTTCTTCACAAATAACACAGGAGCTCCCCAAGGAGAAACACTGGGGCGAATAAATCCTTTATCCAACAACTCCTGTAATTGCACTTTTAACTCCCTCAATTCTGCTGGTGCCATTCTATACGGAGTAATAGAGATAGGAGTGGTACCAGGCAACAATTCAATACCAAACTCCACTTCTCTCTCAGGAGGCAATCCTGGCAACTCCTCTGGAAACACATCTGGAAACTCTGCAACTATGGCAATGCTATCAATAGGAGAACCTCTTATTCTAGTATCTACCACATGAGCAAGATAGGCTTCACATCCTTTTCTAATCAACCTCCTAGCTGCAACAGCTGAAACAAATAAGGAGGCTAGCTGTCCTTGCTCACTAGATACTATCACCTCTCTATCATCACCAGTTCTCAAAGAAACAATTTTCCTTTTACAGTCTACCACAGCTCCATGTCTAGATAGCCAATCCATGCCTAGAATCACATCATATTCCTTAAATGGCATTTCAATCAAATCTCCAAGGAACTCCTCACCCTGCACCACTACTACACTATCTCGGTGCACTTTGCTAACAATCACACTATGCCCTAACGGATTTGTCACCAACACATCAAATCCTAGGGACTCAGCATGCATATCAGACACAGGAAAAACAGATGCACTAATATAAGAATGTGTGGAACCCGGATCAATCAAGGCAAGTACTGAAGTATCAAATAAAGAAAAAGTACCAGCTATGACTGCCGAAGCATCTGGCTGCCTCTGCATAACATACATCCTCTGGGAAGATCCAACCTCCTCTGGCCTACTCTCCCTGGATGTAGCACCTCCTCTAGAACTGAACCCCGGTCTGCCTCCTCTGCTAACACCTCTGCCTGCTCGACCTCCCCTCGCATTAGGTCGAGAAGCTGTGGAATCAACTGACCTCTGTTCCTGCATCTCTGGACAATCTCTAATAAAATGATCAGGCGATCCACACCTGAAGCATACAGCTGACCCACTATACCTCCAACAAGCACCCCTATGTGATCCACCACACTGAGCACACACAGGTAGAGCAGATCTCTTAGTCACTGGGGTCGGAGCACTTGCCACTGAAGCTGTAGGTCTAAATCTCTGTCTCTGAAACTGCACTGACCTACCAGCTGACCTCTGACTCCTACTGGCCCGAGGAGCAAAACTTCCCTTACCTCTCTTAACAGAAGAAGATCCTGCCTCAAATTGGGGCCTCCTAACCCTAATCTCTTCCTCTGAAGCAGCTGCAATAACTTGAGCTCGCTTTACACTTTGGGCTACTGCCACAAGCTGAGAAAAATCTTGATATCTAGATCCAGTCACTAAGCACATGATAGAGGGCCTCAATCCCTCCTCAAATCTTCTGCATCTATCTAACTCATCTGATATTATGCCCCCAGCATACTGACTTAATCGAATAAACTCAATCTCATATTCCGTTACGGTCCGGTGATCTTGCTTCAAATCTAGAAACTCTCTTTTCTTCCCATCTTTATACTCCCTTGGAGTATACTTCGATTCAAACTCTCTCAGAAAATCTGTATAGGATAAAGTAGGTGGATCATCCATAGAATGGGGCACTGTCTTCCACCAACTATATGCATCCTTCTGCAACAAGGATCTTGCATAATCAAACTTTTCCTCTGGAGTGGCTTGCAACTGAACAAATATTCTCTGTACTTTGTCTAACCACTGCTCAGCCACTGCTGGATCAGTAGTACCTATAAAATCTTCAGCTCCATACTTCCTCAGTTTGTCATAGTGCCTCACAGATACCAAAGGCTGAGGGGGTGGTGGCTGTGTTTGCACTGGTGCTTGCCTCAAAGCTTCTACCACATGCCTAAGCCAAGCTGGCGGAACCTCCTCCCCAGCTGGTCTACCTGACACCGAAGCAGGTGCCTCTCCAGCACTATCAACTCTAGCTCCATTCTCAGGAGCAACACTCTCCGCACTTCCCTCAACTGACTGATGCGAATGAGGATCCATCACAACCTAAGTCTGCAAACACAGCAGATTACATCTTATTAAAGATCAGAGATTGCCAATCCCAAACATATATGTTATTCAAAAACAATTTTTTAAAAAAAATCAAAATAGTCTTTTTCTTACATTTTACCTAGGTTGAGAATCTCAAACCTAGGCTCTGATACCAAAACAACTGTAACACCCTCACATCCATTACATGCACACTACAATACCACAATGTAGCATACATGCAATAAACATAGGGATGCTACGGATTTTCTTAACATTCAAAACATTTTATATACTACCATAATCTTTATCATTATATATTATAGAAAAGAAGTCATTAAATTGTAGTATAAAATAAATTCAATATATACATACATTCATACATTTAATTATTACACAGCGGAAGTTATAAAATTATTTACAAATATGAAAACATTTAAATCTGTATTTACAAATATACATATATTTACATTATAAACAATATTTTACAAAACATAAAGAAGTTATACTTGATTGGCAAGTCTGCTCTGATCTTTAAGTCCAAAATCAACACCTCAATGTCTACTCTCACTAGGTTTCGAAGAGCTCTCGGGTTCAACTCTATCACCTGCGCGATTAACACTATCGCGCTAAGCCAACGGCTTAGTAAGACAAATCATGCTAATGTTATGCTTTAATGCAATGCAATGTTTCATATATGTATTAACAAATCAACATCAATGATACACACTCAATCAATAAAGATCATATTCAACAGACAATATTTCGTGAATAGTCCGTTTCATCATTTAAGTAATATTAACATTTCATTACATTAGAACATCATTTATGATATACATAAAACCTAGACACCTATGGGCCCATCAAATATTTAATACGATATTCAGAATTCAGAGTTACTGCTTTGGTTCATAAACACAATTATCAAGCCCGTAGGCAACAAATACATATATATCTCTATCCATGGATAGCGTAACAGACCCAGTCTCTTCGATCATCAACTCATCTAACTCGAGGAGATCCTCAACCCGGTAAGACTGTTACAAATCAAATATCTCATAATATCAATTATCATTGTCTAAGAGACCCAGTCTCTTGGACCTCAATTCAATTCAATTTGAAGAGATCCTCAACCCGGCAAGACTGTTACCTTTCATTAAATAGGCATGCCTCGAAAAACCAGAACTCTGAAACTGAATATCATATTAAGCATACACTTATTTCTTTATTCGCTTTATCAAACTCTTTCTCAATCTTCCTCATCAATTAGGCAAATATGCCATACATCATTCAATTGTATCATCATAGTATCATATGCATTACCATTATCATCATATACATGATCAAGCTCAACTTCATATGCATCATCAATGCAATGTCACATGTATGTATCAACACAAGATTTGTACTTACCTCAATCACAAGTCACACAACTCTAAACACCTTCCTTCTTGCAAAGTTCTTCACTTCCCAAATTAGGGCAAATCACCTTCTATCAAACCCTAATCCAAAGAATGATACAATCCATCAATTCCAATACCATTTAATCACTTAATAACTTCATCTTAAACCTTAAATCATAAAATTACACTTCAACATCATTCATTATAGACCACGGTCGTGGCCACCATAACCACCACGGGCGTGGGGTACAAAACAATTCTGCCACCCAAGCTTCCATCCTCCACGGCCATGGCACCAAAAGCCTACCAATGGCCACGGCCATGGCCAATCAAGGCCACGGGCGTGGCATCCAGAAGGCTACTGCCCTCGGCCAAAATCCCATTTCCAAGTCCAAAATTCCAACAAACACCAACCACAAGAATATCTTTGAAAATAATGAAGCAAACACAAGGAAAACATCATGTAACACTTCAAAACCCTAAAACAATATCAACTCCAACACTTCCAACAACAACACCTCTTAAACTTCTTCACTTAAAATCAAAAACAACATTTAAAAACTCATCACAAACACATTTAATCATCATCTCAACAAACCAAAAATTCATTTCCAACTCCACTTCAAAAGAACAAAAGAAAATCAAGAGAAAGGACTTACCAAAGTTGATGAATTTCACAAATCTTCCACTTAATTCCTTGAATCTCCTATCAAATTGAGTTTAGAACTTCAAGCCCTCTCTAGCTCTTTCTCTTCTTCAATGGCCGGCACATACATGAGAAAAGACAAGAAAATAAACTCAAGTCAACCACTTCTTCTTCTTTTTATCTCCACCATGCAATTCCTACAAGGAAAATTACCAAAACACCCTTAACCATTTGTTCTAGCTTTTGTCCCTTGCATGCCCATATATGTAATTTCACATATCCCATAAATATATCTCTCTTCCATTGACCTTGCATTTGACCAACTTATATGTTATATATATTAACATATAAACAACATATACACTTTTCTCTAAACCCTATTTTCTTTCCCAAAACACATATACATAACCATTCTCTTCTCAAATTCTTTTCTTCTCACATAACATATACATTCAATCCAATTTAAAACAACAACAACAACAACAACAACAACATAGTCAAAACTTCTAGGGCATACATGAGGATATTACATTTACCCCAGCCAGAAGATGGTACCATTCTGAGATAAGAAAGGGCACTCAACATTGACAAGTGAATGGAGGATTCAGTGCTGCCTAAGTTGGTCAACTCGAGCAGATATAACAAAAATCCTCGAGCATACTGTTCGACTGTGTCTCTGCCAACCCGTCCTTCGTAGTTCATCCAATAACTATGAATTGGCTCAATCTTTATCTTAAAAGGCCCTTTATATAATGGTTCCATACCAATTAATTCCTGAATTTCTTCAAATATTAAAATATTGTTGGTCAGAGGGACCGGAACACCATCATATCGAAGGCCGGTTGTGGCAGTAAAATCGACCGGAGCAATTGTCATCTCTCCAATGGGCAAGTGAAAAGTGTGGGTTGTGTCCAACCATCACTCTGTAAGCGCCTGGACTACGCTCCAGTCTATCTGATATTCCTTAGACGGCAATTGTAAGATGAACTGTTCAAAGCCGCAATCTCGAATAATCCGCCTTACCCGAAAAGGCACTACATCGTACCATTGTCAGGCTTTGTAAATACACCCTCCAGCCCGAACAACACAACGATCACGCTAACACAGACCCAGGTAAGTTAATACCAAGTAAGTACATATTATTCTATCTGCTTAATTTAATTTATTTTCTAAAATAATAATACAAAATAAACATATAAAATAATAATAAAGGCAAACGTAATAATAATAAAAGAGCATAATATAAAATATAAATATAGAAAATAAAAAATTCAAAAATAATTAAAAATAACAAAAAATATATATAACAAAATAATAATAAAAAAACATAATGAAAAAATCAAGAGCAATAAAAAGAAAAAATAATTACCTCGCTCTTTTGGTTGGAACTGTGATGGAGCGGCATCCCGGCCAGTATATCTAAATTTTCATCTTCATGATGCCGAATAAATTCCAATAACTCTGCATTAGAATGAGTCCCTAACCTCAAAACATGCATTGTTTTTGAAAAATATATGCTAAAATTGAAAAGAAATTTGAGAGAATTACGAAATTGAAATCGTGCTGTGAAATGAAATGAAGGAATGGTGGCTTTTTATAGAGAAATGGCAAGCAAAATACAAAATTCAAAACTGTTCATGAATAGTAAATTTTACTATTTATGAATAGAAAACTTTACTATTAATGAATAGTAAATTTTACTATTTAATGAATAGTATTACTATTGATAAACAACAAATGTTACTATTTATAAATAGTATTACTATTGATGAATAGTAAAAGTATTATTTCCAATAGTAAATTTACTATTTATGAATAGTAAATAGTGAATGAACAGTGATTACACAGTAAATAAATAGTAAATTCATTTATTCACTTTAATCATTCAAATAATTGCAGATATATAAATATTTTTACACCCAGGGGGCAATAAGAAGACATATGCATAAAATTAGCCAAACTTTTTGAAATAAAAAATTATTAGCTCGGGTCCAGAATCCAAATTTAGGTTCAGAACCTAGAATTATCCTTGAGTCCAGAACTCGAACCAAGTCCAGAACTTAGCTCGGGTCCAGAACCCAAATTTTTCTTAGGTCCAGAACCTAGAATATATTTCTATGTTTAAGAACTTAGCTCGGGTCCAGAATCAAAATTTTTCATTAGGTCCAAAACCTATAATTATTTCTAAGTCCAGAACTTAGCTCGGGTCCAGAACCCAAATTTTCCTTAGGTCCAGAACCTAGAATTATCCTTGAGTCCTGAATTCGAACCGGGTCCAGAACCCAAAACCTCCACCATCTCAAAAAGTAAGTCTTGTTACTTTTCACTCTCTTTCACTAAAGTTTCAGATCATTCAAGCAGGGGGCAAACTGTAGACCCTTAATTTTTAACCCAGTCCGGTCCAATATATTTTAATTGGTCCAAAATAATTTTTATTTTCTTAATTAAATATTTTTTTCTTTATTATCTAATTTTTATTAATAAAAAATAAAAATAAACAAATAAAAATAAAAAATTAAAATTAAAAATCGGCGATGAAAAAAATCGTCGCCGAAAACCACCAGCGTGGGCTTGGCAGTGGGCCATTTCGCCCACAGGCCATTCCCCGCCCGCTGTCGCAGCCAACAACGGCAAGTTATTTCGCCCGCAGGCCGTTCCCCGCCTGCGGCAAATTTTTCGCCAGGGCAATTTTTTCGAAGCAGTTTTTTTCGCCAGTGAAATTTTTCGACGCAAAATTTTTGAAACCTAATACAATTAGGTTTTGGTTTCCTTTTCTTATTCTATATTGTATGCCGTGAGTAATTAGGATTAGGAATGAAATTCTTCTATAAATAAGGGAGGCAGAAGGAGAGAAAATGAATAAGAAATTGAGACGAAATAGAGAGAGTTTTGAAACCGAATTTGTGAAGGAAAACTAGAATCAAGCTGGTTTTTTTAGGGAGCAGAAAAGCATTAAAAAATCATCAAAGGCAGCAACTGCCTTTGTTTTTGTTCATCCAAGAAAAATGATTTTTGGAGGAACCATAAAAAAGAGGTATGTATTAAATTCTTTTTGTTATTTTTTCACAGTAGCTTAATTCATGAAATTGTGTTCTTTTAATTCAAAAATCCCAAAACCTAATCCATTTTGTTCAAAGTTTAAAAATCTTAAATCGTGACTTTATTTTCCAAAAATTTAAAGCTATTAGTTTTATTTCTTCAAAACCCCAAAACTCTAATTTACTTTCCAAATTATCAAAACCCTTAAATTATGTTCTGTTTCTTTTCAAAAAGCCCTAAAAACATCTTTTCTATTTATAAAAACTTTAATTCATTTGGTTTACTTTCATAAACTTCATAAAATTATCAATGATTTATAAATTCTAAAAACTAATTCTAAAGAACACTAAACACTAATTCTAGAACACTAAACCCTAATTCAACTTTAGAATCAAAACAAGTGAACCCTAATTCCTTTAAAACCTAAGTACTAATTTTTCTAAGCCCTAAATCTCTAAAACTTTAAAACCATATTTATACACAGTAAGCTTAAATACCCTATTCATTAACTGTAAGTCACAAAATCTAAGTGTTTTAAAGTGTTCAAACCCTAATTTCATGATTTTATATCACAAACACTAATTTGGTTAATCAAAGAACTTTATCAACCTTTTTAAATCATAAAACTTTAATTTATTTTAATTCCCTTAAAATCACAGTAGTCTAAATTTCATAAATTCCAATACCCTAAATACATGAAATAAAAAACCTTAAATGGAAATAGTAGTTATAATTTAGATGTTTATTTGCCTTATTCAATTCCATATTTGATTATGCTTTGATTTATTTTATATGTTTTAATTTATTTAAGTTCAATACTTGGTTTATTTAATTTATCATGGATGAATGTTTACTTTTTATTGATGTTTAATACCTTTGATGAATGATTTATTTATGATGAATGATTATTTACTTTTATCAATTTATTTAGATTTCCAAATGTTGTAAGAGGTATGTTTCCACTTGGTGGGTACCTCATTAGTTAAATATCATGTAATTTAAATTGCTTTTCTATTTTAGAACCAATGTAAAGAACATGTTTCTACCTTTCGGTGGGTGTCCTATTTAGGCATGGATGTAAGGGCAGGTTTCCATCTTCGGATGGGTGTCCATTTATTTGTTTTGCTTGGATATTGTTTCTTAATATATTGATGATTTCTTTAATTATTGTATGTAATATGGATAATGTAGTTATATTTAAGAATTTATAATATTAAGACCTGTAAAGGAGGCCGGTTCCAATGAACTGGGCATTGTGGGGGTGCTAGGCCGTTTCTTACCTTTCCCACACGTACCCAACTTTCCGAACCCATTAAGGGGTTGGGGATTCCTTAGGAATCGAGTCATCCACCCCTTTCTTTTTCCCGACCCGTCCGGGTGGCGACTCCATTTTCTCCAGACTTAGGTCCGTGTTCTCTAAGGCCCCGAGCCTAAACAATGCCGAAGTCACAAGAAACATTCCACGGGGAGTGGGGGCAAAAATCCCCACTCACACTTAGATTTTTAATATAACGATGCTTTATTTCAATTGTTGCGTGTAATATGAATGATATTGTTATACTTAAGAATTTTATAATATTAAGACCTGTAAAGGAGGCCGTTCCAATGAACCGGGCGTTGTGGGGGTGCTGGGCCATTTCTCACCTTCCCCATACGTACCCAACTTTTTGAACCCATTAGAGGGTTAGGGATTCCTTAGGAATCGAGTCATCCACCCCTTTTTTTTCCCAGCCAGTCCGAGTGGTGACTCCATTTTCTCCAAACTTAGGTTCGTGTTCTCTAAGGACCCGAGCCTAAAATGTGCCGAAGTCGCAAGAACCATTCCATCGGGAGTGAGGGGAAAAATGCCTGCTCACAGCGGCGACTCCACTAGGGATAAGAGAAGTTGATTCCATTGGTCTTTATATTATTCTATTCTTTCTTATAATGATATTATCCATTGCATCATATTAGATTGCATCGTGTGCATGAGTTAGGATGCCCGTGTTACCCGTGTTGTGTTATGTAAGGGATAACATACTTTCACTCAAGGTATGGAGATTGAGCATGACATAACCACTCATAGCCTCGTACAATTTGGTATATATTTGCTATGGGAACCTAAGCCTGTTTACCCAAAGACTAAAGCTCATGTAATTGGCTAGTCACTTTCCTTAGGTTTTACCCCAAATGCATGTTGTTTGACTATGGTTAATTTATCTTGGCTTAAATCATGGCTTATTTGGTTTTTTTTTTTTCTAATATGACCTAAGTACATTATAAGCTCAAAATAAAATTTTTCTCTAAATCCAAAAGACCAAAGCTATATTCAAAACATTTCAAGATGGTCTTTGGATATAAAAGTTTTCTAAAAACAAATTAAAAATTCTTTTCCTCATGGCCCAAATACTAAGCCCAAAATCCATTTTTTCTAAAAATCCTTTTACAATAGGCTTAGAAATAAAATTATTTTTATCCAACCTTTTCTTACAAAGAGCTTGCAAATTACTTAGGTCAATTACAAAATATTAAAAATCAATTGTGAGCCTAGTTTATACTAAGAATAATTAATCATGGGCTTGTTTTTGGCATGAACCATTAGTTACTTTTTTCAAGTGAGAAATCTATCTATAATAAACTTCTTAATTTAGTTTTAATCCAATATAGTGTAAAAGCTACTATAGTTGGTTGAATGGATTAAAACCTAATTAATGGGAATTATCATAAATTGATTTCCATTTTTTGAAAATATAACTATTGGTTGAAACATCCGAGGGAATTATTTGAAAACAAGATACCCCATGTTGGTATTTTGTTAACCTTATACCTAGGAAAAGAGACTCGCCATTCGTGTGTGGATGTTATATGGTTGGATGGAACATCCTAATTGTCCTTGTTTGTAGATTGTGCATACATGCACACATGCATACATTTTCATCTCATATCATTGATCCTTTCTGGCTCATAGCCCTGGATTATGACAGTTCAAAGGCTTACGACAATCCGACCTACGCCAAAAGCGAAGAAGCTAGCACCGACTCAATCACTTGCTCACCAAAAGTAATGGAGCCTGAACTGTAATATCCCAAAATGTACCCTAGAAGTTTTTGTATTATTGTTATAATTAGATTTTATGTATATGTTTCTTTGGTAAGAGAAAAGAATTATATAGAGAATGTATATGTTGTGTATATGAAAATATATACAACATATACACAAGTCAAAGTCAAAGAGGGTTAGTGGAAGAAGATATTTAGTTATTTTAATTAATTAAGTTAATTAGTGGAAATGGGAAATTAAATGAATGGAAGAGATTAATTTGGATTATTTTAATATTATAATTGCTTGGATGAGAGGGTTTTAAGGAAAAGTTTGACTTTGATTTCTTTGGTTTCTTTCTTTCTCTCTTTCTTCATCGTGGTTCTCTTTCCTTTTCTTTCTTTTTCCTTTTGTTGTCTGACTATCAAAGAAGCAAGAGAGCAAGAAGAGTTTTGATCTTCCAAGTTTAAGATTGAAGGAAGTTTTCAAGAGATCAAGTTGGAGATTTAAGAGTTCCTCATTCTTGGTAAGTCTTTCCACTTGATTCTTTGATTTGCTTGGGTTTATGAGTTGAAGTTGTGTTTGAGAATGTGTTTGTTTGATTTTGGGTGTGTTTAAGAGTGTTTGGTTCTATTAATTTTTGGATTTTGGGGTTGGATGGATGGAAAGAGTAAGTTTGTTGATCTAGAAGTGTTGTGGTTGTCTTTAGGGTGGTGATGATATTTTGGATTGTGTTTGATGTATATTTTGGGTTGTTTTGTTGTTTTTGCTAGTTTGATATGATTTTGGGTATGTTTGGCTAAGTTGGTTTGAAGTGGATGATGGTGGTAAGAAGAAAAATGTTGGTTGTGAGGTTGCTGTGGCCGGAATATGGGTTTTTGGTCTGACACTCCCACGAGCACGTTCAGGTCTTTAGGCTTGTCAATTATTCTGTGAGCTAGTAGGTTTGACACGGCCAGTAACACGCCCGTGTTATTGAACGTGTCATAGCCACTGTGTTATTGGAGAATTGACACGGCCATGAGCACGCTCATGTTGTTGGACGTGTCAATATTTCTGAGATACAAAATGTATTACACGCCCAGTGACATGCCCGTGGTTCTGAGCGTGTCAATGCTTCTATGTTGTAGTGTTAGGGCACGATCAGGGACATGCCCATGTGGTTGAGCATGTCATGTTTAGAGTTTGCCCTAGTTGGTTCTTAGCCTTATGATCTCATGTGGGTTTCATCATTCTTTTGGAATAGGTTGTGAAGAAGGTGATTTGCCATAATTTAAGAAGTGAAGGATTTTTGGAAGAGGAAGTCAATGGAGTTGTGTGAGTTGTTTTGAGGTAAGTACAAACCTTGCATTATTGCATACATTCATGTGATTTTGGAACTTATACATTTGAGTATGAATGTACTAAGGAATCTTATTGCATTGTTTATATATATAAATAATGTTATGTTTTATACAATGTGAACTTTGTGAAATGCAATATGATATATGTATATTGATTATGAGTATTTGAATATGAATTGAAATAGAATGAAATGTGAAGCCATTGTGGTTGGCTATGATATTGTAAAAGATGTTGGAGGCATGATTGCCTAATTGTTTATAAGACATGAATTGAGAAAGAGAATGGTAAAGAGGTAAATGAATTGATTGTATGCCTAATATGTTATTCAATTTTCAGAGTGCTGGGTTTGGTGGCATGCCTATGAAAGGTAACAGTCTTGCCGGGTTGAGGATCTCTTCACTTTGAGTTGAATTGAGGTCCAAAAGACTGGGTCTGTTACACTATATGAATTATGAATATGAAATATATGAAAAGTAATAGTCTTGCCGGGTTGAGGATCCTTCTCGATTTCAATCGAGTTGATGGTCCAAGAGACTGGGTCTGTTACTAGTAACAGTCTTGCCGGGTTGAGGATCTCCTCATGTTTATTGGGTTGATGGTCCAAGAGACTGGGTCTGTTACACTATCCATGGATAAAGATATATATATGATGCCTATGGGCTTGATTATTGTGTTATAGACCAAAGCAGTAACTCTGAACTTTGAATATCATATTAAATACTTGTTGGGCCCATGTGTGTCTATGTTAGTATTATTGAATGTATGACATTGATATTGACATTGCATAATATCATTATGGTTTGTACCACTAAGCCATTGGCTTAGCACGATTGTAATTTATCACGCAGGTGATAGGGTTGAGACGGAAGATTCCTCTAGACCTAGTTGAGTTTATGCTTGAAGAGTTGGCCTAGAGCTTAAAGATCAGAGAGTCAAGCTGCCAATCATGTATATATTTCATGTTTTGTAAATTTTGATTTTTAATGTATGTGTACTTGTAAGTATTTGTTATAATTTCCGCTGCGTATTAATAAACGTTTTTATCTATTATGTTTTATGAATTTCTTCTAAACATTTGATATTTGTTTTATTTCTTTTCGAGTTATGACTTGTGTATTTTATAAACTGTGGCATTTTCTATATTCAGTATACATATATTACGATCGTATAAGCATGCTGTGTACGTATACGGGGTATAGGGATGTTACAATTATTTTGGTATCAGAGCCTAGGTTTGAGATTCTCAACCTAGGTCAATTGTAAGAAAAAGAGTATTTTGATTTTAAAAAGTGGGTTTTTGAATAAAATACATGTTTGGTATTGGCAGTCTTTGATCTTTAATGAGGTGTATTCTGCTGTGTTTGCAGATATAGGTTGTAATGGATTCTCATTCACGTCAGTCTGTTGAGGGTAGTGTGGAGAGTTTAGCTCATGAAGAGAGTAGAGATGGAGCTACAATGGATAGAGCTAGAGAGGTACCTGTTTCTATGTCTGGGAGACCAGCTGGTGAGGAGGCTCCGCCGGGTTGGCTTAGACATGTGATAGAATTGTTTAAGCAAGCCCCAGTACAGCCGCTGCCACCAGCCCTATAGCCATTGGTACCAGTGAGACATTACGATAAATTAAGAAAGTATCGAGTAGAAGATTTTCTGGGTACTATTGATCTAGCAGTAGCTGAACAATGGTTAGATAGAATACATAGGATATTCATTCAGTTGCAAGCCACTCCAGAAGAAAATTTTGATTATGCTAGATCACTATTACAGAAGGATGCATATGATCGGTGGAAAACAGTTCCTCATGCCATGGATGATCCACCTACATTGTCCTACAGTGATTTTCTACGGGAGTTTGAGCTGAAATATACTCCGAGGGAATATAAAGATGTGAAAAAGATGGAGTTTCTGAATTTGAAGCAAGACAGCCGGACTATAACAGAATATGAGGTCAAGTTCATCCGGTTGAGTCACTATGCTGGGGGAAGTATTTCAGACGAGATAGACTGGTGCAGAAGATTTGAGGAGGGATTGAGGCCCTCTATCATGTGTCTTGTGTCTGGTTCTAGATACCAGGATTTTTCCCAGCTTGTTGCAGCAGCTAGGAGTGTGGAGAGAGCTCAGGGTATTGCAGCAGCTGCGACTGAGGAGGAGACCAGGGTAAGGAGACCCCAGTTTGAGGCAGGGTCTTCATCTGTGAAGAGAGGTAGAGGAAATTTTATTCCCAGGATCAGTAGGAGTCAGAGGCAGGCTTGTAGGTCAGTTCAGTTTCAGAGACAGAGATCGAGACCTACAGTTTCAGTAGCGAGTGCTCCGACTCCAGTTGTTCAGAGATCTACTCTACCTATATGTGCTCAGTGTGGGGGTTCTCATAGAGGTGTTTGTTGGAAGAATAGTGGACCAGCCGTATGCTTCAGATGTGGATCTCCTGATCATTTTATTAGAGAGTGTCCTGAGATGCAGGAGCAAAGGCCAGCAGATTCTGCAGTTTCTCGACCTAGTGTCAGAGTGGTCGAGGGGGCAGAGGTTTCAGCAGAGGGGGTAGACCTGGAGTTAGTCAGAGAGGAGGATCTTCATCCAAGGTTAGTAGGCCAGATGAGGCTGGGCCTTCTCAACGAGTATATGTGATGCAAAAACAACCAGATGCTTCAGCACTCATCGCGGGTACTTTCTCTTTATTTGGCATTTCAGTTCTTGCTTTGATTGATCCAGGATCTACTCATTCATATATAAGTGCATCCATATTGCCTGTGTCTGAATTGCATTCTGAGTCCCTAGGATTTGATGTTTTGGTGACAAATCCTTTAGGGCATAGTGTGATTGTTAGCAAGGTGCACCGAGATTGTGCAATTGTGGTGCAAGGTGAGGAATTTCGTGGAGATTTGATTGAAATGCCTTTTAAAGAATATGATTTGATTTTGGGCATGGACTGGTTATCTAGACATGGAGTTGTGGTAGATTGTCAACAAAAGTGTGTTACTTTGAGAACTAATGATGGTAGAATTGTTTTGGTATCTAGTGAGCATAAACAGCTTGCATCCTTGTTTGTATTAGCTGTAACCGCTAGAAGGTTGATTAGAAAAGGGTGTGACGCTTATCTTGCTCATGTCATGGATACTAGAGTAGTAGGTTCTCAACTTGATATTATAACCACAGTTGCAGATTTTTCAGATGTGTTTCCAGAGGAGTTGCCAGGGTTGCCCCCTGAGAGAGAGGTTGAGTTTGGTATCAATTTTTTGCCTGGTACCACTCCCATCTCTATCACTCCTTATCGCATGGCACCTGTTGAATTGAGAGAGTTGAAAGTGCAATTACAGGAGTTGTTGGATAAAGGGTTTATTCGCCCCAGTGTTTCTCCTTGGGGAGCTCCTGTGTTGTTTGTGAAGAAGAAAGATGGTACCATAAGGTTATGCATTGATTATAGGCAATTAAACAAAGTGACTATTAAGAATAAATACCCTTTGCCTAGGATTGATGATCTCTTTGATCAATTAAAGGGAGCAGCAGTGTTTTCCAAGATTGATTTGAGATCTGGGTACCATCAATTGAAGGTTAGAGTTGAAGATGTTTCTAAGACAGCTTTCCGCACCAGGTATAGGCATTATGAGTTTTTAGTAATGCCTTTTGGGTTGACGAATGTACCTGCAATTTTTATGGATTTGATGAATAGGGTATTTAGGCCATATTTGGATCAGTTTGTGGTAGTTTTTACCGATGATATTTTGGTGTATTCGCGTAATGAAGAGGAGCATGACAAGCATTTGCGGATTGTATTGCAGATCTTGAGAGAGAAGCAATTGTATGCTAAGCTGTCGAAGTGTGAGTTTTGGCTTGATCAAGTGACTTTTCTCGGTCATATAGTTTCAGCATATGGTATTAGAGTTGATCCAAGTAAAATTGAGGCTATTATGAATTGGAGTCCACCCAAATCTGTGACCGAAGTTAGAAGTTTTCTGGGTTTGGCAGGCTATTATCGACGCTTTCTGAAAGGATCTTCCTTGATAGCTACTCCACTTACCAGATTACTTCGAAAGGGAATTAGATTTGTGTGGACAGATCAGTGTCAGGCTAGCTTTGAACAGTTAAAAGAGATGTTAACTCAAGCACCTGTTCTTACTTTACCCGTAGAAGATAAACCATATGTGATTTACAGTGATGCTTCACATAATGGTTTAGGATGTGTATTGTAATATCATCATGTATGCCCTAGAAGTTTTGATTATGTTATTGTTGTTGTTGTTTTAAATTGGATTGAATGTATATGTTATGTGATAAGAAAAGAAATTGGTAAGAGAATGGTTATGTATATGTGTTTTGGGAAAGAAAAAGGGTGTAGAGAGAAGTGTATATATTGTTTATATGCTTGTATAATTAACATATACATAAGTCAAAGGGAGAGTCAATGGAAGAGAGATATTTATTTTGTGAGGGTGGAATTACATAAATGGGCATTTAAGTTAAAAGAAAGCTAGAACAAATGGAAAAGGGTATTTTGGTAATTGTTTAGTTAAAAACTCTTGGTGGAGATTAAAAGTAAAATTTGACTTTGCTTCTTCATAATTTCTTCTTCTTCTCCATTGTTGGCCGGCTCCTCCATAGAAAAAGGAAAGCAAGAGGCAAAGAGAATATCTTGAAGAGTTAAGCTCAAATTGAAGAAAGATTAAGTGATCAAGTGTTGATTCAAGAAGTTTTTAACTAAGGTAAGTTCTTTTCTTTGATTTCTTCTATTCTTTTGAAGTGAATTAGGGTTTGTGGATTTGATGATGAGATGTGTTTGTGATGTGTGTTCAAGTGTTAAAATTGGTTTTAAATTAAGAGTTTAAATAGGTGTTGTTGTTGGAAGTGGTGGATGTTGATTTTGAAAGATGGAGAAGGATGTTGGTTTAGGGTTTTGAGATGGTTGGTGTTTAAATGTAATGTTAATATATTGTTAAAGTGATTCTTGTGATGAAGATGTGAAATATGTGTTTATGTCATTGATTGTGTTCATTTGAATGAGATTGTTCTTGTGTAAAAAGTGTGTAAATGAAATTGAAAGAGTGTTGGCTTTGGTTAGGGTATTAGTCATGGGTGACACGGCCAAAAGCAATGAGAGACACGGCCAAGTCAAGGAAATTTGGGTGTGTTGGATTGGTTTTTGAGAGACACGGCCGTGTCCCATGCCAGTGTTTGTCACTGTCAAAATTTAGTTGAGAGACACGGCCACAAGCTTAGCCGTGTCCCTTGCCCGTGTTGCCTACTGTCAAATTGAGGTTGAGAGACACGGCCACAAGCTTGGCCGTGTCCCTCAAGTGTGCTGCCCGTGTCCCTCAAATGAGTTACTTATTGTTTCTATTCTTTGTTCTTTTGCATGGTTTTGGTTCTTCAAAGGTATTTTGGTGCCTAAACCTAAACATAAACACTTTAAACATACTTCAAACCAAGAATGCCCTAATCAAATGGATGTGGAAGATCCTAAAGCTATGAATGATATAAATTGTTCTTTGCCCTAATTGCATTGTTGAGATTGAACAATGTTATGTTATGCATTGTGAATGGTAATGTGTTTCATGAGTAATGTATATTGAAATGTTATATCAAAGATGCTATGATGATTCAAATAAGATATGATATGAGACAAGGCCATTGTGATTGGCTATGATGATTCAATTGAATGATATATGGCATGTTTGCCTAATTGATGATGAGAATTGAGAATGAAATATAAATGAATTGTGTGGCTAATGTGTTATTCCATTTTCAGAGTTTGTTGTTGGTGGCATGCCTAATATGAGTAACAATCTCTTGAAGTTAGGTTGGATTGAATCCTTGAAGCCTAATTGAGATGTTACAACCCTTGAAGCTAGGTTGGGTTGGTTCTTGAAGCCAAGTTGGGTTGAAGCTTAGCATGCTTTGCTCCCCTTGAAGCTTGGTTGAACCTAATCCTTGAAGCCTAGTTGGGATTATGATATTGATAAATGTGATAACAAAACCAAAGCATTAACTTTGAAAATTGAATGGCATATTAGTGTGTCTTGGGCCCATGCTTGTCTTTTTTTAGTGTTGTTCATGAATGGTTTAATGAGTAACTAATGAGGTATATGAAAAGATGTTGAAATGTGATATGTCTACATATGTTGAATTATGAAATGTAAAGGTATGTTGTTAGCTTTGCATATATAATGTTACATGTATAATATGGATTGAGAATTGACATTGCATTGCACTAAAGCATGACATTAGCATGATTTGTCTTACTAAGCCCTTGGCTTAGCGCGATAGTGTTTAATCGCGCAGGTGATAGAGTTGATAGAGTTGAACCCGAGAGTTCTTTGAGACCAAGTGAGAGTAGACGTTGAAGAGTTGATTTTGGGAACTTAAAGATCAGAGCAGATTTTCCAATCATGTATAACTCTTTTAATATTTTGTAAAGTATTGTTTATAATGTGAATATATGTATATTTGTAAATATGGATTTAAATGTTTTCATATATGTAAATCTATTTTACAAATTCCGCTGCGTATTAACTAAATGTATTTATATATCTATTTTGTTTTGTATTACAAGCTAATTACTTATTTTCTAAAATGCATAATGAGAAAGGTGATGGTATCTTTTAAAATGATTTGAATGTTGACGAAAAACCGTAACATTCCTATGTTCGGTGCACGTATGCTACATTGTGGTGTTGTAGAGTACGTGTATTGGATGTGGGGGTGTTACAATTGTTTTGGTATCAGAGCCTAGGTTTGAGATTCTCAACCTAGGTAAAATGTAAGAAAAAGAAATGTTTTGATTTTAAAAAGTTGGTTTTGAAATAAAATACATGTTTGGGATTGGCAATCTCTGATCTTTAATAAGGTATAATCTGCTGTGTTTGCAGACATAAGTTGTGATGGACTCTCATTTACGGCAATCAGTAGAGGGTAGTGCTGAAAGCGTTGCTCCTGATGAGGTTAGAGAGGGAGCTAGAGTTGATAGTGCTGAGGAGGCACCTGCTTCGGTGTCGGGGAGACCAGTTGGTGAGGAGGTTCCGCCAGTCTGGCTTAGGCATGTGGTAGAGGCTTTGAGGCAAGCACCAGTACAACCACAGCCACCACCCGCTCAACCTTTGGTATCAGTGAGGCACTATGACAAACTAAGGAAGTATGGGGCAGAGGATTTCTTAGGCACTGTTGATCCAGCTGTAGCAGAGCAGTGGCTTGATAAAATGCAGAGAATCTTCATTCAGTTGCAAGCCACCCCAGAGGAAAAATTTGATTATGCCAGATCATTGCTACAGAAGGACGCATATGATTGGTGGAAGACAGTGCCACATGCTATGGATGATCCACCAACCTTGTCCTATGCTGATTTCTTGAGAGAGTTTGAATTGAAGTATACTCCGAGGGAGTATAAAGACATGAAGAAGATGGAGTTCTTGAGCTTGAAGCAGGACAACCGATCAGTAACTGAATATGAGGTTGAGTTTATACGGTTGAGTAATTATGCTGGGGGTATTATATCTGATGAGATAGATAGATGCAGGAGATTCGAGGAGGGATTGAGGCCCTCTATTATGTGTTTGGTGGCTGGATCTAGATATCATGATTTTTCCCAGCTTGTGGTAGCAGCTCGGAGTGTGGAGCGAGCTCAAGGTATTGCAGCTGCTTCAGAGGAAGAGGTTAGGGTGAGGAGGCCCCAGTTTGAGGCAGGGTCTTCTTCTACAAAGAGAGGTAAAGGTAGCTTTTTTCCTCGGGTCAGTAGAAGTCAGAGATCAGCTGGTAGGTCAGTGCAGTTCCAGAGACAGAGATTTAGACCTACAGCTTCAGTGGCGAGTGCTTCGACCCCGGTGACTCATAGATCCACCCCACCCATCTGCATTCATTGTGGTAGGCCACATGGAGGTCCTTGCTGGAAGACTGGTGTAGCAGGGGTTTGTTTCAGATGTGGATCCCCTGATCACTTTGTGAGAGATTGTCCTGAGAGGCAAGAGCAGATGTCAGTTGATACTGCAGCTTCTCGACCTAGTGTGAGGGGAGGTCGAGGAGGCAGGGGTGTCAGCAGAGGAGGTAGGTCTGGGTTCAGTTCTAGAGGAGGTTCTACATCCAGGGAGAGTAGACCAGAGGGGGCTGGATCTTCTCAGAGGATATATGTGATGCAGAGGCAGCCAGATGCTTCGGCAGTCATAGCTGGTACTTTTTCTTTATTTGATATCTCAGTACTTGCTTTGATTGATCCGGGTTCCACACATTCATATATTAGTGCACCTGTTTTGCCTGTGTCTGATTTGCATGCTGAGTCCCTAGGATTTGATGTAGTGGTGACAAATCCGTTAGGGCATAGTGTGATTGTTAGTAAAGTGCACCGAGATAGTGCAGTAATGGTGCAAGGTGAGGAGTTTTTGGGAGACTTGATTGAGATGCCTTTTAAGGAATATGATGTGATCCTAGGCATGGATTGGTTATCAAGACATGGAGCTGTGGTGGATTGTAAAAAGAAAGTTGTGACTTTGAGAACTGTTGATGGTAGAGATGTGATAGTATCTAATGAGCAGGAACAGCTAGCATCCTTGTTTGTTTCAGCTGTTGCAGCTAGGAGATTGATTAGAAAAGGGTGTGATGCTTACCTTGCTCATGTGGTGGATACTAGAGTGAAGGGTTCTCAACTTGAGGATATAACCACAGTGGCAGAGTTTCTAGATGTGTTTCCAGAAGAGTTGCCAGGATTGCTCCTGAGAGAGAGGTGGAGTTTGGTATTGAATTGTTGCCTGGTACCACTCCTATTTCTATTACTCCTTACAGAATGGCACCGGCTGAGTTGAGAGAACTGAAGGTGCAGTTGCAGGAGTTGCTGGATAAAGGATTTATTCGCCCTAGTGTTTCTCCTTGGGGAGCTCCTGTATTATTTGTGAAGAAGAAGGATGGTACTATGAGATTGTGTATCGATTATAGGCAATTGAACAAGGTGACTATTAAAAATAAATATCCTTTGCCTAGAATTGATGATCTCTTTGATCAATTGAAGGGAGCAGCAGTGTTCTCCAAAATTGATTTGAGATCTGGGTACCATCAATTGAGAGTTAAAGCTGAAGATGTTCCTAAGACAGCCTTTCGGACCAGATATGGGCATTATGAGTTTCTAGTAATGCCTTTTGGTTTGACGAATGCACCTGCAGTTTTTATGGATTTAATGAATAGGGTGTTTAGACCCTATCTTGATCAGTTTGTGGTGGTCTTCATCGATGATATTCTGGTGTATTTGCGTAATGAGGAAGAACATGACAAGCATCTGCGGATTGTGCTGCAAACCTTGAGAGAGAAGCAATTGTTTGCTAAATTGTCAAAGTGTGAGTTTTGGCTTGATCAAGTAGTTTTTCTCGGTCATATAGTTTCAGCAGAAGGTATTAGAGTTGATCCAAGCAAAGTTGAAGCAATTTTGAATTGGAGTCCACCCAAGTCTGTAACTGAAGTTAGAAGTTTTCTGGGTTTGGTAGGCTATTACCGACGGTTTGTGAAAGGATTTTCTTTGATAGCTACTCCACTCACCAGATTGCTTCAAAAGGGAGTTAGATTTGTGTGGACAGATCAGTGTCAGACTAGCTTTGAACAGTTGAGAGAAATGTTGACTCAAGCGCCTGTTCTTACTTTACCTGTGGAAGGCAAACCATATGTGATTTTCAGTGATGCTTCACATAGTGGTTTGGGTTGTGTGCTGATGCAAGAAGGTAAAGTTATAGCTTATGCTTCTCGACAGTTAAAACCGCATGAGCTCAATTATCCGACCCATGATTTGGAATTGGCAGCCATTGTGTTTGCATTGAAGATTTGGCGACATTATCTGTATGGGGAAAAGTGTTTTATCTACACAGATCACAAAAGTTTAAAATATTTGGGTGTCCAAAAAGAGCTCAATCTTCGATAGAGGAGATGGTTGGAATTGATTAAAGACTACGAATGTTTGATTGATTATCATCCAGGTAAAGCAAATGTTGTTGCTGATGCCTTGAGTCGGAAGTCTTTAGCAGGTTTGACTGTTTATTCGCTCTCGTTGCTTGTTGAGTTGAGAGCATTGTGTGCTAGTTTTGTATCTTGTGATGATGGTGCATTGTTAGCACAGTTGCATGTGAAACCAGTTTTGTTGGATCAGATTAAAGAGGCTCAGTTGGCTGATGAGAAGATTCAGAAGATTGTTTCAGATTGCCAAAATGGAAAGAGTGGAGATTTTGTTGTGAAAGATGATGGGAGTCTCTGGTTTAAGATCAGATTGTGTGTGCCAGATGATGTTAATTTGAGAAGGATCATTTTAGAAGAAGCACATCAGTCAGTGTTTGCTATGCATCCGGGCAATACAAAGATGTATCATGATTTGAGACAATATTACTGGTGGTCTGGTATGAAGAGAGACATTGCGGAGTTTGTATCCAAGTGTCTCACTTGTCAGAGGGTAAAAGCTGAGCATCAAGTTCCAACAGGGTTGCTTCAACCTTTGTCAGTGCCTGAATGGAAATGGGATAGAGTAACCATGGATTTCGTATCTGGTTTGCCATTGACACAAAGGAAGCATGATGCTATCTGGGTGATTGTTGACAGGTTGACTAAGACAGCTTATTTTCTTCCGGTTCGGATGGATTACTCTTTGGTGAGGTTAGCTGAGCTGTATATCCATGAGATTGTGAAGTTACATGGTGTTCCAACTTCTATAATGTCTGATCGAGATCCCCGGTTTACTTCCAGGTTTTGGAAGAGTTTACATGATGCTTTGGGTTCTCGATTACACTTCAGTACTGCATTCCATCCGCAGACAGATGGGCAGTCAGAGAGGGTGATACAGATTATCGAGGACATGTTGAGAAGCTGTGTCATTGATTTCTCTGGAGGTTGGGATAGTTTCTTACCACTTGTGGAATTTGCTTACAATAACAGTCACCAATCCAGCATTGGTATGGCACCATTCGAAGCACTGTATGGTAGACGGTGTCGGACACCTCTATGTTGGAATGAACTTGGTGAAGGTAAATTAATTGGTCTTGATTTGGTTAAAGAAACTGAAGAGAAAGTGAAAGTGATTCGAGATAGGTTGAAAACAGCTTCAGACCGACAGAAATCTTATGCAGATCTGAAAAGGAGGAACATTGAGTATAATGTTGGAGATAAGGTATTTTTGAAAGTATCTCCTTGGAAAAAGATCTTGAGGTTCGGTCGGAAAGGGAAATTGAGTCCTCGATTCATTGGACCGTATGAAGTTTTGGAAAGAGTTGGGCCAGTTGCTTATCGGCTTGCTTTGCCACCTGAGTTGGATCGTATTCATAACGTATTCCATGTTTCTATGCTGAGGAGATATAGGTCGGATCAATCTCATATTGTGCCAATTGAGTCAATCGAAGTGAGTCCCGATTTGACATTTGAAGAGGAACCAGTTGCTATCTTGGCACGTGATGTGAAAGAGTTGAGAAACAAGAGAGTGCCATTGGTGAAGGTTCTATGGAAGAATCATGCAAAGGAAGAGGCAACATGGGAGAGTGAGCAGACAATACGAGATCAATATCCTCAGTTGTTTCAGACTTGATATCAGGTAATTTCGAGGATGAAATTTCTTTTTAGAGGGGGAGAATTGTAATATCCTCATGTATGCCCTAGAAGTTTTGATTATGTTATTGTTGTTGTTGTTTTAAATTGGATTGAATGTATATGTTATGTGATAAGAAAAGAAATTGGTAAGAGAATGGTTATGTATATGTGTTTCGGGAAAGAAAAAGGGTGTAGAGAGAAGTGTATATATTGTTTATATGCTTGTATAATTAACATATACATAAGTCAAAGGGAGAGTCAATGGAAGAGAGATATTTATTTTGTGAGGGTGGAATTACATAAATGGGCATTTAAGTTAAAAGAAAGCTAGAACAAATGGAAAAGGGTATTTTGGTAATTGTTTAGTTAAAAACTCTTGGTGGAGATTAAAAGTAAAATTTGACTTTGCTTCTTCATAATTTCTTCTTCTTCTCCATTGTTGGCCGGCTCCTCCATAGAAAAAGGAAAGCAAGAGGCAAAGAGAATATCTTGAAGAGTTAAGCTCAAATTGAAGAAAGATTAAGTGATCAAGTGTTGATTCAAGAAGTTTTTAACTAAGGTAAGTTCTTTTCTTTGATTTCTTCTATTCTTTTGAAGTGAATTAGGGTTTGTGGATTTGATGATGAGATGTGTTTGTGATGTGTGTTCAAGTGTTAAAATTGGTTTTAAATTAAGAGTTTAAATAGGTGTTGTTGTTGGAAGTGGTGGATGTTGATTTTGAAAGATGGAGAAGGATGTTGGTTTAGGGTTTTGAGATGGTTGGTGTTTAAATGTAATGTTAATATATTGTTAAAGTGATTCTTGTGATGAAGATGTGAAATATGTGTTTATGTCATTGATTGTGTTCATTTGAATGAGATTGTTCTTGTGTAAAAAGTGTGTAAATGAAATTGAAAGAGTGTTGGCTTTGGTTAGGGTATTAGTCATGGGTGACACGGCCAAAAGCAATGAGAGACACGGCCAAGTCAAGGAAATTTGGGCGTGTTGGATTGGTTTTTGAGAGACACGGCCGTGTCCCATGCCAGTGTTTGTCACTGTCAAAATTTAGTTGAGAGACACGGCCACAAGCTTGGCCGTGTCCCTTGCCCGGGTTGCCTACTGTCAAATTGAGGTTGAGAGACACGGCCACAAGCTTGGCCGTGTCCCTCAAGTGTGCTGCCCGTGTCCCTTAAATGAGTTACTTATTGTTTCTATTCTTTGTTCTTTTGCATGGTTTTGGTTCTTCAAAGGTATTTTGGTGCCTAAGCCTAAACATAAACACTTTAAACATACTTCAAACCAAGAATTCCCTAATCAAATGGATGTGGAAGATCCTAAATCTATGAATGATATAAATTGTTCTTTGCCCTAATTGCATTGTTGAGATTGAACAATGTTATGTTATGCATTGTGAATGGTAATGTGTTTCATGAGTAATGTATATTGAAATGTTATATCAAAGATGCTATGATGATTCAAATAAGATATGATATGAGACAAGGCCATTGTGATTGGCTATGATGATTCAATTGAATGATATATGGCATGTTTGCCTAATTGATGATGAGAATTGAGAATGAAATATAAATGAATTGTGTAGCTAATGTGTTATTCCATTTTCAGAGTTTGTTGTTGGTGGCATGCCGAATATGAGTAACAATCTCTTGAAGTTAGGTTGGATTGAATCCTTGAAGCCTAATTGAGATGTTACAACCCTTGAAGCTAGGTTGGGTTGGTTCTTGAAGCCAAGTTGGGTTGAAGCTTAGTATGCTTTGCTCCCCTTGAAGCTTGGTTGAACCTAATCCTTGAAGCCTAGTTGGGATTATGATATTGATAAATGTGATAACAAAACCAAAGCATTAACTCTGAAAATTGAATGGCATATTAGTGTGTCTTGGGCCCATGCTTGTCTTTGTTTAGTGTTGTTCATGAATGGTTTAATGAGTAACTAATGAGGTATATGAAAAGATGTTGAAATGTGATATGTCTACATATGTTGAATTATGAAATGTAAAGGTATGTTGTTAGCTTTGCATATATAATGTTACATGTATAATATGGATTGAGAATTGACATTGCATTGCACTAAAGCATGACATTAGCATGATTTGTCTTACTAAGCCCTTGGCTTAGCGCGATAGTGTTTAATCGCACAGGTGATAGAGTTGATAGAGTTGAACCCGAGAGTTCTTCGAGACCAAGTGAGAGTAGACGTTGAAGAGTTGATTTTGGGAACTTAAGGATCAGAGCAGATTTGCCAATCATGTATAACTCTTTTAATATTTTGTAAAGTATTGTTTATAATGTGAATATATGTATATTTGTAAATATGGATTTAAATGTTTTCATATATGTAAATCTATTTTACAAATTTCGCTGCGTATTAACTAAATGTATTTATATATCTATTTTGTTTTGTATTACAAGATAATTACTTATTTTCTAAAATGCATAATGAGAAAGGTGATGGTATCTTTTAAAATGATTTGAATGTTGACGAAAAACCGTAACATTCCTATGTTCGGTGCACGTATGCTACAATGTGGTGTTGTAGAGTACGTGTATTGGATGTGGGGGTGTTACATGTATTGATGCAAGAGGGTAAAGTCATAGCTTATGCTTCTCGACAGTTGAAGCCGCATGAGCTCAATTATCCAACCCATGATTTGGAGTTAGCAGCCATAGTGTTTGCTTTGAAGATTTGGCGACATTATTTATATGGGGAGAAATGCTTTATTTATACGGATCATAAAAGTTTGAAATATTTGGGGGTTCAGAGAGAGCTCAATCTTCGGCAGAGACGATGGTTGGAGTTGATCAAAGATTACGACTGTTTGATTGATTATCATCCTGGTAAGGCAAATGTTGTTGCTGATGCCTTGAGTCGGAAGTCCTTGGCAGGATTGGCTGTTTACTCGCTCTCATTGCTTGTTGAGTTAAGAGCTTTACATGCTAGTTTTGAAGTATGTGATGATGGTGCATTATTGGTTCAGCTGCAGTTGAGACCAGTATTGTTAGATCAGATAAAGGAGGCCCAATTGGTGGATGAGAAAATTCAGAAGATTGTATCAGATTGCTGAAATGGAGAGAGTCAAAATTTTCATGTGAAAAATGATGGTAGTCTTTGGTTCAAGGATAGATTGTGTGTTTCTGATGATGATAGTTTGAAAAGGATCATTTTGGAAGAAGTACATCAATCAGTGTTTGCTATGCATCCGGGAAGTACAAAGATGTACCATGATTTAAGACAGCATTATTGGTGGTCTGGTATGAAGAGAGACATAGTGGAATTTGTGTCTAAATGTCTCACTTGTCAAAGGGTAAAAGCGGAGCATCAAGTTCCAACAGGGTTGCTTCAACCTTTAACAGTGCCTGAATGAAAATGGGAGAGGGTGACAATGGATTTTCTTTCTGGTTTGCCATTAACTCAGAGGAAACATGATGCTATTTGGGTAATTATTGATAGATTGACAAAGACAGCTCATTTTCTTCCGGTTCGGATGGATTATTCTCTTGAGAAGTTGGCTGAGCTGTATATCCATGAGATTGTGAAGTTGCATGGAGTCCCAATTTCTTTAGTGTCGGATCGAGATCCCCGGTTCACTTCAAGGTTCTGGAAGAGTTTACATGGGGCTTTGGGTTCTCGATTGCATTTTAGCACTGCTTTTCATCCGCAGACAGATGGGCAGTCAGAGAGAGTGATACAGATTATCGAGGATATGTTAAGAAGCTGTGTCATTGATTTTTTTGGAAGTTGGGACAGATTCTTACCACTTGTGGAATTTGCTTACAACAACAGTCATCAATCCAGTATTGGAATGGCACCATTTGAGGCATTGTATGGTAGAAGATGCAGAACACCTTTATGTTGGAATGAAATCTGAGAGGGCAAGTTAATTGATCCTGATTTGGTTAAAGAAACAGAAGAGAAAGTAAAGATGATTCGGGATAGATTGAAAGCAGCTTCAGATCGGCAGAAATCTTATTCAGATTTGAAGAGGAGAGACATTGAGTATAATGTGGGAGATAAAGTATTTTTGAAAGTGTCTCCCTGGAAAAAGATATTGAGATTTGGTCGAAAAGGGAAACTGAGTCCTCGTTTTATTGGACCTTACGAGGTATTGGAAAGAATTGGGCCAGTTGCTTATCGGCTTGCTTTGCCGCCTGAGTTGGATAGAATCCATAATGTCTTCCATGTTTCTATGTTGCGGAGGTACTGATCAGATCCATCTCATGTCTTGTCTGTTGAATCTATTGAGGTGAGTTCGGATCTGACTTTTGAAGAAGAACCAGTGGCTATTTTAGCATATGGGATGAAAGAGTTGAGACATAAGAAAGTACCAATTGTAAAGGTTCTTTGGAAGAATCATGGTAGAGAAGAATCAACTTGGGAGAATGAGCAAGCGATGCTAGACCAATATCCTCAACTTTTTCAGAATTGATATTAGGTAATTTCGAGGACGAAATTTCTTTTAGAGGGGGAGAATTGTAATATCCTAAAATGTACCCTAGAAGTTTTGGTATTATTGTTATAACTAGATTTTATGTATATGTTTCTTTGGTAAGAGAAAAGAATTATATAGAGAATGTATATGTTGTGTATATGAAAATATATACAACATATACACAAGTCAAAGTCAAAGAGGGTTAGTGGAAGAAGATATTTAGTTATTTTAATTAATTAAGTTAATTAGTGGAAATGGGAAATTAAATGAATGGAAGAGATTAATTTGGATTATTTTAATATTATAATTGCTTGGATGAGAGGGTTTTAAGGAAAAGTTTGACTTTGATTTCTTTGGTTTCTTTCTTTCTCTCTTTCTTCATCGTGGTTCTCTTTCCTTTTCTTTTTTTTTCCTTTTGTTGTCCGACTATCAAAGAAGCAAGAGAGCAAGAAGAGTTTTGATCTTCCAAGTTTAAGATTGAAGGAAGTTTTCAAGAGATCAAGTTGGAGATTTAAGAGTTCCTCATTCTTGTAAGTCTTTCAACTTGATTCTTTGATTTGCTTCGCTTTGTGAGATGAAGTTGTGTTTGAGAATGTGTTTGTTTAATTTTGGGTGTGTTTAAGAGTTTTTGGTTCTATTGATTTTTGGATTTTGGGGTTGGATGGAAGGAAAGAGTAAGTTTGTTGATCTAGAAGTGTTGTGGTTGTGTTTAGGGTGGTGATGATATTTTGGATTGTGTTTGATGTATATTTTGGGTTGTTTTGTTGTTTTTGCTAGTTTGATATGGTTTTGGGTATGTTTGGCTAAGTTGGTTTGAAGTGGATGATGGTGGTAAGAAGAAAAATGTTGGTTGTGAGGTTGTTATGGCCGGAATCTGGGTTTTTGGTCTGACACGCCCACGAGCACGTTCAGGTCTTTAGGCGTGTCAATTGTTCTGTGTGGCAGTAGGTTTGACACGGCCAGTAACACGCCCGTGTTATTGAACGTGTCATAGCCACTGTGTTATTGGGGAATTGACACGGCCATGAGCACGCTCATGTTGTTGGATGTGTCAATAATTCTGAGAGACAGAATGTATTACACGCCCAGTGACACGCCCGTGGTTCTGAGCGTGTCAATGCTTCTGTGTTGTATAGTTAGGGCACGGTCAGGGACACGCCAGTGTGGTTGAGCGTGTCATATTTAGAGTTTGCCCTAGTTGGTTCTTAGCCTTATGATCTCATGTGGGTTTCATCATTCTTTTGGAATAGGTTGTGAAGAAGGTGATTTGCCATAATTTAAGAAGTGAAGGATTTTTGGAAGAGGAAGTCAATAGAGTTGTGTGAGTTGTTTTGAGGTAAGTACAAACCTTGCATTATTGCATACATTCATGTGATTTTGAAACTTATACATTTGAGTATGAATGTACTAAGGAATCTTATTGCATTGTTTATATATATAAATAATGTTATGTTTTATACAATGTGAACTTTGTGAAATGCAATATGATATATGTATATTGATTATGAGTATTTGAATATGAATTAAAAAAAAAGGAAATGGGAAGCCATTGTGGTTGGCTATGATATTGTAAATGATGTTGGAGGCATGATTGCCTAATTGTTTATAAGACATGAATTGAGAAAGAGAATGGTAAAGAGGTAAATGAATTGACTGTATGCCTAATATGTTATTCAATTTTCAGAGTGCTGGGTTTGGTGGCATGCCTATGAAAGGTAACAGTCTTGCCGGGTTGAGGATCTCTTCACTTTGAGTTGAATTGAGGTCCAAGAGACTGGGTCTGTTACACTATATGAATTATGAATATGAAATATATGAAAAGTAACAGTTTTGCCGGGTTGAGGATCCTTCTCGATTTCAATCGGGTTGATGGTCCAAGAGACTGGGTCTGTTACTAGTAACAGTCTTGCCGGGTTGAGGATCTCCTCAAGTTTATTGGGTTGATGGTCCAAGAGACTGGGTCTGTTACACTATCCATGGATAGAGATATATATATATGATGCCTACGGGCTTGATTATTGTGATTATAGACCAAAGCAGTAACTCTGAACTTTGAATATCATATTAAATACTTGTTGGGCCCATGTGTGTCTATGTTAGTATTATTTAATGTATGACATTGATATTGACATTGCATAATATCATTATGGTTTGTACCACTAAGCCGTTGTAATTTATCGCGCAGGTGATAGGGTTGAGACGGAAGATTCCTCTAGACCTAGTTGAGTTTATGCTTGAAGAGTTGGCCTAAAGCTTAAAGATCAGAGAGTCAAGCTACCAATCATGTATATATTTCATGTTTTGTAAATTTTGATTTTTAATGTATGTGTACTTGTAAGTATTTGTTATAATTTCCGCTGCGTATTAATAAACATTTTTATCTATTATGTTTTATGAATTTCTTCTAAACCTTTGATATTTGTTTTATTTCTTTTCGAGTTATGACTTGTGTATTTTATAAACTATGGCATTTTCTATATTCAGTATATGTATATTACGATCGTATAAGCATGTTGTGTACGTATACGGGGTATAGTGGTGTTACATGAACAAATTCAAAGAATGGTGGATGAAGCCCTCAATGCCAAGATAGAAGAAATAAAAGAGGCCATGGCTGAGACCGTGAAGAACCAATTGGCTGCAATTTTAGGAAATAATGTCGAAGCATCTGCTAGCACTAAGAAGCCAAAGGACAAAGGGAAGACTAAAGTTGGTGAAATAGCTTTTTATGATTATAAGGTGATCATTGATGATGATGATTGGGCTCAATACTTCCAAGATCCTCAAGACAAAAAGGAGTCGAAGATTGTTGAGAGGGCAACTATTAAAAAGACTGAGACATCTGATGTTGAGAAGATGATGGCTGATTTAAAAAAGAAATTTGAAAAGAAACTAAAAACTGAAGAGATGTCCGAGATTGATAAACTATTTGAATAAGATGAGGATGTCCCTTATAAGTTCAAGATGCCATCTTTTGCAAAGTTCAATGGTACTGGAAACCTCCATCTCCATGTGAAGCAGTATATCACTGCTATGCAGTCTGCCCGAGCTACTAAGGCTCAAACTCTAAGGTACTTCATACTCTCATTGGAACCTGTTGTCCAAAATTGGTTCAACACCTTAGAGGAAAGTACTCAAAAAGATTAGGACATGTTATACAAGGCTTTCATTCAGCAATATGGGTATAATGTTGAGCTAGAAGTTACCTTAATGGAAGTTGAGTCCTTTAGACAAAGGCCAAATGAGAATTTTGTGGACTATGTGAAAAGATGGAGAAATAAGGCTGCTTTACTCAAGAAAAGGCCCGATGAATCTGATCAAATAAGGATGATCGTCAGAGGCGTCCTGGCCAACCTCCGTGAAAGGCTGTCTCACACCCTTATAAGGGACTTCAAAGATCTTCTCCAAGCTGGTCTATAAATTGAAGAGTGGGAAAGGGACAAGAATCGCTTTTTGGCAAGAAGGAATGAGAAAGGAAATTATCAGCCTAGCAATCAAAGCACGCAAAAAGAAGTTGATGTCAATACAACTGGTCCAGTTTGTCTTGGGTCTTCAACAAACTACAAAAGAAGGGACTATTACAGCCATTGGCCCCTAGACCTTTGCCAAATCCTTTACCCCCAAATTTTAATACTAAAGCCTTTTGTGAGTTTTATCAAACACAAGAACATGAGACAGACAAATACTTGCGATTAAAACATGAGATCCAAAATTTAATTGACAGTGGTAAGTTGCCTGAGCCTGATAAGACCAGCACAAAAAACAATCCTTTGCCAGCAATCTTTATGGTAGGAGAAGGATTGGGAGAAGATTTTATTTTATCATCCTTTCAAGATGGGGATATTGAAGATGTGAAAGGAAAAGAAGCTTAAACTCAACGAACTTTCCTTAGCTTGAATGTTGCTTTTCAATTTTACTTTCTTTAATATTTTGGAACTATTGTGCTTTTCAAATTTAAGGTTGCTTGAAATCAATTACTTTCATCAAAATTTTTGTTGGTCTTTGCTCATTTTGGTGCTCAACCAATGAGGAATCTAGCTTGATATTTATAAATTAATGTATCTAGGCATCATGACTCGAATGACTTTACTAGGTGAGGGAATTACTCTATAGCATTGAGTTGTGTATGATTACTTAGAGAGGGCTCCTGTATAATTACCTTTGTCTAGGTCCTAGTCAGTCTTAGAACATGCTTTGACAAACTTTCGAGGTGAAATTGAACTCTGCTTATTTAAGAGAGAAATGATCTAGGCATTATTTGGTTAGCCAACAACTAGTATCCACCCATTACATATCAATCCCTAGTTGTCCCTTTGAGCCTTCATAAAATTTTAGCTTTCTTTTCATTGGCTTACAAACCCCAACAACCTACCCTAAGCTGTTGTGATACATTTGACAAGTCTTTTGATCACTAAGATGAAGAGGCAAGAAGATCAAAGAAAGAAATGAATAGTCAAGACCATGAGGATAGTTGAAGTTCTCAAGACAATAAGGGTAGTTGAAGTTTTCAAGACCATAAGGATAGTTGAAGTTTTCCTAATATCTCCAATATAACAAGACAACATCATAGTAATAAATGATTTATCCCTGTTAAAGACTGAAGCAGATTTATACCACTCCACTTATCCATTATAAGAAACCCAAGTTGGTACAAACAAGACAATTGTTTTAGAGCTAGAACCAAAAAAAAAAGAAAAGAAAAGAAGAAGAAGAAAGAAAAAAGAAAAAAAAAGAAGGAAAAAAAAGAAAAAAAGAAAAAACCCAAAATGGTTCAGAAAGCCAATGGAGTTCTCTTTTACCTAAAGCAGCAAAAAGCTTCCATTTGCTTTATAAGGGAAGTTTGACTTGAATTGGTCTAACCCAACCAAAAATTTGATCAAAATCAGAGAAAAAGGAGAAAGACCATCTAGTTCTTGAAAGTTCTGTACTTGACAGTCCTACAAGGAAGAAGGAGAAAGTGATAAAAAGCTCAAAAGAAAGGGAAGAGTAAGAAAATAAAAAGAAAGAAAAGGGAGAAGAAGAAAAAAAGAAATTTGGGTACTAAAATTTTTGTAAGGGCAAAGACTGTCCTAATCAAGATCCAGATTAATGTCAAGAAGATAGAAGGAATTTCAAGTCTAGCAAGATTGCTCCTAACTGCCTAAAGTTCAAACAAGAAATTTGTAGTGTGAAGGTTTGTCCATTGTGCCACATCGGCTCCAACTTACAAATGGCCTTCACTTTAACCCATGTCCCTTATAGACCCCATTTCAAGCCTATCAAAGACCTGTTGATCTCTCTTGGTAGGTAGAGTCTATTAGTGGAGATAGTTTGAATAAGCATGCATATGAGATAGACAATATTTAAACTCAATGAGACCTTTGGCCAAGTAATGTGTATGTTCCTATCTGAAGTGCATCAATTCTTTCTTAAATATAGATAATTCCCAAGTTTAGTTTGGTAACTATTTGGAAAAATCAAGTCGTGAGGTACATTGACATTGATTTGGCAAAGCCAACATTTGATTTTAAAAAAAACAAAAAAAATTATTTTTGTCATATGAAGCCTTCAAGTTAAGGGGAGTTTGTTGAACTATTGAACCTCAATGGACACATTGGGCAAAGTAATAGTTATTGGCAAGGTTATGAAGAAGCTACCAACTGACATGCTGAAACATAATTTAAAATTGATGTATCTCTACTGTTTGGGGCCTCCATTATTCATGTTTTCAACATCTTGAAGATAAAGCCATAAACGCAAAGCTTTTGATCATTCTAATGCAAGACCTGAATGAGCATCTGAAAGGAACCAATGAGAACACTTCTGCTGATAACCTCGGTCTGTGAGTCAATGGAATGACTGTAAGTATTATTCATGCATATCATGCATACATGAGCATATCATATCATACTTTCTTATCTTGTATTGTCTATTCTTTATTAAAGTGAACAGCAAACACCCTATGAAGTAAACAATCAAAAGAAGATATCAAATCAAGGGGGCATGGAAAGCCCATTGCTTGAGAAGAAATGGTTGCTTTTGCGAAGAAATAGACAACAAAAACATCAATCAGAGCCCGCATAGAAAAATCATGGCTTTGAGCCTACACAGGGGCAAAGTTTCTCCTTTTCAATTTTTGAGTTTATAGTTGAACAAAACATTTTGACTCACTTCTAATATTTTACCATGCAAGGGGGTAAGGAGAGGATATAAGATCCAATTAAAAATAGCTGAATTTTTTTAAAAAGGAAGAACAAAAGAATGGAACATTAGAACTCTCAAAAGAATGAAAAGACAAAAGGTTAGTCTAGCTAAAAGAGCTGAAGCCAGGGTAAAGACCCAATTTTCAATGGATAAAGATCCATGTTTCAAGGGTAAAGACCCAATTTCTAATGGATAAAGATCCATTTTTCAAGGGTAAAGGCCCGATCTCCAATGGATAAAGATCCATGTTTCAAGGGTAAAGACCCGATTTCTAATGGATAAAGATCCATGTTTCAAGGGTAAATACCCGATTTCCAACAGATAAAGATCCATGCTTCAAGGGTAAAGACCCAATCTCCAATGGATAAAGATCCATGCTTCAAGGGTAAAGACACGATCTCTAATGGATAAAGATCCATGCTTCAAAGGTAAAGACCCAATTTCCAATGGATAAAGCTCCATATTTCAAGGGTAAAGATCCGATCTCTAATGGATAAAGATCCATGTTTCAAGGGTAAAGACCCGATTTTCAATGGATAAAGATTCATATTTCAGGGGTAAAAACCTGATTTCCAAGGGATAAAGATCCATATTTCAAGGGAAAGACCCAATTTTCAATGGATAAAGATCCATGTTTCAAGGGTAAAGACCCGATTTCCAATGGATAAAGATCCATGTTTCAAGGGTAAAGACCTAATCTCCAATGGATAAAGATCCATGTTCCTAGGTCTTTATAAAGATCTATTTTTGGTGGGTAAAGACCCACAATTCATAAAAATGGAACAACCAGTTATGCCAGAATTCTCAACTGATAAAAGGTTTGTCAAAATAAATTCAAATAACCATCTCATCAAAAATTAAGTCTTATTGCTTTTCACTCTCTTTTACTAAAGTCTCAGATCATTCAAGCAGGGGGAAAACTGTAGACCCTTAATTTTGACCCCAATTTGATATGGTCCTAATTAAAGGATGCCCAAATAAATTTATCTAACTTTAAATATTTAAACCTAGTTTATAATTTTTAAAGGAGTCGGTTCGGATTAAAGAGGCATATATTTGATTGTAAAACCCTAAAATCAAGTGGAATTAGCCCAAATTAAAATTTTTCGGTCCATAAGTTAAAAAAGGCCAGAATAATTTAAGTGAGGCCGGCTTGGGAGACATTAGCACGCTTCATGTCGACCTTGGCAGCCCAAGATCGACATGAGCATGCTTCATGTCGACTTGGGCAAGCTAGGTCAACATGAGCATGCTTCATGTCGACCTTGGGAGGCTAGGTCGACATGAGCATGCTTCATGTTTTCCTTGGCAGCCCAAGATCGACATGAGCATGACTCATGTCGACTTGGTCAGCCCAAGGTCAACATGAGGTTGGTCTTATGTTGACCTAGGGCAACCAGGTCGACATGGGTTCAATAGGTTTCCTAATTCAACTAGAATTTGTTTTAGGGACTGATTTATATTAGGTTAAGGATTCTAAGTGAGGTTCGGCAATAAATATTGACGTTTCAGAATTCAGAAGGGAGGAGAAAAAATTAACAAGGGAACATTAAGAGGGGATAGCAAGGAACATTAACAAGATAGCAAGGAACATTAAAGAGAGATGGCAACAAACAGAAAAGATTAGCAGCAAACATTCATCAGTAATCAATCCATCAAAGACAGCAACGTGTTGCTGTCTTTGTTAATTGTTCATCCAGAAGTTAATTGTGGAGGAACCAACGAGCAGAGGTTTGATCTTTAATCATGAATTATTTATGGTCACAGTAATTTCGTTTCTTTGATTAATAAGAACATGCATGCAGTAACTTGATCTTTGCACACACAGTACCTTGATCTTTGAACATGCAATAAATTGGTTTTTTTATTAATAACTTTAATCATTTACTTTAATTATCACGTTGATCAATTGGTATTCGTAATCCCACTGGCATATTTCATAAAACATAAAACTATCTAGTAGCCATCGAGGATTTAAATTAATTGTTAAAATCTATCTTCTTTACTTTAACTTCAAGAGTCGTATGTTATTTCATTAAAACTCAAAACCTCAAACTATTTTAACCTAACGCCTAAACCATTTCATTATTAAACTCCAAAATATTGATTATTTTTCCAAAACCTTAATTTATTTCTTCAAATTCAAAATTATGTTTTTTTAGGTAGTAAGTCAAATCCAAAAACCCTAAATATCCAAAACCCTAATTCCAAAACCCTAGTTTCAAAAACCCTAAAAATCCTAATTTCAAAACCCTAATTATAAAACCCTAGTTTCTAAAACCCTAAGTTCTGAAACCCTAAATTCAATTGATAATTCTTTAAAATGCTAAATTTATATATTTATTGCTTTATTTAATTTTAGATTTGATTATATAGTTTTTTATATTTTTTGATGGTTGATTTATTTAATTTATCATGGATGAATGTTTATTATATATTTTGATTGATGTTTAATATCTTTGATGAATGTTATATTTATGATGAATGGTTATTTACTTTTATCGATTTATTTTGATTTCCAAATGTTGTAAGAGGTATGTTTCCACTTTGTGGATACCTCATTAATTAAGTTCTATGTAATTTAAATTGCTTTTATTTTATACCAATGTAAAGCACATGTTTCTACCTTTTGGTGGGTATCTTATTTAGCTTAGACATATATGATGTAAGGGCATGTTTCCATCTTCGGATGAGTGTCCATTTATCTACTTTGTTTGGACATTGCTTTTATTTTTAATATAACGATGCTTTATTTCAATTGTTGCGTGTAATATGGATGATATTGTTATACTTAAGAATTTTATTATATTAAGACCTGTAAAGGAGGCCGGTTCTAATGAACCGGGCATTGTGGGGGGTATTGGGCCATTTCTCATCTTCCCCACACGTACCCAACTTTTTGAACCCATTAGGGGGTTGGGGATTCCTTAGGAATTGATTCATCCACCCCTTTCTTTTTCCCGGTCCGTCCAGGTGGCGACTCTATTTTCTCCGGACTTAGGTCCGTGTTCTCTAAGGCCCCGAGCCTAAATAGTGCCGAAGTCGCAAGAACCATTCTACCGGGAGTGGGGGCAAAAATCCCCTCTCACAGTTGCTGTCTTGGGTTCTCAATAAGCTACAAAAGAAGGGATTGTTACATCTTTTGACTCCTCATCCTTTGCCTAATCCTCTTCCACCTAACTTTGATACTAAGGTATTTTTCCTATTTCATCAAAGGCCTGGACACGAAATGTACAGCTGTATGAAGTTGAGGCATGAGATTCAGAATTTAATTAATAATGGAAAGTTGCCTGAGCTGGATAAGGCTAATAACAAAAGTAATCCTCTGCCTAGGTTCAACAGAGTGCCACCACCAGCAACCTTCATGGTAGGAGGAGGATTGGAGGAAGATCTTATCTTATCATCCTTTCAAGATGGGAATATTGAAGATGTGAAAGGAGAAGAAGCTTAACTCAACTAACTTCCCTTGGCTTGTTTGATTTTTTTGTTTGATTTTTTTATTTGGTGTTTTATGGAATAATTATATTTTTTAAAATTAAGATTGTTTGAATAAATTACTTTCATCAAAATTTTTGTTGGTCTTTGTTCATTTTGGTGCTCAACCAATGAGGAATCTAGCTTGTAATTCATGAATTAATATATTTATGCATCATGATTCGAATAACTTTACTAGGTGAGGGAATTGCTTTATAGCATTGAGTTGTGTATGCTTACTTAGAGAAGGCTCCTGCATAATTACGTTTATCTAATTCCTAGTCAGTCTTAGAACATGCTTTGATGGACTTTCGAGGTGAAATTGAACTTTGCTTATTTAAGAGAGAAATGATTTAGGCATTGTTTGACGAGCCAACAACTAGTATCCACCCTATTAAATATCAATCCCTAGTTGTCCCTTTGAGCCTTCATAAAATTTTAGCTTTCTTTTCATTAGCTTACAAACCCTGAGCTGTTGTGATACTTCTGACAAGTCTTATGATCACTAAGGCAAAGAGGCAAGAAGATCAAAGAGAGGAATGCATAGCCAAAACTGTAAGGATAGTTGATGCTATCAAGACCATAAGGGTAGTTGAAGTTCTCCTAATATCTCCAATATAACAAGACAACATCAGAGTAACAAATGATTTATCCCTGTTAAAGAAGATTTATGTCACTCCACTCATCCATTACCATAAATACAAGTTGGTACAAATAAGACAACTCTTTTAGAGCTAGAACAAAAAAAAAAGAAGTAAAAGAAAAGAAAAAAAAAGAAGAAAAGAAAAAAGAAAAAGAAAAGAAAAGAAAACCCAAAACGGTTCAAAAAACCAACCAAGTTCTCTTTTACCTAAAGCAGTAAAAAACTTCCATAAGGATAGTTTAACTTGAAATTGGTCCAAAGATTCAATCAAAATTAGAGAGATAGAAGAAAGGTCATCCAGTTCTCAAAAGTTATGTACTTACAGTCCTACAGGAAAGAAGGACAAAATGATAAAATGCTCAAAGAAAGGGAAGAGTAAGAAAAAGAAAGAGAAAGAAAAGGGAAAAGAAAGAAAAGGAATGTAGGTATCAACCTTTTTATAAGGGAAAGACTATCCCAATGAAGATCCAGATTCATGTCAAAAAGAAAGAAGAATGTTCAAAACTCTACCTTTTCATGCTCCCAAATGTCTAAAGTTCCAACAGAAAATCATAGTGTGAAGGTTTGTACATTGTGTCACATCAGTTTCAATTTCAAAATGACTTTCACTTAAACCTGTGTCCCTTATAGACCCCATTTCAAGCCTATCAAAGACATGTTGAACTCTCTTGGTGGGTAGAGTCTATTAGTAGAGATAGTTTGATTAAGCATGCATATGAGATAGACAATATTTAAACTCAATGAGACATTTGGCCAAATAACGTGTATGTTCCTATCTGAAGTGCAACAATTCTTGCTTAAATAGAAATGATTCTCGAGTTTAGTACGGTAACTAGGGTTGTCATGTTATAGATATGTTAATTTGAAAAATCAAGTCCTAAGGTAAATTGACATTAATTTGGCAAAGCCAACATTTGATTTCAAAATCAAAATTCAAAATTGAAAAAAAAAACAAAAAAAATTCAAGTTAAGGGGAGTATGTTGAACTATCGAACCTCAACGAACACATTGGGAAAAGGAAACCATTATTGGGAAGGTCATGAAGAAGCTACCAATTGACATGCTGAAACATACTTTGAAATGGATGTATCCCTGACTCTGCAGCTTGTGGTCTCCACCACTCATGTTCTCAATATCTTGAAGATAAAAACCATAAATACAAAGCTTTCTGTCATTCCAATGCAAGACTTGAACGAGCATCTAAAAGGAACTAATGAGAACACTTCAACTGATCACCTTAGTCTATGAGTCAATGAAACCACTGTAAGTATTACTCATACATATTATGCATACATAAGCATATCACACTGCATTTTTTTTGGGTCAAAAGTAAGCAACAATATTCCATGAAGCAAAAATGAAGCAGGAATGGAATAAGGGGGCATGGAAGGCCCCATTGCTTGATGAAGCTCTGGTCATTTTTTGAAAGAAGAAATACAAGCTTATGTGAGGAGCCAAATAAGACAAACATCAACCAAAGCCACATAGAAAAAATTATAGGTTTAAGCCTACACAGGGGGCAAGAGCATAAAGGTATCTCAGGTCTAAGAATCCAAATCCAATTCAGTCATGGGTTCAAGTACCTAATCTCGGGTCCAAGTACCCAACCTCGGGTCCAAGTATCCAAATCCAATTCAATCTGGGGTCCAAGTTGCCAAATTCAATTCAGTCTCAGGTCGAAATGCCCAAATCAAATTCAATCTCAGGTCCAAGTACCCAAATTCAATTCAATCTTGGGTCCAAGTGCCCAAATCAAATTCAATCTCTGGTCCAAGTACCCAGTCTCGAGTCCAAGTACCTAATCTCAGGTCCAAGTATCTAATCTTGGGTCTAAGTACCAAACTCAATTTATCTAGGTTCCAAGTACCCAAGTAAAATTTAGTCTCGGGTCCAAGTATCCAGTTTTGGGTCCAAGTACCCAAACTCAACCCAATCTCGGGTTCAACCCAATCTCGGGTCCAAGTACCCAATCTCGGGTCTAAGTACCCAAACTCAATTCAGTCTTGGGTCTAAGTACCCAATCCAGTCTCGGGTCCAAGTACCCAAATTCAATTCAATCTCGGGTCGAAGTATCCAATCTCGGGTCCAAGTACCCAAATCTAATTTAGTCTCGGGTTTAAGTACCCAATCTCGAGTCTAAGAACCCAAATTCAATCTAGTCTCGAGTCTAAGTACCCAAACTCAATCCAATCTCGGGTCCAAGTATCCAAATCCAATTCAATCTCGGGTCTAAGTACCCAGTCTTGGGTCCAAGAACCCAAATTCAATCTAGTCTCGGATCCAAGTACCTAATCTTGGATCCAAGTACCCAATCTCGGGTCAAGAACCCATCCTCATCCAAAATCTACTCAAAATCATGTTGCTTTTCACTCTCTTCAACCAAGTCTCGGATTGTTCAAGCAGGGGGCAAACTGTAGACCCTTAATTTTTGACCCAGTCCAGTCCAAATATTTTTTTAAAATAGTCCAAAATAATTTTTATGATATTTTAATTAAATAATATTTATTTTAATATTCATTACTTATAATTTTTATTTTTAATAAAAATAAAAAAAAGTAACAGTAAAAAAAGATAAAAATAAATAAATAAAAATTAACGACGAAAAATTTTTGTTACCGAAGATGAATTGGCTTTGGCCAATTCGCCGCAGATTTTTCTATGGCGAAATGGCCATAGGCCAATTTGCCACAGGATTTTCCTATGGCAAACTGGCTGGCCCGTGCCCAGCACCCGCTGTAATTTTTTTGCCAGCGCTCTTTTGCATGCCCGGCCCTCATGCAGTTTTGCCAAAACTCTATTCTACTTGGTTTTTAATTTTATTTCCTAAAAGGTTTTTATTTTTTTTAGCTAATTAGGATTAGGTTTATGATTTTTTCTTACAAATGCCACATTAAAGACACATAATGAAGGATCTGAAATTTTTTATCGGACTTTGGACTCTTGGATTTTTTCGGCCAATCTTAAGCTAGAAGAAGCAAGAGGCAGTGAGCAAGGAATAGCAATCCATCAAAGGCAGCCTACACTGTCTTTATTATTGTTCAACCAGAATTCAAAGATTATGGTGGAACCAACAACGAAGGTTTGAATCTCTATTTCTTTGTTCATGTTTACGGTAGCTTCATCAAATTGGATTAATTGTTTCATCATACAATTTGATCAATTATTCTTATTGTACTAACCATCCAAACTTTATTTGAAACCCTAAAAATATTTCTTCAAAAACCTAATGCCTTAATACATGTTTTTTTAAAACTCTAACCAAATCTATTTTTCTAAAATCACAGTAGCTTAATTTTTTCAAATACCTAATCTAAAAACCAATTTTCATGATTTTCAATCTTACGTACTTAAAAAATAAAATTTAATATTATTTTCATATAACTTCCGTAACCCTAAATCCAAAACATCCATTCTTTTGATTCAAACCCTAATTTATTTCAAATCTAATCTTTATATTCAAACATCCACTAGCCATGCTATTTCTTTAAAATGTTTCTCAACTAATTAAACTAGAATATGCAAAATCCTAATTGTTAAACATAAAACCCAAGAAACCCTTATTGATGCATGAATCCTAAAGTTATATATTTACTATTTTATTTAAATCGGATGAATGCTTATTATATATTTTGATTGATGTTTGATGTCTTTGATGAATGATTTATTTATGATGAATGAATGTTTACTTTTATTGATTTATTTTGATTTCAAAACATTGTAAGAGGTATGTTTCCATATTTTGGGTACCTTATTAATTAATTTTCATGTAATTTATTTTATTTTATTAGACTAATGTAAATGACACATTTCCACCTTTCGGTGGGTGTCCTATTTAGTTTTAGACATGGACGATGTAAGGACATATTTCCATCCTCGGATGGGTGTCCATTTATTTGTTTTGTTTAGATATTGCTTTGATTTTAATATAATGATGCTTTATTTTAATTGTTTGCATGCAGTATGGATAATATTGTTATATTTAAGAACTTTATAATATTAAGATCTGCAAAGGAGGCCGGGTCCAATGAACTGGGCGTTGTGGGGGTGCTGGGCCATTTCTCACCTTTTCTAGACGTGCCTAACTTTTTGAACCCATTAAGGGGTTGGGAATTCCTTAGGAATCGAGTCATCCACCCCTTTCTTTTTCCTAGCCTATCCGGGTGGCCACTCCATTTTCTCCGGCTTAGGCCCGTGTTTTCTAAGGCCCTGAGCCTAAACAGTGCCGAATTCGCAAGAACCATTCCACCAGGAGTGAGGGCGAAAATTCCCGCTGACAAATGTTGTCTCCCAATTTTCCATTAACTCATGAAAAATAATTCAAAGCTATCACATGAGACATGACCAAGTCATAAGTGACTTAATTGTGTCACTCATTCATCTTGGGACATGGCTAAGCCTTGAGGCTGTGTCCATGGCTGGCCAATATTTCTTCTTCATTTCCAAGTGTGACATGGCCAAGTCATTGGCCATGTCATATGACACGGCCAGTGGCTTGGCTATTCTTCTGCATGTGATCATCTCTGTCATTTTCTTCCTCTTTTTCTTGTTTTGTTCAATTGGTTAGGCACGGCCAAGACCTTGGCCGTGTCATGTGACATGGCTAGTGGCTTGGTCATATATCTTAAA
Source organism: Garcia nutans (assembly GCA_947685225.1). NCBI lineage: Eukaryota > Viridiplantae > Streptophyta > Magnoliopsida > Malpighiales > Euphorbiaceae > Garcia > Garcia nutans. The sequence continues at coordinate 46,771,621 of CANTUV010000035.1, forward strand.
TGTGTTCTCTCTTGTCTCTCTTCTTGCTCTTCTTTTTGCTTTGTTCTTCAAGTGAGACATGGCCAAGACCTTGGCCGTGTCTTGGGACACGGCCCATGGCTTGGCCGTGTCTCTTGAATGTGCCAATCTCTGCCCAAATTCTTTTAGGGATAAGGCCAAGTCAATCTGACCTGGCTATGTCTTGTGAGTGTGTCATGCTTCATTGTCTTGGATGAAGGGACATAGCCATGCCATGAAGTGTATTGTATGTGTCTCATGCTTTCCACCTCATTAATCCATCGAATTGAATTAAAGCTCTATTGTTTTTTTCTTTAACCTGGATTAAATACTTCAAACAAACTTAAGCACAAATTTAAAGAAACATCAATCAAAAGCCAATAAAATTACCCTAAAAATACATACACAAATGATCAAAACAAATACCCCACACTTAATTCTTTGCTTGTCCCTAAGCAAAGTTAAAATCAAAATAAACTAAAACAAGAAAAAATTAGTTAAGTTCAAGAGTTATAAGGATGTATCAATCCTCACATTTTCATAAATCCACAATCATTATCAAATCAAACAAAACTAATGCTCATGAAATTTAATGGCTTTTCATGCATAACCAATGTTGTCACTCTCTTACCACTCTTTAAAGTGTTTTAATAAGGTAGTGTTTACATTCATAACATTCAATGAATGATTATCACCATAAGCTTGCTTATCAATCAAACCTCCACCACTTAATTATAATCAAGCATCAATCGTAAGGTCTTTCATTTGGTTGTAATGGGGCTAAGGTAAGGGAATGACATTTGGGAATGTGAGTTTATTCACTTAGTTTAAGAGAACTTCAAGAATGAAGTAAACAATGTAATATAACCGAACAATCCCAAAACACATACCACTTGACATTAAAGAGCTTTCCAAGGGAACTCACTTATTAAATTTTGCAATGATCATTGCCAAACTTATTCCAACCCAACAAAACAGAACAACAACATCTATTATTTTAATTTCTCTCTTTTTTATTTTTTATTTTTTATTTTATTTTATTTTATTTATTTTTAATCAAAATAGGGTTTGTAAATAAAGAACACAATACTTTGCAATTTTAAACCCACCAAATTTAATCCCACACTTTATTTAACATAACACTCAATCATAAACGCTCTTAAAATGCTTTTGACCTAATGACAAGGTAGTAGTTAAAATAACAAGGTTCAAGCAAATGGTGTTGTAAAAAAGAAAGAGAAGAAAAAATGAAATAAGCTCAAAATTGGCTAACTAAGGTCGGATATAAGGTTGGTCTTTTTAAGACAAAATGGATTGCCTTAATCATATTGATCCCTAATTGAAATTTTTATGTAGTCTTAAAATGCATGTCAAAGCAAGTTCTAGCAATTCACCAATCAAAGATGTTCACACACACATAAAAAAGAATAATAAGTTGGTATCCAACTTAATAGGCTCAATTCTTCACAAGTTTAAAGGTGATGCAAAGAATAGCCATCAAAATTGACAATAAGCACCAATTCTAATCAATTCTCAAATTCATGCTTAAAAAATTCAAAGGTCATCTATCAACAATCTTATAACAATTGAACTTTTCAAAATTCATTTATTCAAAGAAAAACATTAACTAAACTTAGACAAAGAGATTCACATTGTCCCCAATGTGAACATGCATGAATTAAAAGAGAAGAATTCATATGAAACCTAATTTCCATCATTGGCATATGAAATATGAAGTGCTACTTCCACCCTTAATGAATTTTCACCCATGTTTGAAAAGATGAATAGCATGCAACTCCGAAAGGTACCCAGTGTATTACAAAGCCTAAATAGCATCCTTCAAAGAGCAAATGTCCAAAGGGAACATGTGAAGGTCGTCTTGTGGTGATCCTCCAATGCTATAGGAACTTGGTAAAAACATTTTTTAGTCTGCAAGATGGTTATATTTGTTTTTTGCTCTTCCTCACCACCGAGAGTAGAAGAGATGATCATTGGTTGCATATTGTTTTCCCAAACCAAAACATATCTCAAATGTTTTAGGGTCTTTTTAAGTTCAACCAAGTTTGGTTGAATCTCTTTGTAACACACCTTCCCAACCTACATATGTAAGCTGAGTAGAGGTGCCACACTAACCTAATTTTGCTACCAATTTTACTTAGTCAAATTTTAGTTCCGATTTTTACAAAATTTTTGCCATAGTTTCGCCTAAAAATTGAGTCCCAAGTGTCGACAAAACCGGTTTTTTTCTTATTTTTAAAAACATTTTACACAAACCAATGCAAACAAAATCATTCTCAGTACACTCCCAATAAATCCCCCTTGTAACCTCAACTACAACCTGCAAAAAGGATTTACACTTCTAGTACAACATAAAATAAAGGTTTTGTGACAACCCCTATATTTAAATATTACACAGCGGAAGTTATAAAATATTTACATATTTACAAATTCATATACTCAAAACCCAAGTTTTACAACACATAAAATTTATACATGATTGGCAAGTCTGCTCTGATCTTTAAGCTCCCAAAATGGATTCTTCAAGGTCTACTCTCACTAGGTCTTGATGAACTCTCGGGTTCAACTCTATCCACTCTACTACCTGCGCGATTAAACACTATCGCGCTAAGCCAACGGCTTAGTAAGATAAAACATGCTAACGGTGTGCTTTAATGAAATGCAATGCCACATATGTTATTGATAAGATCAACATCATAAATATAAAGTTCACCACACAATTATGCATTTCACAAATCATAGTCATATGAGCATACCACATTTCAACATCTTTTCACATTCAACATTAATCAATCATACTTCATAACCAACATCTCATTTCATTAAACTCATAACATTATTTAGGACATTCATATAACCTTGACACCTATGGGCCCAACAAGTATTTAATACAATATTCAGAGTTCAGAGTTACTGCTTTGGTTCATAGTCACAATAATCACGCCCGTAGGCAAGTGTAACAGACCCAGTCTCTTGGATCATCAACTCAACACATATGAGGAGATCCTCAACCCGGCAAGACTGTTACAAATCATATATCTCATAGTGTAACAGACCCAGTCTCTTGGACCATCAACTCAACACCTATGAGGAGGTCCTCAACCCGGCAAGACTGTTACCTTTCATCATTTCTTAGGCATGCCACCCAAATCCAGAACTCTAAAACTGAATAACATATTAAACAAACAATTCATTTTCATTCTCAATTCTCATCACATTTAGGCAAACATGCCTTCTTTCTTTCAATTACATCATCTTAGCCAATAACAATGGCTTCACATTTCATTTCACAATATAACATCTCATTATTCAAGTATATATATATATATATCTCATCCATGATCACATTATATCTCACATAGCATCATTCATAAATATCAACATTTCATTCCACATTACTCATGAAACACATTACCATTCACAATGCACAACATAAAATTGTTAAATCTCAACAATGCAATTAGGGCAAAGAACAATTGATTATAACATTCATTGATTCAAGTGTGTTTAAAGTGTTTAGGGTTAGGTTTAAGGACCAACCTACCTTTGGAAAACCAAAGCAATGCAAGAAGAACAAAGAATTAAAACCCTAACCATAAATAGTACATTCTGGTTTTAAACTCCATTTTATCCTTATTTTGAAAAATTGTATAAAATAATCTACTTGACTAAAAATTCTAAAATTTTTACAGAATTTAGTTTTGTATCTTAAAATCATCCCTTTAAAATTTCAGATCAAACTGAACACAAAATCTTGGTCAAATAGTTCACCTAACCAGACTGCCCCAATTGCCCTGCATCCTGGCAGCAGTTCTGAACTTTGTGAATTCCATAAATCAAATTCAATCAACGTGGTTCCAAATTATTTTTCTCAAATACTATACTCACTAAGAAACAACATATCCAAAATTCAATTGGATATGATTTTTCTACATTTTATTAAAAATCACGAAATATAGCTGTCCCAGTTAAGGTACCTGCTGGAACAGGTCTAATGAAAATAATCTTTCTAAACTCATAACCATTCCAAAATCGAATCAACATATTTTTCAGTCATTCTAGACTCATAGAGGCACAACATATCAAAAATTCACTTCAAGAAAATTTTTCTAAAATTAATTAAAAATCATACAAGTCACAGCCTTTACTAATCCTAAAACAGAAACAATTTCACTAAACACCAATCTTACTCTTTCATCACCAACACCAACCCAACTTCTCATCTATCAAGCAAAATCAATACTTACAATCATACCATAAGCAACTTAATCATACCACTTCAAAAGAATTGAAGAAATTAGAGAAAAGATCTTACCTTAGTTAAAAACTTCTTAAAGCAACACTTGAACACTTAATCTTTCTTCAATTTAAGCTTGAAATCATCAAAACCATCACTTGTCTCTTTCTTTCTCTTTGGCTATGGAGGGCCGGCCATCAACAAGAAGAAGAAGAAGAAATGATGAAGAAAACACAAGTCAAACCTTCTTTAAATATCCACCATATGATTTTATCCAAGCAATTACCAAAGTGCCCTTATTCACATAATTATCTTTTTGTCTTATATGTGCCCAATTAAGTAATTTACCAATCTCAAATAAATATCTTCTCTTGCCTTGACCAAGCCTTTTGACCACTTTATATGTCATATATATTAACATATACACAACATATAAATTTGTCTCTAAACCCTATTTCTTCCCAAAATACATATACATATACTTTCTCTTCTCAATTTCTTTTCTCTTACAAATTAACACATATATTCAATCCAATATATAACAATAACAGCAACAACAATATGCAAAACTTCTAGGGCATAAATGAGGATATTACACTCTTTTTCATCCACTTTAACAATCTGAAGTCCCCTATCAACAACCTCAACATTTAAGATTAACTTGCACTCCTCAATTTCTGAATTGAAAATTTTAGGCTCTACTTCCAAGGTCATGGCCATCTCAAGCTTATCTTCACTATCTTCTTTGGAGGGCATGTCATAGATTTTAGAAAGTTGCTTACCTTGCTTCTCATCCTTCAATCTACTTGGGAATGGAATTGGCGGCATATAAGGATTTGGAGGCTCATACAATTTTAGTGAGGTTGATGCTTCCAAATTCTCCTCCTCCTTTGATTGACTTGGTTCCTCTATATTGGGTTGTATCTCCTTGCCATTTTCTTCTTGATTAGTACCTGCATCAAAGGAATCACAAACTTTGTTATATATTACCTTTTCACTTCTCAAAATTGTGATTGCATTGGCTTGCTCTAATTAGTTAGGAGATTCCACTTTTTGGTGTACTTGGAGTTGATTTGCCAGTTGCCTAACTTGAGTTTCCACCTTCTTCAATGATACCGCCAAAGACTCAAACCTCTTATTGCTCCCTTCCCGATTTTGTGTGCTAATTTGAATGAAAGCATTTAAATTATCTTCCAATATGGGTTTCTTGAATTGATCTTGATTTTGTTTGCTAATTTAAATAAATGCATTGAAATTATCTTCCAATGTGGGTTTCTTAAGTTGATCTTGATTTGAAAATTATCCTTGAAAGTAAGAACTTCTTTGATAAGGTTGAAAAATTATTGAGGTGGAATTTGCTGCTGATTTTCTCAAGAAAAATTTGGGTAGTTTCTCCAACTTGGATTATAAGGTTTGGAATATGGGTCAATTATACCCCTTGGCTGGAAACTTTCAAAGGCATATGCTTCCTCTTGCCTCTCTTAGTATTGTTGAAAACTAAATGAACACATATTTACACTATGTCCTGCAATGCCACATGCTGGACATACTTCTTGACTAAACATAGGTGCTATTCCTCTTGCATTTAGCATCTTAAGTTGACTTTTTAATTCTGCTAAATACTATGCCATTTTAGAATTAGCATTCACATCATAAACTCCCTTGTGCCTTGAAAACTGCATCCTTATAATAAACACTTAGCAATTCAAACAAAAACACTTTAAACAATTAAACAATTAAAATAAAAGAATCAAACTATTAACAACAATTGCCTTCTCCGGCAACGGGATCGAAAACTTGTTGCGCTCAGTTAATTACTACTACAAAGCGACACTCGCAAGTATACGAGGTTATTGTAGCAATGGTGATCACCCCAAGGTCATCTAACAAGGAAGAAATTATTTTATAATAGTTTGTTTAACAAATAAATTGAAAAGCAAGAGTGTAATATGTTGGAATGGTGAAAAGCAATTTAAATTTAAAAGTAATGTGTGTAATGGTTGTACAAGATTAATTCAAATTCCAAGAATGGTGCCTAGCGTTGTAGATTAATTTAATCAAAGCTTAATTCTCAAATTGTCCATTAATATAACCTTATATTTTAATTTGTTCCTTGAGTTTAATTAGTAATTACCAATTCATTAGTTTTCATATTCATGAATTAACAACAACCAATTGTTTTGAATTTGCAAATTAAAAGAACCCTAGAACTTATATCTCTAATTCATTCTTAGGGTCATTTAACGTGTAATTTCAATATCAAATTTCACCTCTCGGTCCTTCATTCAATATCTAGAGATCAATAGGTAGCTAATCTATCAACCTAACGTTCAATCCAATATAAAAATCTAATAATAATATATATTAATAGAAATATCAAATCAAGTTATTCAATCAAATCTACTACAAACCCTAGGCATGAGCAATTTAGCTCAGCATCATCAATTTAAAATAAACAATCATCTCAATATAAATCAAATCACAATTATACATTGTAATAATAATGTTCATAACAAAATAATAATAATTTAGAAATGAATTAAATGAAAGAATGTAAAAAAAAAACCCCTTTAAAGATGTTAATAGTTGAACTTCTAGTTTTCCTCCTAGCTCCACTTTGAATATGATGATGAACTAACAAGCCTTTTCAATTAATGGCTCTCCTCTTGAAAGATGGAATGGTAACTCTCTCAAGCCCCTAACTCCTCAATCAAGCTTTCTTCAAACCCTAACCTTCACAAGAGCTTTCTCACCCAAATTTATCCAAAAAAATGTTAAGAGTCTTGTCTATGGAAGAAAAAGAAGATGAAGGTGAAGGTGAAGTTCATGGTCTCTCTTAAGACCAAGAACAAGAATATGAACTAAAACTAAGATGATAAAAATGGAGAATGAATGGTCTTTTAATGTTTCCAATGTGTGCCCCCATCACTCTCTCTTCCAATCATGTATTTTTTTTAATTGCCAATTGCTTTTCCAACTCACCTTAATTCCTTTTGTCCCCTCCTTTTTCCTTTTTTAAATCTTTCATTCCATAAAATAAGTCACCTATTACATCTTTTATTATTTCTTTTCAAAAGAAAATGCATGTTGTCTCCCACTTGTCCCTTAACTCGTGTAAAAAAATTCAAAGCTATCACATGAGACATGGCCAAGTCATAAGTGACTTGGCCGTGTCACTCATTCTTCCTGGGACACGACCATGGCTTGAGGCTGTATCCATGGATGCCCAATATTTCTTCTTCTTTTCCAGGTGTGACACAGCCAAGGCACTGGCTGTGTCATGTGACACGACTAGTGGTTTGGCCTTGTCTTCTCCTTGTGTTCACCTCTGCCATTTTCTTTCTCTTTTTCTTGTTTTGTTCAATTGGTGAGACACAGCCAAGACCTTGGCCATGTCTTGTGACATGGCTAGTGGCTTGGCCTTGTCTCTTAAATGTATTCTCTCCTGTCTCTCTTCTTGCTCTTCTTTTTGCTTTGTTCTTGAAGTGAGACATGGCCAAGACCTTGGCCATGTCATGAGACATGGCCAATGGCTTGACCGTGTCTCTTGAATGTGTTAGTCTCTGCCCAAATTCTCTTAGGGACATGGCCGAACCAATCTTACCTGGCTGTGTCTTGTGAGTGTGTCATGCTTCATTGTCTTGGATGAAGGGACACAGCCAAGCCATGAAGTGTCTTGGCCATGTCTCACACTTTCCACCTCATTAATCCATCAAATTGAATTAAAGCTCCATTGTTTTGTTCTTCAACCTGGATCAAATACTTCAAATAAACTTAAGAACAAATTTAAAGAAACATCAATCTAAAGCCAATAAAAATACCCTAAAAATACAAACACAATTGATCAAAACAAATAGCCATTAGCTGTGTCTCTTGAATGTGTAAGTCTCTACCCAAATTCTCTTATGGACATGGCCAAGCCAATCTGACCTAGCTATGTCTTGTGGGTGTGTCATGCTTGGATGAAGGGACACGACCAAGCCATGAAGTGTCTTGGTTGTGTCTAATGCTTTCCAGCTCATGAATCCATCAAATTGAATTAAAGCTCCATTGTTTTGTTCTTCAACCTGGATCAAATACTTCAAACAAACTTAAGCACAAATTTAAAGAAACATCAATCAAAAGCCATTAAAATTACCCAAAAAATACATACACAAATGATTAAAACAAAACTCTAATTCCACATATTCATTCCCAAAGCCCTAACTTCACCAATAGTGCTCTCAACCAATCAAACACTTCATTACTATAAATTTTAACCATTTAAAAAACTTTCTCACACTAGCCAACTTACACATACCATTGATAATGAAAGAAAGCTAATTTAAATTAAAGAATATTTACTTGAATCCTTATTATACCTTCTAAATCAACTTTTTTTCCCTTGATTTTTTTATAATATTAAATGTATATGTTGGTGTAAGATTTCTTCTCTCTCTCTCTAGTGATGGCAGAACAAAAGAAGAAGAAGAAGAAGAAGAAGAAGAAGAAGAAGAAGAAGAAGAAGAAGAACTTTTAATTTCCTTCTTCCAACTACATACACACACATATATAATTATAAATATTTAACAATTAATTAATTATTATTTATTTTAATTTCTTTTAATTCCCACCACACATTTTCTTTGTTCTTTTGACTTTATTTTCTTATTTATTATTATTTATTATTATTATCATCGTCGTCGTCGTCGTCTTTGAACCACCATTTGTATATTTAATATATATGTTATGTATATTTTCATATATATGTATATGTCATGTATTTTTAGGTATATAATATATAACTAATGTTTATAATAAGTATATATTAGATATATACTATGCATAAACTATGTATATCCAGTGTATATCTTGTGTATATATTAGGTACATACTATATATATATATCTCCTCCATCACTCTAACTACCCTTTATATTAATTATTTTAATTTTTTTTAAAATCACGGGTGTACCATCCGTATTTTATAAAAATAAATTAAATAAATAATTTAAATAAAATTTTGAAGAATTTTAAGTGAAACAGTAAAGTGTATATGTGAAATATATATAATATATATAACATATACAAAAGTCAACATTTTAAATAGTAAAGTCAAAAGTCAAATGGAAAAATTATAATTATACTTTGTAAAGTTAAAATTAATTAAATAATTTAAAAATAAATTATGGATGGAAGAGGTAAATTATGATTTTTTTAAATAAATAAATAAATAAAAATATATTAAAATAATATATATATATGGTCTTAATTTAAATGGAAAGAAAGAGAAAATTAAAAGTTAAAATCTTCTTCTTCTTCTTCTTAGGGAGGCTGAACCTCCATTAGAGGGCAAGGATCAAAAATTGAAGACATTTCAAGGATTTAAGTAGAGTTTTGGAAGTTTCTTCATCAATTGGTAAGCTTCTTTACCAATTTTGCAAGTTCTTTGGGAAAGTATGAATATGTGGATTTTGAGGTTTTGTTGTAGCATGATTTAATAGCTTGAATGGGTATGTATGATGCTATTTTTATTAGTTATTAATGATTCTTAAGTTGGATTGGAAAAAAGATTAAGTTTAAGTGGAGTTTGGATGAAGAACATGTTTTAGGGTTATTTGTAAATTGGAATTTTAAAATTCATGTGTTTTAATTGTGCAAATAGATTCCGTAGATGTTGTTTTTATGCATAAACAAGGATTCCTTAGTTAAATGATGGATTTAATTAAGTTTGGTTACAGATTGTATAAGGCAGTATTGAATTTAGTGTTTTGGAAGGGAATTTTCAAAGTATAGTTGTTTGTTTTATTTTAATGAATAAACTATGTTATTAAATGATATAAATGATGAAAATAATCTTGGATTAACATATGGAATGGGATGGAATGAAGAATTGGAAATGGAGAGGTTATGGCACATTTTAGGATTTTAATAAAGAGTATGCATTTATTTAATTTGATTGGTTAAAACATGTTGTAATATGTTTTTACTGATATAAATAAACTTAAAACACCAATTAAAATGAAATTCCAATATTAAAGTTAGGAAAGGCATATTTTGGGATATTTGTTGGAGTGAGATTTAATTAGGGTTTCATATTTGAAATGCCTTGAAATGTGATTCTAAATGATTGCATTTGATCACATTTTGTATAGGCATTAGAAGGAAGTGTTTTGCCCAACCTTAGTGTTGAAGGGCAATTTGGAAGTGAAGGTTGGGGAGTGATCTTTAACTTGTATTTGAGTGTTAATTGAGCTATGTACAAACTTTTCATAAATTAGTTATATTTGCATTACATTTGGCCTAACAAAATTTAGATGAAAAATGTGTTAAGCTACTTGGCATCTTGAACATTCATGTACATTGTGTTATAACATGTGAATTGATGAATATGCATTATGTGCATTATGTAAAGCCATTGTTAATGGCTAAAATGAATGAAATGTGATTTATATGAATTATGTGAGAATGACCCCAAAATATTTGGGTATTATGATTATAATGTGTAATGAAATATATTGTGATAGAGTGATGAGATATGATGAAATAAATTGATTTGACATTGCTTTGAATGAGAAAAATGAGAAAATGAGGCAATGTGATAAGAAAAAATTGATTTTGAAAAATATGTATTATTTGTGTGCCTAATATGTTATTCAAATTTCAGAGTTGTGTTTGGCGGCATGCTTGTGAGATTATCCTCATCATTTGCCTTCAGGGCTAGACGTTGGGCATCACTGATATATAATTTGCCTTCAGGCTAGATGCTGGGCATTACTATGATTTGCCTTCGGGCTAGACGCTGGGCGTCACTTGCTTTCGGGCTAGACATTAAGTGTCAATATGGACCAAAATAGTAACTCTGAGATTTGAATAATATATTAGATTATTTGGGTCCATGCTTGTGTATGTGTTAATGTGAAGTATAAAAATATTAAAGATTGTATTTTAAAGTAGAATTGTATGCCACATTGTGAAATACCATGCAATAGCATCATGCATTATTATTATATTAAAGATTTATTATTATCAAAGTTTGTACCACTAGGCTTTTAGCTTATCGTGATTGTAATTCATTGCGCAGGTGACAAGGTTGATCCGGTAGTTTCAGAGTGTTCTTCTAGACCTGGTTGAGTCTAGACTTGAGGTTGATTTGAGGAGATTTTGCTGCTTCAAGATCAAGCCAGTTGCCAGCATGTATACATTTTATGCTATAGTATTTTTAATTGCTATGTATATTATGTTTATGTTGTTGGAGTATATATTGTAAATTATAAAGAATATTTTGGATAAATTGTATAATGTGGGATTGTGTATATGTGTTTTGATTTATATATGTATATGTATAAATGTTTTGGGAAAATATGGAGAAATTGAGAAGTTGAGATGAAATGTTGATTTGTTTTTATTAGGAGTGTTTTTTTATACAGGTTGAGTGTTGTTGAATTTTTGAGATGTCCAATTTATAGATAAAACTTTGTCTAATTTTTTCCAGAGATTTTTATATAAAATACTTATTTTGGATACCTATAATTAACAAAGAATATTTTATTTACCATTTAAATATATATTTTTAAGTTTTTGGGATTTTAAATTGGGCATATGAAAATTTTTATTAAACCAGGTTGTGACATTCTTATACTGTATATGTGTATCTTACATATATTGGATATATGTATTATACATATATAAGGTGTAACAATATTATATTTATTTTGGTATCAGAGCCTATGTTTGAGGTTCTCGACCTAGGTGGGTTGTTAGAGAGAGAGAAAACAAGGATTTTAAATATGGTTTTAAATTGTGATACATGCATTGGCACTGGCATTATATCTGATCCTTGATATGAAAATTTATGTTGTATTTATAGATATAGGTAGTCATGGAGTCTAGGACGCACCAGCCTACAGAGGGTAGTTCATAGAGTGTAGTTCCTGATGAGGGAAGAGTTGGAGCTAGTGCTAAGATTGTTGGAGAGACATCTGTATCTGTGCCAGTTAGACCAGTAGCTGAGGAGGTTCCACCGGGCTGGGTACGAAATAAGGTGGAGTTATTGAGATAGGCTCCGGTTAAGCAAATGCAGCCACACCAGCAGATGCCGACTAGGAAGTATGACAAGCCAAGGAAGTTTGGAGCCACAGATTTTGTCTGCACTACAGACCCGACTATAACAGAGTAGTGGCTAGACAGGGTTCAGAGAGTGTTCATGCAATTGCAGGCTAGTCTGGAGGAGAAGTTTGATTATGCTAGATCTATTCTGTAGGAAGAAGCCTATGAGTGGTGGAAGATGGTTCCCCATGGAACAACTGATCCACCAGTGCTGACATATGCCAATTTCCTACGAGAATTTGAGAAGTATACTCCCATAGAGTATAAGGTTGCTAAGAAGATGGAGTTCCTGAGTTTGAGGAAAAAGACGAGTATAGTGACTGAGTATGAGATACAATTTATCCCGTTGAGTCAGTATAAAGGGGGATTTTATCAGATGAGGTTGATAGATGTCGGAAGTTCAAGGAGGGTCTGAGACCATCTATTATGTGTCTTGTGGCAGGCTCTCCGTATGAGAATTTCTTTAAGTTGGTTGCAGCTACCAGAGTAGATGAGAGTAGAGCTAGGAGACTGTAGGGTAAGATAGAGTCTTCATCATTGAAAAGAGGTCGAAGGAGATATCCTCAAAGGTTTAGTAGGAGCCGGGGGTAGCCTAGTATTTTTTTATTCATGAAGGGTATGATAAATTCTTTAAAAAAATGTGAGAGAGATGTCACATTGGAAATGTGACTAAGATTTATGTGATGTGTTATAAAAAAATATATAATAAGAAAATTATTTAAGAGAAGGGCGGTTTTAAAAAAAAGATGTTAATTATGTTGTGGTCAGAGTGTATATATATGTTGAGTTGATCAATAACCTAAGTCATGTCAAAAGAATGAGAAATGATAATATTCTCTGAAATATGATAAGTGTTAAATTTGTATAGATTGTAAGTAAAATAGGAATTGAGTATAATTGTATGATTATGTGTATACATGTATATGTGTATAATAAGAGATTGTAAGGAAAAAAGGAAGTATAATGAATGAAAATTTTTATAAGAAATAGATTAGAAATGGAGTAATAAATGGAAATTGTGTAAAATTTGCATATGAACGATTGTGTATATGTAAGAGATGTTAATGATAATATTGTTAAGACATGAGTTAGGCTAATGATGATCAAGTGATCAAGAGTAAATTGCTTTGAAATAGAGTTGAAATGTGTTAACTCTTTGTGTAGCAAAAGTTTAGAGAATGAATATGTGATCTGTGCGATACGAACTTAGCATTGTGATTGAAAATGTTTGGAGAAGAATGATAGAAGGGTAGTATTGATTTATAAGCCATAGGCATGACTATTTATATGCCATGGCCGTATAATTTGTTTAGTATATTGGCCAGTTAGTTTTGTTATCCACGGGCATGGGCCTGAGATGACATGACCGTAGGATAGTTTTGGTGAGGTTGATAGTTATTTGTGAGGATGATGATGAGTAGTTGGAATTAAAGAGTAAGAGTTTGGTATAAATGAGATGGGAATTAAGTAAATTGATACATGGATGATTGTACAAATAAATTATATAATGATTATTATTATGATATATTGGAGTCATATAAGTGTTGAATTAATGGGTGAATTATGAATATAAACTAAGATGATGGTTAAGGGTGTTGTAGTATTGATTTTGGAATGATTGTGTCCATATGGTTGAGAATTCAAAATGCAGAACTTTTGCCTGACACGGCCAGTGACACGGCTATGTCGTTGGGCGTGTCAACGGTGATGAGTTTAACGATTGATGACCGACCATTAATACGGCCATGTCTCTGGGCGTGTCATAGCTATTGTGAGATTAGATAATTGACACGGCCATGAACACACCCATGTTATTGGGTGTGTCAATGTTTCTGTGAGGCAGAATGAATTACACGGGCAGTGACATGCCCATGTCATTGGACGTGTCAATGCTTCTGATTGAATGAGTTAAGGACACGGTCATCAACACACCTGTAACACCCCTTCCGGACCTATGAATAAGCCGAGGAGGAATGCTATATCGGAATACGAGCTCTGGTTATGTCAGCTTACTTAATGTTCATTATAAAAATTTTCCAAAAATTTTGACGGAGTCTCCCTTAAAATTCTAGGTCCCAAGTGTCGACAAAACTGATTTTTCTTATTTTTGAAAAACATTTTGTTTCACAATTCAAATCAAGCACACTCCCAATAATTCACCCTTATAACCTCAACTACAATCCTGCAAGAAGAATTCACACTTCTATATTCACAACCCAACTCAATTTAAAACCATATAGTTATTATACATTACTAGATTTACATGCTACATCAAGTTATCTCTTTGTATTGTTCAAATAAGTACATGCCAGTTTCTAATACCAAAATACAAAATGAAGAGCACCACCTAAGTTTGTTGATGATCGACAGATCGCAGGACTCCTTTGCTCGCTACTGGCTCCTTGCTAATAGCCTACGAGTTTAGAAGAAACTAAACTCACTAAGCATTGCTTAGTGGGTACTTTAACTAATTACGGAAAATAAATAATAAAAGCATAATGCACTTTTAAAAGCAATGAGTCGTATTGAAAAATAATATCACAGTAAAAACAATCCATACATGTCATATATTCAGTTATTATCATTTTATCAGTCGCTCCACAAGGTAATTTGGTAGACTAACGTATGGTAAGGAACTAACTGAAACAACTGTATATATATTCTGTGGCTGTGGCCCTAAAAAATTGTGTACCAAGCCTTGTGAAATCTGTGGCCGAAGCCCTCGGACCGGAGTCCTATATAACTCGGGCGATTGCCCTATATTAGTCGAACCGAAGTCCTATATAGCTTGGGTCGTCACCCTATATAACTCGGATCGAAGTCCTATATTAAAGCAGCACTGCATATAGTATGATATATCATATCCTTACCCTACTCAGTACTATCCCAGATACCCAGTGGAGCCAAAATTTTCATGTTGTTTCTTAATCGAATATGCATTATACAATTATCGACTTATGTTTCTTATATTATTTCAACGTGAAATATCATATTTTGTCATTTTAATAACATATTATGCTCATTTATATGCATAAGGAATCAATTGGATTACTTTTGAAAAATGACCAAATGAATATTAGCAAAATGACTATATGAATAGTAAATTCTGGTTTTGGACTCAACTTGATCCTTATTTTGAAAAATTGTATAAAATAATCTACTTGACTAAAAATTCTAAAATTTTTACAGAATTTAGTTTTACATCTTACAATCATTCCTTTAAAATTTCAGATCAAACAGGACACAAAATCTTGGTCAAGTAGTTCACCCAACCAGACTGCTCCAGTTGCCCTGCATCCTGGCAGCAGTTCTGAATTTTGTGAATTCCGTAAATTAAATTCAATCAATGTGGTTCCAAATTATTTTTCTCAAATAATAGACTCGCTAAAAAACAACATATCCAAAATTCAATTGAAAATTATTTTTCTAAAGTTTATTAAAAATCCGGAAACATGGCTGTCTCAGTTAAGGTACCTCCTAGAGCAGGTCTAACAGAAATAATTTTTCCATAATCATAACCATTCCGAATTCAACTCAAAATATTTTTCAGTCATTCTATACGCATTGAGTCACAACATATCAAAAATTCACTTCAAGAACAATTTTCTATATTTAATTAAAAATCATACAAGTCACAGCATTTCACTAATTCTAAAACAGAAAAATTTCAAGAAAATGAACAAACAATTAGTTAAAGTACCAAACCTTGCTTTTCCTTGCTCTTCTTGTATATTTCACTTCCTTTCCTCTCTAATCTCCTTGATTTCCTATGAATTTAACATGTCACATATGTAAGAACAAACCTTAGATATGAACATGATGCTACCTTATGATTTTCTAACAATCCTTTACTTATTCTTACTAATAATCACCATTTTCATCATTTCCTTTAAGTAGTTTATCATTTTTCACCATAATCATCAACTTACTAATACTTTTCCAACATGAACATAATATCAAATCTTCCTAAACATAGCCTAATACCTAATTCTAATGAAAGAATAAGACTTAGGATGGTATCTTACCTTATTTCATATTGAATTTCACTTGAAAAATGGCTTAGACTTGAAAATTTTCTCCTTGAAAATGGAAGGGATGGGGGAGCACGACCTAAGGACGAAGAAAAGTGGTGATGGTGGTGTTTTTTTGATCCTTTACTTGTGTTTGGAAGACCAAAATTAGTTGTTTATAATTTAATTTCCATTTAATTAATTTGTTTATTTTCAATGGCCATGATTTGTCCAACCCATTTGGACTTAATGGCTAGGATTTGGCCACTTGAAAGTGGCTTTTTGTTCTTTTAAATTTTGCCCCCAAAGTTATATTTAATTACAAAATCGCCCCTACGGTGGAAATGTCCAAAATGCCCTTGTCGGAAAATCGCCCGTAACTTACAAACCGTGCGTTATCAAGAAAAATCGTGCGCCACCATTACAACCCGATTAATCTCGAGAACACATTTATGGCATCCGTTAGGGTCACTATTAAGAATCGACACAAATTTTTGGAAAATTACTCTTAGGTCATCGGCCTTTCGAAAAATTACCTTTAGGTCTCGCCGACTTCACGGGCCTCCTTTGCACACCGATTTTGTTTTTGACTATCTCGAGCCTCTATTTGACCACTTATTTATGTCCTTCTTGCCTAATACTCGACTACCTAAACTTTGGGATGTGACAACACCCGTGTTGTTGGGCGTGTCATTTGAGAATAACTCTTTTTGTTATTTTTCATTTGTAATTCCTATTTAAATGATTTTAATGTTAAGAATGCCTTAGAATGTGATACTAAATGGTTGTTTATGATCACATTTGGTATAGGCATTGAGAGAGAGTAGTTTGCCCAACCTTAGTGTTGGAAGGCAACTTGGAAGAGAAGGTTAGAGGATGTTTAAAATCTTATTTTGGAGTGTTTCATAAGTAAGTACAAACTTTGAATGATTGCATACATTTACATGACATTGGGACTTAACACATTTGGTTGAAAAAATGTGTTAAGTTACTTAATATATTGTTGATGAATGAGAAATATGTTATGAAATGCATACTGTGAATTATGTTGATGTATCAAAGTAATGTGTTGTAATTGAAAAGAAATATGGAATAATGTGCTGAGATGGGTGAAAATATAATGTAATAAATTGATATTGATATAAAAGAGAAAAGTGAGAAAAAGATGATATAATAAGGCAATGTGCCTAGTTTGATTATGAGAAAATAAGAAAGGATTTGAAAATAGAATTATGAAAGGATTTGATAATGAGAAATATGAATAAATTGTGTACCTAGTATATTATTCAATTTTAAGAGTTCTAGTTTGACAGCATGCCTATGAATTGCTGGGCAAGTGAAAAGACCGGGTTGTAAGCCTCAAAAACAAATCCTTCAAGCTAGATTAAGTGAAAAAGACCGGGTCGTAAGCTCAGATCTAGTTGGATTATCCATGGATATATTACCTACGGGGCTAGACACAATGTGTCATTATGGACCAAAGCAGTAACTCTGAAATTTGAATAGCATATTAGATCCTTTTTGGCCCATGCTTTTGTTTGCTTCTATGTGAAATAATTGAGCAATATAATAAGATATAATGTTATGAGATATATGATGGTGATCATGGAATGATATGATCATTACATAAGCAAATTACTGAAAAGGAATGTAGCTTAAGAAAATATGCTAAATGATGAGAAAGGAATTGTTGAAAGACTTGAGCAGAGCTAAGTCTTGATACTGAAAATGAGATTATGAAAATATAATGTGATGTGTAATATGTATATGGATGTGGAAATTGTGTGTATTATTTCATGAATACTATGATAAGCCATCGAATTGTGACTAATGTTAAAGGTATATATAAATTATGAAATTAGTGAAAAGATATGAAAAGTGCATTGAAGATGGAAAACATGATAAGAATATGATGATAAATGATGTTAATATGTGAGGATGAATTTCTGTATTGTATGTATATAATATTTATTTGTACTACTAAGCTTTCGAGCTTAGCGCGGTTTTGTAAATCGCGCAGATGAGTAGATGGTTGATCTGAGAGTCAAACCGTTATGCCACAAGAAGAGTATGAGTATTTCGAAACCAACTAGAAGGTGGTGCATAAATGTACAATTTTATTAAGTTGTATTTTGTTAAATATTATATGTACATAAGTGAATTTCAGAAAAGACAATGTAATATATATATATATATGTAATATAATCAAAAGCATAATGGTTTTGTAAATGTTCTTTAATTAAATAAAAATGTATTATTGTTATTAAAATAAGGTAAGGCATTTAAATAATACTGAAATGTGACATCCTTATATTTTATATACGTATTGTATGTATACAGGGTATATGTATAGTACTTATATAGAGTATATGGGTGTTACAATTATTTTGGTATCAGAGCTTAGGTTTGAGATTCTCAGCCTAAGGAGATTTAAAAAAAAGAAAGAGATGGAAATTTCTAAATATATATATATATATATGAAACTTGTGATACATGCATATGCATTAACATCTAGGTTGGTCTCAGATGTGGCATTATGTGATTTGTGATGTGATATATTTGAATTACATGAGTTGGATGATACTGTGTGAATGAGGCTTTACATGAAAGTTAAGCTAGAGAAAGAAATGATATGGAAAAAAAAATTTGTATAAGTTTAATTGATAAATTAAAGAATTGGAGTTTACTTAAGTAAAACTAATTTCGAAACTATTGATTATTGAAATGTGTCTGTGAAATAGGTTATAAGAGAATGTATATGAGAATAATGTTGGAAATGGGTTAAAAAATCATCAAGATTTAAGTAAGTACCTCTTCTCTAAAGTTTGGTTCTCTTTCTAATAAAGACTATGTTTGGATTTCTAGAGAGAGGAAATATTGTTTGATTGTGAAAATGGGTAGATATAATATTAAAATGAAGAGAGTATGGGGGAAAATTGGGTTGGTTGATTGATATGGACAAGGTGTGAAAATTTAGGGTTTAGTTATGTAAAGTTAATTATTTTTTTTAGAAATAGATGATGTTGGTTAATGTGAGGAGATATAATAGTGTTGTTTTAATGCAAATATTGTGATTTTAATGTTAGAAATGTGATATGTTTGAGTGTTGTTAAAGCTCATGTTAGTGGTGGTAATATGTGAAATTTGGATTTTTAAAATGAGCTTTCATAATTGTGAAAATGATGTGTTTTGATGTTATATTATTATATAAATAATGTTTTTAAAGTTAAATATTAAAAAAAATGATGAGATTAGTAGATTGAAGTTTAAGTAAAGTAGTAAGTTGAGAGTTCGGAGTTTTAATGGAATTTTAATGAGGATTACTTAGATACTGATAGTTTAATGTATATTAAGAATATGAGTTATTCTGAATGAATAATATTGCCTATGAAAGTATCATGTAATGTGTAATGTGGTTGATAATATAAAAAATTTGTTATGAAATAAAGGGAAATGATTTAGCAAGTGAAAATGAGCTACTTTAGGTAATTGGATTGAAAATGATGAAAATGGATATGAAGGGTATGATAAATGCTTAAAAAAATGTGAGAGAGATGTCACATTGAAAATGTGACTCAGATTTATGTGATGTGTTATAAAAAATATATATAATAAGAAAATTATTTAAGAGAAGGGCAATTTAAAAAAAAAAGATGTTAATTATGTTGTGGTCAGAGTGTATATAAATGTTGAGTTGATGAATAGCCTAAGCCACGTCAAAAGAATGAGAAATGATAATATTCTCTGAAATATTATAAATGTTAAATTTGTATAGATTGCATGTAAAAAAATAATTGAGTATAATTGTATGATTATGTGTATACATGTATGTGTATAATAAGAGATTGTAAGGAAAAAAGGAAGTATAATGAATGAAAATTTTTATAAGAAATAGATTAGAAATGGAGTAATAAATGGAAATTTTGTAAAATTTGCATATGAATGAATGTGTATATGTAAGAGATGTTAATGATAATTGTAGACCCTTAATTTTTGACCCAATCCGATCCAACATGCTTTATTTAGTCCAAAATGATTTTCGTTGTCTAATTGGTCCAAAATAATTTTAACTAAATAGTTTTTGGTTTATTATCTAATTTTTATTAATAAAAAATAAAAATAAACAAATCAAAATCAAAAAATCAAAATCAAAATCAAAATCAAAATCAAAATCAAAATCAAAATCGAAAAAAATCGGCAGCAAAAAACAGTCACACGGGCCCGAGGGGGTTTTGCTCCGCAGGAAAATCCTGCGGGCAAAACCTTCGCCCGCAGGAATTTCCTGCGGGCAAAATAACTTCCTGCAAGCTGGCACGCCACGGGCCCACTGCCACAGTTTTCGTCAGCGCAAAATTTTTTGACCCAATTTTTTAAAACCTAATCCAATTAGGTTTTAATTTCTTTTTTTTATTAATATTAATTTCCGTGTGGAATTAGGAAGAAATAACCTAAAAACCACTATAAATAAGAATCAATTAAACCAAATTAGTGGAGGAGGAAAAAAAATTTACACAGTGAGTATAGGATTTGAAACCAAATCAAGGAAGGAAAAGCAATAAATCAATTCAATTGATTTTTAAAGGGAGGAGCACCACGAATTAAGCAATTCAAAGGGAACAAAGGCTTGTCTTTGAAGCTAGTTCATCCAAGAAGAATTATTTTTGGAAGAATCAACAAAAGAAGGTAAGTGATTTTCCTTAATTAATTTATGTTACACAGTAGCTAAGTTATGGAATTAGGGTTTTTTAAATCAAAAACTTTAGAACTTTAATTCAATTCTTCCAAAGTTAAAACACTAAAACGTGACATTCTTTTCTAAAAAGACTTAAAATTGTTATTTTTTCTTCTTAAAAATCTTAAAACACTAATTGAACATATTTTTCAACAAAACCAAAATCAAATTCTGTTTCTTTTAAGATTTTAAAGTAGGTTCTATTTCATTCAAAAAGCCTTAAAAAACATCTTTTCTACTTATAAAAACTTCAATCCATGTGTTTAAATTCATAAAACTTCATAAATCATCAAATTGCTTTTTTAAAAACCCTAAAAATTCTTTTACCCGAGAACCCTAATTTTAAAGCCTAAAATTCAAAATTCAACTTTTAAACCTAAAATAATGAACCCTAATCCTTTTAAAACCTTAAACCTTAATTTTTATGAAACATAATCCTTTTAAAACATTAAAAACATAAAAAAACATAAAAACTCAAAAATTACACAGTAGCTTAAATCACTATTTAAAATCGTGAATAAATTAAAGTATTTTAAGGTATTTAAAACCCTAGTTTCATGAGTTCATCATTCAAACCA
This sequence comes from Garcia nutans, assembly GCA_947685225.1. Lineage (NCBI taxonomy): Eukaryota > Viridiplantae > Streptophyta > Magnoliopsida > Malpighiales > Euphorbiaceae > Garcia > Garcia nutans. The sequence continues at coordinate 46,793,280 of CANTUV010000035.1, forward strand.
TAATTTGGTTAATCAAAGAGTCTCACCAATCTTTTAAAACATAAAACCCTAATCTATTTTAATTCCATAAAAAGTCACAGTAGCTATAATTGAACTTTTATTTGCTTTATTCAATTCCATATTTATTTATACCTTGATTTATCTCTTATGCTTTAATCTATTTAATTTCAATACTTGATTTATTTAATTTATCATGGATGGATGTTTATTTTATTGATATTTAAATACTTTTGATGAATGATTTATTTATGATGAATGATTATTTACTTTTATCAATCAATTTAGATTCCCAAAAGTTGTAAGAGGTATGTTTCCACTTGGTGGGTACCTCATTAGTTAAACATCATGTAATTTAATTTGATTTTCTATTTTAGAACCTTTGTAAAGGGCATATTTCTACCTTTTGGTGGGTGTCCTATCTAGGCATGTGATGTAAGGACATATTTCCATCCTTGGATGGGTGTCCATTTATTTGTTTTGTTTTGTTTGGACATTGCTTTGATTTTAATATAATGATGCTTTCTTTTTATTGTGTGTAGTATGGATAATGTTATTATACTTAGGAATTTTATAATATTAAGACCTGTAAAGGAGGCCGGTTTCAATGAACCGGGCGTTATGGGGGTGCTGGGCCATTTCTCACCTTCCTCACACGTACCCAACTTTCCGAACCCATTAAGGGGTTGGGGATTCCTTAGGAATCGAGTCATCCACCCCTTTCTTTTTTCCCAGCCCGTCCGGGTGGCGACCCCATTTTCTTCGGACTTAGGTCCGTGTTCTCTAAGGCCCCGAGCCTAAACAGTGCCGAAGTCGCAAGAACCATTCCACCCGGAGTGGTGGCAAAAATCTCCGCTCACAGTGGCGACTCCACTGGGGATAAGAGAAGTTGATTCCGTTGGTCTTTATATTATTATATTCTTTCTTATAATGATTTTATCCATTGCATCATATTAGTTTGCATCGTGTGCGTGAGTTAGGATGCCCGTGTTACCCGTGTTATGTTCTGTAAGGGATACCATACTTTCACTCAAGGTATGGAGATCGAGCATGGCACAACCACCCATAGCCTCGTACCATTTGGTATATACTTGCTATGGGAACCTAAGCCTTTTAACCCAAAGACTAAAGCTCATGTAATTGGCCTAGTTACTTTCCTTAGGGTTTTACCCCAAATGCATGTTGTTTGACTATGGATAATTTATCTTGGTTTAAATCATGGCTTATTTGGTTTGTTCTTTTTCTAATATGACCCAAGTACATTTGCAAGCTCAAAATAAATTTTTTCTTTAAAATCCAAAAGACCAAAACTATTTTCAAAACTTTTTAAGATGGTCTTTGGACATAAGACTCTTCTAAAAATAAATCAAAAATCCTTTGGCTCATGGCCCAAATACTATGCCCAAAATCCAATTTTCTAAAATCTTTTACAATGGGCTTAGAAATAAAACTATTTTCACCCAACCTTTTCTCATAAAAAGCTTGCAAAAATATTTAGGTCAAATATGAAATACCAAAAATCAATTGTGGGCCTAGTTTACACTAAGAATAAATTAACTATGGGCTTGTTTTTGGCATGAATCATTAGTTACCTTTTTCAAGTGAGAAATCTATCTATGATAAAACTCTTAATTTTGTTTTAATCCAATATAGCATAAAAACTACTTTAGTTGGTTGAATGGATTAAAACCTAATTAATGGGAATTATCATGGATTGATTTCCATTTTCGAAAACATAACTATTGGTTGAAACGTCCGAGGGAATTATTTGAAAGCAAGGTACCCCATGTTGTTATTTTGTTAATCATATACCTAGGAAAAGAGACTCGCCATTCGTGTGTAGATGTTATAAGGTTGGAAGGAACGTCCTAATTTGTCCTTGTTTGTCTATTGTTTGTGCATACATGCATACATGCATACATTTGCATCTCATATCATTAATCCTCTCTGGCTCACAGCCCTGGATTATGATAGTTCAAAAGCTTACAATCCGACTACACCGGAGATGAGATATCTAGCAACGACTCAATCACTTGCTCACCAAGAACAATGGAGCCCGAACAAATTCAAAGAATGGTGGATGAAGCCCTCAATGCCAAGATGGAAGAAATAAAAGAGGCCCTAGCTAAGACCATGAGGAACCAATTGACTGCAATCTTACAGAATCATGTCGAGGCTTCTGCTAGCACTAAGAAGCCAAAGGACAAAGGGAAGACTAAAGTTAGTGAAGTAGCTTTTGATGATGATAAGGTGATCATTGATGATGATGACTGGGCTCAATACTACCAAAATCTTTAAGACAAAAAAAGAACAAAAGGTTGTTGAGAAGGCAACTATTGAAAAGACCGAGACATCTGATGTTGAAAAGATGATTGCTGATTTAGAAAAGAAATTTGAGAAGAAATTGAAAACCGAAGAGGTGTCCGAGATCGACAAATTGTTTGAGCTAGATGAAGAAGTCCCGTACAAGTTCAAGATGCCATCTTTTGCTAAGTACAATGGCACCAGAAATCCTCATCTCCATGTGAAGCAATATATCACCGCCATGCAATCTGCCCGAGCTACTAAGGCTCAAACCTTAAGGTACTTTATGCTCTCATTAGATCCTATTGTTCAGAATTGGTTCAATACATTAGATGAGGGAACACAAAAGAGTTGGGATCTACTTTACAAAGTCTTCATCCAACAATATGGATATAATGTTGAGTTGGAAGTTACCTTAATGGAAGTAGAGTCCATTAGGCAAAGGCCGAATGAAAATTTTGTGGACTATGTGAAGAGATGGAGAAATAAGGCCGCTTTACTCAAGAAGAGGCCCGATGAATCTGATCAAATAAGGATGATCGTGAGAGGCGTCCTGCCCAATCTCCATGAAAGAATGTGTCATACACTCATCTGTGACTTCAAAGATCTTCTCCAAGATGGTTTACAAATTGAAGAGTGGGAAAGGGAGAAGAATCGCTTTTCAATAAAAAGGAATGAGAAAGGGAACTACCAGTCGGGCAATCAAAGCACACAAAAAGAAGTTGATGTTAATACAACTGGTCAAGCAAATAGAAGGCAATTTTTAGATCTGGGGAAGCCTTTGTCTTGGGTCTTCGTTAAGCTACAAAAGAAAGGGTTGTTACAACCATTGGCTCCTCGACCTTTACCTAGTCCATTACCCCCAAAATTTGATACTAAGGCTTTTTGTCAATTTCATCAGACTCAAGGACATGAGATTGATAGGTGTACCCGATTAAGGCATGAGATTCAGAATTTAATTGATAGTGGCAAGCTACCCGAGCCGGATAAGCCCAACACCAAAGACAATCCATTACCAAGGTTTAATAGAGTACCTCCACCAGCAACCTTCATGGTGGGAAAAAGATTGGAAGAAGATTTTGTTTTATCATCCTTTCAAGATGGAGATATTGAATATATGAAGGGAAAAGAAGCCTAACTCAATGACTTTTCTTAGCTTGAATGTTGCTTTTCAATCTTACTTTCTTTAATATTTTGGAACTATTGTGTTTTTCAAATTTAAATTTGTTTGAATAAATTATTTTTATCATAAATTTTTATTGGTCTTTCTTCATTTTGATGCTCAACTAATGAGGAATTTAGCTTGATGTTTATAAATTATGTGTCTAGGCATCATGACTCGAATGACTTTACTAGATGAGGGAATTACTCTATAGCATTGAGTTGTGTATGCTTACTTAGAGAGGGCTCCTGCATAATTACCTTTGTCTAGGTCCTAGTTAGTCTTAGAACATGCTTTGACAAACTTTCGAGGCGAAATTGAACTCTGCTTATTTAAGGGAGAGATGATCTAGGCATTGTTTGATTAGCCAACAACTAGTATCCACCCAATTAAATATTAATCCCTAGTTGTCCCTTTGAGCCTTCATAAAATTTTAGCTTTCTTTTCATTGGCATATAACCTCAACAATCTACCTTGAGCTGTTGTGATACTTTTTACAAGTCTTATGATCACAAAGGTGAAAAGGCAAGAAGATCGAAGAAAGAAATGAATAGTCAAGAGTATGAAGATAGTTGAAGTTCTCAAGACCATAAGGGTAGTTGATGTTTTCAAGACCATAAGGATAGTTGATGTTCTCAAAACTTTAAGGGTAGTTGAAGTTCCCTTAATATCTCCAATATATCAAGACAACATCAACATTAGAGTAACAAATGATTTATCCCTGTTAAGGAAGATTTATGTTACTCCACTCATCCATTATTGGAAGTCCAAGTTAGTACAAACAAGACAACTCTTTTAGAGTAATGATTCCCGAGTTTAGTACGGTAACTAGGGTTGTCATGTTATAGATATATTAATTTGGAAAAATCAAGTCCTGAGGTACATTGACATTAATTTGGCAAAGCCAACATTTGATTTCAAAATGAAAATTCAAAAATTTTTAAAAAAAATGTTTTGTCATACAAAGCCTTCAATTTAAGGGAAGTATGTTGAACCTCCAAATGACACATTGGGCAAAGGAAATTATTATTAGAAAAGTTGTGAAGAAACTACCAACTGACATGCTGAGACATAGTTTGAAATGGATGCATTCCTGACTCTGCTGCTTGGGGTCTCCACCACTCATGTTCTCAACATATAGGAGATAAAAGCCACAAATGCAAAGCTTTCGATCATTCCAATGCAAGACTTGAACAAGCGTCAAAACGGAGTAAATGAGAACACTTCTGCTGACCGCCTCAGTCTGTGAGTCACTAAAATCACTGTAAGTATCATTCATGCATATCATGCATACATGGGCATATCACATCGCACTTTCTTGTCTTGTATTGTCTATTCTTTATCAAAGTGAACAACAAACACTCTGTGAAGTAAAGAATCAAAAGAAGATGTCAAATCAGGGGGGAATGGAAAGCCCATTGCTTGAGAAAGCTCCAGTAATCTTGCAAAGAGAAGAAATGCATGCTTATGTGAAGAACAAGATGACAAAAACATCAATTAAAGCTTGCATGAAAAAAATCTTTGGTTTGAGCCTACACAGGGGGCAAAGTTTCTCCTTTTCAATTTTTTGGGTTTATGTACCAAATATTTTTAAACTCACTTACAAATATTTTGCCACACAGGGGGGGCAAGGAGAGGATATAAGGTCCAATTAAAAATAGCTAAATCTTTGCAAAAAGGAAGAACAAAAAAATGGAACATTAGAACTCTCAAAAGAATGAAGATGCAAAAGACAAAAGACCAATCCAGCTAAAAGAGCTGAAGCCAGGGTAAAGACCCGACCTCCAATGGATAGAGACCCATGTTTTAAGAGTAAAGACCCAATCTCAAAGGATGAAGATCCATTTGCAATGGTGAAGACCCGATGTCAAAAGATGAAGATTCATTTTCAAGGATGAAGACCCGATCTCAAAGGATGAAGATCCATTTTGACGGTGGAAAACCACAATGCATGGAATAACCGGAGCAGTCAGATTTCTCAAATTATAAAAGGTTAGTCAAACTCAATCTCTGGTCTAAGCACCCATTCTCGGGTCCAAGTACCCAAATCAAATCAATCTCCAGTCCAAGTACCCAAATCAAATCAATCTCGAGTCCAAGCACCTATTCTCGGGTCCAAGCACCCAATCCCGGGTCCAAGTACCCAAAATCAATTCAAGCTCAGGTCTAAGTACCCAATCCTGGGTCTAAGTACCCAATCTCGGGTCCAAGTATCCAAATCAAATCAATCTCGGGTCCAAGTACCCAATCCCGGGTCCAAGTACCCAAATCAAATCAAGCTCGGGTCCAAGTACCCAATCTCGGGTCCAAGTACCCAAATAAAATCAATCTCGGGTCCAAGTACCCAAGCTCGGGTCCAAGTACCCAATGTTGGGTCCAAGTACCCAAATCAAATCAATCTCAGGTCCAAGTACCCAATCCCGGGTCCAAGTACCCAAAATCAATTCAAGCTAGGGTCCAAGTACCCAATCCCGGGTTCAAGTACCTAATCTTAGGTCCAAGTACCTACATCAAGTACCCAAAAAAAATTTAAATCCCCATCTCAAAAATTAAGTCTTATTGCTTTTCACTCTCTTTCACTAAGGTTTCAGATCATTCAAGCAGGGGGCAAACTATAGACCCTTAATTTTTGACCCAATCCGATCCAATATGCTTTATTTAGTCCAAAATGATTTTTTGTTGTCTAATTGGTCCAAAATAATTTTAACTAAATAGTTTTTGCTTTATTATCTAATTTTTATTAATAAAAAATAAAAATAAACAAATAAAAATAAAAATCGAAATCGAAAAAAATCGGCAGCAAAAAACAGTCACACGGGCCCGAGGGGGTTTTGCCCCGCAGGAAAATCCTACGGGCAAAACCTTCGCCTGCAGGAATTTCCTGTGGGCGAGTTATTTCTCCCACAGGAAACTCCTGCGGGTGAAAAATTCGCCCGCAGGAATTTCATGCGGACGACGAGCCCGCAGGCCCGATCTTTCGCCCGCAAGAAATTCCTGCGGGCGAAATAACTTCCTGCGGGGCGAGTTATTTCGCCCGCAGGAAATTCCTGTGGGCGAAATAACTTCCCGCAGGAAATTCCTGTGGGCGAAATAACTTCCGCTGCCCTAGTTTTCGCCAGCTCAAAATTTTTTGACCCAATTTTTTGAAACCTAATCCAATTAGGTTTTAATTTCTTTTTTTATTAATATTAATTGCCGTGTGGAATTAGGAAGAAATAATCTAAAAACCACTATAAATAAGGATCAATTAAACCAAATTAGTGGAGGAGGAAAAATTTACACAGTGAGTATAAGATTTGAAACCAAATCAAGAAAGGAAAAGCAATAAATCAATTCAATTGATTTTTAAAGGAAGGAGCACCACGAATTAAGCAATTCAAAGGGAACAAAGGCTTGTCTTTGAAGCTAGTTCATCCAAGAAGAATTATTTTTGGAAGAATCAACAAAAGAAGGTAAGTGATTTTCCTTAATTAATTTATGTTACACAGTAGCTAAGTTATGGAATTAGGGTTTTTTAAATAAAAAACTTTAGAACTTTAATTCAATTCTTCCAAAGTTAAAACACTAAAACGTGTCCTTCTTTTCTAAAAAGACTTAAAATTGTTATTTTTTCTTCTTAAAAATCTTAAAACATTAATTGAACATATTTTTCAACAAAACCAAAATGAAATTCTGTTTCTTTTAAGATTTTAAAGTAGGTTCTATTTCATTCAAAAAGCCTTAAAAAACATCTTTTCTACTTATAAAAACTTCAATCCATGTGTTTAAATTCATAAAACTTCATAAATCATCAAATTGCTTTTTTAAAAACCCTAAAAATTCTTTTACCCGAGAACCCTAATTTTAAAGCCTAAAATTCAAAATTCAACTTTTAAACCTAAAATAATGAACCCTAATCCTTTTAAAACCTTAAACCTTAATTTTTATGAACCCTAATCCTTTTAAAACATTAAAAACATAAAAAATCAAAAATTACACAGTAGCTTAAATCACTATTTAAAATCATGAATAAATTAAAGTATTTTAAGGTATTTAAAACCCTAGTTTCATGAGTTCATCATTCAAACCTTAATTTGGTTAATCAAAGAGTCTCACCAATCTTTTAAAACATAAAACCCTAATCTATTTTAATTCCATAAAAAGTCACAGTAGCTATAATTGAACTTTTATTTGCTTTATTCAATTCCATATTTATTTATACCTTGATTTATCTCTTATGCTTTAATCTATTTAATTTCAATACTTGATTTATTTAATTTATCATGGATGGATGTTTATTTTATTGATATTTAAATACTTTTGATGAATGATTTATTTATGATGAATGATTATTTACTTTTATCAATCAATTTAGATTCCCTAAAGTTGTAAGAGGTATGTTTCCACTTGGTGGGTACCTCATTAGTTAAACATCATGTAATTTAATTTGCTTTTCTATTTTAGAACCTTTGTAAAGGGCATATTTCTACCTTTTGGTGGGTGTCCTATCTAGGCATGTGATGTAAGGACATGTTTCCATCCTTGGATGGGTGTCCATTTATTTGTTTTGTTTTGTTTGGACATTGCTTTGATTTTAATATAATGATGCTTTCTTTTTATTGTGTGTAGTATGGATAATGTTATTATACTTAAGAATTTTATAATATTAAGACCTGTAAAGGAGGCCGGTTCCAATGAACCGAGCGTTGTGGGGGTGCTGGGCCATTTCTCACCTTCCTCACACGTACCCAACTTTCCGAATCCATTAAGGGGTTGGGGATTCCTTAGGAATCGAGTCATCCACCCCTTTCTTTTTTCTCGGCCCGTCCGGGTGGCTACTCCATTTTCTTCAGACTTAGGTGCGTGTTCTCTGAGGCCCCGAGCCTAAATAGTGCCGAAGTCGCAAGAACCATTCCACCGGGAGTGGGGGCGAAAATCCCCGCTCACAATAATATTGTTGAGACATGAGTTAGGCTAATGATGATTAAGTGATCAAGAGTAAATTGTTTTGAAACAGAGTTGAAATGTGTTAACTCTTTGTGTAACAAAAGTTTAGAGAATGTATATATGATCTGTGCGATACAAACTTAGCATTGTGATTGGAAATGTTTGAAGAAGTATGATAGAAGGGTAGTATTGATTTATAAGCGACAGGTATGACTATTTATATGCCATGGCCGTATAATTTGTTTATTATATTGGCCGGTTAGTTTTGTTATCCTCGGGCATGGGCCTGAGATGACATGACCGTAGGTGTCACGACCCAATTTGTACATATTTATAGTACATCCATGTACAGTACATATGTACAGTATATCAATGTATAGTACATCCGCGTATAGTAAGAGGAACCATCCCGAGAAGCTACTCAAGAGCGCGAAGTGAAGGGAAGTTCTATAGAATTGAAAGGACCTATTTGAAAAGATTGTAAAGTTTTGGGGAGGTGACCGTAATTACCAAAAGTTGTTCCGGAGATCCTTAATAGTGCACATAACAGACTCCAGAAATGGGAAGTAGAGAAAAATCGGACAGTAACAGTGCGACACGGTTTTTCCCGAAAAAGCACGGTTTGGAAGATATAGGGGATTTTGACCAGGGGCATCATGGTCATTTTTAAAAGTGTCTCGAAAGTAATAAAGGGTCTCAAAAATGAAAGTAGAGGAAAAACTGAGTCAAAAAGTGTACCACAGCATTCGGCGAAAGTGCGCGGTTTAAAAGTTACGAACGAGTAACCGCCGGAGGGTATTTTGGTCTTTTCACACCTTAGACCATAAAATTTCAGCACAATGAGGTTGAGGGGCCAAAATATAATTAAGATGAAGTCCAAGGGCTTGGGTTGTAAATAAATTAAAGAAGGAGACATTTGGACCAATGAGAATTGGCCATTTTCTCACATATGTGTACCAATGGGAAATCAACATCTACACCATGACCTATCAACCTCTCTTGGCTGCCATTTGGAGGAGAGAACACCACAAAAATAAAGCCAAGAACTCTCTTTGTTCTTGCTTGGCCGAAAATAGGAGGAAGGGAAAAGAGAGAGAGATTGTTTTTTTTTTTCAAGTAGCTAAATTTGGAGAATTGAGAGAGATTGCAAACTTGGGTGGAGAATAAGATTTTGAGGTAAGGAAATTCATCTATGGTTCTATTTCTTTCATTGGTTATAGTATTTGTAAGATAAAAATGAAAGAACAAATATGATGATTATAGAAAATTTAAGAAGTTGAAGAGAAGTGAAAGAGGTGATTTGCACATATAAGATTAAGGATAAAAAGGATGACTAGTAGTTTAGTTAGCAAAAGAAGGCATGAAGCACTTAAATTTTATTATGTTCTTGACATGGATTTTATGAAAATTATAGGAAATCAAGAAGTGAGAGAGAAGGAAGCAAAGAAGGCATAAAAGAACTAGAAACAAGTGAAAAGAATTAAGGTTTGGTACTTAAATCATTGCCTTTTCAATTAATTCACATATTTTGCATTATGGGACTTTTGAAATGGTTTTGAAATAATGTTATTATGTGTGGTAAATATGTGGGAAAGTGCTCTTGAACCATTTGTAATCAATTGATTGTGAAAAGAATGAAAACAAAACAAACTAGCTAAACTTTGCTCAATTATCCATAAACTTTGATGAACTTTTAATCATTCCTTTGGTTTGGTTTTTGAAAGAGGGACCCTTAGTCCTTCAATGGTATCACAAAAGGAGTCTAAAAATCAATTTTGAAAGAAAAAAATGAATTTCCCTCAACTTTTGAAAATTGGGCCGAATGGTCCCTTTTGGGCACCATTCTGCAGCTTTCATTTTGGGCAGTCCGTTGAAGGGGCAAACGAAAGAATTTTTCGACGAAATTTTACATGCATTTAGTTAACTTATGAAAGTGTTTTCCTGCAAAAATTCAGCCAAAAATAAGTTTGTTTACTTGGTCAAAACCGTTGCCAAAGTTGACTGATTTTCAGCAGTAAAAACAGATTTTACCATTTAGTTGTCGCGCGCCATTGCGTTGCCGATTTTACGCGCCGTGCTACTATTCATTTGGTCATTTTTCTAAATGTGTTAAAACTTGAATATTATGATATGGATTGATGTTAAATCATATAAAATGACATGAAGGAGAATTGGAAATGATCAGAAAGGCATCATGACAAGCTATTCCGACAATACATACCTTATGGAAAAATCATGATCTATTGAATATCATGACCAAAGTAATTTAATAAATTATTTATGCTCTACTTGGTATATCAGAACCCTTGAGATAAGGGTATGATGCATCATACTATTACTGCAGTACTGCTTATGACATGATATGATATTCCGGCTGAAGGCCGATGATTGCAATGACATGATCAATGATGCAATGATAATGGCCATTAGCACATGTGCAAGAATTATGATGAATGATAATGAAATATGATCATGACAAGATATGTTTATCATGACCCTTCCTTATCCGCTGACGTTCTGTTAAACCAGTAGAGCAACCAAAATGATAAAAGCAAGAAAAATGATTTAAATTCAAATTATTCAGTCAAGCCTTTTTACCATCTGTGTTTTGTATTGATTCCTTTCAAGTATTTAAAGTATATAAATGTATGATCAAATCATTCTTTTATTTTATTATTTTATTGCAATGATTTAAGTACCCACTAAGCAATTGCTTAGCGAGTTTAGTTTCCCTCTAAACTCGTAGGTTAAACGAGGAGACGAGATTGCAGCATGTCCTGCGCAGCTGGCCTTGACTACTACTTTGGGTAGGAGCTTGGATATGATTGATTGTAGTAATATGGCATGTACATAAGCTTGTATGATCTAGCAAATAAATGTATAATAATGAAAAGCTAGAACACGTACACTGCTAGTAATCTAATAAATCTTATTTTGGTTTAGCACTTATGTATGCAAGTATAGAAGTGTGAATTCTTCTTGCAGGATTGTAGTTGAGGTTATAAGGGTGGATTATTGGGAGTGTGCTTGAGTTGAATTGTGAAACAAAATATTTTTCAAAAATAAGAAAAATCAGTTTTGGCGACACTTGGGACCTCCATTTTTAGGGAAGGTTATGGTAAATTTTTTTTTAAAATCTGCATTTAAAATTGGCTAAGTAAAATATTAAGGCACAACCACCATGAGTTAACAGTCCATCTTGGTCTATAAACGTAGGCTAAGATCGGGTGTTACATTTAGTGATATCAGAGCACCGGTTTAGCCGGTCCTGGAAAATTCAATATAGAAGGATACACATTTTATGTTGGGAGTGGCCATTACCAATGTAAAATGGGATATCCTATAGCAGAATAGAAATGAGAGCATATATCATTTAGGTACAAAATGTCGGTATAGTAGAAAGAATATTATAAATACATAACTATATAAGGTACATGTGATAAAGGAAAATCTAATAGTGCTTACGTACATGCCATATAGGAAAGCTAATGTGTTGAGTCAAGCCAGCTGCTAATTCTTATCACGATATATGTATACGGTATAAGGTTGCAAGAGGCAGAATCACAAAGAATTATAGATCAAGAAAAGGAATCACACGCTTTTCGTACCCATAAATGTAGAAATGGGTCTCGGACTTATGCCACGACCCGCAACGATGGCTGTGGAAGGCCCCGAAGTTTATTTAAGATAGATGATAGTACCATTGCAATAAACGGCAAGAATGGTACCTGTTGCTACCAAAAGAGAAAGGAAGTCCCCAATCGAGAAGTTAAGGAAATATGGGGCTAAAGAATTTAAGGCTAGTAGAGAAGAAGGATTAGAAGAAGTTGAGTACTGTTTGGACAGTACCAATAGGGCATTGGAACAACTGAGATGCACGCCAGATAAAATATTTAATTATGCCATGTCCCTTTGTGTAGAAGAAACATACACTTGGTAAAACATACTTAAACGCAAGGAGAATTGAGTTTATATATCTACAGCAAGGAAGAATGACAGTATCTGAGAATGATAGAGAGTTCACCCGCCTCAGTAAGTATGCAAAGAAAATGATAGAAACAAAGCAAGAAAGACATCAAAGATTTTGGAAGGATTAAATAATGAAATTAAAGTACAATTAGTAGTCATGGACGTGTTTGAATTTTCAAAATTAGTTGTGAAAGTTTTAGGTATAGAGATGGTATACATAGATTAGAGAAGTAGACACCAACGCATGCAACAAAAGAGAGTACAAACTTAAAGCTTAGGAAGATTTCGACAAGTTGAGAAGAAGTTTAGAAGTGAAGATAGTTTTGCACAGTAAAGCCAGAGATCGCAAAGTCAAGGATCCAGCCGAGGTTCAAGGCGCCAGACATCCGTAGCTAGTATACCGGGGTCCTTATAAGGGGGTTCCAGGAGAAGGTTAGATAGGCGTATATGACTGCAAAAATGAAAATGTTTATAAGAAAATGAAATTTGAAGAATGGAATAAAAAGAGGAACAGAATAAGAGGATAAAAGAAAAGTACGTAAAATGTTAAGACCAGACGGTAAGAGATAAAATAGATAGATCTTAGATAGCAAAGATGAGTGAACAGAAATAAGTATATGAGAAATTCTCATGTCCGACCATTAGAGAATATGTACAGTAACCCCATGTACAATATTCACACAAGCAGATGAAGTAAGCAAACTAAGAAGGTACTGCTGACCCGATACCGTCGTATTGAAATTTAGCAGGAAACCGGAGTTAAACGTGCTCGACCAATGATGATGGGTGACCATCCCGTGAAGTCTTAATAAGGTAGGTGACGGACCATATCAGTAGAAACTAGTCGAAACCTAATCAAAACACTGTATTGTGATTCCTCCTGAAAATGCCCCAATGAAATCATCAAAATTAAGAAATTATAAGAAGAAGATATATGAGATTTATGAATTCAGGAAATGATGAAAAAAAAAGAGAAAAGAAAGAGAGAAATTAAGAACCAAAGAGGTAGAAAGTGCAGAATTAAAATTAGATCAAAAAGGAAAGAATGAAAGTAATAACAACCCAAGGACTAGGTAAAGGAAAAAGGAAAAAGTAAAAATTCAAAAATTACTGGAGGATTGGAAAGAAATATAGATTTAAAGGATATATTACTCCTCTATGCAAACACTGTGGATGAAGACATAAGAGTGAATGCTGGTATTTAACAGATGGATGCTGGGAATGCGGGGCACCAGATCGTGTTAGGGTAAATTGCCAGAAAGACAAATGAATGCACCCGCATCGACAGAAAAATCATGGCCCGCTTTTGGCCGAGGCCGAAGCAGGCGAAAGGAAAGTGATTCGAATTTTCAAAGAGCACAATCAGAGACCGTTGACTAGCTCAATTCAAGTACACCAGCCAGAGCCTACGCAATGAAAATTTAGAAGAATTACCAGTAGGATATGTAAGTTTGAAACATTAGTTATAAATCCGATAAGAGACGAGGTAGTTACACATAAGTGATTAAAGAATGTTCTATAGAGTTACATGAAAATGTATTTCCAGAAAATTTAATAGAGTTACCATTATGAGAATTTGACGTAATGTTGGTATTGGATTGGCTAACAAGGCATAAAACAGTGGTTGATTATATGAAGAAAGAGAGTAACACTTCATACTCCTCACAAGGAGGAAGTGACGGTAGTAGGAAAGAGAGCCAATTACCTAAACAACGTAATAGCAGCAGTTATAACAAGGCGTTCCATATAAACGGATGTGAGGCACACTTGGTAAGCACTATGGAAGCAAAGAAGAATGTGATAAAGATTCAAGAGGTATCAACAATGCGTGATTTTCTCGATGTTTCTTTAGACGAGCTACCCGGATTATCACCTAAGAGAAAAGTAGGATTCACTATAAATGTATATCCGGGAATTGCACCGGTGTCGGTTGCCTCATACCGAATGGTACCAGCGGAACCCAAAGAAATGAAAATGCAATTATAGGAGCTACTCGACAAGGGTCTTATATGGCCAAGTATTTCTTCATGGGGCACGCCAGTACTCTTTGTCAAGAAGAAAGATAAATCCTTAAGGTCATATGTGAACTATAAGTAGTTGAAGGAGCTTGCGATTAAGGATAAATATCTATTACCATCCATTGACGATGTATTCAACCAACTTAAGGGAACCAAGGTTTTGTTTAAAAAAAAATTAGATCACCGACTGGGATATCAATAGCTGCGGATCAAAGGAAAAGACATTCCAAAGACTACATCTAGAACTCGATACGGACGTTATAAGTTCCTTGTAACGCCTTTTGAGCCCACAAATGTGTCAGTAGTATTCATGGATTTAATGAATCATATCTTTCATCCATATTTTGACCAATTTGTAAATGGTGTTCATAGATGACACCTTCATTTATTTAAGGAACAAAGAAGAATACGATCGATACTTTTGCATAGTATTGCAAATGTTGCGAGAGAAGCAGTTGTATGTCAAACATGACAAATGCGAGTTTTGATTGGAAAAAGTGACATTCTTAGAACACACCATATTAGCATAAGGTATTAAAGTAGGTCTTAAGAAAACAAAAGCCATTTTGGAATGGAAAACACCAAAGACAGTAATAGAAGTAAGAATCTTCTTAGGACTGACTGGGTACTATTAATGTTTTATAAAAGGGTTTTCCATTATTATCATCCCAATGACAAGGTTGTTTCAAAGGAATGCCAAACTCCAATGGACTGATAAATGTTAGAGGAACTTTGAGAAACTAAAGGAAAAGTTAACGAATGCTTCAATACCCATACGGCCCGTGTCCAGCAAAGAATTTGTGATATATAGTGATGCTTCACACATCAGTTAAGGTTATATGCTTATGTAAAAGGATAAAATAGTCGCATAAGTCTTTTGATGATTTAAACCATACGAAAAAATAATAATAATAACCCGGCACACTGTTTGGAATTAACAGTTATCGTATTGGCTTTCAAGATTTGGAGATATGATTTATATGGAGAAAAGTGTTATATTTATACAGATGCAAAAGTTTAAAATATCCGCCAACCTAAGAGGATCTCAATTTATGGTAAGGAAAGTAAGGCCAAGTTTTGGAAATAACAGCTAAGTTATAAATTATCATCTAGGAAAAGCTAACGTGGTGGCCGACGCACTTGGAGGAAAATCGATACCAGCCTTAGGCGCTATAAAGATTAGTTTAAGACCAATGGAAGAGGAAGTACTAGTAGTAGAAATGCAAGCATAACTATGTTTCTTTTCAAGAAATTCATCAAGTGAAAAAGGAAAATGAATAAATACAAAAATGGATCAAGCAAGTGCAAGGAGGAAAGGATATAAAATTCTAAATTTCTAAGAACAGTAGTTTGTATTATGACAATAGAGTAATGATACTAACAATGGGAGACATAAGAAAGAAAAAAAAATTTTTTTTTCGAAAAGCATATAGTAATCTCTACGCAATGCATCCAGGAGTTACAAAAGTATCAATATCTAAAGAAGTTTTAATGGTAGCCTGGAATGAAGAGAGATATTGTTGATTTTATGACCAAATGTTTAATATGTCAACAAGCAAAAGCGAAATATCAAATCCTATCGGGACAGTTACAACTAATTCCCAGTCTGGTATGGAAGTGGGAACATATCACTATGGATTTCGTCATAGAAGTACCAATGAAACGAGGCCGGCAGAACGTTGTTCGGATAATCGTTGACTGCCTAACTAAGTTAGCTCATTTTCTACTTTTACTAATGGATTATTCAATAGATAAATTGGTGGAAATGTACGCCAAGGAAATTGTACGATTACACAGGATTCCAACGTCTATCATTTTAGGCAGAGGTCCACAGTTCACCATGAATTTATGGAAGAAGTCGCAAACAGCTTCTGAAACCCAAACAAATTATAGCACTGCCTTTCACCAGCAAACAGATGGACGATGTGAAAGAGTAATCCAAATTTTGGGAGGACATATTAAGAGTATGTGTTATAGAATTTAAGGGTGGTTGGAATAGGTATTTGAGTTTAATTGAATATGCATATAACAACAACTATTAATTCAGCATACGGTGACACCCTATAAAGAATTATACGAAAGAAAACATGGAACACTAGAGTGTTGGATGAAATTAAGTAAAGACAAGATAAAATCATATGCGGGTAGGTAGGAGCAAAATCATATGCAGACTCGAAATGAAGGGACATAGAACTCTAAGTGGAAGACAAGGATTTTCTTAAGACTTTCCTATGAAAGAAGGTATTAAGATTTAAGCAGAAAAGTAAGTTAAGCTTTAGGCTTATTGAACTATACGAGATCATCGAACGCATAGATCAATAGCCTATCTGTTAACTCTATTACCAGAACTGAACAAAATACATAATGTTTTTCACGTTTCAATGATAAGGCAATATCGTTGAACTTCACACACGATATAAAGACACAAAACATCAGAGTCCAATCTGACCTAAATTATGAAGAAGAACCAATAGAAATTTTAGCATGAAAAGTCAAAGGATTAAGAAATAAGAGATTTCCTCCAGTTAAAGTGTGGCGAAGGAACCATAGAATGGAAGAGATATTTTGGGAAAGAGAAGGAATAATGAGGATGGAAGCCTAAATTTTACACCCGATCGGCTTCGGGACGAAGCCTAAATTATAGAGGGGAAGAAATGTCATGACCCAATTTGTACATATTTATAGTACATCCATGTACAGTACATATGTACAGTATATCAATGTATAGTACATCCGCGTATAGTAAGAGGAACCATCCCGAGAAGCTACTCAAGAGCGCGAAGTGAAGGGAAGTTCTATAGAATTGAAAGGACCTATTTGAAAAGATTGTAAAGTTTTGGGGAGGTGACCGTAATTACCAAAAGTTGTTCCGGAGATCCTTAATAGTGCACATAACAGACTCCAGAAATGGGAAGTAGAGAAAAATCGGACAGTAACAGTGCGACACGGTTTTTCCCGAAAAAGCACGGTTTGGAAGATATAGGGGATTTTGACCAGGGGCATCATGGTCATTTTTAAAAGTGTCTCGAAAGTAATAAAGGGTCTCAAAAATGAAAGTAGAGGAAAAACTGAGTCAAAAAGTGTACCACAGCATTCGGCGAAAGTGCGCGGTTTAAAAGTTACGAACGAGTAACCGCCGGAGGGTATTTTGGTCTTTTCACACCTTAGACCATAAAATTTCAGCACAATGAGGTTGAGGGGCCAAAATATAATTAAGATGAAGTCCAAGGGCTTGGGTTGTAAATAAATTAAAGAAGGAGACATTTGGACCAATGAGAATTGGCCATTTTCTCACATATGTGTACCAATGGGAAATCAACATCTACACCATGACCTATCAACCTCTCTTGGCTGCCATTTGGAGGAGAGAACACCACAAAAATAAAGCCAAGAACTCTCTTTGTTCTTGCTTGGCCGAAATTAGGAGGAAGGGAAAAGAGAGAGAGATTGTTTTTTTTTTTTCAAGTAGCTAAATTTGGAGAATTGAGAGAGATTGCAAACTTGGGTGGAGAATAAGATTTTGAGGTAAGGAAATTCATCTATGGTTCTATTTCTTTCATTGGTTATAGTATTTTGTAAGATAAAAATGAAAGAACAAATATGATGATTATAGAAAATTTAAGAAGTTGAAGAGAAGTGAAAGAGGTGATTTGCACATATAAGATTAAGGATAAAAAGGATGACTAGTAGTTTAGTAAGCAAAAGAAGGCATGAAGCACTTAAATTTTATTATGTTCTTGACATGGATTTTATGAAAATTATAGGAAATCAAGAAGTGAGAGAGAAGGAAGCAAAGAAGGCATAAAAGAACTAGAAACAAGTGAAAAGAATTAAGGTTTGGTACTTAAATCATTGCCTTTTCAATTAATTCACATATTTTGCATTATGGGACTTTTGAAATGGTTTTGAAATAATGTTATTATGTGTGGTAAATATGTGGGAAAGTGCTCTTGAACCATTTGTAATCAATTGATTGTGAAAAGAATGAAAACAAAACAAACTAGCTAAACTTTGCTCAATTATCCATAAACTTTGATGAACTTTTAATCATTCCTTTGGTTTGGTTTTTGAAAGAGGGACCCTTAGTCCTTCAATGGTATCACAAAAGGAGTCTAAAAATCAATTTTGCAAGAAAACAATGAATTTCCCTCAACTTTTGAAAATTGGGCCGAATGGTCCCTTTTGGGCACCATTCTGCAGCTTTCATTTTGGGCAGTCCGTTGAAGGGGCAAACGAAAGAATTTTTCGACAAAATTTTACATGCATTTAGTTAACTTATGAAAGTGTTTTCCTGCAAAAATTCAGCCAAAAATAAGTTTGTTTACTTGGTCAAAACCGTTGCCAAAGTTGACTGATTTTCAGCAGTAAAAACAGATTTTACCATTTAGTTGTCGCGCGCCATTGCGTTGCCGATTTTACGCGCCGTGCTACTATTCATTTGGTCATTTTTCTAAATGTGTTAAAACTTGAATATTATGATATGGATTGATGTTAAATCATATAAAATGACATGAAGGAGAATTGGAAATGATCAGAAAGGCATCATGACAAGCTATTCCGACAATACATACCTTATGGAAAAATCATGATCTATTGAATATCATGACCAAAGTAATTTAATAAATTATTTATGCTCTACTTGGTATATCAAAACCCTTGAGATAAGGGTATGATGCATCATACTATTACTACAGTACTGCTTATGACATGATATGATATTCCGGCTGAAGGCCGATGATTGCAATGACATGATCAATGATGCAATGATAATGGCCATTAGCACATGTGCAAGAATTATGATGAATGATAATGAAATATGATCATGACAAGATATGTTTATCATGACCCTTCCTTATCCGCTGACGTTCTGTTAAACCAGTAGAGCAACCAAAATGATAAAAGCAAGAAAAATGATTTAAATTCAAATTATTCAGTCAAGCCTTTTTACCATCTGTGTTTTGTATTGATTCCTTTCAAGTATTTAAAGTATATAAATGTATGATCAAATCATTCTTTTATTTTATTATTTTATTGCAATGATTTAAGTACCCACTAAGCAATTGCTTAGCGAGTTTAGTTTCCCTCTAAACTCGTAGGTTAAACGAGGAGACGAGATTGCAGCATGTCCTGCGCAGCTGGCCTTGACTACTACTTTGGGTAGGAGCTTGGATATGATTGATTGTAGTAATATGGCATGTACATAAGCTTGTATGATCTAGCAAATAAATGTATAATAATGAAAAGCTAGAACACGTACACTGCTAGTAATCTAATAAATCTTATTTTGGTTTAGCACTTATGTATGCAAGTATAGAAGTGTGAATTCTTCTTGCAGGATTGTAGTTGAGGTTATAAGGGTGGATTATTGGGAGTGTGCTTGAGTTGAATTGTGAAACAAAATATTTTTCAAAAATAAGAAAAATCAGTTTTGGCGACACTTGGGACCTCCATTTTTAGGGGAGGTTATGGTAAAATTTTTTTTAAAATCTGCATTTAAAATTGGCTAAGTAAAATATTAAGGCACAACCACCATGAGTTAATAGTCCATCTTGGTCTATAAACGTAGGCTAAGATCGGGTGTTACAGTAGGATAGTTTGGTGAGGTTGATAGTTATGCTTCAAGAAACATGGTCAAGATTTATGGTTTGTATAGCTGTATCTTATAATTTTATGTTAGAAGTTTGATAATTATAGAAAGTATGGAAAGAGAAGAGAATTATGAAAATGTAATGAGTTGTGGATAATGTGATAGGGAAGTGATTATGTAAGTATTGTAATGGTATGAAAATGTAAGGAGAAGATAAATGGGAGAAATTACAAAATGTGATTGAGAGAGTATATTGAATATGTTCAAAAATGGGATAATATGAATAAGTTGATGGAAATGATGTTTAAGTGAATGAACTATGAGTAAAGAATATAATATGAGATAATCATAAGAATTATATGGAAATTGTATACAGCTACTAGAAAATATATATATATGTAGGAATATTGAAAAATAATTTGAAGTGATTTGTTATAAATAATCATTAATTTCATAAAGTTGAAATGATGGATCTGAAGAGACCAGAAGTTGAATATAAGTTTGACCTAATAGAGTTAGGTCATATATTGAAATATAATGATAAGTTTAAATAAGTTAATTATTGGCTTGAATTGGATAAAGTTGCGACGTTGGTATACTGTGATAGTTAGATCAATTGATCTAGATTTCGCTAAGGTTGCGAATCATTATTGAGATTTAATATGTATAGTTGTATTAAGAGTGTGAGAGATATGTGATACTGTATATGATATAATATTCTGATATGTGTATGGACATAAAGTGAGTTAAAGTATATCAGATGTAAATGATTATAAAAGGAAAAGGTTGATTATCAGTAAAGTAAGTTTAAAGGCATTGTATTAATGTTAATGCTAAGTGAAGAACATGTTAAAAAAAAGAATTAAGTGTATCAGAAAGAAAATTGTTATCAATTAAGGTTTGACAAGTGTCTATTTGTAAATATAAGAAAGAGATAGATAAACAATGATACAATTCTGAAAATGACTGTGGCGACTAGATAGCCAGTGTTAAGAGATAATTCAATAACCTTTAAATTTAAGGTTAAGAGAGTATATTTATAAAATGATGATGTGATAAACATCTCGAGCATAATAGATGGGTAAGACATATATACTAATAAGATGAAGTGATTCTTGTCTAATGAAAATTTTATTAGTAATGTAATGAGTTATCATGATTGCCTTGTTTAGAAAATAATATATATATATATATAGTGATGAGTTATGAAATCGGAAAAAGATGATTGGCCCTAAGGGGGAGAGTAGAGGTGATGTGATTTGATGAAAATTTAAGATGGCATTTTGTTAAGGGTGGATTATTACCGTATTGGATAATTTCGAGGACGAAATTATTTAAGGGGGAGAGAATTGTAATACCTTGATTTTTGATGTACTTTGGAATAGTAGTTATGAGGTAGTATGTTGGTGAAATAGGTAAAGAAAATATAATAAGAGATAGATGTGTAAGAAGGATGTTATATATATTGTATTTGAAATATATGGGAAATATAAATACAATATATAAGACATATACATATATTAACATATACACCATATATACATGTTATATATATTGGTGTAGGAAAAGTAAATTGTGAATAATTAATTAATAATAATAATAATGATAATAGTGATAATAATGACAAGAGAAAGGAGAAATGAAAGTCAAATGAAGGAGGAATATTATTGGTGGGAATTTTAGTGGTGGAAATAATTATATTATTATTATATATATAGAAGATAAGGATGAAATTTTAAGAGTAGAGCTTTCTCTTTCTTTCTTTCTTTCTTTCTTCTTCTTCCTCTTTGGAACGTGGGAATAGAGAGGGAGAGAGAAGAATTTGACTTTTTCATATATACACCAAATTCATAAGTGTCTTAAGAGAATTGAAGGTGAATATTGAAGATTTGGCAAAAGAATTCAAGTAAGTGCTCTTTCTTTGAGTTGATTTTTATAGATTTTGAGTTTATATGTGATATGGTTAGTTCGAGGAAGTGATGATTAATTGAATATTATGATGATAATGAAATATTGAAGTACATATATATGTTGAATTGGTGTTTAGATGATGAAAATATGATTATTTGTGAGGATGATGATGAGTAGTTGGAATTAAAGAGTAAGAGTTTGGTATAAATGAGTTGGGAATTGAGTAAATTGATACATGGATGATTGTATAAATGAATTATGTAATGATTATTATTATGATATGTTGGAGTCATATAAGTGTTGAATTGATGGGTGAATTATGAATATAAACTAAGATGATGGTTAAGGGTGTTGTAGTATTGATTTTGGAATGATTGTGTTCATATGGTTGAGAATTCGAAATGCAGAACTTTTGACTGACATGGCCAGTTACACGGCCATGTCGTTGGGCATATCAACAGGTACCGAGTTTAATGATTGATGACAAGACCATTAATACATCCATGTCTCTGGGCGTGTCATAGCTACTATGAGATTAGATAATTGACATGGCCATGAACACGCCAGTGTTATTGAGCGTGTCAATGTTTCTATGAGGCAGAATGAATGACACGAGAAGTGACACGCCCATTGTCATTGGACGTGTCGATGCTCCTATTTGAATTAGTTAAGGACACGGTCATCAACACGCCCGTGTTGTTGAGCGTGTCATTTGAGAATAACTCTTTTTGTTCTTTTGCATTTGTAATTCCTATTTAAATGATTTGAATGTTAAGAATGCCTTAGAATGTGATACTAAATGGTTGTTTATGATCACCTTTGGTATAGGCATTGAGAGAGAGTAGTTTGCCCAACCTTAGTGTTGAAAGGCAACTTAGAAGAGAAGGTTAGGGGAAGTTTAAAAGCTTACTTTGGAGTGTTTCATAGGGTAAGTACAAACTTTGAATGATTACATACATTTACATTGCATTGGGACTTAACACATTTGGTTGGAAAAATGTGTTAAGTTACTTAATAAATTGTTGATGAATGAGAAATATGTTATGATATGTGTAGACCCTTAATTTTTGACCCAATCCGATCTAATATGTTTTATTTAGCCCAAAATGATTTTTGTTATTTAATTGGTCCAAAATAATTTTAATTAAATAATTTTTACCTTAGTATCTAATTTTTATTAATAAAAAATGAAAATAAACAAATAAAAATAAAAATCGGAGTCGAAAAAAAATTGGCAGCGAAAAGTGGTCGCGCGGGCCCGTTGGCCCAGCAGCAGCTCACCCGCGGGCCCGCTGGCGTTTCGCCTGCAGGAAATTCCTGCCGGCGAAATAACAGCCAGCAGGATTTTCCTGCAGGCTGGCGCGCCCCCTGCGGGCTGGCACGCCCAGCCACGGGCTCGCTGCCACAGTTTTTGCCAGCGCAAAATTTTTCAACGCAATTTTTTGAAACCTAATTCAATTAGGTTTTAATTTCTTTTTTTATTAATATTACTTATCTTAATTAATTAGGAATAAACAACCTAAAAACCATTATAAATAAGGACCAATAGAACCAAATTAAAGGAGGAAAAATTTACATAGTGAGTATAAGATTTGAAACCAAATCAAGGAAGGAAAAGCAAGAAATCAATTCAATTGATTTTTAAAGGGAGGAGCACCACGAATTAAGCAACTTAAAGGCAACAAAGGCTTGTCTTTGGAGCAAGTTCATCTAAGAAGAGTTATTTTTTGGAGAATCAACAAAAGAAGGTATGTTAAATTCTTTTTGATTTATGTAACACAGTAGCAAATCTATACAATTTAAGGTTTTTTAAATCAAAACTTCAGAACTTTAATTTAATTCTTCCAAGATTAAAACACTAAAACGTGACTTTCTTTTCTAAAAAGAATTAAAATTGTTATTTTTTCTTCTTAAAAATCGTAAAACTCTCATTGAACATATTTTTCAACAAAACCAAAATCAAATTCTGTTTTTTTCAAATTTAAAAATTAGGTTCTATTTCATTCAAAAAGCCTTCAAAAACATCTTTTCTACTTATAAAAACTTCAGTCCATGTGTTTAAATTCATAAAACTTCATAAATCATCAAATTGCTTTTTAAAACTCTAATTCAAATTCATTACCCAAGAACCCTAATTTCAAAGCCTAAAACCAAAATTCAACTTTTAAACCTAAAACAATGAACCTTAATCCTTTTAAAACCTTAAACCTTAATTTTTATGAACCCTAATCCTTTTAAAACATTAAAAGCCATAAAAACATGAAAACTAAAAAAATCACACAGTAGCTTAAATCACTATTTAAAATCATGAATTAAAAAGTATTTCAGAGTGTCCAAAACCCTAGTTTTATTATTTCACCATTTAAATCTTAATTTTTTTAATCAAAGAGTCTTACCAACCTTTTAAAACATAAAACCCTACTCTATTTTAATTCCATAAAAAGTCACAGTAGCTATAATTGAACTTTTATTTGCTTTATTCAATTCCATATTTATTTATACCTTGATTTATCTCTTATGCTTTAATCTATTTAATTTCAATACTTGATTTATTTAATTTATCATGGATGGATGTTTATTTTATTGATATTCAAATACTTTTGATGAATGATTTATTTATTATGGATCATTATTTACTTTTATCAATTAATTTAGACTTCCAAAAGTTGTAAGAGGTATGTTTCCACTTGGTGGGTACCTCATTAGTTAAACATCATGTAATATAATTTTCTTTTCTATTTTAGAACCTTTTAAAGGGCATGTTTCTACCTTTTGGTGGGTGTCCTATCTAGGCATGTGATGTAAGGACATGCTTCCATCCTTGGATGGGTGTCCATTTATTTGTTTTGTTTTGTTTGGACATTGCTTTGATTTTAATATAATGATGCTTTCTTTTTATTGTGTGTAGTATGGATAATATTGTTATATTTAAGAATTTTATAATATTAAGACCTGTAAAGGAGGCCGGTTCCAATGAGCCGGGCGTTGTGGGGGTGCTGGGTTATTTCTCACCTTCCCCACACGTATCCAACTTTCCGAACCCATTAAGGAGTTGGGGATTCCTTAGGAATCGAGTCATCCACCCCTTTCTTTTTCCCGGCCCGTCCGGGTGGCGACTCCATTTTCTCTGGACTTAGGTCCGTGTTCTCTAAGGCCCTAAGCCTAAACAGTGCCGAAGTCGCAAGAACCATTCCACCGGGAGTGGGGGCGAAAATCCTCGCTCACAGTGGCGACTCCACTAGGGATAAGAGAAGTTGATTCCATTGGTCTTTATATTATTCTATTCTTTCTTATAATGATTTTATCCATTGCATCATATTAGATTGCATTGTGTGCGTGAGTTAGGATGCCCGTGTTACCCGTGTTATGTTATGTAAGGGATACCATACTTTCACTCAAGGTATGGAGATCGAGCATGACATAACCACTTATAGCCTCGTACCATTTGGTATATACTTGCTATGGGAACCTAAGCCTTTTTACCCAAAGACTAAAGCTCATGTAATTGGCCTAGTTACTTTCCTTAGGTTTTACCCCAAATGCATGTTGTTTGACTTTGGTTAGTTTATCTTAGTCTAAATCATGGATTATTTGGTTTGTTCTTTTTCTAATATGACCCAAGTACATTTGCAAGCTCAAAATAAATTTTTCTTTAAAATCCAAAAGACCAAAGATATTTTCAAAATTTTTCAAGATGGTCTTTGGAAATAAGATTTTTTCTAAAAACAAGTCAAAATTTTTTGGCCCATGGCCCAAATACTAAGTCCAAAATCCATTTTTCTAAAATCTTTTACAATGTGCTTAGAAACAAAACTATTTTCACCCAACCATTTTTTACAAAGATCTTGCAAAAATATTTAGGTCAATTATGAAATACCAAAAATCAATTGTGGGCCTAGTTTACACTAAGAATAAATTAACCATGGGCTTGTTTTTGGCATGAACCATTAGTTACCTTTTTCAAATGAGAAATCTATTTATAATAAACCTCTTAATTTCGTTTTAATCCAATATAGCATAAAAGCTACTTTGTTTGGTTGAATGGATTAAAACCTAATTAATGGGAATTATCATGGATTGATTTCCATTTTTGAAAATATAACTATTGGTTGAAACGTCTGAGGGAATTATTCAAAAGCAAGGTACCCCATGTTGGTATTTTGTTAACCATATACCTAGGAAAAGAGACTCGCCACTCGTGTGTGGATGTTATAAGGTTGGAAGGAATGTCCTAATTTGTCCTTGTTTGTCTATTGTTTGTTCATACATGCATACATGCATACATTTGCATCTCATATCATTGGTCCTCTTTGGCTCACAGCCCTGGATTATGAAAGTTCAAAAGCTTACAATAATCCGACCTACACCGGAGACGAAGCATCAAGCAACGACTCAATCACTTGCTCACCAAAAACAATGGAGCCCAAACAAATTCAAAGGATGGTGGATGAGGCCCTCAATGCCAAGATGGAAGAAATCAAAGAGGCCCTAGCTGAGACCATGAAGAACCAATTGACTGCAATCTTAGAAAACCATGCCGAGGCATTTGCTAGCACTAAGAAACCAAAGGACAAAGGGAAGACCAAAGTTAGTGAAGTAGCTTTTGATGATGATAAGGTGATCATGGACGATGATGATTGGGCTCAATATTACCAAGATCTTCAAGACAAAAAGGAACCGAAGGTTGTTGAGAAGGTAACTATTGAAAAGACCGAGACATCCAATGTTGAAAAGATGATTGCTGATTTAGAAAAGAAATTTGAAAACCAAAGAGAAGTTTGAGATCGACAAATTATTTGAGCTAGATGAAGAGGTCCCATACAAGTTCAGGATGCCATCTTTTGCAAAGTATAATGGCACTGGAAATCCTCATCTCCATGTGAAGCAGTATATCACTGCCATGCAATCTGCCCGAGCTACTAAGGCTCAAACCCTAAGGTACTTCATTCTCTCATTGGATCCTACTGTCCAAAATTGGTTCAATACCTTAGATGATGGAACACAAAAGAGTTGGGATCTACTTTACAGAGCCTTCATCCAACAATATGGATACAATGTTGAAATGGAAGTTACCTTAATGGAAGTTGAGTCCATTAGGCAATGACCAAATGAGAATTTTGTAGACTATGTCAAGAGATGGAGAAACAAGACTGCTTTACTCAAGAAGAGGCCTGATGAATCCGATCAAATAAGGATGATTGTGAGAGGGGTGTTGCCTAATCATGGTGAGAGGATGTCTCATACACTCATATGTGATTTCAAAGATCTTCTCCAAGCTAGTCTACAAATTGAAGAGTGGGAAAGGGAGAAGAATCGCTTTTCAATAAAAAGGAATGAGAAAGGGAATTACCAGTCGGGCAATCAAAGCACACAAAAAGAAGTTGATGTTAATGCAGCTAGTGAAAGAGGAATGAGCCAGTTTTCAGATCTGGGGAAGCCACTGTCTTGGGTTCTCAATAAGCTACAAAGGAAGGGATTGTTACAACCCTTGACTCCTCGTCCTTTGCCTAATCCTCTTCCACCTAACTTTGATAGTAATGCATTTTGCCAATTCCATCAAAGGCCTGGACACGAAATGGACAATTGCATGAAGTTGAGGTATGAGATCCAGAATTTAATTGATAATGGCAAGTTACCCGAGTCGGACAAGCCCAACACCAAAGATAATCCATTTCCAAGGTTCAACAGAGTGCCACCACCAGCAACCTTCATGGTGTGAAAAGGATTGGAAGAAGACTTTGTTTTATCATCCTTTCAAGATGGAAATATTGAAGATGTGAAGGGAAGAGAAGCCTAACTCAATGAACTTTCCTTAGCTTGAATGTTGCTTTTCAATCTTACTTTCTTTAATATTTTGGAACTATTGTGTTTTTCAAATTTAAAGTTGCTTGAATAAATTACTTTCATCAAAATTTTTGTTGGCCTTTGTTCATTTTGGTGCTCAACCAATGAGGAATTTAGCTTGATGTTTATAAATTAATGTGTCTAGGCATCATGACTCGAATGACTTTACTAGATGAGGGAATTACTCTATAGCATTAAGTTGTGTATGCTTACTTAGAGAGGGCTCCTGCATAATTATCTTTGTCTAGGTCCTAGTCAGTCTTAGAACATGCTTTGACAAGTTTTCGAGGCGAAATTGAACTCTGCTTATTTAAGGGAGAGATGATCTAGGCATTGTTTGATTAGCCAACGACTAGTATCCACCCAATTAAATATTAATCCCTAGTTGTCCCTTTGAGCCTTCATAAAATTTTAGCTTTCTTTTCATTGGCATATAACCTCAACAACCTACCTTGAGCTGTTGTGATACTTTTGACAAGTCTTATGATCACAAAGGTGAAAAGGCAAGAAGATCAAAGAAAGAAGTGAATAGTCAAGACTATGAAGATAGTTGAGGTTCTCAAGACCATAAGGGTAGTTGATGTTTTCAAGACCATAAGGATAGTTGATGTTCTCAAAACCTTAAGGGTAGTTGAAGTTCCCTTAATGTCTCCAATATATCAAGACAACATCAACATTAGAGTAACAAATGATTTATCCCTATTAAAAAAGATTTATGTTACTCCACTCATCCATTATTGGAAGCCCAAGTTGGTACAAACAAGACAACTATGTTTGAACTAGAACTAAAAAAAAAGAAAAAAAAAGAAAAAAAAGAAAAAAAAAGAAGAAAAGAAAACCCCCAAAATGGTTAAAAAAGCCAACTGAGTTCTCTTTTACCTAAGACAACAAAAGGCTTCCACCTTATGGATTGACTTTAATTGGTCCCAAAACAACCAAAGATTCAATCAAAGTTGGAGAAAAGGAAGGAGACCATCCAGTTCTTGAAAGTTCTGTACTTGATAGTCCTTCAAGAAAGAAAGACAAAATGATAAAAGAAAGGGAAGAGTAAGGAAGAGAAAGAAAAGGGAAGAGTAAGAAAAATAAAGAGGAAAGAAAAGGGAAAAGAAGAAAAGAAATGAATTTGGGTCTTAAACTTTTTGCAAGGGCAAAGACTATCCTAATCAAGATTCAGATTAATGCCAAAAAGATAGAAAGAATTTAGAGACTAGCAAGATTGCCTCCAAGCTGCCTAAAATTCAAATAAGAAATTTGTAGTGTGAAGGTTTGTCCATTGTGTCACATCAGCCCCAACTTATAAATAGCCTTCATTTAGCCCATGTCCCTTATAGACCCCATTTCAAGCCTATCAAAGACCTGTTGATCTCCCTTGGTAGGTAGAGTCTATTAGTGGAGATAGTTTGGATAAGCATGCATATGAGATAGACAATATTTAAACTCAATGAGAACTTTGGCCAAGTAGTGTGTATGTGCCTATTTGAAGTGCAACAATTCTTGCTTAAATAATTCCTGAGTTTAGTACGGTAACTAGGGTTATCATGTTATAGATATGTTAATTTGGAAAACCAAGTCCTGAGGTACATTGACATTGATTTGGCAAAGCCAACATTTGATTTCAAAATCAAAAATCAAAAAATTCAAAAAGTTCAAAAAATGTTTTGTCATACAAAGGCTTCAAGTTAAGGGAAGTAGGTTGAACCTCCAAAGGACACATTTGGCAAAGTCATGAAGAAACTACCAACCGACATGCTGAAATATAGTTTGAAATGGATACATCCCTGACTCTGCTGCTTAGGGTCTCCACCACTCGTGTTTTCAACATCTCAAAGATAAAAGCTACAAATACAAAGCTTTCGATCATTCTAATGCAAGACTTGAATAAACGTCAAAAGGGAACCAATGATAAAACTTATGATGATCACCTCAGTTTGTCAGTCAATGGAACAACTGTAAGTATTATTCATGCATATCATGCATACATGAGCATATCACATCGCACTTTCTTGTCTTGTGTTCTTTGGAAAAATGAATAGCAAACACCCTGTGAAGTAAAGAATCAAAAGAAGATATCAAATCAGGGGGGCATAGAAAGCCCGTTGCTTGAGAAAGCTCCAGTAATCTTGCAAAGAGAAGAAATACATGCTTATGCTAAGAAAAAGACGGCAAAAACATCAATCAAAGCGTGAATGGATAAAATCTTTGGTTTGAGCCTACACAGGGGGCAAAGTTTCTCCTTTCAATTTTTGAGTTTATATACCAAATATTTTTAAACTCACTTACAAATATTTTGCCAAACAGGAGGGTAAGGAGAGGATATAAGGTCCAATTAAAAATAGCTAAATCTTTGCAAAAACGAAGAACAAAAGAATGGAACTTTAGAACTCTCAAAAGAATGAAGATGCAAAAGACAAAAGACCAATCCAGCTAAAAGAGCTGAAGCCAGGGTAAAGACCCTACCTCCGATGGATAGAGACCCATGTCTTAAGAGTAAAGACCCAATCTCAAAGGATGAAGATCCATTTGCAATGGTGAAGACCCGATGTCAAAAGATGAAGATTCATTTTCAAGGATGAAGACCCGATCTCAAAGGATGAAGATCCATTTTGAGGGCGGAAAACCACAATGCATGGAATAACTGGAGCAGTCAGATTTCTCAAATTATAAAAGGTCAGTCAAACTCATTCTCGGGTCCAAGTACCCAAATCAAATCAATCTCGAGTCCAAGCACCTATTCTCGGGTCCAAGCACCCATTCTCGGGTCCAAGTACCCAAATCAAATCAATCTCGAGTCCAAGCACCCAAATTCAAATCAGCCTCAGGTCCAAGTACCCAAAATCAACCCAATCTTAGGTCCAAGTACCCAAATCAAATCAATCTCGGGTCCAAGTACCCAATCCCGGGTCCAAGTACCCAAAATCAATTCAAGCTCGGGTCCAAGTACCCAATCCCGGGTTCAAGTACCCAATCTCGGGTCCAAGTACTCAAATAAAATCAATCTCGGGTCCAAGTACCTAATCTCGGGTCCAAGTACCCAAAATCAATTCAAGCTCGGGTCCAAGTACCCAATTTCGGGTCCAAGTACCCAAAACAAGTTGCCATCTCAAAAATTAAGTCTTATTTCTTTTCACTCTCTTTCACTAGGGTTTCAGATCATTCAAGCAGGGGGCAAACTGTAGACCCTTAATTTTTGACCCAATCCGATCTAATATGTTTTATTTGGCCCAAAATGATTTTTTTTAATTGGTCCAAAATAATTTTAATTAAATAATTTTTACCTTAGTATCTAATTTTTATTAATAAAAAATGAAAATAAACAAATAAAAATAAAAATATAAAAATAAAAATAAAAATAAAAATCGGCAGCGAAAAGTGGTCGCGCTGGCCCGTCGGCCCAGCAGCAGCTCACCCGCGGGCGTTTCGCCCGCAGGAAATTCCTGCGGGCGAAATAACAGCCCGCAAGATTTTCCTGCGGGCTGGCACGCTCAGCCACGGGTCCGCTGCCACAGTTTTCGCCAGCGCAAAATTTTTCAACGCAATTTTTTGAAACCTAATCCAATTAGGTTTTAATTTCTTTTTTTATTAATATTACTTACCTTAATTAATTAGGAATAAACAACCTAAAAACCATTATAAATAAGGACCAATAGAACCAAATTAAAGGAGGAAAAATTTACACAGTGAGTATAGGATTTGAAACCAAATCAAGGAAGGAAAAACAATAAATAAATTCAATTGATTTTTAAAGGGAGGAACACCACGAATTAAGCAACTTAAAGGCAACAAAGGCCTGTCTTTGGAGCTAGTTAATCCAAGAAGAGTTATTTTTTGGAGAATAAACAAAAGAAGGTATGTTAAATTCTTTTTTATTTATGTAACACAATAGCAAATCTATACAATTTAAGGTTTTTTAAATCAAAACTTTAGAACTTTAATTTAATTCTTCCAAGATTAAAACACTAAAATGTGACTTTCTTTTCTAAAAAGACTTAAAATTGTAATTTTTTCTTCTTAAAAATCTTAAAACTCTCATTGAACATATTTTTCAACAAAACCAAAATCAAATTCTGTTTTTTTCAAAATTTTAAATTAGGTTCTATTTCATTCAAAAAGCCTTCAAAAACAACTTTTCTACTTATAAAAACTTCAATCCATATGTTTAAATTCATAAAACTTCATAAATCATCAAATTGCTTTTTAAAACTCTAATTCAAATTCATTACCCAAGAACCCTAATTTCAAAGCCTAAAATCAAAATTCAACTTTTAAACCTAAAACAATGAACCTTAATCCTTTTAAAACCTTCAACCTTAATTTTTAAGAACCCTAATCCTTTTAAAACATTAAAAACCATAAAAACATGAAAACTAAAAAAATCACACAGTAGATTAAAATCACTATTTAAAATCATGAATTAAAAAGTATTTCAAAGTGTCCAAAACCCTAGTTTTATTATTTCACCATTCAAATCTTAATTTGTTTAATCAAAGAGTCTTACCAACCTTTTAAAACATAAAACCCTACTCTATTTTAATTCCATAAAAAGTCACAGTAGCTATAATTGAACTTTTATTTGCTTTATTCAATTCCATATTTATTTATACCTTGATTTATCTCTTATGCTTTAATCTATTTAATTTCAATACTTGATTTATTTAATTTATCATGGATGGATGTTTATTTTATTGATATTCAAAAACTTTTGATGAATGATTTATTTATTATGGATCATTATTTACTTTTATCAATTAATTTAGACTTCCAAAAGTTGTAAGAGGTATGTTTCCACTTGGTGGGTACCTCATTAGTTAAACATCATGTAATATAATTTTCTTTTCTATTTTAGAACCTTTGTAAAGGGCATGTTTCTACCTTTTGGTGGGTGTCCTATCTAGGCATGTGATGTAAGGACATGTTTCCATCCTTGGATGGGTGTCCATTTATTTGTTTTGTTTTGTTTGGACATTGCTTTGATTTTAATATAATGATGCTTTATTTTTATTGTGTGTAGTATGGATAATATTGTTATATTTAAGAATTTTATAATATTAAGACCTGTAAAGGAGGCTGGTTCCAATGAGCAGGGCATTGTGGGGGTGCTGGGCCATTTCTCACCTTCCCCGCACGTACCCAACTTTCCAATCCCATTAAGGGGTTGGGGATTCCTTAGGAATCGAGTCATCCACCCCTTTCTTTTTCCCGATCCGTCCCGGTGGCGACTCCATTTTCTCCAGACTTAGGTCCGTGTTCTCTAAGGCCCTGAGCCTAAACAGTGCTGAAGTCGCAAGAACCATTCCACCGAGAGTGGGGGCGAAAATCCCCGCTCACAATATGCATACTGTGAATTATGTTGATGTATCAAAGTAATGTGCTGTAATTGAAAAGAAATATGGAATAATGTGTTGAGATGGGTGAAAACATAATGTAATAAATTTATATTGATATAAAAGAGAAACACGAGAAAAGCGAGAAAAAGATGATATAATAAGGCAATGTGCCTAGTTTGATTATGAGAAAATGAGGTAGGATTTGAAAATAGAATTATGAAAGGATTTGATAATGAGAAATATGAATAAACTGTGTGCCTAGTATGTTATTCAATTTTCAAAGTTCTGGGTTCGGCGGCATGCATATGAATTACTGGGCAGGTAAAAAGACCGGGTCGTAAGCCTCAAAAATAAATTCTTGAAGCTAGACTAAGTGAAAAGTGTTTAGATCATTTTTGTACTTGTTTTTAGTATGATTTTATGTGTGTTTTAGTTAATGTTTTGATTGATTTTTGTTTTAAGTTTGTTTAAATTGTTTGTTTGAGGTTTAAGTGCAAAAACTCCCTTAGATGATCAAAACAATCAAGAAAAATGAAGAAAGAGCATGAATCAAGCAAGACATGGCCAAGCAAAAGCAAGCTTGGCCATGTCCCTCAAAAGAATTCCAAGACAGTAGCTGACACACCCAAGAGACACGGCCAAGCCACTGGCCTTGTCTCACCCAAGGAAAAGAAACTAAGAAAGAAATAAAATAGAGGCAGTGCTTGACACACTCACAGACATGGCCATGTCTGTGAGTGTGTCTGATCGACATGGCCATGTCACTTGAAGCTTGGCCATGTCTCAATGTCTTAGCCGTGTTTCATCCTAAAATAGAGGTCTTGGCTGTGTTTCATCCTAAAATAGAGGCAGTGCTTGACACACTCACAGACATGGCCATGTCTGTGAGTGTGTCTGATCGACATGGCCATGTCACTTGAAGCTTGGCAATGTCTCATTGTCTTGGCCGTGTCCCTCATCAAAAGAAGAAGAAACCAAAGAAAATTATGTGACATAGCCAAGCTAGACATGTCTTGGCCGTGTCTCTCATCAAAAGTGAAGAAATTGAAGAAAATTAAGTGACACGGCCAAGCTAAACATGTCTTGGCCATGTCTCTCATCAAAAGTGAAGAAATTGAAGAAAAACAAGTGACACGGCCAAGCTCCACATGTCTTGGCCGTGTCCCTCAAGAAATCAAGTCCAGAAGCAAACACGGTTATGAGACACGGCCAAGCCACTGGTCGTGTCTCACCAAAAGAACAAAGAAAAGAAAGAAACAAAGAAGAAGGCAGTGAAGGACACCACCAGCAAGCTTGGCCGTGTCCCAAAGAAAAATGAGAGACACGGCCAAGCCAAATCAAGCTTGGCCGTGTCACTCTTAATATCTATTTAAGTTCTTTCGCACGACAGAGAAAAGGGAGAGAACGGCTAGGGTTTTGGAGAATAGAGAGAAAAGAAAAGAGAGGAGCGAGCAAACATATTTTGAAATGAGGAGAGAGTGACACTCTCCTTGTCCCTTATCTTCATCCTCCATCTTCATCTTTTCTATCTTCCATTGAAGATCTTTGAGGTTCTTTGGGATTAAATTGGGTTAATAAGCTCTTGAGGGTTGAAGCATCATTGAAAGGATTGGTGACTTGAGAAAGCTCCATTCTATCTTCCAAAGGCACAATCAATTGAAGAGTTGGTGACTTGAGAAAGCTCCATCCCATATTGCAAAAGGGAAATCAGCCATTGAAAAGGGCTTGAGTTCTTCATCAAATACATCAAGTGGAGCTAGGAGGAAGACTAGCAATCCTACTCTTGGCATATTCACAAGGGGTTTTTCTATTCTCTTTTTTAATTCATTCCAATATTGTTTTTGTTATATTAAGAGATTGATATTACAATGAACAATTTGTATTTGATTTATATTGAGTTGAATGAATGTTTTAAATTGATGATGTTGAGCTAAAAACCCATGCTTAGGGTTTGTAGTATATTTGATTGAATGCTTTGATTTGATATTGGATTGCATGCTAGGTTGATAGATTAGCTACCTATTGATCTCTAGATATTGAATGAAGGACCGAGAGGTGAAATTCGATATCAGAATTATGCAATCGACTACCCTATGAATGAATTAGTAATATAAGTTCTAGGGTTTCATTAATTTGCAAATGAAAAATAATTGGTTATTGCTATTTCATGAAATGTGAGAACTAATGGATTGGTAATTGACTAATTAACCTTAAGGAACAAATTAATTACAAGGTTATGTTCATGGATAATTGATAATTGATCTTTGATTGAATGGACCTATAACCCTAGGCACATTCCCAAGAACCGATTTGATCACTCATCACACACTTCAACCCTACGCACGTTAATTTTAGGTTTAAATTGTTATTTTGCATTCCAAACAACAAATTCTCACTTTTAATTTAATTGCTTTAATCAAGCTATTACGAGCCACACCTTCTTGGGGAAACGACCTTGGGGCGATCACCATTGCTACAGCTACCTCGTATACTTGCGAGTGATGCTTTGTAGTAGTACTTAATTCGAGCGCAACAAGTTTTTGGCACCGTTGCCGGGGAAGGCTGTCGCAGTAGTAATAGTTTGATTTTTCTTTTCATTGTTTGGTTATTTTCTGTGAATTGTTTGTTTGTTTTATTTTTCTTTCAATTTAATTATTTGTTTGTTTTATTTAAGTTGCTAAGTGCCTTGTGTAAATATGCAATTTTCAAGGTACGCAGGGGTTTATGATGATAACCTTGATTCTAACATGGCATGGCAATTAGCAGAATTAACGAACCAACTTAAGATGCTAAATCCAAGAGGACAAACACCTATGCCTACTCGTGAAGTATGTTCAGCATGTGGCATTGCAGAACATAGCGCAAACATGTGTTCATTTGGTTATGGACAATATCAAGAGAGGCAAGAGGGAGAATATGCCTATGACAGTTTCCAGCAAATGGGTGGAAATGACACATATCCCAGACCTTATAAATCAAGATGGGGAAGCCACCCAAATTTTTCTTGGGAAAACCAGCAGCACATTCCACCTCCAAATTTTTTTCAACCTTACTAAAGTTCTTACTCTCAAGAACAATATTCAAATCAAGAGTACCTTAAACGACCCACATTAGAAGATAGTTTGAATGCCTTCATTCAAATTAGCGCGCAAAATCAAAGTAAACTTAAGTAACCCACTTTGGAAGATAGTTTGAATGCCTTCATTCAAATTAGCTCACAAAACCATGATAAATTCGAGAAATCCACAGTGGAAGATGATTTGAATGCTTACCTTCAAATTAGCACAGAAATTCAGGAAGGAAGCAATGAGAGGTTTGATTCTTTGGAGGAATCATTGAAGAGGGTGGAAATGCAACTTGGGCAACTGGCACATCAACTCCAAGCACACCAAGAGGAGGAATCTCCTAGCCAATTGGAGCAAATAGAGGTAATCACAAATTTTAAGAATGAACAGGTGATATATAATGATTTTTGTGATTCCTTTGATGCAGGAGTTAACAACGAAGAAGATGGCGAGGAAATGCAATCAGACATAGAGGAGTTAATTCAATCAAAGGAGGAGGAGAATTTGGAAGCATCGACTTCGACAAAATTGCATGAACCTCTAAATCCTTGTATGCCATCAATCCCATTCCCAAGTAAGCTGAATGCAGAGAAACAAGGTATGCAACTTTCTAAACTCCATGACATGCCCTATAGTGAAGATAGTGTAGATAAGCTTGAGGTGGCCATGACCATAGAAGTAGAGCCTAATTCTTCCAAATTAGAAATTGATGAGGGCAATTTACAAGTGAATAATGAGATTGTTGAGGGAGAATTTCAAATTGCTAAAGAGAATGTAGAACACATTCAACCAAACTTGGTTGAACCTAAAAGGACCCCAGGAATTTTGAAAGATGTTTTAGTTGGGGAATGCAGTATGCAACAAATTATCATCTCTCCCACTCTTGGTGGTGAGAACGAGCAGAAACTATATAAAACCATGTTGCAAACTGAAAAAGGTTCTTACTACGTCCCTATAGCATTAAAAAATCAAGCTAAGACAACCCTCACATGTTCTTTTTGGACAATTGCTCCCCTAAGAATGCTACCTAAGCTTTTCAATATATTGGGCACTTTTCAAAGTTGCAAGGTGTTCATCCTCTCGGTCATGGGCTCCAATTGCATTATGGGTGGAAGGAGCCCCACACATCGTATATGGGAATGATGGAAATCAGGTATCATCTAAACTTTCTCTGTAGTATGCATGCTCACATTGAGGACAATGTGAATTTTTAAGTGTGGGGTGCATTTGGTGTTTTATGTTTTTACTTTTAATTGCATTTTGTGTTTTTGTGTTTTTACCTTTAATTTGTTTTTGTTTAAGTTTTAGTTAATGTTCTTAATGTTTTTCTTTGAATAAATGAATTTTAAAAAGTTCAATTGTTATAAAATTGTTGATTGATGACCTTTGAATTTTTGAAGCATGAATTTGAGAATTGAGTAGAATTGGTGCTTATTGTTAATTTTTTTTTTGGTGTTTCCCTTGCATTGCCATTAACCTAGTGAGGAATTGAGCCATCAACTTATCATTCTTGTTGTGGGTGAACATCTTTGATTGATGAATTACGAGAACTTGCTTTGAAATGCATTTTAAGACTACATGAAAATTTCAATTTGGCATCAAGATTATTAAGGCAATTAGGTGAACCACTTTGGCTTAAAAAGACCAACCCTATATTCAACCTTAGTTAGCCAATTTTGAGCTTATTTTATTTTTCCTTTTCTTTCTTTTGCACAACACCATTAGCTTGAACCTTGTTGTTTAACTCTTACCCTTTCATTAGGTCAAGAGCATTTTAAGAGCGTTTATAACTGAGTGTTGTGTTAAATTAAGTGTGGGGTTAAATTTAGTAGGTTTAAGATTGCAAAGCAAAATAAAATATAAAATAAAACATAAAATAAAAAAAAAGAAAAAGAAAAAAAATATAATAATAAGAATAATTGTTGTTCTTGTTGAAAGGGTTGGAATGTATCATTGCAAGATTTAATAAGTGAGTTCCCTTGAAAAGCTCTTTAATGTCAAGGGGTAGATGAGAGAAAGGTGTTTTGGAATTGTTGGGTTATGTATATGATTGGGTACTTCATTCTTAAAGTGCTCTTGAACTTAATGATTTAGCTCACATTTCCTAAATGCCATGCCTTTACCTTAGCCCCATTACAACCCAATAAAGACCTTTTGATTGATGCTTGATTGTTATTTATGGTGGAGATTTGATTGATAAGCAAGCCTATGGTAATAATCTTTCATTGATTGTTATGAGTGTAAACACCACCATGATCAAACACTTGTAAGAGTTGGTGAGGGAGCGATAACATAGGGAATGCATGGGAAAATCATTTAATTTCATGGGCGTCGATTTTGTTTGATTCGATATTGATTGTGGATTTAGGGATAAGGAAGTCTTGATACATATTTATAACTCTTGAACTTAACAAAATTTATCTTGTTAGTGTATTTTGATTTTAGCCTTGCTTGGGGACAAGCAAGGAATTAAGTGTGGGGTAGTTGTTTAGATCATTTTTGTACTTATTTTTAGTATGATTTTATGTGTGTTTTAGTTAATGTTTTGATTGATTTTTGTTTTAAATTTGTTTAAATTGTTTGTTTTAGGTTTAAGTGCAAAATGTAACACCCCGATACCCCATATAAATACTGTACATATACCAGGTACACATACAATATGTATATAGAGTATAAGAATGTCACTTTCCATCACCATTATAACTCTTTACTTTAATTTTTAAAACCATAATACATTTTAATCATATGAAAGTATTTACAAAATGGTTATTCTTATCATGGTAATACATAAATATAAGTTACATTGTTTCTTCCAAAGATTCATTTATACAAATGAATACATTCTTATGAAAATACAGTATAATTACATGCATGCACCACCATCTAGTTGGTCTCGAACTATACTTGTCCTCGTTGTGACATAGTAGCTTAACTCCAGCTTCATCACCTATATACCTGCACGATTAAGATAACCGCGCTAAGCTCGAAAGCTTAGTAGTACAAGTAACCATTAAAATATACAATATAAAGGAAACATACCTCATATGTTTAGTCTCATGTTTTAACATTTTCTTACTCCGTTTTCCCCTTTTTCAATGCATTCTTCATATAATCCTATTAACCTTATAGAGGATATACATATACACATATAACATAACCATCAAACATAATTCAATAAATTGATAGAACCTTCATATTATGATACTTACCAATTTCACCTCATACATATCATATATATCATTTTATACTTTATAATCGCATATTGCATATAACTTCACAAACCATATCTCCTTTCAATAATTCATGTATGTTATATAATCATATCACTAACCACAATTCATCATTCACAACTCACATTTCCAACAAAGGCAACATAGATCCGATTACTCATTTATTTCAACTTGTATATACTTCACATTAACAACAAAGACAGACTCGGGCCCAAAAGACACTAATATGTCATTCAAAGTTCAGAGTTAATGCTTTGGTTTTGTTATCACATTTATCAATATCATATACCCAACTAGGCTTCAAGGATTAAGTTCAACCAAGCTTCAAGGGGAGCAAAGCATGCTAAGCTTCTACCCAACTTGGCTTCAAGAACTAACCCAACCCAGCTTCAAGGGTGGTAACATCTCAATTAGGCTTCAAGGATTCAATCCAACCTAACTTCAAGAGATTGTTACACTTATTAGGCATGCCACCAACAACAAAACTCTGAAAATGAATAACACATTAGCCACACA
The DNA here is from genome assembly GCA_947685225.1 of Garcia nutans. NCBI lineage: Eukaryota > Viridiplantae > Streptophyta > Magnoliopsida > Malpighiales > Euphorbiaceae > Garcia > Garcia nutans. The sequence goes on from CANTUV010000035.1 coordinate 46,833,133, forward strand.
ATTCATTTATTATTTCATTATCAATTTCATTCTCATTCTCATCATCATTTACATCATCATAGCCAACCACAATGGCATCATTTAGGCAAAACATGCCTCATTTATCTCATTCTCAATATCACAGCCAACCACAATGGCTTTATACATCATCACCTCTCAATTTACATTTCATATTCCATCACAATATCACATTTCATAGTTCACCACAATATCACATTGTCACATTTCATAGTTCATCACAATATCACATTATCACATTTCATAGTTCATCACAATATCACATTATCACATTTCATAGTTCATCACAATATCACATTATCACATTTCATAGTTCATCACAATATCACATTATCACATTTCATAGTTCATCACAATATCACATTATCACATTTCATAATTCATCATTGATATTTATATACATAATCATTCATTACTCAAGTATGCACAATCAATTGCATTACCATATAAATTGGAATACACATCATACAAATCATATCCTCACATCTTTCACATTTCATAACATATATATATTGAATGCCTTCACATCTTATATCTATTAATGTATTATCATATCTCTTATCTTTTCATTGCATATACAATATTAATATTTATTTTAACAATATACTTATATGCAATCCAATAGGGTTTTGTACTTACCTCTAAAGAACTCACTCCCATATAACTTCTCTTCCATAGATCTTTCAATACTTGGATTAGGGGCAATTCCATCTCTTAAAACCTAATCCAAAAGTAATCATACACACTCACTTAGAAATACACATGAGATAATACAAATAAGAATCAATTAGGGCAAACTCAACACATGACACGCTCATCAACACGGGAGTGTCCCTGATCGTGCCCTAACTCCACAACACAGAAACATTGACACGCTCATAACCACGGGCGTGTCACTGGGCGTGTAATACATTCTGTATCTCAAAAACATCAACACGTCCAATCAACAAGAGCGTGCTCATGGCCGTGTCAATTCTCCAAACTCACAGTAGCTATGACACGCTCAATAACACGGGCGTGTTACTGGTCGTGTCAATTCTACAAACTCACAGTAGCTATGACACGCTCAATAACACGGGCGTGTTACTGGTCGTGTCAATTCTACTGCCACACAGAACTTATGACACGCTCAATAACATGGGCGTGTCACTGCTCGTGCTACCAACTCCAGAAAACAGAACCAACGACACGCCTAACAAACTGGCCGTGTCTCTGGGCGTGTCCGGCTAAAAACCCAGATTCCGGTCAACACACAACAACATCCAACAATACCCATCTTTTTATCATTACTCACTTCAAACAGTCTTCATCAAACACACCCAAAAACCATAACAAACTTACCAAAACATCAACAACACTCAAAACACACACCAATCATCATTATAAATATCATTCATATACCAATTTATCAAATCCCCAAATTTCATTAAACTCAACCCTTATTCAACAATTCATCATCATCTTCACAAATAATCATATTATCATCATCCAAATACCAAATCAACACATATATATACTTAAATCTTTCAATATCATCATCATCACACATCAACCATACCAAACCCAACTCAAACAATGAAAATCAATTTAAAGAAATAATTACTTACTTGAATCCTTTATCAAATCTTCATCTCTATCATCAAATCTCTTGAATTCCTTAAGAAATTTGGTAAGAAAATCACATCTTTCTCTCTTTCTCTCTCTCTCTCTCTCTCTCTCTCTCGGCCAAGAAGAACGAAGAAGACGAAGAAGGAGTAGAAGGAAGAAGAAGTTTCTACTTCTTTCCTTTGTCCTTATCCATATATATATATATATAATAATAATAATAATAATAATAATAATAACAATAACAATAGTAATAATAATAATAATAATAATAACAATAATAATACTTTAAATCTCCACCACATATTCTTTCTTTGATTTTCTTCTTCTCTTTTCTTTTTGTCTTTATTATTATTATTATTATTTAGTTATACAAATATATATACAACTCACTTATCCTTCACCATTATATATATCCCATGTATATGTGATGTATATGTATATGTGTTACATATATTATCCTTATATTTCACATATACACATATACATTAAATCCAAATACAACAACAATAACTCCAAAACTCTTAGGGTCTATTCCGGGATATTACAATTCTCTCCCCCTAAAAAAAAAATTTCGTCCTCGAAATTACTCAGTACAATAACATTCCATTCTTACCAATACACCATTTAAAATTTTCATCAAATCACATAGTTTGCACTCTCCCCCTTAGAGTCAATTATATTATTCAATTCCACAACTTGTCACGATAAAAATCTTTATACCTTATTACATTCTCATCCAATATTCAAAATAACTCATTATACTCTCAAATACCTTATCTATATGCAAAAATTCAATCATCCTTTAACATACTTATGTTACATTCCATTATTACATTCAAAATATTTTATCACTTCATCTCTTTATAACTATTCTCTTAACTTTAACTTTCAAGATCATAAACTTATATCTTAATATTAATTATCCCATCATTACAATCATCCTTACAAACAAACATTTATCAAACCTTCATTGATAATAATATTCTTATTTCTCATACACTTCATTCCTTCTCTAGTATTTTCTCACTTAACATCAATATTAATACAATGCTTTTGAACTTACTTTACAGGAAATCAACTTCTTCCCTTTTCTCATCATTAAAATTGATATAATTCAATTAATTCATGTCCGTTCATCTATCAAAATTTTACATTGTATACATCATTATTTATCTCTTATGCCTTTAGCACAACCATACATATTAAATCTCAATAATAATTCACAATTATAGCAAAAATCCAGATCAATTGATTTATTCTCCACAATATCTTAACATCATAATCTTGTTTGATTCAAATCAATAGTTCACTTATCTAAATTTATCATGAATAACCATCCACTTTAATTTATCTTTCAATATACACATAGTTTATCTTTCATTATCTCAATACCATTCCACCAAATTTCATAATTATCTCATACCATGCTTATCATTCATAGTTTACTCACTAAAATTTTAAACCCATCCACTTATTCACCGTATACCATAAACATAATCAATATAGCTCTCAAACACATTCTGCAATCTTCTTTCATTATCATCTTCTCACTTATCATATCATTACTATATTAACAATAATTACCTTTTTCTCACATTACTCATAACTTAAAGTATTTCCACAATTCTCTTTCTGTCTTTTCTTTTCCAGAATTATAACCAAATTGCTAACACAAAAACCATAAAATACACTTCATCAATCATAACCGTTAATCATGTTTCTAGAAACATAATTATCAATCTTACCAAAGTAGTATTACAGTTATACTTTCTTAGTCTCAATTCTGTGGATAACAAAGTTAATCGGCCAAATACCATAAATACACTATATGGCCATAGGAGATTAATGATCACATCTGAAACTTATAAATCAATACTGTTCCTCTATTATTTTATTTCCAACTTTCCAATTATACTACTAAGTTGCATCACAAATATTATATCTCCATTCTCCAAACTTTACTACATCCAAAATTAACATATGTCAACTCTATCTCAACACAATTTACTCTTAATTATTTGATCACCATTTGCATGTCTCATATACAACAATATTATCCTTAACCTCTCCTTCACACATCATTCAATCTTATACAGATCTTACATAAATTTCATTCTTTATACTTTCTTTTTCCCTTATAATTTCTTATTAAATTTATATACACAGAACATTTCCTCACACAAATACTTTGGCTCATAACATTTATGATAGCCAAATTCAGTTATTATCATAACAATATTACTGTCCACCATTTCCCAAATTAATCCTTATTTCCATAACCATTTCACTATCCAACATTTCTTAAGTTTATTCTTATTTTCATTTCATCACATACTCTTTACGTCAATCAAGGCCTAATCTCTCTTAGGTCCACTACTACATGCAATGTCATTTCCAATATACATCAAATATGCAATTATATAACACATCCATAGATCACATTCACAATGTGATTTACTTTCCACATTTCTTACATTTTACAATTACATTCATATCAAAAACTCATTCCACATTTTCTATACATGTATACACATAATCATACAATGATATTTAATTCCTCTTTTACATATTTTCAACACAATTTAACATTTTACTATTCCGTGAACAACATCATTTTTATCCCTTTTTGACATGACTTAAGTTGTTTATCAACCCAACACATATACATTATCACCATGATATTACTTCACAAAATCTTAGTCACGCTACTAAGGTGACATCTCTCTCACATATATTTTTAAAATGCATTAGTATACCATCTATACATCCATTTGTTTATTCTTCAATACATAGATATATATATATATATATTACTCACATATCTATACACATGTACATTACATCCACTCATATATACATTGGGCTCAATAATCTCTTTATACTCTCCAAGTCTAATTATGACAAATCTCAATTTCTTAAATCCACATTGATCCATCCCATTTCTTACTATCAATATTATCCCATGACCTAGCTTTGCTCAGGTTTGTCAATGCAAGCATAATCATTCTCATACTATCAATCACATTATTCAATTTAATATTACTCTCATATACAGTAATATTCATTCCACAAGCTCATGGGTTTAACTTACATTAAGATTATCAATACTCAAATAGTCTTTACCCAAATTCCATTAACACTATAATTTCACAACTTACTACTTTACTTAAACTTCCATTCACTCATCTTATGTTCTTAATATCAACTTAAAAAAAACATCTTATATATACACATTACAAAACAACCTCAAAGTATATTCTTTTCACAAATATTAAAGCTCATTTCCAAAAATCTAATTATCACATCTTTCCACCATTAATATGAGCTTTAACAACACTCAAGCGTATCACATTTCTAACATTAAAATCACAATGTTTGCATTTAAAACAGCAATGCAACAACACCATTATATTTCCTTATTTAACCAACATCATCTCTTTTTCTTTTAAAAACTTTAACTTTACATATTCAAATCATAAATGATCAAACTTTGTCTATACCCATCAACTCATTCAATATACCACCATACTCTCTTCATTTAAATAACATAACTTTCAATATTCACAATTCGACATTATTTCCTCTGTCTAGCAAACTCAACATAAACTTTCTTATAAAGAGGTTTAAAGTATAGAAGAAAGAGTACATACTCTTATCTTAATTTGATTTTCAACTCATTTCTAACTTTATTTTCCTTTCCATTTCTTTATTTTTCAATTCATATTATGTCATACATAATATTACTCATAAACATCAATATTACATTCCATGTTGCACATGACATAACATTTTTCATATGTCTCATCAACATGCATATTTCACATTACATTTCGTAATTCGTTTCTCATAAATAATCAGGCACTATGCCTCAATTATAATTCATTTCCAACATCATTGCCAACAATCATGGTTTCTTCTCACATCAACATAGTATACACATATATCATCAACTATATTAAACATCTCATGTAACACAAATATTTTACAAATCATATTATGCCACATCCGAGACCAACCTAGGTGTTAATGCATGTGCATGTATCAAAATTTTCATTCTTTTTATTTTCATCTATCATCATTTTTTTTTAAAACTTTTCTTTGTAAATTTACTTAGGCCGAGAATCTCGAAACCTAAGCTCTGATACCAAAATAATTGTAACACCCCGATACCCCATATAAATACTGTACATATACCAGGTACACATACAATATGTATATAGAGTATAAGAATGTCACTTTCCATCACCATTATAACTCTTTACTTTAATTTTTAAAACCATAATACATTTTAATCATATGAAAGTATTTACAAAATGGTTATTCTTATCATGGTAATACATAAATATAAGTTACATTGTTTCTTCCAAAGATTCATTTATACAAATGAATACATTCTTATGAAAATACAGTATAATTACATGCATGCACCACCATCTAGTTGGTCTCGAACTATACTTGTCCTCGTTGTGACATAGTAGCTTAACTCCAGCTTCATCACCTATATACCTGCGCGATTAAGATAACCGCGCTAAGCTCGAAAGCTTAGTAGTACAAGTAACCATTAAAATATACAATATAAAGGAAACATACCTCATATGTTTAGTCTCATGTTTTAACATTTTCTTACTCCGTTTTCCCCTTTTTCAATGCATTCTTCATATAATCCTATTAACCTTATAGAGGATATACATATACACATATAACATAACCATCAAACATAATTCAATAAATTGATAGAACCTTCATATTATGATACTTACCAATTTCACCTCATACATATCATATATATCATTTTATACTTTATAATCGCATATTGCATATAACTTCACAAACCATATCTCCTTTCAATAATTCATGTATGTTATATAATCATATCACTAACCACAATTCATCATTCACAACTCACATTTCCAACAAAGGCAACATAGATCCCATTACTCATTTATTTCAACTTGTATATACTTCACATTAACAACAAAGACAGACTCGGGCCCAAAAGACACTAATATGTCATTCAAAGTTCAGAGTTAATTCTTTGGTTTTGTTATCACATTTATCAATATCATATACCCAACTAGGCTTCAAGGATTAAGTTCAACCAAGCTTCAAGGGGAGCAAAGCATGCTAAGCTTCTACCCAACTTGGCTTCAAGAACTAACCCAACCCAGCTTCAAGGGTGGTAACATCTCAATTAGGCTTCAAGGATTCAATCCAACCTAACTTCAAGAGATTGTTACACTTATTAGGCATGCCACCAACAACAAAACTCTGAAAATGAATAACACATTAGCCACACAATTCATTTATTATTTCATTATCAATTTCATTCTCATTCTCATCATCATTTACATCATCATAGCCAACCACAATGGCATCATTTAGGCAAAACATGCCTCATTTATCTCATTCTCAATATCACAGCCAACCACAATGGCTTTATACATCATCACCTCTCAATTTACATTTCATATTCCATCACAATATCACATTTCATAGTTCACCACAATATCACATTATCACATTTCATAGTTCATCACAATATCACATTATCACATTTCATAGTTCATCACAATATCACATTATCACATTTCATAGTTCATCACAATATCACATTATCACATTTCATAGTTCATCACAATATCACATTATCACATTTCATAGTTCATCACAATATCACATTATCACATTTCATAGTTCATCATTGATATTTATATACATAATCATTCATTACTCAAGTATGCACAATCAATTGCATTACCATATAAATTGGAATACACATCATACAAATCATATCCTCACATCTTTCACATTTCATAACATATATATATTGAATGCCTTCACATCTTATATGTATTAATGTATTATCATATCTCTTATCTTTTCATTGCATATACAATATTAATATTTATTTTAACAATATACTTATATGCAATCCAATAGGGTTTTGTACTTACCTCTAAAGAACTCACTCCCATATAACTTCTCTTCCATAGATCTTTCAATACTTGGATTAGGGGAAATTCCATCTCTTAAAACCTAATCCAAAAGTAATCATACACACTCACTTAGAAATACACATGAGATAATACAAATAAGAATCAATTAGGGCAAACTCAACACATGACACGCTCATCAACACGGGAGTGTCCCTGATCGTGCCCTAACTCCACAACACAGAAACATTGACACGCTCATAACCACGGGCGTGTCACTGGGCGTGTAATACATTCTGTATCTCAAAAACATCAACACGTCCAATCAACAAGAGCGTGCTCATGGCCGTGTCAATTCTCCAAACTCACAGTAGCTATGACACGCTCAATAACACGGGCGTGTTACTGGTCGTGTCAATTCTACAAACTCACAGTAGCTATGACACGCTCAATAACACGGGCGTGTTACTGGTCGTGTCCATTCTACTGCCACACAGAACTTATGACACGCTCAATAACATGGGCGTGTCACTGCTCGTGCTACCAACTCCAGAAAACAGAACCAACGACACGCCTAACAAACTGGCCGTGTCTCTGGGCGTGTCCGGCTAAAAACCCAGATTCCGGTCAACACACAACAACATCCAACAATACCCATCTTTTTATCATTACTCACTTCAAACAATCTTCATCAAACACACCCAAAAACCATAACAAACTTACCAAAACATCAACAACACTCAAAACACACACCAATCATCATTATAAACATCATTCATATACCAATTTATCAAATCCCCAAATTTCTTTAAACTCAACCCTTATTCAACAATTCATCATCATCTTCACAAATAATCATATTATCATCATCCAAATACCAAATCAACACATATGTATACTTAAATCTTTCAATATCATCATCATCACACATCAACCATACCAAACCCAACTCAAACAATGAAAATCAATTTAAAGAAATAATTACTTACTTGAATCCTTTATCAAATCTTCATCTCTATCATCAAATCTCTTGAATTCCTTAAGAAATTTGGTAAGAAAATCACATCTTTCTCTCTTTCTCTCTCTCTCTCTCTCTCTCTCTCTCGGCCAAGAAGAACGAAGAAGACGAAGAAGGAGTAGAAGGAAGAAGAAGTTTCTACTTCTTTCCTTTGTCCTTATCCATATATATATATATAATAATAATAATAATAATAATAATAATAATAATAACAATAACAATAGTAATAATAATAATAATAATAACAACAATAATAATACTTTAAATCTCCACCACATATTCTTTCTTTGATTTTCTTCTTCTCTTTTCTTTTTGTCTTTATTATTATTATTATTATTTAGTTATACAAATATATATACAACTCACTTATCCTTCACCATTATATATATCCCATGTATATGTGATGTATATGTATATGTCTTACATATATTATCCTTATATTTCACATATACACATATACATTAAATCCAAATACAACAACAATAACTCCAAAACTCTTAGGGTCTATTCCGGGATATTACACAAAAACTCCCTTGGATGATCAAAACAATCAAGAAAAATGAAGAAAGAGCATGAATAAAGCAAGACATGGCCAAACCAAAGCAAGCTTGGCCATGTCCCTCAAAATAATTCCAAGACAGTAGCTGACACACCCAAGAGACACGGCCAAGCCACTGGCCGTGTCTCACCCAAGGAAAAGCAACAAAGAAAGAAATAAAATAGAGGTAGTGCTTGACACACTCACAGACATGGCCATGTCTGTGAGTGTGTCTGATCGACATGGCCATGTCACTTGAAGCTTGGTCATGTCTCAATGTCTTGGCCGTGTTTCATCCTAAAATAGAGGTCTTGGCCGTGTTTGATCCTAAAATAGAGGTAGTGCTTGACACACTCACAGACATGGCCATGTCTGTGAGTGTGTCTGATCGACATGGCCATGTCACTTGAAGCTTGGCCATGTCTCATTTTCTTGGCCGTGTCCCTCATCAAAAGAAGAAGAAAACAAAGAAAATTATGTGACATGACCAAGCTAGACATGTCTTGGTTGTGTCTCTCATCAAAAGTGAAGAAATTGAAGAAAATTAAGTGACACGACCAAACTAAAAATGTCTTGGCAGTGTCTCTCATCAAAAGTGAAAAAATTGAAGAAAAACAAGTGACATGGCCAAGCTCCACATGTCTTGGCCGTGTCCCTCAAGAAATCAAGTCCAGAAGCGAACACGGTTATGAGACACGGCCAAGCCACTGGCCGTGTCTCACCAAAAGAACAAAGAAAAGAAAGAAACAAAGAAGAAGGCAGTGAAGGACACGGCCAGCAACCTTGGCCGTGTGCCAAAGAAAAATGAGAGACACGGCCAAGCCAAATCAAGCTTGGCCGTGTCACTCTTAATATCTATTTAAGTTCTTTCGCACGATAGAGAAAAGGGAAAGAACAGCTAGGGTTTTGGAGAATAGAGAGAAAAGAAAAGAGAGGAGCGAGCAAACATATTTTGAAATGAGGAGAGAGTGACACTCTCCTTGTCCCTTATCTTCATCCTCCATCTTCATCTTTTCTATCTTCCATTGAAGATCTTTGAGGTTCTTTGGGATTAAATTGGGTTAACAAGCTCTTGAGGGTTGAAGCATCATTGAAAGGATTGGTGACTTGAGAAAGCTCCATTCTATCTTCCAAAGGCACAATCAATTGAAGAGTTGGTGACTTGAGAAAGGTCCATCCCATATTGCAAAAGGGAAATCAACCATTGAAGAGGGCTTGAGTTCTTCATCAAATACATCAAGTGGAGCTAGGAGGAAGACTAGCAATCCTACTCTTGGCATATTCACAAGGGGTTTTTCTATTCTCTTTTTTAATTCATTCCAATATTGTTTTTGTTATATTAAGAGATTGATATTACAATGAATAATTTGTATTTGATTTATATTGAGTTGAATGAATATTTTAAATTGATGATGTTGAGCTAAAAACCCATGCTTAGGGTTTGTAGTATATTTGATTGAATGCTTTAATTTGATATTTCCATTGATGTATCTTGTGTTGGTTGATTGCATTGGATTGCATGCTAGGTTGATAGATTAGCTACCTATTGATCTCTAGATATTGAATGAAGGACCGAAAGGTGAAATTCGATATCGGAATTATGCAATCGACTACCCTATGAATGAATTAGAAATATAAGTTCTAGGTTTTCATTAATTTGCAAATGAAAAATAATTGGTTATTGCTATTTCATGAATGTGAGAACTAGTGGATTGGTAATTGACTAATTAACCTTAAGGAACAAATTAATTACAAGGTTATGTTCATGGATAATTGATAAATTGAGCTTTGATTGAATGGACCTATAACCCTAGGCACATTCCCAAGAACTGATTTGATCTTGTACACTCATCACACACTTTAACCCTACGCACGTTAATTTTAGGTTTAAATTGTTATTTTGCATTCCAAACAACAAATTCTCGCTTTTAATTTAATTGCTTTAATCAAGCTATTACGAACCACACCTTCTTGGGGAAACGACCTTGGGGCGATCACCATTGCTACAGCTACCTCGTATACTTGTGAGTGACACTTTGTAGTAGTACTTAATTCGAGCGCAATAAAAAGACCGGGTCGTAAGCTCAGTTCTAGTTGGATTATCCATGGATATATTGCCTATGGGGCTAGACACAAGGTGTCATTATAGACCAAAGCAGTAACTCTAAAATTTGAATAGCATATTAGATCCTTTTGGGCCCATGCTTGTGTTTGCTTCTATGTGAAATAATTGAGCAATATAATAAGATATAATGTTATGAGATATATGATGGTGATCATGGAATGATATGATCAATACATAAGCAAATTACTTAAAAGGAATGTGGCTTGAGAAAATAGGCTAAATGATGAGAAAGGAATTGTTGAAAGACTTGAGCAGAGCTAAGTCTTGATGCTAAAAATGAGATTATGGAAATATAATGTGATGTGTAATATGTTTATGGATGTGAAAATTGTGTGTATTGTTTCATGAATATTATGATAAACCATTGAATTGTGACTAATGTTAAAGGTATATATAAATTATAAAATTAGTGAAAAGATATGAAAAATGCATTGAAAATGGAAAACATGATAAGAATATGATGATAAATGATGTTAATACGTGAGTATGAATTTTTATATTGTATGTATATTATATTTATTTGTACTACTAAGCTTTTGAGCTTAGCACGGTTGTATAAATCGCGCAGGTGTGTAGATGGTTGATCTGGGAGTCAAACCATTATGCCACGAGAAGAGTATGAGTATTTGGAGACCAACTAGAAGGTGATGCATACATGTACAATTTTATTAAGTTGTATTTTGTTAAATATTATATGTACATAAGTGAATTTCGGAAAAGACAATGTAATTTATATATATGTAATATAATCAAAAGTATAATGGTTTTGTAAATGTTCTTTAATTAAATAAAAATGAATTATTGTTATTGAAATAAGGTAAGACATTTAAATAATACTGAAACGTGACATCCTTATATTTTATATACGTATTGTATGTATACAGGGTATATGTATAGTACTTATATAGAGTATATGGGTGTTACAGAGGAGTTGTATCATTAATTTCAATGGGATAGGTTTTTGCCACTGATTGAGTTCACCTATAATAACAGTCATCGATCTAGTATTAGGATGGCACTTTATGAGGCCTTGTATGGCAGGAAGTGCAGGACACCATTATGTTGGGATGAGGTTGGAGAAGGTAAACTGGTCAGTTCCTATTTGATCAAGGAAATGAAAGAGAAAGTGAAGGTAAATCGAGATCATTTGAAATCAGCTTCAGATCGACAAAAATCCTATACAAATTTGAAGAGAAAAGATATAGAGTTCAGTGTGAAAGATAAAGTGTTCTTGAAGATGTCACCATGGAAGTAGATTCTGAGGTTTGGTGGGAAAGGGAAGTTGAGTCCATGCTTCATAGGACATATGAGGTACTGGAGAGAGTTTGTCCAGTGGCTTATAGATTGGCTCTGCCTCCCGAGTTAGGCCGAATAAATAATGTCTTCTATGTCTCTATGCTTCGGAGATACAGGTTAGACCCATCTCATATCTTGTCAGTAAAATCTATTGAGGTGAGTCCGAATCTGACTTATGAAGAAGAGTCAGTGGTGATTTTTGCATGAGAGGTGAAAGAGCTAAGGAACAAGAAGGTGTCACTTGTAAAGGTTCTTTGCAGGAATCATGCCACTGAAGAGGCGACATGGGAGGGTGAGTAGACAATGCGGAGCCAATATCCTCAGTTATTTTAGAGTTTATATCAAGTAATTTCGCAGATAAAATTTTCTTCAGGGGGAGACAATTATAACATTCGTATTTTATAAAAATAAATTAAATAAATAATTTAAAAGGAAAATTAAAGGATTTTAAGTGAAAAAGTAAAGTGTATATGTGAAATATATATATAATATGTATAACATATACAAAAGTCAATATTTTAAATAGTAAAGTCAAATGGCAAATAGCAAAAATTGTAATTATACTTTATAAAATTAAAATTAATTAAATAATTTAAAATTAAATTAATTATCGATGGAAGAGGTAAATTATAATTTTCTAAATAAATAAATAAATAAAAATATATTAAATAATATATATAGTCTTAATTTAAGTGGAAAGTAAGAGAAAATTAAAAGTTAAAATCTTCTTCTTCTTCTTAGGAAGGCCGAACCTCCATTAGGGCAAGAAGATTTTTTCTTCTTCCAAGTTTCAAAAATTGAAGAGATTTTAAAGATTTAAGTGGAGTTTTGGAAGTTTCTTCATCAATTGGTAAGCTTCTTTACCAATTTTGCAAGTTCTTTGGGAAAGTATGAATATGTGGATTCTGGGGTTTTGTTGTAGCATGTTTTAATTGCTTGAATGGGTATGTATGATACTATTTTAATTAGTTATTAATTATTCTTAAGTTGGATTGGAGAAAAGATTAAGTTTGAGTGGAGTTTGGATGAAGAACATGTTTTAGGGTTATTTGTAAATTGGAATTTTGAAATCATGTGTTTTAATTATGCAAACAGATTCAAAAGATGTTGTTTTGATGCATATACAAGGATTCTTTGGTTAAATGATGAGTTTAATTAAGTTTGGTTAGAGATTGGGTAAGGTAGTATTAAATTTAGGGGTTTAGAATGAAATTTTCAAAGTATAGTTGTTTGCTTGATTTTAATGAATAAGCTATGTTATTAAATGATATAAATGATGAAAATAAGCTTGGATAAACATTTGGAATGTGATGAATGAAGAATTGGAAGTGAAGAGGTTATGGCACATTTTAGGATTTTAATAAAGAGTATGTGTTTATTTAATTTGATTGGTTAAAATATATTATAATATGTTTTTAAATGATACAAATAAACTTAAACAACAATTAAAATGGATTAAAATCGAATTCCGATATTAAAGTAAGCAAAGGCATATTTTGCGATATTGGTTGGAGTGAGGTTTAATTAGGGTTTTATTTTTGAAATGCCTTAAAATGCGATTCTCAATGATTGTATTTGTTCATATTTTGTATAGACATTAGAAGGAAGTGTTTTTCTCAGCCTTATTGTTGAAGGGCAATTTGGAAGTGAAGGTTGGGGAGTGATCTTTAGCTTGTATTTGAGTGTTAATTGACGTATATACAAACTTTTTCATACATTAGATATATTTATATTACATTTGACCTAACACATTTTAGATGAAAAATGTGTTAAGCTATTTGGCATCTTGAACATTTATGCACATTGTGTTATAACATGTGAATTGATGAATATGCATCATGTGCATTATGTAAAGCTATTGTTAATTGCTAAAATGAATGAAATGTGATTTATTTGAATTATGTGAGAATGAACCCAAAATATTTGGGTAGTACGATTGTAATGTGTAATGAAATACTGTAACACCCTTATACCACATATATGTATCATGTATGCACCCAACATATGTAAAATACGCATATAAATTATAAAGATGCCACAACCCGGTTTAATAAAAATTTTCACCTTTTCAATTTTAAAATTCCAAATGCTTAAAATGTATATTTAAATAATGAATAAAATATTCTTTCTTAATTATAATTTATAAAATAAACATTTCATATGAAAATCTCTGAGAAAAATTCGTCAGAGTTTTATTTGTAATTTGGATAATCCCGAAAATTCAATCAAACACAACCTGCACAAAAACACTCCCACTATACAATACATCACACATTATCCCAATACTTCTCAATTTCTCCATATTTTCTCAAAACATTTATATATATATATATCAAAATTACATATAAAATTCCACTTCATACAATATATATCATAATGTACTATAATATAAAATACATACATACTAGCAAATGGCTTTGATCTTAAAGAAGAAGAAAAAACAACTCAACAAGCAATTTCAAATCTAGACCCAACCCAGTCTAGAAGAACTCTCCAGCTCTACCGAATCGCCCCTGTCACCTACATGATGAATTGCAATCGCACTAAGCTAAAAGCCTAGCGGTATAAACTTTGATAATAACAATACTTTAATACAATGCCAATGCATGATGCATTTATATGCTATGTCACAATGTGGCATTCAACTTCACTTTTAATCATAATCTTCCACCTTTATATAATTCACATAAACACATACACACGTATGGGCCCAAATACACTAATACATCATTCAAATCCTAGAGTCACTATTTTGGTCTATGTTGACACCAAGTGTCTAGCTTTGAAAGTAAATCATATATTAATGATGCCAAGTGTCTAGCACCTGAACGTAAAATCATGTATCAGTAACTCCAAGCATCTAGCCCTGAAGGCAAATCATAAATTAGTGATGTATAGCGTCTAGCCCTGAAGGCAAAAAATGAGGATAACCTCATAGGCATGCCGCCAAACATAGAACTCTAGAAATTGAATAACATACTAGGCACACAAATATTACATGTTTTTTATAATCACTTTTATTTTATCACATTGTCTCAATTTCTTATTTTTCTCATCACATTGCCTCTTTTCTCATTTTTCTCATCACATTGCCTCTTTTCTCATTCATATCAATATCAATTCATCATATCTCATCATTTCATCACAATGTATCTGATTTTACATTAAAAACATATCACCCAAATAAGTTAGGTCATTCCCACATAATGCACATAATTCACATTTTATTCATTTTAGCCATTAATAATGGCTTTTCATAATGCAATTAATGCATACATAACAATTCACATATCATAGCACATTATTCATGAATATTTAATGTATCATGTAGCTTAACACATTTTTCATCCAAAATGTGATAAACCCAAATGTAATGTAAACATATCCCATATATCAAATGCTTGTACATGCCTTAATAAGCACTCAAAAGCAAGCTAAGAAACTCCCACAAACTTTCACTTCCAAGTTTCCCTTCAACACTAGGGTTGGGCAATTCACCTCTCCTTAATGCCTAACCAAAATGTGAACAAATATCATCATTTAATATTACATTTTAAGGCATCACAGGCATCACAGGCATCAAATATTAATTAAATCTCACTCCTACAAAATTTCTAAAATTAAGCCAAACCTTACTTTAACTTTGAAAATCCATCATAATCTATTTAAATTAGTATTTAAAGTTTATTTATATCATTAAAATCATATTATAACATGATTTATTTAGTCACATTAATTAACATATTCTTTAAACCAAACCCTAAAATGGCATAACCTTCACCAATAAAGGTTTTTCATTCCAACTCATTCCAATTATTAATCCAAGCTTATTTCCATCACTTATATCATTAACTAACAAGATTTAAACATTAAAATCAAACAACCAATCATTCTTTGAAAACTGCCATTCCAAAATCCTAAATCAACACTACCATTTCCAAAGTCTAACCAAACTTAACCAAATTCATCATTTGACTTTAAAATCCTTGTTTATGCATCAAAACAACACATTTAGAATCAAATTGTACAATTAAAACTCATGAACTCAAAAGTCCATATATTCCATAACCCTAAATTCTCTCTCTTCACCCAACTCAAATCAAACTTAACCATTTCTTCAATCCAACTTAAAAATCATTAATAACTACTCAAAATAGCTTCATACATGCCCAATTAAGAAATTAAATCATGCTATCACAACAACCCAAACTCAACATATTCATAATTTCTTGAAAATCCAAAGAACATGCAAAATTACTAAAGAAACTTACCAATTGATGAAGATTTCCCAAAAATTCCACTTGAAACCTTTAAATTCCTTTAATTAATGGAGCTTGGAAGAAGAAAGAGCTTGGGTTCTTTAGCTATGGTGGTTCGGCCATCTAAGAAGAAGAGGAAGAAGGTGATAACTTATGATTTTCTCTTTCTTTTCACTTAAATTTTAACCATATATATAATATTATTTTATTATATTTTAATTAATTAATTAATTAAAACCCTAAATTACATCTTTCTTTCAAAAATAAATTATTTTTAAATTATTTAAATAATTTTAATTTTTCAAATTATATTTATAAAATTGCCACTTGACTTTGACTTTTCTTTTAAAAATGTTGACTTTTAGTTGACTTTGTATATGTTGTATATATTTCATATATATATTTCACATATACATTCCACTTTTCACATCTAAACCTTCCATTTTCCATTTAAATCATCTATTTAATTTATCCAATTTAATTTTAATTTATTTTATTAAAATTTAAAAATATAGGGATGTTAAAAATACATTGTGATAAAAGTGATGAGATATGATGAATTAAAATGATTTGACAATGCTGTAAATGAGAAAATGAGGTAAAGTGATGAGAAAAATTGATTATAGAAAATATGTATTATTTGTATGCCTAGTATGTTATTCAATTTCCAAAGTTCTGTGTTTGGCGGCATGCCTATAAGATTATCCTCATCATTTGCCTTCAGAGCTAAACGCCGGGCGTCATTGATATATGATTTCCCTTCAGGGTAGATGCTGGGCATAACTATGATTTGCCTTTGGGCTAGATACTAGGCGTCACTCGCTTTCGGGCTAGACATTGGGTGTAGTAACCCTGGGATTTGAATAATGTATTAGATTATTTGGGCCCATGCTAGTGTATGTGTTAATGTGAAGTATAAAAAGATTAAAGATTATTTTTTAAAGTGAAATTGTATGCTACATTGTGAAATACCATGCAATAGTATTATGCATTATCATTATATTAAAGTTTTATTATTTTCAAAGTTTGTACCGCTAGGCTTTTAGCTTAGCACAATTGTAATGCATCACATAGGTGATAGGGTTGATTCGGTAGATTTGGAGAGTTCTTCTAGACTTGGTTGGGGCTAGACTTGAGGTTGATTTGAGGTGATTTTGCCACTTCAAGATCAAGCCAGTTGCCACCATAAATACATTTTATGCTATAGTACTTTTAATTACTATCTATATTATATTTATGTTTTTGAAGTATATATTATAAATTATAAAGAATACTTTGGATAAATTGTATAATATGGGATGGTGTATGTGTTTTGATTTATATATGTATATGCATAAATATTTTGATAAAATATGGAGAAATTGAGAAGTTGGGGTGAAATTTTGATTTGTTTTTATTGGGAGTGTGTTTTTATGTAGGTTAAGTGTTGTTGAATTTTTGAGATGTCCAATTTACAGATAAAACTCTGGTGAATTTTTTTCAGAGATTTTTATATAAAATACTTATTTTGGGTACCTGTAATTTATAAAGAATATTTTATTTACTATTTAAATATATATTTTTAAGTTTTTAGGATTTTAAATTGGGTATTTAAAATTTTTTATTAAACTGGATTGTGGCATTCTTATACAGTTTATGCATATCTTACATATACTAGGTGTATATATTATATGCATATAGGGTGTAAGGGTGTTATAATGGGTGCTACATAAAATTTGCTTTCTTAGCAAATTTGGATGTTGGTCAGTATAGGGTTGCATTTTTCTTAAATCGTCTCAAGCTAATTGCTTCCTTAGAAACCAAACCCTAACAAATGTGGAACTCTGATTCTGACATATTCTAAGACCACCACTACCAAGGGCTTCCAAAAATGCAAACCCTAAATCCTTTTCTCTTTTAAATTAATTTTCAATGATTGAATGAACATTAATGGACTTCAAAGACCCATACTTTGGGCTTTGAAATTGTACTAAATTGAAATGGACTTTAAATGGAATTAAAAATTGTTTTGAACCCTAAGTTCAACCAAAAATCATTTTAAACCCTGAGTTCAAACTAAAATTCATTTTAAACCCCTTAGTTCAACCCAAAATCATTTCGAACCCTAGGTTTAGCCCAAAAATCATTTTGAACTTTGAGTTCAGCCTAAAACCATTTTTGAATCTTGAGTTTAACCTAAAATTAGTTTTGAACCACGTGTTCAGCCCCAAAAATAATTTTGAACTATGAGTCAAGCCTAAAAATCATTTTTAGATACTGAGTTTTGCTTAAAGTCAATCCTTTTTGCCAAATTTGAACCCTGACTTCTATAACACCCTTATACTCTATATATGTACAATACATACACCCAGTATATATATAATACACATATACGGTATAAAAATATCACAGGCTGATTTAATAAAAAAATTTTACTTTTCAAATTTGAAGTCTTAAATACTTTAAAATGCATATTTAAATAACAAATAAAATATTAGTATAAATCATATGTTCTAAAATAAGCATTTCTACATAAAAATCTCTAGAAAAAATTTGCCAGATTTTTATCTGTAATTTGGACATTTTCAAATTCAACAAAAACCACAACCTGCATAAGATAACACTCCCAAATAATATCAAATCACCATTTCACCCATACTCATCAATTTCTCCAAATTTTACAACACATTTATACATATATATATATATATATATTTTCAAAACACATATCCACCCACATTATAAAGTTTTTCAATACATTCTTTATAATTTACAGTATATATACATAAAAGGATAATATAATATATGAAATATCAAAATGTAATAAAAACATATACATGCTGGCAGTGTTTCTGATCTTGATGCCCAATAATCAACTCTACACTGAAAAGTTCAAATCAAGACCCAACCTGGTCTAGACGAACTCTCCGATTCTACCGGATCTCCCCTGTCACCTGTACGATGACTTACAATTATGCTAAGCCAAAAGCCTAGTGGTACAAACTTTGATAATAATAAAGCTTAAATGCAATGCCAATGCATAAAGCTTATGGATATCATATCTCATATCATTTCATTATAACATATTTTTCAATTGTTTCACAATTCACATTTCACATAAAAACAAACACAAGCATGGGCCTAAAGGATCTAGTATGCTATTCAAATTTCAAAGTTACTATTTTGGTCCATAATGACAACTGGGTTTCTAGCCCGAAGGTAAGTGACACACAACGTCTAGCCCAAAGGCAAATCATAGTGATGCCTAACATCTAGCCCGAAGACAAGTGACGTCCAACGTCTAGCTTGAAGGCAAACCAGTTAATTGCTCAAAAGCTAGCCCCACAGGCAAATAATGAGGATAACCTCATAGGCATGCCGCCAAACACAGAACTCTGGAAATTGAAGAACATACTAGGCGCACAACTATTTTATATTTTTCATTATCAATCTCTTTCACATTTTCTCATAATTCATTAGGCACCTTGTCCCTTTTCTTATTATCAATTAGGCACATTGTCTTATTTCTCATTTTTTTTTCTCTCTTTTCTCATTTTTCTCATTTATAGCAATATCAATTCATCACATTTTATCATATCATCGCATTGTATCACATTTTAGCTTAAAACTCATCACCCAAATATTTTAGGTAATTACACATAAGCTACATATGATTCACAATTTATGCACTTTATCCATCACCAATGGCTTTTTAGTAATTCCCTTAATACATACACAACAAATGGTATTACCCAAACACTTTGGGTCATTTTCACAGAATAGATATATTTCACATTTTACATAATTTATCCATTAACAATGGCTTTTCACAACGCATTTAATGCATATATGACATTACACAAGTCATAGCACATTATTCATACGTGTTCCATGTATCAAGTAGCTTAACACATTTTCTAATCCAAAATGTGTTAAGCCCAATGTAATGAAAATCTAACCAATTCATTCAAAGTTTGCACATACCTCTAGAGCAACCAAAAACAAGCTCAAACACCATCTCCAACCTTCTTTTCCAACTTGCCTTTCAACACTTGGATGGGGCAAATCAACTATCCTCAATGCCTATACCAAATGTGATCATAAATAATCATTTAGTACCACATTCTAAGGCAATTCCATTCTTAAATCATAATTAAACATCATTCAAACAAAAATCCCAAAGTTAAGGATAACCTCACTTTAACTTTGGAATACCATACTAACCCATTCAATTTGGTATTTTAAGTTTATTTATATTATTAAAAATATATTTTAACTTGTTTAAACCAATTATATTGTAAAAACACATACTTATGACCAAAACCCTAAAATGGCATAACCTTCCCCCATTGAAGGTTTTCCATTCCAACTCAATCTATTTATCATTTCAAGCTTATATTCATCCCTTTTATCACTAAAGAACATGCTTAAACTAATAAAATCAAACAATTCATCAACTTTGAAAAAATCACTTTTCCAAAACCCTAAATCACCACTTCCATTCTCAAACTCCAATCAAACTCAACCAAATCCAATATTTGACTTTAAAATACCTTTTTATGCATCAAAACAACTCATTTAGAATCAATTTACACAATTAAAAACCATGGTTTCTTAAATCCTAAAAGTCCATAACCCTAAATTCTCTCTCTTCGCCAATCTTTATCCAAACTCAACCATTTCATCAATCTAACCTTAAAATCAATGTTAATTACTTAAAATAACTTCATACATACCAATTCTAACAATTAAATGATACTACTTCATATGCCCAAAACACACATATTCAAAGTTTCTTGGAATTCAAAGAAAGAAGTTGAAAACTTACAAAGTTAGTGGAAATCACCAAAAATCCACTTTGAACACTTGAAATCCTTCAATTTGTGGAGTATGGAAGAAGCAAAACCATGAGCTCCTCTCCTATGGAGGTTCGACCTTGGTGAAAAGAAGAAGATGATGAAGATTAAAATAAATTTCTCTTTCTTCCCACTTTTATTTATAGCCATATATATATTATTTGATAATTTAATAATTAACTATTTATTTATTTATTTAATTAAAAATTCAAAAATCCATCTTCCATTTAAAATAAATTATTTTTGAATAATTTTAATAATTTTAAATTTTTAAAATTTATTTACAAAAATGCCATTGGACTTTGACTTTGGCTTTTAAAATTTGACTTTTGTATATGTTATATATATTTTGCATATATATCACATATATATTCCACTTTTTTATGTAAAATTCTCTCATTTTTCATTTAAAATTATTTATTTAATTTATCCAATTAAATTTTAATTAATTTAATTTAATTTCCAAAAATTAAAAATTTTCAAAAATTTGGGATATTATAATTCTCTCCCCCTAAAAATAAATTCCGTCCTTGAAATTATCTGCTCTCAAGTCTAGAGCAACTGTGGATAGTGACTCCGTATTGTCTGCTCACTCTCCCATGTCGCCTCCTCAGTGGCATGATTCCGCCAAAGGACTTTCACAAGTGGCACATTCTTATTCATTAGCTCTTTCACTTCTCGTGCCAAGATTGCCATTTGTTCTTCCTCATAAGTCAGATCAGAACTCACCTCTATAGACTCCACTGATAATATATGAGATGGGTTCTGACCTGTATCTCTGAAGCATAGAGACATGAAAGACATTATGAATCTGATTCAACTCAAGTGGCAAAGCCAGTCTATAAGCCACTTGACCAACTCTCTCCAGTATCTCATATGGTCCTATAAAATGAGGACTCAACTTTTCTTTTACGGCCGAATCTCAAAATCTTCTTCCAATTTCTGTTGGTCTGAAGCTGCTTTCATATGATCCCTAATCACCTTCACTTTATCTTCTGTTTCCTTAATCAAATTGGGACTGACCAATTTACTTTCTCTATTCTCATCCTAACACAGAGGTGTCCTGCACTTTCTGTCATACAATGTCTCATAAGGTGTTATCCCAATACTAGACTGATGATTATTTCTAGAAGAAAACTTAATTAGTGGCAAGAATCTATCCCAGCTCCCAGTAAAATTAATGATACAACTCCTCAACATATCCTCTAGAATCTGTATCACTCTCTGTGACTGCCCATTTGTCTGAGGATGAAAAGCAGTGCTAAAATGCAATCGAGAACCCAAAGCTTCCTACAAACTTCTCCAAAATCTCAATGTAAACCATGAGTCTCAGTCCGACACTAAAGAAATTAGGACTCCATGCCACCTCACTATCTCATTGATATAGATCTCAACCAACTTCTCAAGAGAATAATCCATTCGAACTAGAAGAAAATGAGTTGTCTTCATCATATAATCAACTATCACTCAGATTGCATCATGCTTCTTTTGGGTCAATGGCAGTCCAGTCACAAATTCCATCGTCACTCATTCCCATTTCCACTATGGCACTGTTAATGGCTGAAGCAACCCTAAAGGAACCTAGTGCTCAGCTTTCACTCTCTGAAAAGTGAGACATCTGGAAACAAACTCTGCTATGTTCCTCTTCATACCTGACCACCAATAATGCTACTTCAAATCTTGACACATCTTAGTACTCTCAGGGTGCATAGCATAGAGTAACTGATGTGCTTCCTCTAATATCATCCTCTTCAATCCTACATCATCAGGAATACACAACCTATCTCTGTACCACAAACAACCATCATCTCTCACATAAAAGTCTCGACTCTCCCCCTTTTGACAATCCATCATAATCTTCTGGATTTTATCATCTGCCAGCTGGGCTTCCCTAATCTTATCCAACAATAGTAGCTTCAACTGCAACTGAGCCATCAATGCTCCATCAACAAAAGACTCAAATCTAGCATGCAATGCTCTCAACTCAACAAGCAATGAGAGCGAATAAGTAGTCAAACATGCCAAAGACTTCTTACTCAAGGCATCAACAACAACATTTGCCTTGCCATGATGATAATCAATCAAATAGTCATAGTCTTTAATAAACTCTAACCATCATTTTTGCTGAAGATTCAGCTCTCTCTAAATACACAGGTACTTCAAACTCTTGTGATCAGTATAAATGAAACACTTCTCCCCATACAAATAATGCCTCCAAATCTTTAAGGCAAAAACTATGGCTGCAAGCTCCAAATCATGAGTCAGGTAATTCAACTCATGAGGCTTCAATTATCTAGAGGCATAAGCAATGACTCTATCCTCCTACATCAGAACAGAATCTAAACCACTATGTGAAGCATCACTATATATGACATAAGGTTTACCTTCCACAGGCAGGGTAAGGACAGGAGTCTGAGTCAACATCTTCCTCAACTACTCAAAACTCGTCTGACACTGATCTGTCCACACAAATCTAACTCCCTTCTGAAGTAATCTGGTAAGTGATGTAGCTATCATAGAAAAATCCCTCACAAATCGACAATAATAGCCTATCAAATCTAGAAAACTTCTAACCTCTGTCACAGTCTTCGGTGGACTCCAATTCAAGATAGCCTTGACTTTACTCAGATTAACTCTAATACCCTCTGCTGAAACCACATGATCAAGAAAAGTCACCTAATAGAGCCATAACTCACACTTAGACAACTTAGCATACAACTGCTTCTCTCTTTGAGTCTGCAATACAATCTTTAAATGCCTGTCATGATCCTCCTCATTATGTGAATACACCAGAATATCATCAATAAAGACCATTACAAACTTGTAGACACTTAATTTTTGACCAAGTCCGGTCCAATATTGTAACACCCCCACACCCAATACATACACACTACATACACCACAAAAGTAGTAGACATGTATCGAATATAGGAACGCTACGTATTTTTCTTAACATTCAAGAAAACCTTTTTAAATGATATCATAATCTTTTTCAGTATACAATATAGATAATAAGTAATTAACTTATAAAATAAAACAAAGTAGATATAAATATGTTTATTTAGTACGCAGCGGAATTTATAAAATAGTTACATATATGAAAGCATTTAAATCCATATTTAAATATATATATATATATATTCACATTATAAACAATATTTACAAAATATAAAGAAGTTATACATGATTGGCAGCTTTCTCTGATCTTTAAGTCCCAAAATAAACTCTTCAATTTCTACTCTCACTCAGTCTCGAGGAGCTCTCGGGTTCAACTCTGTTACCTGCGCGATCAACACTATCGCGCTAAGCCAATGGCTTAGTAAGACAAATCATGCTAATATTATGCTCTAGTGCAATGCAATGTCACACATGTTATCAATAAAGGCAACAACATAGGTGAAAAACTAACATCACACCTTTGCACATCACAAATCACAACCATATAAACATACCACATTTCAACATCTTTCCATCTCCTTCATTAATCAATCAAGTTATCATTCATGACTCACATTAAACAAAGACAAGCATGGGCCCAAAACACACTAATATGCTATTCAATTTTCAGAGTTAATGCTTTGGTTTTGTTATCACATTTATCATTATCATAATCCCAACTAGTCTTCAAGGATTTAGGTTCAACCAAGCTTCAAGGGGAGCAAAGCATGCTAAGCATCAACCCAACTTGGCTTCAAGAACCAATCCAACCTAGATTCAAGGGTTGCAACATCTCAATTAGGCTTCAAGGATCAAATCCAACCTAACTTCAAGAGATTGTTACCATTATTAGGCATGCCACCAACAACATACTCTGAAAATGGAATAACACATTAGCCACACAATTCAATTATTATTTAATTATCATTTCCATTCTCAATTCTCATAATCATTTAGGCAACATGCCTTATTTCTTTCAATTGCATCAACATAGCCAATCACAATGGCTTCAATTACATTTGCATCATTATCACCAAACACATTGATCTTACATCTCACTATATCTCAAATCACAATTCATGTTATTCACATAGCATCATCATTGGTATAACATTCCAAGATACATTATTCCTATAACACATTGCCATTCACAAGTTTACAATGCATAATACCTAACCTTAATCATGTAATATCATATGCATTATTGATACCACATTTCAAAGTACATATCATATTACCATTCACAATGCATGTAGCCTAACATTGTTCATATGCTTCATCATTATCATCAAATGTGTGCTAACATCTCAACATCATATGAATGTATTTTCCACATACATTTGTTTGGATCATTATTGTTTTAAATGTGTTTATGTTTAGGTTTAGGTACAAAAATACCTTTGGAGAATCAAACCAATGCAAGAAAAACAAATAATAAAAACCTTAACTAACACATTTGAGGGACACGGGCAGCACACTTGAGGGACACGGCCAAGCTTGTGGCCGTGTCTCTCAACACAATTTTGGCAGTAGCAAACACATGCATAAGACACGGCCGTGTCTCTCCAAAATCAATCCAACACGGGCTAAATTTCCTTGACTTGGCCGTGTCTCTCATGAATTGGCCGTGTCTCTCCTTGCTTTTGGCCGTGTCTCTCCTTGCTTTTGGCCGTGTCACTCATGAACAACACCCTAACCAAAGCCAACACTCTTTTAATTGCATTCACACACTTTTTACACAACATTAATCTCATTCAAATGGATACAATCAATAACATAAACACATATTTTACATAATCATCACAATAATTACTTAAACAACACATTAACATCACATTTAAACACAAGCCATCTCAAAACTCTAATTCCAACATCCTTCATAATCTTTCACTATCACCCTCTACATAACTTACCATATTCAAAACCAAACCAACACCAATTCAATCTTTTAACTTGAAATCAATTTAAACACTTGTAAACACATCTCAAACACACCAAATCAAGATTCCAACCAATCAAACCTCACATCAAACATAACTTTAAAAATAACCAAAGCAAACAAGAGAGTACTTACCTTAAATGAAGAAATTCCACAAATCTCTAGCCAAATCCTTTGATTCCTTCTTCAATTTGGTTCTAGCATCAAGCACACCTCTCTTGCTCTCTCTTTTCTTCAATGGCCGGCACACACATGAGAAGAGAAGAAGAATGAATACAAATCAACCATTTCTTCTTCTTTAAATCTCCACCACACAATTTAACAAAACAATTACTTAAATGCCCTTCATCCATTTAATTAACCTTTTGTCTCATATGTGCCCATTTAAGTAATTTCACAAATCTCAAATAAATATCCTCTTGCATTGACTCTCAATTTGACTTATGTATATGTTAGTTATATCATCATATAAATAACATATAAACTTGTCTCTAAACCCTCTTTCTTTCCCAAAACACATATACATATACATTCTCTTCTCAATTTCTTCTCTTAACACATAACATATACATTCAATCCAATTATAATAACAACATAACCAATACTTCTAGGGCATACATAGGGATATTACAATTCTCCCCCTCTAAAAAGAAATTTCGTCCTCGAAATTACCTGATATCAAGGCTGAAACAACTGAGGATATTGCTCTCGCATAGATTGTTCACTTTCCCAAGTTGCTTCTTCCTTTACATGATTCTTCCACAAAATCTTCACAAGTGGCACTCTCTTATTTCTCAATTCTTTCACTTCACGTGCCAAGATAGCAACTGGTTCCTCTTCAAATGTCAAATCCTGACTCACTTCGATTGATTCAATTGGCAACACATGAGATGGATCCGATCTGTACCTCCTCAACATAGAAACATGGAATACATTATGAATACGATCCAACTCAGGTGGCAAAGCGAGTCGATAAGCAACTGGCCCAACTCTTTCCAGAACTTCATACGGTCCAATGAAACGAGGACTCAATTTCCCTTTCCGACCGAACCTCAAAATCTTCTTCCAAGGAGATACTTTCAAAAATACCTTATCTCCAACATCAAACTCTATGTCTCTCCTCTTCAGATCTGCATAAGACTTCTGTCGGTCTGAAGCTGCTTTCAACCTGCCTCGAATCAATTTCACTTTCTCTTCAGTTTCTTGAATCAAATCAGGCCCAATTAACTTACCTTCCCCAAGTTCACTCTAACAAAGAGGTGTCCTACACCGTCTGCCATACAATGCTTCAAACGGTGCCATACCAATGCTAGATTGGTGACTGTTGTTGTAAGCAAACTCCACAAGAGGTAGAAATCTATCCCAACTTCCAGAGAAATCAATGACACAGCTCCTCAACATATCCTCGACAATCTGTATCACCCTCTCTGACTGTCCATCCGTCTGTGGATGAAAAGCAGTGCTGAAGTGCAGTCGAGAACCCAAAGCACCTTGCAAACTCTTCCAAAATCTTGAAGTAAACCGAGGATTTCGATCAGACACTAAAGAAGTTGGAACCCCATGCAACTTTACAATCTCATGGATATACAGCTCAGCTAACCTCTCCAAAGAGTAATCCATCCGAACCGGAAGGAAATGAGCTGTCTTAGTCAATCTATCCACAATCACCCATATAGCATCATGCTTCCTTTGTGTCAATGGCAACCCAGACACAAAATCCATTGTCACTCTTTCCCACTTCCATTCAGGTACTGACAATGGTTGAAGCAACCCGGTTGGAACTTGATGCTCTGCTTTTATCTTCTGACAAGTGAGACATTTCGATACAAACTCAGCAATGTCTCTCTTCAACCCAATCCACTAGTAATGCTGTCTCAAATCCTGATACATCTTGGTATTGCCCGGATGCATAGCAAACACTGACTGATGTGCTTCTTCCAAAATGATTCTTTTTAAATTAACATCATCCGGTACACACAATCTGTTCTTAAACCAGAGACTCCCATCATCTTTCACAACAAAATCTCCACTCTTTCCATTCTGGCAAACTGAAACAATCTTCTGAATCTTCTCATCAGCCAACTGAGCCTCTTTAATCTAATCCAACAAAACTGGTTTCAAATGCAACTGTGCCAACAATGCACCATCATCACAAGATACAAAACTGGCATGCAATGCTCTCAACTCAACAAGCAACGAGAGCGAATAAACAGTCAAACCTGCTAAAGACTTCCGACTCAAGGCATCAGTAACAACATTTGCTTTACCTGGATGATAATCAATCAAACAGTCGTAGTCTTTAATCAATTCCAACCATCTCCTCTGCCGAAGATTAAGCTCTTTTTGAACCCCCAAATATTTTAAACTCTTATGGTCAGTGTAGATGAAACATTTCTCCCCAAACAAATAATGTCACCAAATCTTCAATGCAAACACAATGGCTGCTAGCTCCAAATCATGGGTCGGATAATTAAGCTCATGCGGTTTCAACTGTCAAGATGCATAAGCTATAACTTTACCTTCTTGCATTAGCACACACCCCAAACCCCTATGTGAAGCATCACTGTAAATCACATATGGTTTGCCTTCCACAGGTAAAGTAAGAACATGCGCTTGAGTCAACATTTCTCTCAACTGCTCAAAGCTAGCCTGACACTGATCCGTCCAAACAAATCTAACTCCCTTACGAAGCAATCTGGTGAGTGGAGTAGCTATCAAAGAAAATTCTTTCACAAACCGTCGGTAATAGCCTGCCAAACCCAGAAAACTTCTAACTTCAGTCACAGACTTGGGTGGACTCCAATTCAGAATAGCTTCAACTTTACTCGGATCAACTCTAATACCTTCTGCTGAAACTATATGACCGAGAAAAGTAACTTGGTCAAGCCAAAACTCACACTTCGACAGTTTAGCAAACAATTGCTTCTCTCTCAAGATTTGCAACACAATCCGCAAATGCTTGTCATGCTCCTCCTCATTACGCGAATACACCAAAATATCATCAATAAACACTACCACGAACTGATCCAAATAGGGCCTAAACACCCTATTCATCAGATCCATAAAAACTGCAGGTGCATTCGTCAACCCGAAAGGCATAACTAGAAACTCATAATGCCCATACCTGGTCCAAAAGGCGGTCTTAGGAACATCTTCAGCTCTAACTCTCAGCTGATGGTACCCTGATCTCAAATCAATTTTAGAAAACACTGCTGCACCCTTTAACTGATCAAAGAGATCATCGATTCTAGGCAAAGGATATTTATTTTTAATAGTCACCTTGTTCAATTGGCTATAATTGATACACAATCTCATAGTACCATCTTTCTTCTTCACAAATAGCACAGGAGCTCCCCAAGGAGAAACACTGGGGCGAATAAATCCTTTGTCCAACAACTCCTGCAATTGCACTTTCAACTCCCTCAATTCTGCTGGTGCCATTCTATAAGGAGTAATAGAGATAGGAGTGGTACCAGGCAACAATTCAATACCGAACTCCACCTCTCTCTCAGGAGGTAACCCTGGCAACTCTTCTGGAAACACATCTGGGAATTCTGCAACTGTGGCAATACTATCAATAAGGGAACCCTTCACTCTAGTATCTACTACATGAGCAAGATAGGCTTCACACCCCTTTCTAATCAATCTCCTAGCTGCAACAGCTGAAATAAACAAAGATGCTAGCTGTCCTTGCTCATTAGATACTATCACCTCTCTACCATCACCAGTTCTCAAAGAAACAATTTTCTTTTTACAGTCAACCACAGCTCCATGTTTAGATAGCCAGTCCATACCTAGGATCACATCATATTCCTTAAAAGGCATCTCAATCAAATCTCCAAGGAACTCCTCACCTTGAACCACTATTGTACTATCTCGGTGCACCTTACTAACAATCACACTATGCCCTAACGGATTTGTCACCAATACATCAAATCCTAGGGATTCAGCATGTACATTAGACACAGGCAAAACAGATGCACTAATATATGAATGTGTGGAACCCGGATCAATCAAAGCAAGTACGGAAAAACCAAATAAGGAAAAAGTACCAGCTATGACTGCTGAAGCATCTGGTTGCCTTTGCATCACATAAATCCTCTGCTCCATACTTCCTTAGTTTTTCATAATGCCTCACTGATACCGCAGGCTGTGGTGGGGGTGGCGGTGGTTGCATTGGTGCTGGCCTCAAAGCCTCTACCACATGCCTAAGCCAAACTGGTGGAACATCCTCACCAGCTGGTTTACCCAACACTGAAGCAGGTGCCTCCCCAGCACTATCAACTCTAGCTCCCTCTCTAAC
Source organism: Garcia nutans (assembly GCA_947685225.1). Lineage (NCBI taxonomy): Eukaryota > Viridiplantae > Streptophyta > Magnoliopsida > Malpighiales > Euphorbiaceae > Garcia > Garcia nutans. Next base: position 46,863,942 of record CANTUV010000035.1, read on the forward strand.
CTCATCAGGAGCAACGCTTTCAGCACTACCCTCTACTGATTGCCGTAAGTGAGAGTCCATCACAACCTATGTCTACAAACACAGCAGATTATACCTTATTAAAGATCAGAGATTGCCAATCCCAAACATGTATTTTATTTCAAAACCAACTTTTTAAAATCAAATACATTTCTTTTTCTTACGTTTTACCTAGGTTGAGAATCTCAAACCTAGGCTCTGATACCAAAACAATTGTAACACCCCCACACCCAATACATACACACTACATACACCACAATGTAGTATACATGTATCGAATATAGGAATGCTACGTATTTTTCTTAACATTCAAGAACACCTTTTTAAATGATATCATAATCTTTTTCAGTATACAATATAGATAATAAGTAATTAACTTGTAAAATAAAACAAAGTAGATATAAATATGTTTATTTAGTACGCAGCGGAATTTATAAAATAGTTACATATATGAAAGCATTTAAATCCATATTTAAATATATATATAATATTCACATTATAAACAATATTTACAAAATATAAAGAAGTTATACATGATTGGCAGCTTTCTCTGATCTTTAAGTCCCAAAATAAACTCTTCAATTTCTACTCTCACTCGGTCTCGAGGAGCTCTCGGGTTCAACTCTGTTACCCGCGCGATCAACATTATCGCGCTAAGCCAACGGCTTAGTAAGACAAATCATGCTAATATTATGCTCTAGTGCAATGCAATGTCACACATGTTATCAATAAAGGCAACAACATAGGTGAAAAACTAACATCACACCTTTGCACATCACAAATCACAACCATATAAACATACCACATTTCAACATCTTTCCATCTCCTTCATTAATCAATCAAGTTATCATTCATGACTCACATTAAACAAAGACAAGCATGGGCCCAAAACACACTAATATGCTATTCAATTTTCAGAGTTAATGCTTTGGTTTTGTTATCACATTTATCATTATCATAATTCCAACTAGGCTTCAAGGATTTAGGTTCAACCAAGCTTCAAGGGGAGCAAAGCATGCTAAGCATCAACCCAACTTGGATTCAAGAACCAATCCAACCTAGATTCAAGGGTTGCAACATCTCAATTAGGCTTCAAGGATCAAATCCAACCTAACTTCAAGAGATTGTTACCATTATTAGGCATGCCACCAACAACATACTCTGAAAATGGAATAACACATTAGCCACACAATTCAATTATTATTTAATTATCATTTCCATTCTCAATTCTCATAATCATTTAGGCAACATGCCTTATTTCTTTCAAGCAAAATTTTCACAACCTAATACAATTTTAGGGTTTAGGGTTTAGGGTTTATTTTTCCGCAGCAGTTTTTTTTTCCAGCAAAATTTTTCCAACGCAAAATTTTCACAACCTAATACAATTAGGTTTTGGTTTACTTTTCTTATTCAATAAAGATGCCATGAATAATTAGGAATGAAGGATATAAAAACATCTATAAATAAGGAGGCAGAGAGAGACAAAAAATCAATCAAAAATTAGGACGAAAATTGGGAAAGTGGAAACCGAATATGTGAAGGAAAACTTTAATCAAATCTGACTTTTTGAGAGACGAAGAAGAAGAGCATTAACAAATAATCAAAGGCAGCAACTACCTTTGTTTTTATTCATCTAAGAAGCAATTTTTGGGTGTAACTCACGAATCAAGGTTTGAGCTCTTAAAATCTTTTTATTTTTTTTTCACAGTAGCTTAATTCATGAAATTGTGTTCTTTTAATTCAAAAATCCCAGAACCTAATTCCCTTTGCTCAAAGTTTAAAAATCTTAAATCGTGGCTTTATTTTCCAAAATTTTAAAGTTATTAGTTTTATTTCTTCAAAACCCCAAAACTCTAATTTACTTTCCAAATTATCAAAGCCCTTAAATTATGTTCTGTTTCTTTTCAAAAAGCCCTAAAAACATCTTTTCTATTTATAAAAACTTTAATTCGTTTGGTTTACTTTCATAAACTTCATAAAATTATCAATTGATATACAAATTCTAAAAACTTAATTCTAAGAACACTAAACCCTAATTCTAGAACACTAAACCCTAATTCAACTTTAAAATCAAAACAAATGAACCCTAACTCCTCTAAAACCTAAATCCTAATTTTTCTAAGCCCTAATTCCATAATACTTTAAAACCATATTTAGACACAGTAAGCTTAAATACCCTAACTCAATGACCGTGAATCACAAATCTAAATATTTCAAAGTGTCCAAACCCTAGTTTCATGATTTCACCATACAAATCCTAATTTGGTTAATCAAAGAGCTTTACCAACCTTTAAAAACATAAAATCTTAATCTATTTTAATTCCTAAAAAAACTCACAGTAGCTATAATTGGAATTTTATTTGCCTTATTCAATTCTATATTTGATTATGCTTTGATTTATTTCTTATGATTTAATTTATTTAAGTTCAATGCTTAGTTCATTTAATTTATCATGGATGGATGTTTACTTTCTATTAATATTTAATATCTTTGATGAATGATTTATTTATGATGAATGATTATTTACTTTTATCAATTTATTTAGATTTCCAAATGTTGTAAGAGGTATGTTTCCACTTGTTGGATACCTCATTAGTTAAATATCATGTAATTTAATTTGCTTTTCTATTTTAGAACCTATGTAAAGGACATGTTTCCCGGCCCGTCCGGGTGGCAACTCCATTTTCTCCTGACCTAGGTCCATGTTCTCTAAGGCCCCGAGCCTAAACAGTGCCGAAGTTGCAAGAACCATTCCACCGGGAGTGGGGTCAAAAATCTCCGCTCACAGTGGCGACTCCACTGGGGATAAGAGAAGTTGATTTCGTTAGTCTTTATATTATTCTATTCTTTCTTATAATGATATTATCCATTGCATCATCTTAGATTGCATTGTGTGCGTGAGTTAGGACGCCCGTGTTACCCGTGTTTTGTTATGTGAGGGATACCATACTTTCACTCAAGGTATGGAGATCGAGCATGGCATAACCACTCATAGCCTCGTACCATTTGGTATATACTTGCTATGGGAACCTAAGCCTTTTAACCCAAAGACTAAAGCTCATGTAATTGGCCTAGTTACTTTCCTTAGGTTTTACCCCAAATGCATGTTGTTTGACTATGGTTAATTTATCTTGGCTTAAATCATGGCTTATTTGGTTTGTTCTTTTTCTAATATGACCAAGTATATTGTAAGCTCAAAATAAATTTTTCTTTAAAATCCAAAAGACCAAAGCTATTTTCAAATCTTTTCAAGATGGTCTTTAGACATAAGACTTTTCTAAAAACAAATAAAAAATTCTTTTGCTCATGGCCCAAATGCTAAGCCCAAAATTTGTTTTTCCTAAAATCTTTTTACAATGGGCTTAGAAACAAAATTATCCAACCTTTTCTTACAAAGAGCTTGCAAATTATTTAGGTCAATTAAGAAATACCAAAAATCAATTGTGAGCCTAGTTTATACTAAGAATAATTAATCATTGGCTTGTTTTTGGCATGAATCATTAGTTGTTTTTCAAGTGAGAAATCTATTTATAATAAACCTCTTAATTTAGTTTTAATCCAATATAGCATAAAAGCTACTATAGTTGGTTAAATGGATTAAAACCTAATTAATGGGAATTACTATGAATGGATTTCCATTTTCAAAAATATAATTATTAGTTGAAACGTTCGAGAAAAATATTCGAAAATAAGATATCCCATGTTGGTATTTTGTTAACCATATACCTAGGAAAAGAGACTCGCCATTCGTATGTGGATGTTATAAGGTTGGAAGGAATGCCCTATTCGTCCTTGTTTGTCTATTATTTGTGCATACATACATACATTCATACATTTGCATCCCATATCATTAATCCTTTCTGGCTCACAGCCCTGGATTACGATAGTTCAAAAGCTTACAACAATCCGACCTACGCCGGAGATGAAGCATCTAGCAACGACTCAATCTCTTTTTCACCAAAAGCAATGGAGCCCGAAAAAATTCAAAGAAAGGTGGATGAAGTCCTCAATGCCAAGATGGAAGAAATAAAAGAGGCCATGGCTGAGACCATAAAGAATCAATTAGCTGCAATTTTAGGAAACAATGTCGAAGCATCTGCTAGCTCCAAGAAGCCAAAGGACAAAGGGAAGATTAAAGTTGGTGAAGTAGCTTTTGATGATGATAAGGTGGTCATTGATGATGATGATTGGGCTCAATACTACCAAGATCCTCAAGATAAAAAGGAGCCGAAGGTTGTTGAAAAGGCAACTATTGAAAAGACCGAGACTTCTGAAGTTGAAAAGATGATTGTTGATTTAGAAAAGAAATTTGAGAAGAAAATGAAAACCGAAGAAATGTCTAAAGTTGACAAATTATTTGAGCTAGATGAAGAAGTTTCATACAAGTTCAAGATGCCATCTTTTGCGAAGTTTGATGGAACTGGAAATCCTCATCTCCATGTGAAGTAGTATATCACTGCTATGCAGTCTGCCCGAGCTACTAAATCTCAAACTTTGAGATATTTCATTCTCTCATTGGACCCTGTTGTCCAAAATTGGTTCAATACCTTAGATGATGGAATGCAAAAGAGTTGGGATCTACTATACAAGGCCTTTATCCAACAATATGGATATAATGTTGAAATGGAAGTTACCTTAATGGAAGTTGAGTCCATTAGACAAAGGCCAAATAAGAATTTTGTGGACTATGTGAAGAGATGGAGAAATAAGGCTGCTTTGCTCAAGAAGAGGCCCAATGAATCCGATTAAATAAGGATGATAGTGAGAGGGGTGTTGCCTAGTCTTTGTGAGTGGATGTCTCATACACTCATCCGTGATTTCAAAGATCTTCTCCAAGCTAGTCTACAAATTGAAGAGTGGAAAAGGGAGAAGAATTGCTTTTCAATAAAAAGGAATGAAAAAGGGAACTACCAGTAGGGAAATTAAAGCACGCAAAAAGAAGTTGACGTTAATGCCACTAGTCAAGGAGGAATGAGGCAGTTTTCAGAATTAGGGAAGCAACTGTCTTGGGTTCTCAATAAGCTACAAAAGAAGGGATTGTTACAACCCTTGACTCCTCATCCTTTGCCTAATCCTCTTCCACCTAACTTTCATATTAGTGCATTTTGCCAATTCCATCAAAAGCATGGACATGAAACGGACAATTGCATGAAGTTGAGGCATGAGATCCAGAATTTAATTGATAATGGCAAGTTACCTGAGCCGGACAAGCCCAATACCAAAGGTAATCCATTTCCAAGGTTCAACAGGGTGCCACCACCACCAACTTTCATGGTAGGAAAAGGATTAGAAGAGGATTTTGTTTTATCATCCTTTCAAGATGGGAATATTGAAGATGTGAAAGGAAAAGAAGCTTAAACTCAACAAACTTTCCTTAGCTTGAATGTTGCTTTTCAATTTTACTTTCTTTAATATTTAATTGGAACTATTGTGTTTTTCAAATTTAAATTTGTTTGAATAAATTACTTTTATCAAAAATTTTGTTGGTCTTTGTTCATTTTGGTGCTCAACCAATGAGGAATCTAGCTTGATAATTCATGAATTAATATATTTACGCATCATGACTCGAATGACTTTACTAGGTGAAGGAATTGCTCTATCGTATTGAGTTGTGTATGCTTACTTAGAGAGGGCTCCTGCATAATTACCTTTGTCTAGGTTCTAGTCAGTCTTAGAACATGCTTTGATAAACTTTTGAGGTGAAATTGAACTCTACTTATTTAAGAGAGAAATGATCTAGGCATTGTTTGACAAGCCAACAACTTGTATCCACCCTATTAGATATTAATCCCTAGTTGTCCCTTTGAGCCGCCATTAAATTTTAGCTTTCTTCTAATTGGCATATAACCCCAATAACCTACCCTGAGCTGTTGTGATACTTTTGACAAGTCTTAAGATCACTAAGATGAAGAGGCAAGAAGATCAAAAGAAAGCAATGATTAGTCAAGATCATGAAGATAGTTGAAGTTCTCAAGACCATAAGGGTAGTTGATGTTTTCAAGACCATAAGGATAGTTGATGTTCTCAAAACCATAAGGGTAGTTGAAGTTTTCCTAATATCTCCAATATATCAAGACAACATCAACATCAGAGTAACAAATGATTTATCCCTATTAAAGAAGATTTATGGAAGCCCAAGATAGTACAAATGAGACAACTCTTTTAGAGCTAGAACCAAAAAAAAAAAGAGAAGAAAAGAAAAGAAAAAGAAAAGAAAAAAAGAGAAAAAAAAAGAAAAAAGAAAAAAGAAAAGAAAACCCAAAATGGTTCAAAAAGCCAACTGAGTTCTCTTTTACCTAAGACAACAAAAGGCTTCCATTTGGGTTATAAGGACATTTTGACTTGAATTGGTCCAGCCCAATTAAAGATTCGATCAAAATCAAAGAAAAAGGAAAAGACCATTCATTTCTTGAAAGTTTTGTACTTGATAGTCCTACAAGAAAGAAGGACAAAATGATAAAAGAAAGGGAAGAGTAAGGAAAGAGAAAGAAAAGGGAAGAGTAAGAAAAATAAGAGGAAAGAAAAGGGAAGAGTAAGAAAAATAAGAGGAAAGGAAAGGGAAGAGTAAGAAAAATAAGAGGAAAGAAAAGGGAAAAGAAGAAAAGAAGCGAATTTGGGTATTAAACTTTTTTGCAAGGGCAAAGACTATCCTAATCAAGATCCAAATTAATGCCAAGAAGATAGAAAGAATTTGGAGTCTAGAAAGATTGCTCCCAACTGTCTAAAGTTCAAACAAGAAATTTATAGTGTGAGGGTTTGTCCATTGTGTCACATCAGCTCCTATCTCAAAATGGCCTTCATTTAACCCATGTCCCTCATAGACCCCATTTCAAGCCTATCAAAGACCTGTTGATCTCTCTTGGTAGGTAGAGTCTATTAGTGGAGATAGTTTGGATAAGCATGCATATGAGATAGACAATATTTAAACTCAAAAGAGATCTTTGACCAAGTAATGTGTATGTGCCTATCTGAAGTGCAACAATTCTTGCTTAAATAGAAATAATTCCCGAGTTTAGTACGGTAACTAGGGTTGTTATGTTATAGATATGTTAATTTGGAAACATTAAATCCTGAGGTATATTGACATTAATTTGGCAAAGCCAACATTTGATTTCAAAATCAAAATTCAAAAAATCAAAAAAAAAGTTTTGTCATACAAAGCCTTCAAGCTAAAGGGAGTATATTGAACTGTCGAACCTCCAAAGGACATATTGGGAAAAGGAAATTATTATTGACAAAGTTATGAAGAAACTACCAACCGACATGCTGAAATATAGTTTGAAATGGATGCATCCCTGACTCTGCTGCTTAGGGTCTCCACCACTCATGTTTTCAACATCTTGAAGATAAAGGCCACAAATGCAAAAGCTTTCGATCATTCCAATGCAAGACATGAACAACCGTCAAAACAGAACCAATGAGAACACTTCTGCTGATCACCTCGGTCTGTGAGTCGATGGAACAACTGTAAGTATTATTCATGCATATCATGCATACATGAGCATATCACATCGCACTTTCTTGTCTTGTGTTGTCTATTCCTTGGCAAAATGAACAACAAACATCCTGCGAAGTAAAGAATCAAAAGAAGATATCAAATCAGGGGGGCATAGAAAGCCCATTACTTGAGAAAGCTCCAGTAATCTTGCAAGGAGAAGAAATACGTGCTTGTGCGAAGAACAAGACAACAACAACATCAATCAGAGTCCGCATGGAAAAATATGGGTTTGAGCCTACACAGGGGGCAAAGTTTCTCCTTTTCAATTTTTTGAGTTTATATATAAAATGTTTTCAAACTCACTTACAAATATTTTGCCACGCAGGGGGAAAAGGAGAGGATATGAAGGCTAGCTAAAAAGGGCTGAATTTTTTTGCAAAAGTGAAAAGGAAGAACAAAAAAAAAAGAATGGAATAAAAAAGAAAATTAGAATTCTCAAAAGAATGAAGATGCAAAAGACAAAAGATCAATCCAGTTAAAAGAGCTGAAGTCGGGGTGAAGACCAGATCTCAAAGGATGAAGGTCCATTTGCAAGGGTGAAGACCCGATCTCAAAGGATGAAGATCCATTTTTCAAGGGTAAAAACCCGATGTCAAAAGATGAAGATTCATTTTCAAGGATGAAGACCCGATCTCAAAGGATGAAGATCCATTTTGAGGGTGAAAAGCCACAATGCATAGAATAACTGGAGCAGTCAAATTTCTCAAATGATAAAAGGCCAGTCAATCTTAATCTCGGGTACAATCACCCAAAATCAAATCAATCTTGGGTCCAAGCACCCATTATCGGGTCCAAGTACCCAAATCAAATAAATTTTGGGTCCAAGTACCCAAATCAAATCAATCTTTAGTCCAAATACCCAATCCCAGGTCCAAGTACCCAAAATTAAATCAATCTCGGGTCTAAGTACCCAAATCAAATCAATCTCGGGTCCAAGTATCCAATCCTGGGTCCAAGTACCCAAATTCAATCCAATCTCGGGTCTAAGTACCCAAATCAAATCAATCTCAGGTCCAAGTATCCAAATTCAATCCAATCTCGGGTCTAAGTACCCAAATCAAATTCAATCTCAGGTCCAAGTACCTAAATTCAATCCAATCTCGGGTCCAAGTACCCAATCTTTGGTCCAAGTACCCAAATCAATCCAATCTCGGGTCCAAGTACCCAATCTCGAGTCCAAGTACCCAATCTCAGGTCCAAGTACCCAAATCAAATCAATCTCGGGTCCAAGTACCCAATTTCAATCCAATCTCGGGTTCAAGTACCCGATCTCGAGTCCAAGTACTCAATCTCGGGTCCAAGTACCCAAATCAAATCAATCTCGGGTCTAAGTACCCGATCTCGAGTCCAAGTACCCAAATCAAATTCAATCTTGGGTCCAAGTACCCAATCTCGGGTCCATGTACCCAAATTAAATCAATCACGAGTCCAAGTACCCAAATTCAATCAATCTCTGGTCCAAGTACCCAATCTCGGGTCCAAGTATCCGATCTCGGGTCCAAGTATCCAATCTCGGGTTCAAGTACCCAAATCAAATCCAAGAACCCAAAACCTCAACCATCTCAAAAATTATGTCTTGTTGTTTTTCACTCTCTTTCACTAAAGTTTCAGGTCATTCAAGCAGGGGGCAAACTGTAGACCCTTAATTTTTGACCCAGTCCGGTCCAATATATTTTATTTAGTCCAAAATAATTTTTATTTTGTCCGATATATTTTAGTTAGTCCAAAATATTTTTTTATGATATCTTGATTAATTTTAATATTTATTTTAGTTAATTGAATAAAAAATAAAAAAAATAGGCGACGAAAAAATCAGCGACGAAAAAATCGTCGCTGAAAGTCAGCACAAGCCAATGGGCATTTTGCCCGCAGGAGTTTCCTGCGAGCGAAATGGCTGTTGCGCTCAAATTAACTCTACCACAAAGCGTCACTCGCAAGTATACGAGGTAGCTGTAGCAAAGGTGATTGCCCCAAGGTCGTTCTCTCAAGGAAGCCAAAGTGGTTAATTGCTTATCAGATTATGTTTAACAAGTAATAAAGAGATTTATAAATTGCTAAATAATGAAGAAGATTGATTAAAGTTTAAAACAATAAAAGTAAATTGAGCTGTGTTTTGATTCACTTGATAGAATGGTCTAGGGTTTGCACTTCTTTACTACTCATATGCATGAACGGTTATTCCACTTAACTAATTTAATTTCTAAGATTAAATCTCAAGCAACTTAATTAATTGAGTCAAGGAAATAAGCTCTCGCATTCAAACCTCTTACAACTAATCTTGTTATAATTGAAACAATCTTTTTAATAGGTTATATCTCTAATTCACCTAAGTCCTTAATTGAATTGTTCCAGCATTAGATTTCATCTCTCAATCCATCATCTAATACCTAAAACACACAATTGGTGGCCAATCAATTATATGTGACAATTTTTCATTCAATAAAGGCTAAAGAAATCAATAGTTAAGAGAATAACCAATTCATACAATTCATAGCAAGTCCATACAAACCCTAGACTAGATTAAATTAGTTCATGATGTTATCAAGCATACTCATCTCATTAATAATCAAAGAAATCAATTTAGACATGATAATGTTCATAAACACAATTTCAATGAAACTAAAGAGACAAAGTTTAAGAATAAAACCAAGTTACAAACTCCTTGAAGCTTTTGATGAATTTCTTGATCGAATCTTGCAAAAAGGATGAAACAATGGCATGAACAATCTAATCTAAACTAGTTTAATCCAAAGTAAAATCAAAATCCAAGAAAACAAATGTTTAAACCCTAAGATCTCTCTCAGACGGCTAATTTGCTCTCAAAATCGTCAAAAGACTCCTAAACCCTAACTTTCTTTTCCTTTTATATGAGTCGTACGCGTTAAAAATCCGATGTGGGCTTGGAACATGAGGGACATGGCCAGGTGATGAGGGACATGGCCGTGTGAGGGCTTGATGGAGGGACACGGCCAGGTGACACGGTCGTGTCCCCTGCATGTGTCCTCCTCTGTTGCATTTGGTCTTCTTTTCTTCTTTGTTGAGTGACACGGCCAAGTGGAGCTTGACTTGGCCGTGTGAGTGAGATGGGAGGGACACGGCCAGGAGACACGGCCGTGTCCCTTGCCTGTGTTCATTTCTGTGTAATTGTTGACCTCCCTTTCCTTTGGTAACAAGTGGGACACGGCCAGGTCATGGTGACTTGGCCGTGTTGCTCTTCTTTGGAGGGACACGGCCACATGACTTGGCCGTGTCCCTTGCTTGTGTCTGCTACTGGGACTTGTTCTTCCTTTTAACTTGGTATGGGACATGGCCAGTTACTTGGCCGTGTCCTCTGCCTGTGTCAGCTACTGCCCATTTCATCTTCAATTCGTTTCCTTGCCTGTTTTAACCTAAACAAAACTCAAAACAAACTTAAAACACGAAGTAAATAAACAATAACCGACAAAACATAAAACAAACTAAAAACTAGATCAAAAACGACATAAAACTAAAAATAAACTAAAACTACACAATTAAAGAAAACACTAGACAAACCGATAAAAACTAACAAAATACCTAAATAAAACAATAATTAACCTAATAAACAAGACACAAAACTTATAACAAAAACTAATAAAACAACTACCCCACACTTAAAACTTTACTTGTCCTCAAGCAAATTCACATGGCATAAATTAAAAATTCAAACAACCTTAACTATAATTCCAGAACATAGATGAAATACTTTAAGACATCAGACATAAATAATTGTAATTTCCTTCAATCAAGATATTCTTAACTCATTCATTGATCCAGACATACAAATCTTATCTCTCAACTAAGTGTTTCACTCGATTTCAAAGGTTAATCACTCATACCACTCATGAGTGCATACTGCCATAAACTTGCTTAATTATCCAATCTCCCTCACTGATTTTCTCAAGAAATAATCCGAAGGTCTTTTATTTGGATGTAATGGGGCTAAGGTAAGATGTGAGAAAAGACATTTAAGTGGAGCATCAAGAAATGGAGTATCTAAATTAGACACTACTCTTGCTAAGAATTTCATAACTCCTTCAAATAGCATACTCACCAACCCTTTGCAATCTTACATGTTGTCCCAAGATGGCAACCAAGAGGGGGGGGGGGGGGTGAATTGGTTTCCTCACGAGATGATGGCAAATTAAAAAACTCAACAAACACAAATGCGGAATAGAAAGTTGGTTGAGTAATGAAAGAAAGAAAGAACACACAAGATTTATAGTGGTTCGGATTTACCTCAATCCTACATCCACTTCCTTAACAACTTGTTAAGGTTCCACTATTCTTTGAAGTTTTTACAAGCTCACTTCCAACTTTGGTGTTTTCACAAGTTCACACCTAACTTCACAAGTGTTTTTCTAAGGCTCACACTTACAACCCAATCAAGAGTTTTACAAGGCTCACTCTCACAACCCAAGTGTTTCCCAAGCTTACACTCAAACTTATACAATGGTGTTTTCAATGATCACACCTAACATTCATTACAATTTAATTGTAAGTTTAAGTAAAAGAAAATTTGTTGCTTGGCTATGAAAATCTGATTTCTTGATTGTTCTTTTCACTTCACCATTTGTTTTCTCATAGAGACATTGTATTTATAGCCAATGTGGTCTTACTAGCCATTATTGAAGTTTTGAATAAAGTCTTGGCAGAATAGACCTTCTTTACTTAAACTGTCCGAAGCACTTCGCGGTCGCCCTTCATGCAAGGATGGTCGCGCTCATGCTTCTCGCGGTCGTCCTTTAACAAGGGACGGTCGCTGCTTTTGAAAAAGCTACAACGGTCGAATTTTAGTGCTCTGCAGCTGGAATCTTGTCCATGCTGTGTTTGTCGGACCGTTTCTTGCCCATGCTTTGTTTGTCGGGACGGTCGCGCCAAGCAGAGGTGCTGTCGCCCTTTTTGAATCTTCAAGTGGGTTTACAACGGTCATATTACGTGTCATTCTCTGACAGAGCAAAACTGAATGTCCGCCATAATTTGAATCTCGCGGTCGCCCTATGCAGAATCTCACGATCGAACTCACAGTTTCGCGTCGAACTTCTGGACGCACCTGTGGACGCGAACACTACTGTCTCTTTGAGCAATTTCTTCTTGAATTGTTGGGCGGTAGCGATTCTGAATGGGCGGTCGCTAAATTGATTAGCAAGGTCGAATCATTCACCGTTCTTGTCGCCGCGAACCTTACTGTGATTGTAATGATTTAAGTTCCTTGAGTAGCGGTCGGGCAAGTATTTTGGACGGCCGCCATTCTTGAGGCGCGGTCGCGACTGAGGTCGAACTTCTGACCGCGAAACCTACTGTGATAAGGTTTCATTCTGTAATTGCATGTAGCGGTCGTATTCTGGTCTGGTGCGACCGCTAGAATTGTTCTGTCTTGCTTTACTTAAGGCAACCTAATCCTGCAACAAGATTCTTAAACACAAGTTAAATAGATCATCCATTTGAGTTGTCAAGGATCAAAATAGAGATCTTTTGTCTAACAATCTCCCCCATTTTGACTTTGACAATTCAAATGGAATGATGAAAAAATAATAAGTCTAAAATGCTCCCCCTTGATTTATGCATAAGTCATGATTAAGAGCATTGTGATAATCTTGGTGCATTAGGTTATGTTTAAACAATTCATTGTACTATTTTCTCCCCCATTGTTTCTCCCCTATTATGTTTACTGAGTTTCATTCCATTATGTTGTTATTTTCTCATTCCATTATGTTGTTATTTTCTCCCCCATTGTCATAGGCAAAATAAATCAAATGTTTAAACAAATGTGTCTTCCATTGGATAAGATATTAAAAGCAACAATCAAAACAACAACAAATAAGGAAAAAAAAATAACATTTGAAACAAACATGTTTATTAAGGATAGAGAAAAGTACAAAGGCAGAAAATAAAGCAATAATCATATGAAAATGCAAACAATAGAGACAAAAAGTTTTAAGCTATTCAGAGTCATCATCTACATCTAGTTCTTCTTCAACTAAAGGAGCTTTTCCTTTATCTTTAGTAGCAACAGAGGCAGAGCTAGTGCTGATGGACTCTTCTTCTTCAGGAATGCTTTGGGTATGATCACTTATATCCCAATCTTCAAGGTTGCACTGAGGCAAGTCCAATTTTCCTTGCATGTCATAGAGATCATGGTGCATATGAGATATAAGGTCAATTCTCTTGTTCAAGTGCTGAAATCTCTTGGAGACACTTTTCTTGAACTTGGAGAATTTCCTGGAAAGAGTTTTGATAGCTTGGAGGATGAGTTGAGTGGAGGATGAAGTAGTTTCTTGAGCAACTTTTGATGAAGTTGCTTTTGGAGGTAATTCCACAGCAACTTCAACTGAATCTTCTTCTTCCTCAATTGTATATCTTGGCCTCTTCTTTTGTTTATCCATTACTCCTTTCTTGCCAAAGTAGTATACATATGATCCTTCAATTTTCCTAACACATCCAGCATGCTCTAAGTAATCTATTGTGATAGCACTGGAAGCTAGAGTGAAAGGGTTTCTCAAGGTAGCTAAGTTCAAATCATTCAGAAGGTTTAGGTGCCTAGCTATTTGAGTAACTTGAGAGGATAGGAAGAATGTACCAGTTCTTGTAACAGCATGATGAAAGAAGTGTCTATTAAGAACTTGGTGGAGTTTATTTTGATGTTATGGGTGAAAGCATACAAAAAGATGAGGTCTCTTTTGGTGACTTTCTCATTTCCATCTGCTCTTTGTTGGATGGTATAAGTGATAATCCTATGGAGCATCTAGTGGGTGAGAGTTTTGATATGTCTGGCTTTGGATTCTTTTTCAAAGGAAGTTTCAATGGAAATTTCTTGCCAGAAATCAGAAAGGGTTCGGTTGGAGAACATTTGGTCATTGTAAGAGGTTATACCTTCAGAAGGGAAGTTCCAAATGCTACCAAAATCTTCTAGAGATAGGGCTTGGTATTGATCAAAGAGCTTAAATCTAACTCCATACCACCCTAGTGCAGAATTTGCACTCTTTTCTATTTGAAGAGACATCAGAAATTCTTTGCTAAGACTAGAGTAGCCTACCTCTTCTGGAAAGACAAATTTTCTCCATCCAAGGACATCCAACAATCTCTCAATTTCGTCCTTGATGCCCAATGCAGAAAGCATTCCACCAAAAGGTGATTTGGTGCCTTCAACCTTCTTTTTCTTAAGCATAGCATACCTAATGTCTTCCTCAGAGGTTTGGTGGTGAGGTTTGTGAATTTTCTCACCTCTTTTGGATTGAGGAGGAGATGGAGGTTCAACAACAGGTTCTCTAATGGTGATTCCTGGAACTCTCTTGGCTTGACCCTTAATTTTGGAGGTGGTTTTTCTTTTGGGAGCCATTGAAACAGAAAGAACAGAAGAGAGCAGGAAAACAGAGGTTCAATTGAATGACAGATGATGAGGAGAAGATTTTAGGGTTTCAGAATGTTTTTAGAAGCAAAATATCAAAGAAAATTATTTATTATGCTCTTAAATAGATGAAATAACGAAAATAGCCGTTTATGACTGTTGAAAGTCAAGATTTGCGACCTGTCACACAGCCAACAGTTATAAATTTTCGAGCAGAGTGTACAGGGTGCGGTCACACATTGAACAAGGTGCGATCGCGAAATGAGGTCTAGCGACCATTTTCAAGATAAGTACGCTTGCGAGAGAAGAAATTGTCTGTAACGGTCGAAACTATTCAAATTGGTGCGGCCGCGCACAAAATTTTCTCGACCGCGCACAGAGTCATTAGTTTGAATGAAACTGTCAGACAAGATAGCGATCGCGAAAGGACTCTGGAGTGACCGCTAAAGACTTAAAAATTGAAAGATTCATGGAAAGATAGAAAATATTTCTAGAGTGTTAAGAACCATTAAATTCATGCACACATAGAAACTTCATTGATAGGCAATTAATTCAAAGTATTTCCATCAATCATTCCTAAATTAAGTTTAATAAAATTAAGTCTATCTTCATTCAATGGTTTTGTAAAGACATCCGCAAGTTGATTTTGTGTTTCAATAAATTCTAGAATTATGTTCTGATTTTGCACATTTTCCCTCAAAAAATGATCTCTAATATCTATATGCTTGGATCTAGAATGTTGTATAGGATTCTTAGACAAATTGATAGCACTAGTGTTGCCACATTTAATGGAAATATTGTTAAAAACTTTACCATAGTCAAGCAATTGTTGTTTCATCCATAATACTTGTGTGCAACAAAAACAAGCTGCAACATATTCAGCTTCCGTTGTGGATAAAGCAACTGATGCTTGTTTCTTACTATGCCAAGAAACTAAACAATTACCAAGAAAAGTGACATGCTCCTGTTGTGCTTTTTCTATCTAAGATACTACCTGCATAATCTGCATCTGAAAATCCTATAATATGAAATGATGTGTTCTTTGGATACCAAAGTCCTAATTGCATTGTACCACTTAAATATTTCAAGATTCTTTTAGTGGCATTCAAGTGTGATTCTTTAGGACAAGTTTGAAATCTAGCACATAGACATACACTGTACATTATATCAGGCCTAGATGCGGTTAAGTAAAGTAGTGATCCGATGATACCTCGATATTTCTTCTCATCTACTGCTTTACCATTGTCATCTTTACCTAATTTCAAGGATGTGCTCATGGGAGTTTTGCTAGTTTTGCAGCCATCCATTCCAAATTTCTTCATGAGTTCTCTTGTATATTTGGATTGGTTGATGAAGATCCCATCTTTACATTGCTTGACTTGCAATCCAAGGAAGAACTTGAGTTCACCCATCATGCTCATTTCAAATTCCCTGGTCATACAAGAAGCAAATTCTTTGCACAAGGCTTCATCAGTAGCTCCAAATATTATGTCATCCACATAAATTTGTACAATCAAAATGTTATGCTTATCCTTTTTAACAAAGAGAGTTGTGTCTACTTTTCCTTTTGCAAAACCATTTTCAAGCAAATATGCACTAAGTTTATCATACCATGCTCTAGGTGCTTGTTTCAATCCATATAAAGCTTTGGTAAGTTTGAAAACATGACCATGAAATTTGTAGTTTTCAAATCCAGGAGGTTGTTCAACATAAACTTCTTCATTTATGAGTCCGTTTAGAAATGCACTTTTAACATCCATTTGATAAAGCTTAAAATTCATATGACATGCAAAAGCAAGTAATATTCTAATAGCTTCTAATCTGGCTACAGGGGCAAAGGTTTCATCATAATCAATACCTTCTTCTTGATTATAACCTTTGGCTACCAATCTTGCTTTATTTCTAATAATGTGACCATTTTCATCAAGCTTATTCCTATAAACCCATTTGCATCCTATTATAGAATGATCTTTAGGTCTAGGAGTAAGTTTCCAAACATTATTTCTTTCAAATTGATTAAGTTCATCTTGCATTGCAGTTATCCAATTTTCATCATTTAAAGCTTCCTCAACAGTTTTTGGTTCAATTTGAGAAACAAAAGCAAAATTAACATCAACATGATTAATTTTAGATCTAGTGATTACTCCCTTAGATGTTTCTCCAATGATGAGTTCCTTTGGATGATCTTTCTTGTATTGCCAATCCTTAGGTAGATCCTGAGTCTTTTCTTCAAGTTGATTGATCTTTGGAGCATCAATAGATTCAAGAGGTTCAAGATTATCTGCAGGGTCATTAAAAGTAATACCTTTCTTTTGATCAAGTTTAGATGATTCATCAAATACAACATGCATTGATTCTTCTATTACTAGAGTTTTCATGTTAAATACTCTATATGCTTTGCTATATGATGAATATCCTAAGAATATGCCTTCATCTGATTTGGATGAAAATTTTCCAAGATTATCCTTGGTATTCAATATGAAGCATTTGCATCCGAATACTCTAAAATATCCAATTCTGGGTATTCTTCCATTCCATAGCTCATAAGAAGTTTTATTAGTTAAATGCCTTTTGTAAACACGATTTGCAATGTAGCAAGCTGTATTAACGGCTTCTGCCCAAAAATAAGATGGTAAATCATATTCATTGAGCATTGTTCTAGCCATTTCAATTAAAGTTCTATTTTTCCTTTCAACTACACCATTTTGCTGTGGAATTCTAGGAGCAGAAAAATTATGTGAAATGCCAAGTTCATTGCAAAAGGTTTCAAAATTTTCATTTTCAAATTCTTTACCATGATCACTTCTAATAGATGTGATCACATATCCTTTTTCATTTTGAACTCTTTTTGCAAATGTTTTGAAGCAATTAAAGGCTTCATTCTTTTGAGCTAAGAAATTAACCCATGTGAATCTAGAGTAATCATCAACAAGAACAAATGCATATGATTTGCCTCCTAAGCTTGTAACTCTATTTGGTCCAAACAAGTCTAAATGAATGAGCTCTAAAGGTCTAGAGGTACTTATAATACTCTTTGATTTAAATGAGCTTTTATGTTGCTTACCATGTTGACAAGGTTCACAAATTCTGTCTTTATCATATTTTATCTTAGGTAAGCCATCAACTAAGTTCTCATTATAAATATATTTCAATTGATCCATACCAGCATGTCCTAGTCTTCTATGCCATAACCATGCATCATTATTAGTGGACATTAAACATGTATGATTTGAATGTATGCTGACATTGTAAGTGTTGTTTGTTCTAGTACCTTTAAATATGATAACATCATTTGAGTTTGTGATTTTGCATTCCTTGGAATCAAACTCGACAAAGTATGCTTTATCACAAAGTTGACTAACACTTAGCAAGTTATGTTTCAAACCATCAACAAGCCATACATCTTCAATTAAATCCTTACCAATAGAACCAATGGAGCCAACACCAAGAATTTTACCTTTAGCATTGTTTCCAAAAGTTACGTTACCTCCATGTTTGTAGGTAATACTTGTAAAGAGCTTTGCATTTCCAGTCATATGCCTTGAGCATCCACTATCCACAAGCCATGTGCTTTCATTGGTAGTAGATTTTAGGCATACCTGCAAAACAATTGTGATCATCTTCTTTTAGGTACCCACTTGAAGTTGGGTCCTTGATGGTTAGTAGAAAAAGTGCCTTCTAACTTGAGATGTGCCTTTCTTATATAACAAGAAAAATTTTTGTGTCCAAATTTCATGCAATATGTGCATTGCCATGGTATTCTATTCTTCTGCATTTTTCTTTTTGCATTATACATACAACTACAAGTATGTGATTTCTTTTGTGCAAATTTAGTGAACAACAATGCATAATTATTTTTGGCTTTATCTCCTAGTGAACCATAACTAGTTCTTTTAGACTTGGTGCAAGCATCTTTGATATGAACATCAAAAATTTTAGTTGTAGATGCTTTCACAAATGTTGGTTTGCTAGGTGCAATGTTGGTTGAGCCATTGAATCCTAATCCATATTTCAAGGAAGGTGATCTTTGATTATTAATTAATGTGTTCAATGCTTCCTTTCCTTTATGAAATCTGGAAATTGATTCTTTTAGTTCTTTTAGTTCATGCTTCAATGTCTCATTCTCTTTAATCACTTTTTCTAAGTCATGTGAGCTTTTCTTTAATTCTCCTATTGTGTTCATCAAGTGTTCATTTGAGGTTTTCAATTCTAAGGTAGAATTCTTTAAGCATATATAATCTTTTTCTAACTTAGAGTTTTTCTCTTTGTAAAGCATCATTTTAGAATAATATTTTTCTATTTTAAAATTCATGTGCTCAATCAAATCACTATCATCTATATCATTTATATCATCATGTGCTACAAGATCAAAGGATTGAGTACTTACCTCATTGGAGTCATCTTCAATAGCCATGAGACATAGATTTGCAATTCCTTCTTCTTCTTCTTCCTCACTTGAAGAAGAGTCATCCCATGTGGCTTTGAGAGACTTTTTCTTTTCTTTATCCCATTTCCTTTTGTTCTTTAATTTGTAGCAATTTGATTTGATGTGACCAGTTTTTCCACATTCATAGCACTTTACCTCATTTTTCTTTTCTTTATCTTTGAAGGAGAATTTAGGAGGTGTACCTTTGTTTGCTTGTAATCTTTTCTTTCTTTTCCATTCATTGATTCTTTTTGAGAACATTGCCATTTCATCTTCATCATCAGTACCTTCATTGCTTGAGCTCTCAGCTTCTTTGATTGCTTTGAGTGCAATTGGTTTTCTCTTTTCTTTCTCACCTTGATCTTCTTCTTTTTCACTGTGCAGCTCAAAAGTGAGTAATTTACCAACTAGCTCGTCGGTTCTTAATGTGCTGAGATCATGAGCTTCTTCTATGGATGATACTTTGGATTCAAAGTTCTTTCTAGCTCTTAGGGCTCTCAAGATTTTACTGTTTACATCACCTTGATCATATACCTTGCCATACTTCTTTAGTTCATTGACAATAGCAAGCAAGCGATTTGTCATGTCGGTGACGTTTTCATTTGGTTTCATCTTGAATAGCTCATACTCATGAACATGCATTTGTTTTTTGGTGAATCTTACTTGAGTCGTACCTTCATGGTAGTTTTCAAGTGTTTTCCAAATGCAATGTGCACAAGTTAAATGTTGAACTCTTCCACCTTCTTCTCTTGAAATGGAGTTCATCAAGATGGAAGCAGCTCTATTGTTCTTGAATCGATCTCTGATATTGCTAGTTGACCATTGAGCTTTGGGAAGAGGAACTTGAATACCGTCAACTTCATGAGTAGGAGATTTCCACTCACTTTCCACGAAATCCCATAGTTCAATCCCTTCACTATCTAGAAACAAGTACATTTTGTGTTTCCAGTATGAGTAATCAGTTCCATCAAAATAGGGTCTAAGAATAGAGTTAAGATTTCCATGAGAGCTTGATGAAGAAGAAGTTGCCATAGTGGATCAGATTTCACAATTAAGTTTAAGAAATCTCAGGGCTCTGATACCAATTGTTGTCCCAAGATGGCAACCAAGAGGGGGGGGGGGTGAATTGGTTTCCTCACGAGATGATGGCAAATTAAAAAAACTCAACAAACACAAATGCGGAATAGAAAGTTGGTTGAGTAATGAAAGAAAGAAATAACACACAAGATTTATAGTGGTTCGGATTTACCTCAATCCTACATCCACTTCCTTAACAACTTGTTAAGGTTCCACTATTCTTTGAAGTTTTTACAAGCTCACTTCCAACTTTGGTGTTTTCACAAGTTCACACCTAACTTCACAAGTGTTTTTCTAAGGCTCACACTTACAACCCAATCAAGAGTTTTACAAGGCTCACTCTCACAACCCAAGTGTTTCCCAAGCTTACACTCAAACTTATACAATGGTGTTTTCAATGATCACACCTAACATTCATTACAATTTAATTGTAAGTTTAAGTAAAAGAAAATTTGTTGCTTGGCTATGAAAATCTGATTTCTTGATTGTTCTTTTCACTTCACCATTTGTTTTCTCATAGAGACATTGTATTTATAGCCAATGTGGTCTTACTAGCCGTTATTGAAGTTTTGAATAAAGTCTTGGCAGAATAGACCTTCTTTACTTAAACTGTCCGAAGCACTTCGCGGTCGCCCTTCATGCAAGGATGGTCGCGCTCATGCTTCTCGCGGTCGTCCTTTAACAAGGGACGGTCGCTGCTTTTGAAAAAGCTACAACGGTCGAATTTTAGTGCTCTGCAGCTGGAATCTTGTCCATGCTGTGTTTGTCGGACCGTTTCTTGCCCATGCTTTGTTTGTCGGGACGGTCGTGCCAAGCAGAGGTGCGGTCGCCCTTTTTGAATCTTCAAGTGGGTTTACAACGGTCATATTATGTGTCATTCTCTGATAGAGCAAAACTGAATGTCCGCCATAATTTGAATCTCGCGGTCGCCCTATGCAGAATCTCGCGATCGAACTCACAGTTTTGCGTCGAACTTCTGGACGCACCTGTGGACGCGAACACTACTGTCTCTTTGAGCAATTTCTTCTTGAATTGTTGGGCGGTCGCGATTCTGAATGGGCGGTCGCTAAATTGATTAGCGAGGTCGAATCATTCACCGTTCTTGTCACCGCGAACCTTACTGTGATTGTAATGATTTAAGTTCCTTGAGTAGCGGTCGGGCAAGTATTTTGGACGGCCGCCATTCTTGAGGCGCGGTCGCGACTGAGGTCGAACTTCTAACCGCGAAACCTACTGTGATAAGGTTTCATTCTGTAATTGCATGTAGCGGTCGTATTCTGGTCTGGTGCGACCGCTAGAATTGTTCTGTCTTGCTTTACTTAAGGCAACCTAATCCTGCAACAAGATTCTTAAACACAAGTTAAATAGATCATCCATTTGAGTTGTCAAGGATCAAAATAGAGATCTTTTGTCTAACATTACATACTTGCACACTAAAAGAAAAGTACACGAGTCAAAATTCCTCTAAGGCTAGAAAATATATGAACTTTATATATATATATATATCTCTTTTTGTTTTATTTTCACTTTTTTTTATTGAGTTTATATTTATATATATATATATATACAAAGTATAAACTTAATGGAACATCTACCTTAAAATGTAGAGGAAAAGAATACTGACTCTTAATCAAATACAATATGCAAAGTATGCATTTCAACCCTCAATTAGGAATTCCATATTATCTATCTTTTTTTTTTACTTACCCCATACTTGAAATAAACTACCCTATTGTTTAATCATACAACTCCATTCCTTAATGCATAGGTATGATGATAGTAAGAACATGTTAAGTTGAGAATTGTGTTAATCAAACAAGAAACAGTCAATGGCTCAACTTGGCTCACTAAGGAAATCAATATAAAGGGAAGTCTCTTTAAGCTAAAGGGGCTAACCTAATTTGCCTTCATCATTTTAAAACTTGAGATTAAATCATAATGTGAGTTCAATAAGTATGCAAAAGCAAACTCTAGAGATGCAACATCATGAAGGTGCACACTTAAGAAAAGAAAATCAATTGACAAAAATATCAAATTTTATAAGGCTCAAAGCTCATACAGGTGGGTTCACAAAGATTTACATGTCATGAATTGCAGAATGCGAAAATTAATCCCGAATGAATTCAAATGCTCATTTCTATGCTGATACCAAAGTCTCAACTATAATGCTAGAATCAAAGAAAAGATCAATAAATTTTCAACAATTATACCATGCACAAAAAACACAATAAACAAAACAACCACAATAAGCAAAACAAGAATTAAAGGAAAGCTTAAAGAGTACCCCACACTTAAAATTGACATTGTCCTCAATGGAAAACAAGAATAATAAATAATAAGAGTTAAAGGACAACCTGTCTTCCATCATACCTGGTGAGGTAAAATCCTAGCTTTCCATCACAAACACAAAAGTTTTATAACAAAAGTACAAGAAAATATCCAAACACAAAAGTTTTAATATAAATAACAAAAACGAAAAATAAAACAACTAAATAAAATAAAGCAAGGACTAAAAATCTATGGAAAATGTGGGCGGGAAAATGATGCAGCTGAGGGATGGAGACTCAAGATCATTGCAAGGTTACTGTTAATCTGTTCCATCTGCTGTAAGATCTCAGCATGGTTACGATCCACCTTGCTATCCAATCGATCCACTTTGCCCTCCAGGGCCTCAATCCTCAGAAGTACCTCTTGATGTTCCGAGACCGGAGCATCCTCATCTAAGTTAAGAGAATCCGAGTCAGACTCCTCTTCAATCCGGGCTCTCTTCTGCCTGTCCCCCGGTGCTTCAGGCTCAGCTGACGGCATCACAAAGGTCCCTCTTCTATGCACCACCATGTACATCTTCGCCAGTATAGCTAAATCCAAGGAATCATTACCCAAAATTCGAGTCATCCGAGTAGTACTCGGGTCAAAATCCTCCACAAGGGCTTCTGCTAATGTAGTGATCAATCCTCCAACACAAATAGCCCCCCTCCTTTTATTAGCTACAGAATCAAAAATATCGGCTAACCAATAGCCGGCACTAATATTCATTTCATTCAAAACACAGTCCAAGAAAAATAGCTCACTCAACTCAACCACACCCGGGCTCTCCTTCCTTGCAAAGAACCCACATGACATAAACATGTGCAAATATCTCAAGGTAGGGTTCCGTAATTTAGATGCTTTGGCCGATTTGGCCACATAAGTACCCGAGCCTAAGGCACCCCAAGCAAACTGTTGTCTAAAATCTTTGCGTATCGATCTTTCTCCATGGTGATGAAAACCATATATATCATTCAACTGATCAATAGTAAGCACAAATGATTGACCCATTAATTTAAACATTAGTCTCCTGCAAATTTTCTTATCATCTCTTTCCACTTTAAGAGTTGCCAAAAATTCTAGGGTGAGCTCCTCAAACTGCAGAGGTCTCAATGAAACAAAAGTTTCCCACCCAAGATATTGCACATATCTATAAAAAGCAGTTCTCATTTGCAAGGCATCTAAAGATTCGTCATTCACATACCTTGTCGGGAAAAAACCCTGAGCCAAAAGACTTGCCCTCTTGTGAGATAAAGTTGAGGAAGATGACGAAGCTCCTTCGGCTCCAGATTTCTTCTTCTTTCGGTGTGGTACAATTTTAGTTCTCGGCGACATGAAATCTGAGAAAATAACACCCAAAACTGAATTAAATCAAAATAATATGAGTTAAGAGCAAGTTTTAAGTGATAATCTCAAGTTTTGGTGGAGTAATTTGAAGTTTTAACGGAAGAGATGGAGATTTGAAAATAAAAATCAAGGGTTTGGTGTTGCAGAGAACGAGAG
This sequence comes from Garcia nutans, assembly GCA_947685225.1. Taxonomy (NCBI): domain Eukaryota; kingdom Viridiplantae; phylum Streptophyta; class Magnoliopsida; order Malpighiales; family Euphorbiaceae; genus Garcia; species Garcia nutans. The sequence goes on from CANTUV010000035.1 coordinate 46,888,137, forward strand.
AGCGAGAGAGAAGAAGATAGAAAAGTTAGGGATTTATGAAATAAAACTGGGCAAAATCGGGCTTTTAAAAGGCAAAAATTGAAGGACATGGCCGTGTGTGTGCTGACTTGGCCGTGTCTGTGTGTGAAAGTGAAGGGACCAGGCCAAGTGGAGAGCACACGGCCGTGTCTCATAGTTTTTGGGGGACACGGTCAGGTGACACGGCCGTGTCCCCTGGGTGTGTCCAAATCTGTAAAACATTGCAAAATCGTTCAAATTTTGAAGAATTTTTGGCCATGTCCAGTGTGTGACACGGCCAAGGGACACGGCCAAGTCCTTTGGCCGTGTCACCTTCTGCCTTTTTATAAACTTTAATCATTTTTTTAATGATTTTGCAACCCTTCTTCGTTAAACACCCTGAAACACAAAGTAAAGAAAAACCGATCAAAGCACAGTCCAATTATTGAAACCGAACATAAATCAAAACTTGTTAAACTTAAAAGTACAACTATGAAAAATAAATGCAAACCGATGGGTTGCCTCCCATTTAGCGCTTCTTTAATGTCATAAAGCTGGACATCATGCAAGGTCTAGGGTTCATGAATCAAAGTACTATCAATGACCCTTACTTCCTGAAATCCTTCATTGTATGGCTTAACTCTCTGTCTATTTACTTTGAAAGTCTCACCTGTTCTAGAGTTAAGTAATTCAATTGCACCAGAAGGATATACCTGAGTTATCTCGAAAGGACCACTGCATCGAGACTTGAGTTTACCTGGAAAAAGACGGAGTCGTGAGTTAAAAAGTAAAACCTTCATACCTAGACTCAATGTCTTTCGCACTATAATTTTATCATGAAGTGCTTTAGTGCGATCCTTGTAAATTCTCGAGCTCTCATAAGCCTCATTCCGCAGCTCATCTAACTCTGAAATTTGTAGAAATCTTTCTTTCTTCGCTTTGTCCAAATCCAAATTCAGAGTCTTGATTGCCCAATATGCTCTGTGCTCCAACTCCACTGGTAAGTGACAAGCTTTTCCAAACACCAATCTATATGGACTCATACCTAGAGGAGTTTTGAAAGTAGTCCGATATGCCCATAGTGCATCGTGCAATCTGCTTGCCCAATCCTTCCTGGATGTGTTGACTGTTTTCTCCAGAATTCCTTTTAGCTGCTTGTTGGATGTTTCCACTTGTCCAGAGGTCTGTGGATGATATGGGGTCGACACCTTGTGCTTCACACCGGATTTATGCATTAATTTCTCAAACAGCCTGTTGCAAAAATGGCTCCCCACATCACTGACTATCACCCTTGGTGTGCCAAACCTGATAAGAATGTTTTCCTTCACAAATTTAACAACAATATTAGCATCATTAGTACGGGTGGGGATTGCCTCCACCCATTTGGAAACATAATCAACAGCAACTAAAATGTATTCATAAACAAAGGACTTGGGGAAAGGACCCATGAAGTCTATTCCCCACACATCAAACAATTCAACAACAACATATGACTGAAGGGACATTTCATTCCTCCTCCCAATGTTACCTACTCTTTTGCAACGATCACAGTGCTTACAATAATCTTGAGCATCTTTAAATAAAGTGGGCCAGTAAAAACCACTTTGAAGCACCTTTTCTGCAGTTTTTCTTCCTCCAAAATGACCCCCACAGTGAAGGTCATGACAAAATTGAAGAACACTCAGTTGTTCTTCCTCAGAAACACACCTGCGAACTATCTCATCTTTGCAAATCCGGAATAGATAAGGTTCATCCCAAAAATAAAACTTACTTAAGTGTAGAAACCTTTTCTTTTCCTGAGAAGACATGTTAGATCTCAAAATACCACAAGAAAGATAGTTAGCAATATCTGCAAACCACGGTGCATCAATTACCACAAATAAATGCTCATCAGGAAATGCTTCTAAATTTTTATGAATGCTATCAGATGCAAGATTTTCATTAAAGTAGGGTAATCTGGATAAATGATCAGCAACAACATTCTCACTACCCTTAGTATCCCTGATCTGGAAATCAAACTCTTGCAATAACAACACCCATCTAATTAAGCGCGGTTTAGCATGCTGTTTTGTTAAAAGATATTTAAGAGCTGCATGGTCAAAATGAACAATAATTTTTTACCCTATTAAATATGCTCTAAATTTGTCTAAAACAAAAACAACAGCTAACATTTCCTTCTCAGTTGTGGTGTAGTTCATTTGTGCACTGTTCAGGCTTAAACTAGCATAATAAATTACCCTTAAGTATTTGTCAACCCTTTGCCCAAGAACAGCTCCTACTGCATGATTAGAAGCATCACACATGATTTCAAAAGGTAAAGACCAGACAGGAGCTACAATCACAGGTGCACTAGTCAATTTTTCCTTAAGAGAATTAAAAGCTTGCATGCATTGTGCTGTAAATTCAAATGGAACATCTTTCCCCAATAAATGGCACAATGGTTGGCTTATTTTGGAGAAATCCTTAATAAACCTTCTGTAAAATCCTGCATGCCCTAAAAAATTTCTTATTCCCTTAACAGAGGTAGGTGGGGGTAACTTAGCAATCAATTCAATTTTAGCCTTATCCACCTCAATCCCTTTACTCGACACCACATGACCTAAGACAATGCCCTGAGTAACCATAAAATGACTCTTTTCCCAACTTAAAGTGAGGTTACATTCAATGCATCTCTCAAGCACACGAACAAGTTTATCGAGGCAATTATCAAAAGAATTACGAAAAACAGAAAAATCATCCATAAATACCTCAATAAAATCATCGATCATATCCGAGAAGACAGACATCATGCATCTCTGAAAAGTTGCAGGTGCATTGCACAAGCCAAAGGGCATACGTCGAAATGCATAAGTCCCAAAAGGGCAAGTAAAGGTTGTCTTTGACTGATCCTCTGGAGCTATTGGCACCTGATAGTAACCTGAAAAGCCATCCAGAAAATAATAATGTGAGTGTCCAGAAAGTTTGTCTAACATCTGATCAATAAAAGGAAGAGGAAAATGATCTTTCTTTGTAGCATTGTTCAACTTCCTATAATCAATGCACATTCTCCACCCAGTAGTAGTCCTAGTAGGAACCAACTCATTATTCTCATTTTTCACCACTGTGATTCCATATTTCTTAGGAACTACATGTACTGGGCTCACCCACTCACTATTAGCAATTGGATAAATTACTCCTTCATCCAGCAATTTGAGCACTTCCTTCTTAACCACTTCACTCATATTTGGGTTAAGTCTCCTTTGGGTTTCCCTCACAGGTTTAGCTCGCTCTTCTAAAGTGATTCTATGCATGCACATGGAAGGGCTAATACCCTTTATGTCACTCAATCCCCATCCTATTGCTCTCTTCAATCTTTTAAGCTCACTCACTAACCTCATCTCCTCCCCTTCACTAAGTTCACTAGATATTATTACAGGTAAAGTATTGTGATCTCCCAAAAACACATATTTTAGGTTCTTAGGTAACTCTTTCAGCTCTAACTCTAGTGAGGGGTTCTTCTCTTCTTTTTCAATGGGGGAAGGTTCAAAAATTGGGTCCTCCTTAAGCTCCTCTATTTCAGCACCCTCTAAAGTCTCAAGGCAACTGGCTAGTTCTGCATCAAAAATTTCCAAATCACTATCCAAAGTCAATGCCAGCTCCAATTTATCAGAGGAACTTGTCTGCAAGAAAACATTTGAAACAACTGCATCAATACAATCAATAAAAGAACAATCCTCATATAAAGCAGTTGTAGGAATAGGAGAAGTATTAAAAATAGAAAATTCTACAGTTTGTCCCAAAACAGTCATTGATAATTTTCCATTTTTAACATCTATCAAAGTGTTGGTAGTTGCCATAAAAGGCCTACCCAGCAGAATGGTGTGTGCAGATGGTGAAGAATTACCTACTTCCATGTCAAGAACAATGAAATCAACAGGAACTATCAAACCACCAACTTTAACTAACACATCTTCTATAACCCCTTTCGGGAATCTAAGAGATCTATCAGCTAATTGCAACACCATTTTTGTTGGATTAAGTTCCCCTAATTCTAAGTCAAGGTACACAGAGTAAGGCATTAAATTCACACTAGCTCCCAAATCACACATGCCATCAGTACATTTTCCATTCCCCATAGCAATTTGAATAATAAAGCTTCCAGGATCCTTTAGCTTAGGAGGTAGTTTATGCTGCAAAACAGCACTAGCTACCTCAGAAACTATCACCTTTTCATTCGGCTCATACCTTTTTTTCTTGGTATTCAATTCTTTGAAGAATTTAGCATAAGCTGGCATGTTCTTAGTTGCTTCAAGTAATGGTAAGTTGATACTTACCTTAGATAGCATGTTGAAGATATCTGAAAACTGCTTATCTTTTTTATCATCCTTCAACCTACTAGGGAATGGTATAGGTGGCCTGTATGGATTGTTTACCCTGTGTAAATCTGGTGTAGGGGTCTTCTCCATTGATCTTTCTTCAGCACCTTTGTTCTCTAATTCTCCTTCCTTTTTCTTCTCTTGCTCACCTGCATTCACAGAATTATTTTCAACATTGTTATTAATTACCTTGCCACTCCTAAGAACAGTCACTGCTTGTGCCTGCTCAGGTTGACTTGGAAACTTCCCCTTTTGTTGAATCTGCATCTGTTGTGCAAGTTGCCCCACTTGGGTCTCCACCTTCTTAAAAGATGCTTCCAAGGAATCCAGCCTCTTGTTGTTCATCTCTTGGTTTTGAGCACTGACTTTGATGAAAGCTCGTAAACTGTCCTCCAAACTCTCTCTTTTATGCTGACCTTGATTTTGACTTGAGGATTGGCCCTGCTGCTGGTTCTGTCTCTGGAGCAAATGGAAAGGTTGTTGAGCATTATTTGTCGTCCAGGAAAAATTGGGGTGACTCCTCCAACCAGGATTGTAAGTGTTGGAGTAAGGATCATTTCTGGCCCTAGGTTGGAATCCTCCCATAACATTGACCTGCTCAGCTTCATTCCCAAAAGACTCATATGCAGAGGGACATATATTTGCTCCATGCCCTAATGTCCCACAGATTCCACACACTTCTTGAGTAGATGAAGAAATATTGTTCTTCATGTTTAGCATCTGAACCTGTCTTGTCAACTCAGCTATTTGACTAACCATTTCAGTATTGGCTTCCAGTTGATTCACCCCCTTGCTTCTTCCCCTTACACTCTTTTGTTGAGAATTAGCTCCCAACATCTCAAAGATCTCATAAGTCTCATCAGCTGTCTTTTCTCCCATGGCTCCCCCAGCTGCATTATCAACAGTGTTCTGAAATTGCTGAGTGAGACCATCATAGAAAAACTGATTAAAGAGTTGAAGTGGGTAATGATGATGTGGACACTGGATCAATAGCATCTTGAATCTATCCCAAGCCTCATGAAATGGCTCTCCTTCAAATTGAGAGAATGTAGCAATCTTCCCTCTCAACTCAGCTGTCTTTTGGTGTGAATAGAACTTGCCCATGAATTTATTGTAAACTTGCTCCCAAGTTGTCAGCGAATTTTCAGGCAACATCATGAGCTAGCTCTTTACCCTATCCTTCAAAGTATAAGGGAAACATCTCATCCTCAACTGATCTTCTGTTAGTCCTCCCAAAGGAAAAGTGTTGAGGGTGGAGTAGAAGTCCCTAATAAAATTCAAAGGATCTTCATTTGGAACTCCATAGAATGATGGCAGCATGTTATAGTGAATATTCTTCAACTCATAGTTCCTTGCTGCATCTGTCAGTCTTATGCAAGAAGTGGAAGTTCCAATGACAGGTCTAGCAAAATCTCTCATGGTTCTTTGTCTTTCTTCAGCCATTTTAACAGATTTTTCAGATTCTGACTCAAAATCCGAAATGTCTTCCTCTGAAGTATCAAATCCTGTGAAAAGCTCAAACTCCTCTTTGCTCCTTTTTATTCTCTGAATTTCTGGAATGAATGGATGCAGTTCTCCTTCAAGTGATCTCCTGCCTTGTATAAACAAAAATTTCTAGAAAAAGAAATATCAAAAGCAAAAGACAAATAAAATAAAATGAAAAGCAATGAAAATAATCTGAAATGTGAATTTTTTTTATTTTTTAAAAGAAAAATAAACAATTACACCAATTAGCCTCCCCGGCAACGGCGCCAAAAACTTGTAGCGCTCAAATTAACTCTACCACAAAGCGTCACTCGCAAGTATACGAGGTAGCTGTAGCAAAGGTGATTGCCCCAAAGTCGTTCTCTCAAGGAAGCCAAAGTGGTTAATTGCTTATCAGATTATGTTTAACAAGTAATAAAGAGATTTATAAATTGCTAAATAATGAAGAAGATTGATTAAAGTTTAAAACAATAAAAGTAAATTGAGCTGTGTTTTGATTCACTTGATAGAATGGTCTAGGGTTTGCACTTCTTTACTACTCATATGTATGAACGGTTATTCCACTTAACTAATTTAATTTCTAAGATTAAATCTCAAGCAACTTAATTAATTGAGTCAAGGAAATAAGCTCTCGCATTCAAACCTCTTACAACTAATCTTGTTATAATTGAAACAATCTTTTTAATAGGTTATATCTCTAATTCACCTAAGTCCTTAATTGAATTGTTCCAGCATTAGATTTCATCTCTCAATCCATCATCTAATACCTAAAACACACAATTGGTGGCCAATCAATTATATGTGACAATTTTTCATTCAATAAAGGCTAAAGAAATCAATAGTTAAGAGAATAACCAATTCATACAATTCATAGCAAATCCATACAAACCCTAGACTAGATTAAATTAGTTCATGATGTTATCAAGCATACTCATCTCATTAATAATCAAAGAAATCAATTTAGACATGATAATGTTCATAAACACAATTTCAATGAAACTAAAGAGACAAAGTTTAAGAATAAAACCAAGTTACAAATTCCTTGAAGCTTTTGATGAATTTCTTGATCGAATCTTGCAAAAAGGATGAAACAATGGCATGAACAATCTAATCTAAACTAGTTTAATCCAAAGTAAAATCAAAATCCAAGAAAACAAATGTTTAAACCCTAAGATCTCTCTCAGACGGCTAATTTGCTCTCAAAATCATCAAAAGACTCCTAAACCCTAACTTTCTTTTCCTTTTATATGAGTCGTACGCGTTAAAAATCCGATGCAGGCTTGGAACATGAGAGACACGGCCAGGTGATGAGGGACACGGCCGTGTGAGGGCTTGATGGAGGGACACGGCCGTGTCCCCTGCATGTGTCCTCCTCTGTTACTTTTGGTCTTCTTTTCTTCTTTGTTGAGTGACACGGCCAAGTGGAGCTTGACTTGGCCATGTGAGTGAGATGGGAGGGACACGGCCAGGAGACACGGCCGTGTCCCTTGCCTTTGTTCATTTTTGTGTAATTGTTGACCTCCCTTTCCTTTGGTAACAAGTGGGACACGGCCAGGTCATGGTGACTTGGCCGTGTTGCTCTTCTTTGGAGGGACACGGCCACATGACTTGGCCGTGTCCCTTGCTTGTGTCTGCTACTGGGACTTGTTCTTCCTTTTAACTTTGTATGGGACACGGCCAGTGACTTGGCCGTGTCCTCTGCCTGTGTCAGCTACTGCCCATTTCATCTTCAATTCGTTTCCTTGCCTGTTTTAACCTAAACAAAACTCAAAACAAACTTAAAACATGAAGTAAATAAACAATAACCGACAAAACATAAAACAAACTAAAAATTAGATAAAAAATGACATAAAACTAAAAATAAACTAAAACTACACAATTAAAGAAAACACTAGACAAACCGATAAAAACTAACAAAATACCTAAATAAAACAATAATTAACCTAATAAACAAGACACAAAACTTATAACAAAAACTAATAAAACAATGGCCCGCAGGCCTGTTTTGCCTGCAGTTGCGGCAGCTTTTTTCCAGCATAATTTTTTCTGCGGCAGATTTTTTTACCAGCGCAATTTTTTCGCAGCAGTTTTTTTTCGCCAGCAAAATTTTTCTGACAAAAATTTTCCGAAACCTAATACAATTAGGTTTCGGTTTCCTTTTCTTATTCAATAAAGATGCCATGAATAATTAGGAATGAAGGATATAAAAACTTCTATAAATAAGGAAGCAAAGAGAGAAAAAAATAAATAAATAATTGGGACGAAAATTGGGAAAGTGGAAACCGAATCTGTGAAGGAAAACTTTAATCAAATCTGACTTTTTGAGAGACGAAGAAGAAAAGCATTAACAAATCATCAAAGGCAGCAACTGCCTTTGTTTTTATTCAACCAAGAAGCAATTTTTGGGTGTAAATCACGAATCAAGGTTTGAGCTCTTAAATTCTTTTTATTTTTTTTTCACTGTAGCTTAATTCATGAAATTGTGTTCTTTTAATTCAAAATTCCCAGAACCTAATTCCCTTTGCTCAAAGTTTAAAATTCTTAAATCATGGTTTTATTTTCCAAAAGCTTAAAGCTATTAGTTTTATTTCTTCAAAACCCCAAAACTCTAATTTACTTTCCAAATTATCAAAACCCTTAAATTATGTTCTGTTTCTTTTCAAAAAGCCCTAAAAACATCTTTTCTATTTATAAAAACTTTAATTCGTTTGGTTTACTTTCATAAACTTCATAAAATTATCAACTGATTTACAAATTATAAAACCCTAATTCTAAGAACACTAAACCCTAATTCTAGAACACTAAACCCTAATTCAACTTTAGAATCAAAACAACTGAACCCTAACTCCTCTAAAACCTAAATCCTAATTTTTCTAAGCCCTAATTCTTTAAAACTTTAAAACCATATTTAGACACAATAAGCTTAAATACCCTAACTCAATGACCGTGAATCACAAATCTAAATATTTCAAAGTGTCCAAACCATAGTTTCATGATTTCACCATACAAACCCTAATTTGGTTAATCAAAGAGCTTTACCAACCTTTAAAACATAAAATCTTAATCTATTTTAATTCCTAAAAAAACTCACAGTAGCTATAATTGGAATTTTATTTGCCTTATTCAATTCTATATTTGATTATGCTTTGATTTATTTCTTATGCTTTAATTTATTTAAGTTCAATGCTTAGTTCATTTAATTTATCATGGATGGATGTTTACATTCTATTAATATTTAATATCTTTGATGAATGATTTATTTATGATGAATGATTATTTACTTTTATCAATTTATTTAGATTTCCAAATGTTGTAAGAGGTATGTTTCCACTTGTTGGATACCTCATTAGTTAAATATCATGTAATTTAATTTGCTTTTCTATTTTAGAACCTATGTAAAGGACATGTTTCTACCTTTCGGTGAGTGTCCTATTTAGGCGTGTGATGTAAGGACATGTTTCCATCTTCGGATGGGTGTCCATTTATTTATTTTGCTTGGACCTTGCTTTAATTTTAATATATTGATGCTTTCTTTTAATTATTTTGTGTAATATGGATAATGTTGTTATACTTAATAATTTTATAATATTAAGACCTGTAAAGGAGGCCGGTTCCAATAAACCGGGCGTTGTGGGGGTGCTGGGCCATTTCTTACCTTCCCCACACGTACCCAACTTTTCGAACCCATTAGGGGGTTGGGGATTCCTTAGAAATTGAGTCATCCACCCCTTTCTTTTTTTCCGGCCCGTCCGGGTGGCGACTCCATTTTCTCCGGACTTAGGTCCGTGTTCTCTAAGGCCCCGAGCCTAAACATTGCAAAAGTCGCAAGAACCATTCCACCGGGAGTGGGGGCCAAAATCCCCACTCATAAAACTAATCTAAATATGGTCTAAACTCCTTGTTCATCAAATCCATAAATGCTATAGGTGCATTCGTCTGTCCAAAGAGCATCACCAAAAACTCCTAATGTGTAACACCCCTATACTCCGTATACGTACACAGCATGCTAGTACGATCGTAATATACGTATACTGAATATAGATATGCCACTGTTTACTCAACAAACGACTCATCCCTTTTTAAAACATTAACGAATTTAAATCATTTAAAATAAATTAAAGACACAACAAATAAAGTGTTTATTTAAAATGCAGCGGAAAATATAACTAGTATTTACAAATACTTATACATCAAAATCCAAGTTTTACATAATATAAGATATGTACATGGTTGGCAATATGTCTTTGATCTTTAAGCTCCTCTAGAAAAACCTCAAACTCTAGACTCTACTCGGCCTAAAATAAAATCAAGGAATCAAGAGATAACTTACCAAAGATGAAGAAACTCTTAATTTCCAACTTGATTACTTGAATCTTCCTTCAATCTTGAGTTTGAATGCTCAAATCTCTCCCTTACTCTCTTGTTCCTTTGATAGCCGGCCAAATGAAAGAAAAGGAAAGAAAAGAAAATGAAAAGCAAGTGATCCACGTGAAGGAAGAAAGAAAGAAGAAACAAAGTCAAATCTCAACCACTTTTTCCTCAAAATCCTCTCCTCCAAGTATATATATTAAAATAATCCAAATATCTCATTCCACTCACTAAATTTTCCATTTTAATTAATTAACTTAATTAATTAAAATCATTAACTAATCATCTTTGACCTCCACTAACTTGACTTGTATATGTTGTATATATTTCCATATATACAACATATAAACTCTCTCTTCACTTCCTTTTTCTTTCCAAATACACATATACACTTAAATCATTTACAACAATTATTATACCAAACTTCTAGGGTCTACTTTGGGATATTGCATAATGCCTATACCTCGTGTGAAAAGCTATCTTAGGTACACCCACATCTCTGACTCTCAACTGATGGTACACTAGTCTCAGATTAATCTTAGAGAATTTTGCTGCTCCCTTCAACTGATCAAAGAGATCATCTATTTGTGGCAATGGATACTTGTTCTTGATGGTCACCTTATTCAACTATCTATAATCAATACATAATCTCAAGGTGCCATCTTTCTTCTTCACAAATAAAATAGGCTCTCCCTATGGAGACATACTAGGGCGGATAAACCCTTTATCAAGCAATTCCTGCAACTGCACCTTTAACTCCCTCAACTCAGCAGGTGCCATCCAATAAGGGGTAATAGGGATAGGAGTGGTACTAAGCATCAGATCAATACCAAACTCCACCTCTCTCTCAGGAGGTACCCCTGAAATTCATCAGGGAAAACATCTAAAAACTAGGCAAATGTGGGTATACTATCAAGGAAGGACCCCACTACTCTAGTATCTACAAAATGAGCAAGATAAACCTCACATCCCTTCCGGATCATTCAACTAGCTGAAACAAACATGGTTGAAAGATGTCTCTGCTCACTAGATACCATCACATCTCTACCATTACGTGTTCTCAGGGTAACATATTTCTACTGATAGTCTACTACAGCCCCATGCCTGGATAACCAATCCATGCCCAGAATCAGATCATACTCACTAAAAGGCATCTCAATCAGGTCACTAAAAAACTCCTCATTCTGAACGACAACCGGATAATCTCGGTGTACCCTGTAAACCATAATACTGTGCCATAAAGGATTTGCAATCAAAACATCAAATCCTAGGGACTCAGAATGCAAATCACTCACAGGCAAGATGGATGCACTGATGTAGGAATGAGTCAACCCAGGGTCTATCAATGTAAGAACTGAAGTACTAAAGAAAGTAAAAGTACCCATAATAACAACTAAAGCATCTGGCTGCCTCTACATCACATAGACCCACTGCGATGGCCTTGCCTCATCTGGTCTACCCCCAGTTGTAGAACCCCCTCTCTGACCAGTCCCAGATCAACCACCTCTTCCAAAACCTTTGCCACCACAACCCCCTCTAACACTGGGTCGATAAGCTATTGTATATGCCTGTCTAACCTTTGGTGGCTTCGAACAATCTCTGATAAAATGGTCTGGCAATCCACATTTGAAATACACTGATGATGCACCTCTCCTCCAACAGACACCTCCGTGTGCTCTACCACAATGAACACAGGTAGGTGGAGCAGGCCTCTGAGCCAATGGGGTCAGAGCACTAGCCACTAAAACTGTAGGTCTCTGTCTCTGTCTCTATTGTTCTACTGACCTGCCAGACTACCCCTGGCTCCTACTGAATCTCTGAAAATATCACCCTTGGCCTCTCTTCACTGATAAAGATCATGCCTCACTCTGGGGTCTCCTAGCTCTGCTCTCCTTAACCCTAACAACTGCTGCAAGACTCTGTGCTCTCTCTACACTCCTAGCAGCTGCAACTACATGAGAAAAGTCCTGATACCGAGAGCCTACAATAATAAACATTATAGAGGGTCTCAATCCTTCCTCAAACCTCCGGCACTGCTCAATCTCATTAGAAATGATCCCACCAGCATACTGACTCAATCGGATAAACTCTATCTCATACTTTATCACTATTCTGGTGTCTGCCTCAAACTCAGGAACTCCATCTTCGTTGCATCCTTATACTCCCTTGGAGTATACTTCTTCTCAAATTCCCATAGAAAATCATCATAGGTCAGGAATGGTGGATCAACCATAGAATGTGGAACTGTCTTCCACCACTCATATCCATCCTTCTACATAAGAGATCTGGCATAATCAAACTTCTCCTCTGGGGTAGCCTGCATCTGGATGAAAACTCTTTGGACCCTATCTAGCCACTGCTCTGCTACAATAGGGTCTGTAGTACTAATAAAGTCCTCAGCTCCAAACTTCCTCAGCTTATCATTCTTCCTCGTCAGTAACCATGGCTGCGACTATGACGGTGGCGGCAGCTGCTAACTGGAGCCTACCTCAATAGCTCCATTATATGCCGTACCCAACCTAATGAAATCTCATCAGCTGCTGATCTCACAGGCATAGAAGTAGACACCTCTCCAGCAGTTTCAGCTCTAGGTCCATCTCTATCCTCACTAGGAGGTACACTCTTTGCACTACCCTCTACAGACTGATGCGTCCGAGACACCATAACTACCTATATCTGCAAACATAGCAGAAATTGTCACATTAGAGATCAAAAACTGCCAGTGCAAATGCATGCATCACAATTAAAAATCATATTTAAAAATTTTATTTTCTCTCTCTAATAACCTAGTTAGAAAAAGAACCTCAAACCTAGGCTGTAATATCCTCATGTATGCCCTAGAAGTATTGACTATGTTGTTGTTGTTGTTGTTGTTGTTTTAAATTGGATTGAATGAATATGTTATGTGAGAAGAAAAGAATTTGAGAAGAGAATGGTTATGTATATGTGTTTTGGGAAAGAAAATAGGGTTTAAAGAAAAGTGTATATGTTGTTTATATGTTAATATATATAACATATAAGTTGGTCAAATGCAAGGTCAATGGAAGAGAGATATTTTTATGGGATATGTGTAATTACATATATGGGCATGCAAGGGACAAAAGCTAGAACAAATGGTTAAGGGTGTTTTGGTAATTTTCCTTGTAGGAATTGCATGGTGGAGATTAAAAGAAGAAGAAGTGGTTGACTTGAGTTTATTTTCTTGTCTTTTCTCATGTGAGTGTGCCGGCCATTGAAGAAGAGAAAGAGCTAGAGAGGGCTTGAAGTTCTAAACTCAATTTGAAAGGAGATTCAAGGAATTAAGTGGAAGATTTGTGAAATTCATCAACTTTGGTAAGTCCTTTCTCTTGTTTTTCTTTTGTTCTTTTGAAGTGGAGTTGGAAATGAATTTTGGTTTGTTGAGATGATGATTAAATGTGTTTGTAATGAGTTTTTAAATGTTGTTTTTGATTTTAAGTGAAGAAGTGTAAGAGGTGTTGTTGTTGGAAGTGTTGGAGTTGATTTTGTTTTAGGGTTTTGAAGTGTTACATGATGTTTTACTTGTGTTTGCTTCATTATTTTCTAAGATCTTCTTGTGGTTGGTGTTTGTTGGAATTTTGGACTTGGAAATGGGATTTTGGCCGAGGGCAATAGCCTTCTGGATGCCACGCCTATGGCCTTGATTGGCCATGGTCGTGGCCATTGGTAGGCTTTTGGTGCCATGGCCGTGGAGGATGGAAGCTTGAGTGGCAGAAGTGTTTTGTACCCCACGCCCGTGGTGGTTATGGTGGCCACGACCGTGGTCTATAATGAATGATGTTGAAGTGTAATTTTATGATTTAAGGTTTAAGATGAAGTTATTAAGTGATTAAATGGTATTGGAATTGATGGATTGTATCATTCTTTGGATTAGGGTTTGATAGAAGGTGATTTTCCCTAATTTGGGAAGTGAAGAACTTTGCAAGAAGGAAGGTGTTTAGAGTTGTGTGACTTGTGATTGAGGTAAGTACAAATCTTGTGTTGATACATATATGTGACATTGCATTGATGATGCATATGAAGTTGAGCTTGATCATATATATGATGATAATGGTAATGCATATGATACTATGTGATATTTCATGTATTGTGACTTATGTGATGAGTAATGTGTTTTGTTATGTTTATATCAATAATGCTATATGTATAATGTGATGGAACTTACACCTTTTGATATGAATGTACTAAGAGATCTTATTGCATTGTTGATATATATATATATATGAATAATGTTAACCTTGTGAAATGTAATGTATTGTATGCATATTGATGATAATAAGATCAATTGTATTGATGTGATGAGAAGCCATGATGATTGGCTATGATGATACAATTGAATGATGTATGGCATATTTGCCTAATTGATGAGGAGGATTGAGAAAGAGTTTGATAAAGAAAATAAAGAAATAAGTGTATGTTTAATATGATATTCAGTTTCAGAGTTCTGGTTTTTGGAGGCATGCCTATTTAATGAAAGGTAACAGTCTTGCCGGGTTGAGGATCTCTTCAAATTGAATTGAATTGAGGTCCAAGAGACTGGGTCTGTTACACAATGATAATTGATATTATGAGATATTTGATTTGTAACAGTCTTGCCGGGTTGAGGATCTCCTCGAGTTAGATGAGTTGATGATCCAAGAGACTGGGTCTGTTACGCTATCCATGGATAGAGATATATATGTATTTGTTGCCTACGGGCTTGATAATTGTGTTTATGAACCAAAGCAGTAACTCTGAATTCTGAATATCGTATTAAATACTTGATGGGCCCATAGGTGTCTAGGTTTTATGTATATCATAAATGATGTTCTAATGTAATGAAATGTTAATATTATTTAAATGATGAAACGGACTATTCACGGAATATTGTCTGTTGAATATGGTCTTTATTGATTGAGTGTGTATCATTGATGTTGATTTGTTAATACATATATGAAACATTGCATTGCATTAAAGCATAACATTAGCATGATTTGTCTTACTAAGCCGTTGGCTTAGCGCGATAGTGTTAATCGCGCAGGTGATAGAGTTGAACCCGAGAGCTCTTCGAAACCTAGTGAGAGTAGACGTTGAGGTGTTGATTTTGGACTTAAAGATCAGAGCAGACTTGCCAATCAAGTATAACTTCTTTATGTTTTGTAAAATATTGTTTATAATGTAAATATATGTATATTTGTAAATACAGATTTAAATGTTTTCATATATGTAAATAATTTTATAACTTCTGCTATGTAATAATTAAATGTATGAATGTATGTATATATTGAATATATTTTATACTACAATTTAATGACTTCTTTTCTATAATATATAATGATAAAGATTATGGTAGTATATAAAATGTTTTGAATGTTAAGAAAATCCGTAGCATCCCTATGTTTATTGCATGTATGCTACATTGTGGTATTGTAGTGTGCATGTAATGGATGTGGGGGTGTTACAATTGTTTTGGTATCAGAGCCTAGGTTTGAGATTCTCAACCTAGGTAAAAATAAGAAAAAGACTATTTTGATTTTAAAAAAATGGTTTTTGAATAACATATATGTTTGGGATTGGCAATCTCTGATCTTTAATAAGATGTAATATGCTGTGTTTGCAGACTTAGGTTGTGATGGATTCTCATTCGCGTCAGTCAGTTGAGGGAAGTGCGGAGAGTGTTGCTCCTGAGGATGGAGCTAGAGTTGATAGTGCTGGAGAGGCACCTGCTTCGGTGTCGGGTAGACCAGCTGGGGAGGAGGTTCCGCCAGCTTGGGTTAGGCATGTGGTGGAAGCTTTGAGGCAAGCACCAGTGCAACCACAGCCACCACCCCCTCAGCCTTTGGTATCTGTGAGGCACTATGACAAACTGAGGAAGTATGGAGCTGAAGATTTTATAGGTACTACTGATCCAGCAGTGGTTGAGCAGTGGTTAGACAAAGTGTAGAGAATATTTGTTCAGTTGCAAGCCACTCCAGAGGAAAAGTTTGATTATGCAAGATCCTTATTGCAGAAGGATGCATATAGTTGGTGGAAGACAGTGCCCCATTCTATGGATGATCCACCTACTTTATCCTATACAGATTTTCTGAGAGAGTTTGAATCGAAGTATACTCCAAGGGAGTATAAAGATGGGAAGAAAAGAGAGTTTCTAGATTTGAAGCAAGATCATCGGACCGTAACGGAATATGAGATTGAGTTTATTCGATTAAGTCAGTATGCTGGGGGCATAATATTAGATGAGATAGATAGATGAAGGAGATTTGAGGAGGGATTGAGGCCCTCTATCATGTTTTTAGTGGCTGGATCTATATATCAAGATTTTTCTCAGCTTGTGGCAGCAGCCCGAAGTGTAGAGCAAGCTCAAGTTATTGCAGCTGCTTCAAAGGAAGAGGTTAGGGTTAGGAGGCCCCAGTTTGAGGCAGGGTCTTCTTCTGTTAAGAGAGGTAAGGGAAGTTTTGCTCCTCGGGCCAGTAGGAGTCAGAGGTCAGCTGGTAGATCAGTGCAGTTTCAGAGACAGAGATTTAGACCTACAGCTTCAGTGGCGAGTGCTCCGACCCCAGTGACTCAGAGATCCGCTCTACCTGTGTGTGCTCAGTGTGGTGGATCACATAGGGGTGCTTGTTGGAGGTATAGTGGGTCAGCTGTATGCTTCAGGTGTGGATCGCCTGATCATTTTATTAGAGACTGTCCTGAGAGTCAGGAGCAGATGCCAGTTGATTCTGCAGCTTCTCGACCTAGTATGAGGGGAGGTCGAGCAGGCAGAGGTGTTAGCAGAGGAGGCAGATCTGGGTTCAGTGCTAGAGGAGGTGCTACATCCAGGGTGAGTAGGCCAGAGGAGGTTGGATCTTCCCAGAGGATGTATGTTATGCAGAGGCAGCCAGATGCTTCGGCAGTCATAGCTGGTACTTTTTCTTTATTTGATACTCCAGTACTTGCTTTGATTGATCCGGGTTCCACACATTCATATATTAGTGCATCTGTTTTGCCTGTGTCTGATATGCATGCTGAGTCCCTAGGATTTGATGTGTTGGTGACAAATCCTTTAGGGTATAGTGTGATTGTTAGCAAGGTGCACAGAAATAGTGTAGTAGTGGTGCAGGGTGAGGAGTTCATTGGAGATTTGATTGAGATGCCATTTAAGGAATATGATGTGATCCTAGGCATGGATTGGTTAGCTAGACATGGAGCTGTGGTGGATTGTAAAAAGAAAATTGTTTCTTTGAGAACTGGTGATGATAGAGAGGTGATAGTATCTAGTGAGCAAGGACAGCTAGCCTCCTTATTTGTTTCAGCTGTTGCAGCTAGGAGGTTGATTAGAAAAGGATGTGAAGCCTATCTTGCTCATGTGGTAGATACTAGAGTAAGAGGTTCTCCTATTGATAGCATAGCCACAGTTGCAGAATTCCCAGACGTGTTCCCAGAGGAGTTGCCAGGATTGCCTCCTGAGAGAGAGGTGGAGTTTGGTATTGAATTGTTGCCTGGTACCACTCCTATCTCTATTACTCCGTATAGAATGGCACCAGCAGAATTGAGAGAATTGAAAGTGCAATTACAGGAGTTGTTGGATAAGGGATTTATTCGCCCCAGTGTTTCTCCTTGGGGAGCTCCTGTGTTATTTGTGAAGAAGAAGGATGGTACTATGAGATTGTGCATCGATTATAGGCAATTGAACAAGGTGACCATTAAAAATAAATATCCTTTGCCTAGAATTGATGATCTCTTTGATCAATTGAAAGGAGCATCAGTATTCTCCAAGATTGATTTGAGATCTGGGTACCATCAGTTAAGGGTCAAAGCTGAAGATGTTCCGAAGACAGCTTTTCGGACCAGGTATGGGCATTATGAATTTTTAGTTATGCCTTTTGGTCTGACGAATGCACCTGCAGCTTTTATGGATTTGATGAATAGGGTGTTTAGGCCCTATCTGGATCAGTTTGTAGTGGTCTTCATCGATGATATATTGGTGTATTCGCGGAATGAGGAGGAACATGACAAGCATCTGCGGATTGTGTTGCAGATTTTGAGAGAGAAGCAGTTGTTTGCCAAATTGTCGAAGTGTGAGTTCTGGTTGGATCAAGTCGCTTTTCTTGGACATATTGTTTCAGCAGAAGGCATTAGAGTTGATCCGAGTAAAGTTGAAGCTATTTTGAATTGGAGTCCACCCAAGTCTGTGACAGAAGTTAGAAGTTTTCTGGGTTTGGCAGGCTATTACCGACGGTTTGTGAAAGGATTTTCTTTGATAGCTACTCCACTCACCAGATTACTTCGTTAGGGAGTGAGATTTGTGTGGACGGATCAGTGTCAGGCTAGCTTTGAGCAGTTGAGAGATATGCTGACTCAAGCGCCTGTCCTTACTTTACCTGTGGAAGGCAAACCATATGTGATTTTCAGTGATGCTTCACATAATGGTTTGGGGTGTGTGCTAATGCAGGAAGGTAAAGTTATAGCTTATGCATCTAGACAGTTGAAACCGCATGAGCTTAACTATCCAACCCATGATTTGGAATTGGCAGCCATTGTGTTTGCATTGAAGATTTGGCGCCATTATCTGTTTGGGGAGAAATGTTTCATCTACACCGATCACAAGAGTTTGAAGTATTTGGGGGTTCAGAAGGAGCTCAATCTTCGACAGAGGAGATGGTTGGAATTGATTAAAGACTACGACTGCTTGATTGATTATCATCCAGGTAAAGCAAATGTTGTTGCTGATGCCTTGAGTCGGAAGTCTTTAGCTGGTTTAACTGTTTACTCGCTCTCGTTGCTTGTTGAGTTGAGAGCATTGTGTGCTAGTTTTGTATCTTGTGATGATGGTGCATTGTTGGCACAGCTGCATGTGAAACCAGTTTTGTTGGATCAGATCAAAGAGGCTCAGTTGGCTGATAAGAAGATTATTTCAGATTGTCAGAATGAAAAGAGTAGAGATTTTGTTGTGAAAAGTGATGGGAGCCTCTGGTTTAAGAATAGATTGTGTGTACCCGATGATGCTGATTTGAAAAGGATCATTTTGGAAGAAGCACATCAGTCAGTATTTGCTATGCATCCGGGCAATACCAAGATGTATCATGATTTGAGACAGTATTACTGGTGGTTTGGTTTGAAGAGAGACATTGCTGAGTTTGTATCAAAATGTCTCACATGTCAGAAGGTAAAAGCAGAGCATCAAGTTCCAACTGGGTTGCTTCAACCATTGTCAGTGCCTGAATGGAAATGGGATAGAGTGACCATGGATTTTGTGTCTGGTTTACCATTGACCCAAAGAAAGCATGATGCTATTTGGGTGATTGTGGATAGATTGACCAAGACAGCTCATTTCCTTCCGGTTCGGATGGATTACTCTTTGGAAAGGTTGGCTGAGTTGTACATCCATGAGATTGTGAAGTTGCATGGTGTTCCAACTTCTTTAGTGTCTGATCGAGATCCCCGGTTTACTTCAAGATTTTGGAAGAGTTTGCATAGTGCTTTGGGCTCTCGATTACACTTCAGTACTGCTTTTCATCCACAGACGGATGGACAGTCAGAGAGGGTGATACAGATTATTGAGGACATGTTGAGAAGTTGTGTCATCCATTTCTCTGGAAGTTGGGATAGATTCTTACCTCTTGTGGAGTTTGCTTATAACAACAGTCACCAATCTAGCATTGGTATGGCACCATTTGAAGCATTGTATGGCAGACGGTGTAGGACACCTCTTTGTTGGAGTGAACTTGGTGAAAGTAAATTAATTGGACCTGATTTGATTCAAGAAACTGAAGAGAAAGTGAAGTTGATTCGAGGGAGGTTGAAAGCAGCTTCGGACCGACAGAAGTCTTATGCAGATCTGAAAAGGAGAGACATAGAGTTTGATGTTGGAGATAAGGTATTCTTGAAAGTATCTCCTTGGAAGAAGATATTGAGGTTCGGTCGGAAAGGGAAATTGAGTCCTCATTTCATTGGACCGTATGAAGTGTTGGAAAAAGTTGGGCCAGTTGCGTATCGACTTGCTTTGCCACCTGAGTTGGATCGTATTCATAATGTATTCCATGTTTCTATGTTGAGGAAGTACAGATCGGATCCATCTCATGTGTTGTCAATTGAATCAATTGAAGTGAGTCCAGATATGTCCTATGAAGAGGAACCAGTTGCTATCTTGGCAAGTGATGTGAAAGAGTTAAGAAACAAACAAGTGCCACTTGTGAAGATTTTGTGGAAGAATCATGGACAAGAAGAAGCAACTTGGGAAAGTGAGCAAACCATGCGAGATCAATATCCTCAGTTGTTTCAGAGTTAATACCAGGTAATTTCGAGGACGAAATTTCTTTTTAGAGGGGGAGAATTGTAATATCCTCATGTATGCCCTAGAAGTTTTGACTATGTTGTTGTTGTTGTTATTGTTTTAAATTGGATTGAATGAATATGTTATGTGAGAAGAAAAGAATTTGAGAAGAGAATGGTTATGTATATGTGTTTTGGGAAAGAAAATAGGGTTTAGAGAAAAGTGTATATGTTGTTTATATGTTAATATATATAACATATAAGTTGGTCAAATGCAAGGTCAATGGAAGAGAGATATTTTTATGGGATATGTGTAATTACATATATGGGCATGCAAGGGACAAAAGCTAGAACAAATGGTTAAGGGTGTTTTGGTAATTTTCCTTGTAGGAATTGCATGGTGGAGATTAAAAGAAGAAGAAGTGGTTGACTTGAGTTTATTTTCTTGTCTTTTCTCATGTGAGTGTGCCGGCCATTGAAGAAGAGAAAGAGCTAGAGAGGGCTTGAAGTTCTAAACTCAATTTGAAAGGAGATTCAAGGAATTAAGTGGAAGATTTGTGAAATTCATCAGCTTTGGTAAGTCCTTTCTCTTGTTTTTCTTTTGTTCTTTTGAAGTGGAGTTGGAAATGAATTTTGGTTTGTTGAGATGATGATTAAATGTGTTTGTAATGAGTTTTTAAATGTTGTTTTTGATTTTAAGTGAAGAAGTGTAAGAGGTGTTGTTGTTGGAAGTGTTGGAGTTGATTTTGTTTTAGGGTTTTGAAGTGTTACATGATGTTTTACTTGTGTTTGCTTCATTATTTTCTAAGATCTTCTTGTGGTTGGTGTTTGTTGGAATTTTGGACTTGGAAATGGGATTTTGGCCGAGGGCAGTAGCCTTCTGGATGCCACGCCCGTGGCCTTGATTGGCCATGGCCGTGGCCATTGGTAGGCTTTTGGTTCCATGGCCGTGGAGGATGGAAGCTTGAGTGGCAGAAGTGTTTTGTACCCCACGCCCGTGGTGGTTATGGTGGCCACGACCGTGGTCTATAATGAATGATGTTGAAGTGTAATTTTATGATTTAAGGTTTAAGATGAAGTTATTAAGTGATTAAATGGTATTGGAATTGATGGATTGTATCATTCTTTGGATTAGGGTTTGATAGAAGGTGATTTGCCCTAATTTGGGAAGTGAAGAACTTTGCAAGAAGGAAGGTGTTTAGAGTTGTGTGACTTGTGATTGAGGTAAGTACAAATCTTGTGTTGATACATATATGTGACATTGCATTGATGATGCATATGAAGTTGAGCTTGATCATATATATGATGATAATGGTAATGCATATGATACTATGTGATATTTCATGTATTGTGACTTATGTGATGAGTAATGTGTTTTGTTATGATTATATCAATAATGCTATATGTATAATGTGATGGAACTTACACCTTTTAATATGAATGTACTAAGAGATCTTATTGCATTGTTGATATATATATATATATGAATAATGTTAACCTTGTGAAATGTAATGTATTGTATGCATATTGATGATAATAAGATCAATTGTATTGATGTGATGAGAAGCCATGATGATTGGCTATGATGATACAATTGAATGATGTATGTCATATTTGCCTAATTGATGAGGAAGATTGAGAAAGAGTTTGATAAAGAAAATAAAGAAATAAGTGTATGTTTAATATGATATTCAGTTTCAGAGTTCTGGTTTTTGGAGGCATGCCTATTTAATGAAAGGTAACAGTCTTGCCGGGTTGAGGATCTCTTCAAATTGAATTGAATTGAGGTCCAAGAGATTGGGTCTGTTACACAATGATAATTGATATTATGAGATATTTGATTTGTAATAGTCTTGCCGGGTTGAGGATCTCCTCGAGTTAGATGAGTTGATGATCCAAGAGACTGGGTCTGTTACGCTATCCATGGATAGAGATATATATGTATTTGTTGCCTACAGGCTTGATAATTGTGTTTATGAACCAAAGCAGTAACTCTGAATTTTGAATATCGTATTAAATACTTGATGGGCCCATAGGTGTCTAGGTTTTATGTATATCATAAATGATGTTCTAATGTAATGAAATGTTAATATTATTTAAATGATGAAACGGACTATTCACGGAATATTGTCTGTTGAATATGATCTTTATTGATTGAGTGTGTATCATTGATGTTGATTTGTTAATACATATATGAAACATTGCATTGCATTAAAGCATAACATTAGCATGATTTGTCTTACTAAGCCGTTGGCTTAGCGCGATAGTGTTAATAACGCAGGTGATAGAGTTGAACCCGAGAGCTCTTCGAAACCTAGTGAGAGTAGACGTTGAGGTGTTGATTTTGGACTTAAAGATCAGAGCAGACTTGCCAATCAAGTATAACTTCTTTATGTTTTGTAAAATATTGTTTATAATGTAAATATATGTATATTTGTAAATACAGATTTAAATGTTTTCATATATGTAAATAATTTTATAACTTCCGCTGTGTAATAATTAAATGTATGAATGTATGTATATATTGAATATATTTTATACTACAATTTAATGACTTCTTTTCTATAATATATAATGATAAAGATTATGGTAGTATATAAAATGTTTTGAATGTTAAGAAAATCCGTAGCATCCCTATGTTTATTGCATGTATGCTACATTGTGGTATTGTAGTGTGCATGTAATGGATGTGAGGGTGTTACATAGGCTCTAATACCAAAATAAATATAACATCCTTATACCCTATATAAGTACAATACATATACCCAATATATGTATAATACACATATACGGTATAAAAATGTCACAATTTGGTTTAAGAAAAAAATTTCACTTTTCAAATTTAAAATCTTAAATACTTTAAAATGTATATTTAAACAACAAATAAAACATTATTATAAATCATAGGATCTAAAATAAGCATTTCTCCATAAAAATCTCTAGAAAAAATTTGTTAGAGTTTTGTCTGTAATTTGGACATTTCCAAATTCAACAAAAACCACAACCTGCATAAGATAACACTCCCAAATAATATCAAATCACCATTTCACCCATACTCCTCAATTTCTCCAAATTTCACAACACATTTATACATATATAATATATATATTTCAAAACACATATCCACCCACATTATAAAGTTTTTCAACATGTTCTTTATAATTTACAGTATATATACATCAAAAGATAATATAATATATGAAATATCAAAATGTAATAAAAACATATACATGTAGGCATTGTTTCTAATCTTGACGCCCAAAAATAAACTCTACACTGAAAACCTCTTCGGCTCTACCAGATCTCCCCTGTCACCTGAGCGATGAATTTCAATCGCGCTAAGCCAAAAGCCTAATGGTACAAACTTTGATAATAATAAAGCTCAAATGCAATGCCAATGCATAATGCTTATGGATATCATATCTTATATCATTTCATTATAACATATTTTTCAATTGTTTCACAATTCACATTTCACATAAAAACAAACATAAGTATGGCCACAAAGGATCTAATATGCTATTCAAATTTCAAAGTTACTTTTTTGGTCCATAATGACACCCATTGTCTAGCCAGAATGCAAGTGGCACCCAGCGTCTAGCCTAAACGAAAATCATAGTGATGTTCAGCATCTAGCCCGAAGGCAAGTGACGTCTAACATCTAGCCCAAAGGCAAATCAGATAATTGCTCAAAAGTTAGCGCCAAAGGTAAATAATGAGGATAACCTCATAGGCATGCCGCCAAACACAAAACTCTGGAAATTGAAGAACATACTAGGCGCACAACTACTTCATTATTTCCATTATCAATCTCTTTCACATTTTCTCATAATTCATTAGGCAACTTGCCTCTTTTCTTAATATCAATTAGGCACATTGTCTTATTTCTCATTTTTTTTTCTCACTTTTCTCATTTTTCTCATTTATAGCAATATCAATTCATCACATTTCATCATATCATCACATTGCATCACATTTTACCTTAAAACTCATCACCCAAATATTTTGGGTAATTTCACACAATGCACATATGATTCACATTTTTTGTATTTTAGCCATCACCAATGGCTTTTTAACAATGTCCTTAATACATACACAACAAATGGCATTACCCAAACACTTTGGGTCATTTTCACATAATACACATATTTCTCATTTTACATCATTTAGCCATTAACAATGGCTTTTTATAATGCATTTAATGCATATATGATATTACACATGTCATAGCACATTATTCATATATGTTCCATGTATCAAGTAGCTTAACACATTTTCCAATCCAAAATGTGTTAAGCCTAATGTAATGCAAATATAACCAATTAATCCAAAGTTTTTACATACCTCTAAGAGCAACCAAAAACAAGTTCTAACACCATCTCCAACCTTCTCTTCCAACTTGCCTTTCAACACTTGGATGGGGCAAGTCAACTCTCCTCAATGCATATACCAAATGTGACCATAAATAATCATTTAGTACCACATTCTAAGGCATTTCCAATCTTAAATCATAATTAAACATCATTCAAAAAAAAAATTCCAAAGTTAAGGCTAACCTCACTTTAACTTTGGAATACCATACTAACCCATTCAATTTGGTATTTTAAGTTTATTTATATTATTAAAAATATATTTTAACATGTTTAAACTAATTACATTACAAAAGCACATACTTATGACCAAAACCCTAAAATGGCATAACCTTCCCCCATTGAAGGTTTTCCATTCCAACTCAATCCATTTATCATTTCAAGCTTATATTCATCACTTTTATCACTAAAGAACATACTTAAACCAATAAAATCAGACAATTCATCAACTTTGGAAAAATCACTTTTCCAAAATCCTAAATCACCACTTCCATTCTCAAACTCCAATCAAACTCAACCAAATCCAATATTTGACTTTAAAATATTTGTTTATGCATAAAAAAAACTCATTTAGAATCAATTTGCATAATTAAAAACCATGGTTTCTCAAACCCTGAAAGTCCATAACCCTTAATTCTCTCTCCTCACCAATCTTTACCCAAACTCAACAATTACTTCAATCCAACCTTAAAATCATTGTAAATCACTTAAATTAACTTCATACATACCAATTCTAACAATTAAATCATACTACTTCGCATACCCAAAACAGACATATTCAAACTTTCATGGAATTCAAAGAAAGAAGTTAGAAACTTACCAAAGTTAGTGAAAATCACCAAAAATCCACTTTGAACACTTGAAATCCTTCAATTTGTGGAGTATGGAAAAAGCAAAACCTTGAGATCCTCTCCGATAGAGGTTTGGCCTTGGTGGAAAGGAGAAGAAGATGAAGATTAAAATAAATTTCTCTTTCTTCCCACTTTTATTTATAGCCATATATATATTTATATATTATTTAATAATTTAATAATTATTTATTTATTTAATTAAAAATCCAAAAATCCATTTTACATTTAAAATAAACTATTTTTTAATAATTTTAATAATTTTAAATTTTCAAAGTTTATTTACAAAAATACCATTGAACTTTGACTTTTAAAATTTGACTTTTGTATATGTTATATATATATATTGCATATATTATATTATATTTATATTCCACTTTTTCATTTAAAATCCTCCCATTTTTAATTTAAAATCATTTATTTAATTTATCTAATTAAATTTTAATTTATTTAATTTAATTTCCAAAAATTAGAAATTTCAAAAATTTGGGATATTACAAGTTCAACCTAAACCTTTAGCTGCCTAGTTTAAGAAATCAAAATTTAACTTACACTTA
The DNA here is from genome assembly GCA_947685225.1 of Garcia nutans. Classification (NCBI taxonomy): domain Eukaryota; kingdom Viridiplantae; phylum Streptophyta; class Magnoliopsida; order Malpighiales; family Euphorbiaceae; genus Garcia; species Garcia nutans. The sequence continues at coordinate 46,914,365 of CANTUV010000035.1, forward strand.
AACATACCTAGTTTAGATTAAAAAATGTAAAACTTGGACTTTAGACCTAAGTTTTAAAAAGTCAAAACCTAAAAATTGAACCTTAGATTTAGGTTTAGAAAATTAAACCTAAAATTGGACTTAGACTTGGCTTAGCCTAGGTAGACTAGAAAAACACAATTTTAAGTTAAAACCAACCATTGTAAGATTAGTAGAACTGCATGAGCTTTAATTTCTATTCAAATGGGATATGCAGGTCTACTTGGAATTTCATCGAAGTATCAAGTCCACTTTGTAAAAAAATTATATTTTATTTTAATTATGAACTTTACTCCCTTTTCCTTGTTTGTTTATTTGTTTCCTTTTAGAGAATATGTGCTCAACCTAGAATCCATAAGGCTAGAGTTGTGATCCTCTTATTTTGAGTTTGAAATGTAAAAGTTAATTTAATTTTTGCACATTATTTTTACTCTTTATTATGAATGATGTACAAATGTATATTATTTATCATATCATGCTATAAATGTCATGCCATGAAAATAATTATTTTTTAATTTTTTATTTAGTTTAAAGCTAAAATTTTTTTACTTAAAATAAGCCAAAACCTAGCCCCGAGTCCATCATTTAGTTCACGACTAGTATTTTTATTGGTTTTTTTTTTCTTAAATTTACCATTTTTTCCTAAAAAATAAATTTAGGTGGAGACTCTTCAAAACTATTTTTATTAAAACTGAGCATAGCCCATGACGGTAGAGTGACCTCGGCACTTTCGTGTGTGACTTAGCCCAATTTTTAGCATTTTGGCTTACATCCTTTGCGGGTCAGACTCGGTGCTTGGGCGGGGACTTATAGGAGTTTAACTATTGTAAGAGCAAAAATTTTCAAAGCTAACTATCGTAAGTGGGTGGTATCCCATTGTGCTAATGAAACCCCAAGCGGTGTGCCTGGGAGAGTGGACATAGTAGAAGGAAATTACTTTGAGCCACTATAAAAATTTCTTGCATTTCATATTCTTTTTCATCTTCATCACAATCTTCAAACCGTTCATTCTTTTCACACTTTTTGAAGGAAAAAGAAGCAAAAAAGTGTTAAAATCCTATTATCTCCCCTTAGTATTTTGCCATACAATGGTACAATAGACCATAAGAGTGTTAAGTATATTTTATAGCAATGGGGTTTAAATCTACAGTAATGTTGATGGATGGAGTTGCTTAAGGACTATGACTGTGAGATCCTTTATCATTCATGAAAAGGAAATATAGCAGCAAATGCTTAAAGCTAAAAATTTTTATGGACCTTGGCACAAATTCAAGTTTACAAGAGTCTATAAGCAACAAATGTATAAGATTTGTATAACTTAGGTGTAGAGTTTGATATTTTGAGTGGAGATATTCTTTTAGCGCAACTTAAGCTTAAAAAATTGTTGATTGACCAAGTCATAGCCAACTAAGAAAGTGATACTCCCTTGGTGAAGTTAAAACTTGAAGTGGAGAATTTGGAGCGCTCTAGTTTATTGTGGTTGATGGAGTTTTAAGATGTGGAATGGCATGTGCATTCCAATAGTAGGTAATTTAAAGGAGCAAATTGTTGCGCTCTACTAACAATACTACAAAGTGACACTCGCAAGTATACAAGGTTATTGTAGCAACGGTGATCGTCCCAAAGTCATCTCACAAGGAAGGAATTGTTTTACAATAGTTTGATTAACAAATAAATTTAAAAGAAAAATAAGAGTGTGATTTTTGAAATAGTGGTGAAAAGCAATTAAAATTAAAAGTAATGCGTGTAATGATTATGCAAGATTAATTCAATTCTAGGAATGGTGCCTAGGGTTGTAGATCAATTTAATCAAAGCTTAATTCTCAAATTATCCATTCATATAACCTTATATTTTAATTTGTTCCTTGAGTTTAGTTAGTAATTACCAATTCATTAGTTTTCATATTCATGAATTAACAATAACCAATTGTTTTGAAATTACAAATTAATAAGATCGTAGAACTTATATTTCTAATTCATTCTTAGGGTAGTTGAATGCATAATTCCAATATCAAATTTCACCTATTGGTCCTTTATTCAATATCTAGAGATCAATAGGTAGTTAATCTATCAACCTAACATTCAATCCAATATAATCAACTAATAACAAAGTATATTAATGGAAATATCAAATCAAGTCATTCAATCAAATCTACTATAACCCAAAGCATGCGTAATTTGGCTCATAATAATCAATTTAAAAAAATATATTCATCTCAATATAAATTGAGTCACAATTGTCCATTGAAATATTAATGTTCTTAATAAACAACAACAATCTAGAAATGAATTAAAAGACAGAATATAAAAGCCTCTTGTAGATGCCAAGAGTTAAACTTCTTGTCTTCCTCCTAGCTCCACTTTGATTATGATGAAGAACTTCCAAGCCCTCTTCAATCAATGACTCTCTTCTTGAAAGATGGAATGGTAACTCTCTTAAGCTTACAACTCCTCAATTAAGCCTTCTTTAAACCCTAACCTTCTTGAAAGCTTGTTCACCCAATTTAATCCTAAGAATTGTTTTAAGTCTTATCCATGGAAGAAGTGAAAGGTGGAAAATGGAGGATGAAGATGAAGGTGTCTTGTCCAAGAGCAAAACAAGGAACAAGGCACCATGAATGGAGCCTCCAATGTGTATGTATATTTCCACTTTTAAATCTTTTAAATTTTTTAAGACACTAAGCATGTCTTGCCAACTCATACACTCACCTTTGTCTCCCTACTTTTTCATTTTTTATTCATCCCATGAATTAGGCAACCTTTTTGTTCTTTTATTGTTTCTTTCTAAATGATAGCACTTGTTGTCTCCCACTTTGTCCCCCATCTCGTGTAAACAAATTGAAAGAATTCTCACAAGACACGGCCAAGTAATGAGTGACTTGGCCATGTCACTCATTTTCTTATGGACACGGTCAATCCATATGGTTGTGTCCATGGATGCCTCAATATCTTCTTCCTTTTCCAAGTGAGACACGGCCAGACACGGCCAGGGCCTTGGCCGTGTCTCTTAATGGTGTTCTCTACTGCCTCTCTGCTTTTGCATACTTCTTCTTGGTGATCTCTAGGTAGGACACGACCAAGGCCTTAGCCGTGTCATGTGACACAGTCAGTGACATGACATGGCCAGTGGCTTGGCCGTGTCTCTTGAATGTGTAAGCCTCTACCCAATTCCTCTTAGGGACACGGCCAAGCCAATTTGTCTTGACTATGTCTTCCTTGTACCTTGTCTTTTCTGCCTCTTATCAGGGACACGGCCAAGCCATGTGTTGACCCTTAATTTTTTTATCAGGTCCAATCCAAAGATTTTAAAACATTCCAAAATAATTTTTGTGGTATTTATTAATTATTTAAATATTTATTAATTATTTTTTAATATTTACTATTTATTTTAATAATATAATATAATATTTATTATTATTATTATTTATTATTTATTTTTAATAATATAATAATATTTGTTTTTAATAAAAAATAAAAAAAAATTAAAAATCAAACGGATCAGCGAGCGACTTGTGGCAAACAACAATTGGCCTGCCGCAGGCCTGCTGCGATTTGGTGTGCCACGGGCCCTGCGGCAAATCAAGATTCTTGCCAGCGACTCTCGCCCTAGCAACCCATTCCTGGCCAGTTCGCCCAACGACATTGTGCTCCAACAGCCAGTTCGCCAAGCAAAATTGCGCCCAAGCAGCTCATTCCTCGCCAGCCCGGGCCCGCGCCCAATTTATAACAAATCAGTGTTTTACTCGGTTTTAAAATTTAATTTCCTAAACATTTTTATTCCCTTAAACGATTTTATTTCCTTAACCAATTAGTATTAGGTTTTTTTTTATTTTTTCTTATAACTACTACATTAAGAAAATAAGAAAGGAGGGGATTATTCGGACTAAAATTTTGGGGAGGCAGTAGTGATTGGAGTTTTGCTTCTTTTTTTTTTCCTTTTTTTTTATGCAGAAACATAAAAACAAAAGAAGAGGCAAAGTGCAACGGAGCTTTAGCAATTTTTCATCAAAAAAGGAGAGTCAAAGGAGTCTTCAACACATTAAAATAAGCAAAAGGCAGCAAATATATAACCATTGTTTCAAGCAAAAGCAATGGTTTCCCTCAACCAAAAACTAAGGTGATTCAGATAAATTCTTGGATCAACAAATTAATTTTGGAGGAGCCAACAACGAAAGTACATTCTAAATTAATTTATAACATGTTTTGATAATTTTAAAACATTGAATATATTTGTTAACTGTTAGTTTAATTTATGCAGTAGAATTATTTGGATTTTTAATATATCATTACATTAGCTTATCTTTTTCTAACTTCCAAAATTTTGATTCTATTTTCACAATTTATTTAAACCCTAAATACTTTTTTCTTCTTAAAACCTAAAATTCTAATTGATTATATTTTCTAAAAATTTTACAATAACCTCATATTTTTAAAATTATGATAATAATATTAATTTTGTAAATCTAAACCATAAAACCCCAAGTAACTCCACTTTTTCAAAATCTTTTACAGTAGCCTAAATATTCTAAATAATATTTATATTAATTATAAACCCTAATTTTGTTCTATGTAAACCTCAATTTATATTTTTATTTCTTTATTTAAAGTTTTAGATTTAATTGTGTAGTTTATTATATGTTTTGATGATTGATTTATTTAGTTTCAATGTTTGATTTATTTAATTTATCATGGATGATTTCTTTATTATTATTATTATTTGTTTATTAAAATGGTAAGAGATATGTTTTCATGATTGGGTACCTCATTAATTAATCATTTAATTTATTTTCATATTTTGAAATTAATGTAAAGGACAAGTTTTCACCTTTCGGTGGGTGTCCTATTTAGTTTTAGACATGGATGATGTAAGGACATGTTTCCATCCTCGGATGGGTATCCATTTATTTATTTTATTTGGACATTATTGTAATTTTAATAAAGTATTTATTTATTCTTATGGTCTCATGTAGTATTAATAATATCATTATATTTAAGAATTTTATAATATTAAGACTTGAAAAGGAGGCCGGTTCTAATGTACCGGGCATTGTGGGGGTTCTGGGCCATTTCTCACCTTCCAAACACGTACCCAACGTTTCAAACCCATTAGGAGGTTGGGGATTCCTTAGGAATTGAGTCATCCACCCCTTTATTTTTTTCCGCCTGTCCTGGTGGCGACTCCATTTTCTCGTAGTTTAGGCCCGTGTTCTCTAAGGCCCTGAGCCTTCCACCGGGAGTGGGGACGAAAATTTTCGCTCACAGTGGCGACTCCACTAGGGATAAGAGAAGTTGATTCTGTTGGTCTTTATATTATTCTATTCTTTCTTATCATGATATTATCCATTGCATCATTTAGATTTCATCGTGTGCGTGAGTTACGATGCCCGTGTTACTCGTGTTATGTTATGTAAGGGATACCATACTTTCACTCAAGGTATGGAGATCGAGTATGGCATAACCACTCATAGCCTTGTACCTTTCCATATATACTTGCTATGGGAACCTAAGCCTTTTACCCCAAAGACTAAAGCTCATGTTATTGGCCTAGTTACTTTCCTTAGGTTTTTACCCCAAATGCTTGTTGTTCGACTATTGTTGCGCTCTAATTAACACTACTAGAACTACACTCGCAAGTATACGAGGCTGCTGTAGTATCTTGGTGAAAACCTCAAGGTCGTTTCACAAGGAAGCTAGATAAGCTAATTCATTATCAGATTGCAAATAACAAATTATCAATAAATTTAAATTGCTAACAACTAATGAGGACAGATCGAGTGGAACTTAAAACAATAAAAGTAAACTGAGCTGATATATTGATTCACTTAATAGAAAGATCTAGGGTTTGCACTTCTCTACTAACTTATATGTATGAACGGTTATTCCTCTCAACCAATTTAATTTCAAAGATTAGATCTCAAACAACTTAATTAATCGAATCAAGGAAATAAGCTCTCGCATTCAATCCTCTTTCAAATAATCTTGTTACAATTGAAATGATCTTTTTTTTAGGTTTGTATTTCTAATTCAACTAAGTCCCTAATTGAATTGTTCCAGCATTAGACTTCATTTCTCAATCCTTCTTCTAATACCTCAAACACATAATTGGTGGCCAATCAATTATATATTAACTATAATCCATTGAATTAAGGCTAAAGAACTAATTCAGTTAAGAGCAATAACCAATTCATACAATCATAGTAGATCCATATAAACCCTAGACTAGATCAAATTAGTTCATAATAATGCTATCAAACATATTCATCTCATTAAAATTCAAAGAAATCAATTTAGACATAATAGAATTCATGAATACAATTCCAATGAAACTTAAGAGATAAAGTTTGAGAACAAAACCAAATTACAAAATCCCTTTAGCTTATGAAGAATCTCTTGTTCAGATCTTTGCTAGAAGAATATTGCAATGGCTAAAACAAATTTAATCTAGACTTTTTGCATCAAAGTGTAATCAAAATTCTCCAAGAAAACAAATGGAAGCTCAAAGGTTTTGTTTGACGGCTGATAAAATTCTTCCTTCAAAAACCCTAATCCTCTTATTTATACGAAACCTCGCTCAAAATCCGCATTTTCTTTCTTCCTTTAGTCCCATGGAGTGACATGGTCAAGCTGGTGACCGTGTCATGTGACACTGCCAGTGGCTTGACCGTGTCACCTGAATGTGTCAGCTTCTGTGTAATCCTTCATATTTTCTACTTTGGAATGGAGTGTGACACAGCCAAGCTCCTGGCCATGTCATGTGACACGGCCATTGGCTTGGCCGTGTCACCTGAGTGCGTCACCTACTAATCTCTTCATTCTTTGCTCTTCTTTCTTTGGTCTTCTTCCTTGGCTAAGTATGGGACACGGCCAAGCTCCTGGCCGTGTCATGTGACACGGCCAGTGGCTTGGCCGTGTCACCTGAGTGTGTCAGTTACTGCCTAAATTTTCCTTCCTCTCTTGGTTCCTTGGTTTTTCCCTTAAGGTGAGACACTGCTTCATGCTATTCTTTCTTCCAAGGAAATATTTTGCATATTAACCTAAAACAAACACTTAAACAAACTTTAAACAAGAATCAAATAAACATTAACCAACAACACATAAACACCACACTAAAAACTAGGATAAAAATGACATAAACACTGAAATAAATTAAAACTACCAAAATTGATGAAATCACTAAATAAACAGATTAAAACTACCAAAATACCTGAAGAAAACAATAATCATCATAATAAATACGATACAATTTTATGACAAAAACTAATAAAACAACTACCCACACTTAAAACTTTGCTTGTCCTCAAGCAAATTCACATGGCATAAATTAAAAACTCAAACAACCTTAACTATAATTCCAGTATATAAGATGAAATCCTTTAAGACTCAGCCATAAATAATTGCAATTTTCTTCAATCATGATTTTCTTAACTCATTCATTAATCCAGACATAACAAATCTCATCTCTCATCTAAGTGTTTCATTCGATTTCAAAGGTTAATTCACTCAAACCACTCATGACTGCATACTGCCATAAACTTGCTTAATTATCCAATCTCTCTCACTGATTTTCTCAAGAAATAATCCGAAGGTCTTTTATTTGGATATAATGGGGCTAAGGTGAAGGTGTGAGAAAAGACATTTACGTTGGAACATCAAGAAATGGAGTATCTAAATTAGACAATACTCTTGCTCATAAATTTGTAACTTCCTCAAATGGCATATTCACCAACCCTTGATAATCTCACATACTTGCATACTTAAAGAAAAGTACATGAGTCGACATTCCTCTTTGATGACTAATGCTAGAAAATATATGAATTTTATATATATATATATATCTTCTCTTTTATTTTCTTTTATATTATTATATATATATATACAAAATATAAAATTGCATGGAACATCTAGCTTAAAATGTAGAGGAAAAGAATAATTGACTCTTATTCAAATACAATGTGCAAAGTATGCATTTCAGCCCCAACTCTTACTAAAGCAATACTATTTTTTTTAATTGCTTACCCCACACTTATGAATTAAACCACCCTATTGTCATATCATAAGAAACTCCATTCCTTAATGTAGGTATGATGATAATAAGAAAATGTTAAGTTGTGAATTGTTTTGATCAATCAAGAAAAAGTCAAAGGCTCAACTTGGCTCACTAAGGAATTCATAATTAAGGGAGGTCTTTTTAAGCTAAAGGGATAATCCTAATTTGCCTTCATCATTTTAAAACTTGATATGAAATCATAATGTGAGTTCAATTAGTATGCAAAAGCAAGCTCCAGAGACGCAAAATCATGAAGGTGCACACTTAAGAAAAGAAAATCAATTGACAATAATATTCAATCTATGAGGCTCAAAACTCACAAAGGGTGGGTTCTCAAAGATTTATATGTCATGAATTGCAGAATGTGAAAATTGATCCTGAATGAATTCAAATGCTAATCTCTATGCTGATACTAAAGGCTCAAATATAATGCTAGAATCACAGAAAAGTCAATAAGTTTCCAACAATTATGTTATGCACAACGCACAATATAACACACAAAGACAAACAAAACAAGAATTAAAGGAAAGCTTAAAGATTACCCCACACTTATAAATTACATTATCCTCAATGGAAACAAAGATAATTAAGAAAAAGAGTGAAGGTACAACTTGTTTTCCATCATTCCCTTGTGAGGCAAACTCTACCTTTTCATCACAAACAACAATTGTTCAAAAAAAAACAAAATACAATATATAAAATAAAATATCCAAAATGTTAACATTAAAAACAAAAATGAAAAATAACAATGAAAATATGCTATAACTAAAGACAAGAAATTAAGGAATTCTCTCAAAAGATTAGAGCCAATGTGATCTACGGTGAAGGAGGATGTGATGATGATGCAATCGAAGGGTGAAGACTCAGAATCTTAGCAAGGTTGCTATTGATTTGGTCCAACTATTGCAAGACTGCAGCATGGTTACGATCGACCTTGCTCTCTAGTGCCTCTATCCTATTAAGTATCTCCTGATTATCCGGGACCGGAGCATCTTCATCCAAATCAAGAGAATCCGAGTAGGACTCCTCATGGACTCATGTTCTCTTTTGTCTGCCCCCCGGTACTTCTGGCTCAGCTGAAGCCATCACATAGGCCCCTCCCCTGTTCACCACCAGATGCATCTTCTCAAGTGTGGCCAAATCAAATGAATCATTACACGTAATTTTAGTCATACGACAGGTACTCGGGTCAAAATCATCAAGAATGGCTGTTGCCAATGTGGTAACCAATCCTCCAATACAAATAGCCCCCTTCTTTTTGTTTGCCACATTATCAAAAACATCGGCCAACCAATAGCCGGTACTGATGGGTATTGCATTACAAGCACAATCTAAGAAAAAGAGCTCACTAAGTTCCACTACACCTGGGCTTTCCTTCCAAGCAAAGAACCCACAGGACATAAAGCGATGCAAATACCTAAGAGCGGGATTACTCAATTTAGTTGCCTTAGCCGATTTGGCCACATAAGTTCCCGAGCCCAATGCTCCCCAAGCAAATTGCTGTTCAAAATCCTTAGGTACAGACTTTTCACCGTGTTGATGGAAACCAAATATAACATTCAATTGCTCAATACTAACTACAAATGATTTCCCAAGCAACTTAAAATTCAACCTAGAGCAAATCTTCTGTTCATCTCTTTCAACCTTAAGAGATGTTAAAAATTCCAAAGTAAGCTCTTGAAATTGCAAAGGTCGAAAGGAGACTAGGTTCTCGCAAACAAGGTTTTGAACATAACTATAAAAATTATCCCTAATAGGAAGAGCATTAAGGGATTCATCGCTAACATACCTTGTCAGAAAGAAACCCCTAGCCAAAAGAGTAGCTCTCTTTAAAGATGAAGAAGATGAAGATGCAGCTGCAGTCGGAGGTTGCTTCCTCTTATGGTGGGACACTATCTTTGTTCTTGGCATAATGAAAGATCTGTAAAAAAATTTGAAACTTAAACAGATTAAATTGAGTTTTAATGAGAGAAGATGAAGATTGAACGGATTAATTTTAGTTTTGGTGAAGGAAATTGAGAATTAATGTGATTTTGGAAGCTTTGAAAGAACAACAATGGAGGTTTTGTGAGAGAAAAGTCGAGAGAGAGAAAGGAAACAAAAAGAAAACTAGGGATTGAAATGAACTAAAAGTGCTAAAACCGTGTTTTTAAACTTTAAAATTGAAGAGACACGGCCAAGCTTGGGTAACTTGGCCGTGTTTGATGAGTTTAGAGGGACACGGCCAGTGACTTGGCTGTGTCCCATGGGTGTGTTTGACACTGTAAGCACAAAGTTGCAAAAACAAAGAAAAGAAACTTGGGAAGAGGCTTGGCCGTGTCATTGTGACACGGCCAAGGACACGGCCAAGCTTGTTGGCCGTGTTAGGGGCTATGTGAATTTGGTGATTTTAGGGTTGGCTTGACATGGCTAGTGGCTTGGCCATGTCAAGTGGTCGTGTCCTTCACTGCCATTTTTTTTATTTCATATATATATATATATTGTGTCACCAAATCTTAAAGAAATGCAATCCTCTTCTTTGATTAACCCTGAAACACATTAGAAAAATAAAAAACCGATCAAAGTACCCCTCCATTTATTTAAACCAAACATAAAATCAAAATTGCTGAATATAAAATTAAAACTATGAAAAAAAATGCAAACCGATGGGTTGCCTCCCATTTAGCGCTTCTTTAATGTCATATAGATGGACATTACTGTAAGACTTAAGGATCGTAGATCAAAGTGCTATCGATGATCCTTACTTCTTGGAACCCTTCATTTTATGGTTTAACTCTCTGTCCATTTACTTTAAAAGTTTCATTTGTTCTAGAGTTAAGCAATTCTATGGCACCGGAAGGATATATCTGAGTTATCTTGAAAGGACCACTCCATCGAGACTTGAGTTTTCCTGGAAACAGATGGAGATGAGAATTAAAAAGCAAAACTTTCATACCTGGGCTCAATGTTTTTGCACTATAATTCTGTCATGAAGTGCTTTAGTGCGATCCTTATAAATCCTCGAACTCTCATATGCCTCATTCCTCAGTTCATCTAACTCTGAAATTTGCAGAAAACATTCTCTCTTTGCCTTGTCCAAGTCTAAATTCAGAGTCTTGATTGCCCAATACGCTTTGTGCTCCAACTCCACTGGTAAATGACAAGCCTTACCAAAAACCAATCGGTATGGACTCATACCCAAAGGAGTCTTGAAAGCAGTCTGATATGCCCACAATGCATCATGCAATCTACTCGCCCAATCCTTTCTTGATAAGTTGACTGTTTTCTCCAGAATTCCTTTTATTTGCTTATTGGATGTTTCAACTTGTCCAGAAGTCTGTGGATGGTCGCCACCTTGTGTTTCACACCAGATTTGTGCATTAATTTCTCAAAAATTTTGTTGCAGAAATGACTTCCCCCATCACTGACTATCACTCTTGGCGTGCCAAATCTGCTAAGAATATATTCCTTCACAAATTTAACAACCACATTAGCATCATTAGTACGGGTGGGGATTGCCTCTACCCATTTTGAAACATAATCAACAACAACTAAAATATATTGATAACCAAAAGACTTGGGAAAAGGACCCGTAAATTCTATTCCCCACACATCAAACAGTTCAACAACAATATACGATTGAAGGGCATTTCATTCCTCCTCCTAATGTTACCCACTCTTTGACAGCAGTCACAATGCTTACAATATTTGTGAGCATCTTTGAATAGAGTAGGCCAGTAAAAACCACTTTGAAGCACCTTTTCTACAGTCTTCCTCCCTCCAAAATGACCACCATAGTGAAGATCATGACAAAATTGAAGAACACTCAGTTGTTCTTCCTCAGATACACACCTGCGAACTATCTCATCTTTGCATATCCGGAATAGGTAAGGTTCATCCCAAAAATAAAATTTACTCACGTGCAAAAACCTTTTCTTTTCCTGAAATGACATGTCAGAATGCAAAATACCACAAGCAAGATAGTTAGCAATATCTGCAAACCAAGGTGCATTCATTACAACAAACAGCTGCTCATTGGGAAATGCTTCTAAATTTTTATGAATGCTATCAGATGCAAGATTTTCACCAAAAAAAGGTAATCTAGATAAATGATCAGCTACAACATTTTCACTTACTTTAGTATCTTTGATTTGGAAATCAAATTCTTGCAATAATAACACCCATCTAATTAAGCGAGGTTTAGCATGTTGTTTTGTCAAAAGATATTTTAGAGCTGCATGATCAGAATGCACAATAATTTTTGACCCAATTAAATATGCTCCAAACTTATCCAAGGCAAAAACAACAGCTAACATTTCCTTTTCAGTTGTTGTGTAATTCATTTGTGCACTATTCAGGGTCAAGCTGGTATAATATATGACTCTCAAAATTTCTCAACCCTTTTCCCAAGAACAACTCCTACTACATGATTAGAGGCATCACACATAATTTCGAAAGGTAAAGACCAAACAGGAGCTACAATTACCGGTGCACTAGTCAGTTTTTCCTTAAGGGAATTAAAGGCTTGCATGCATTGTGCAGTAAACTCAAATGGAACATCTTTCCCAAGCAAATGACACAATGGTTGGCTTATTTTAGAAAAATCTTTAATAAACCTCCGGTAAAAACCTGCATGCCCTAGAAAACTTCTTATTCCCTTAATAGAGGTAGGTGGGGGTAACTTAGCAATCAACTCTACCTTAGCCTTATCCACCTCAATCCCTTTACTCGACACAACATGACCTAATACAATGCCTTGAGTAACCATGAAATGACTCTTTTCCCAACTCAAAGTGAGGTTACATTCAATGCATCTCTCAAGCACAAGAACAAGTTTATTGAGGCAATTATCAAAAGAATCACTGAAAACAGAAAAAGTCATCTATAAATACCTCAATAAAATCATCTATCATGTCTATGAAAATAGACATCATGCATCTTTGAAAAGTTGCAGGCGCATTGCACAAGCCAAAGGGCATATGCCAAAATGCATAAGTCCCAAAAGGGCAAGTAAAAGTAGTCTTGGATTGATCCTCTGGTGATATCGGCACCTGATAATAACCTAAAAGTCCATCCAAAAAGCAATAATGTAAGTGTCCAAAAAGTTTATCCAACATCTGATCAATAAAAGGAAGAGGGAAATGGTCTTTCTTTGTGGCATTGTTCAACTTCCTATAAACTATACACATTCTCCACCCAGTAGTAGTCCTAGTAGGAACCAATTCATTCTTTTCATTTTTCACCACAGTGGTTCTAATTGACCATCTCACTGTTGGCTTCCAATTGATTCACCCTTTTACTTCTTCCTCTTACACTTTTCTGTTGAGAATTAGCTCCCAACATTTCAAAGATTTCATAAGTTTCATCTGCTGTCTTTTCTCCCATAGCTCCCCCAGCTGCGTTATCAACTGTATTTTGAAATTGCTGGGTTAGACCATCGTAGAAAAACTGATTCAGAAGTTGAAGTAGGTAGTGATGGTGTGGACACTGGATCAATAACATCTTAAACCTGTCCCAAGCCTCATGAAATGGCTCTCCTTCAAATTGAGAGAATGTAGCTATTTTCCCTCTCAATTCAGTTGTCTTCTGATGTGAGTAAAATTTGCCCATAAACTTGTTTTAAACTTGTTCCCAAGTTGTCAAAGAATTTTCAGGCAACATCATAAGCCAGCTTTTTACCCTATCCTTCAATGTGTATGGGAAACACCTCATCCTCATCTGGTCTTCTGTTAATCCTCCCAATGGAATTGTGTTGAGGGTGGAGTAAAAATCCCGAATAAAGTTCAAAGGATCTTCATTTGGAACTCCATAGAATGATGGCAACATGTTGTAATGGATGTTCTTCAACTCATAATTTCTTGCTGCATCTGTCAATCTTATACAAGAGTTGGAAGTTCCAATGACAGGTCTAGCAAAATCCCTCATAGTTCTTTGCCTTTCATCTCCCATATTGGTAGATTGTGCAGTATCCGACTCAAAATCAGAAGTGTCCTCCTCTGTATCAAATCCGGTATATAGTTCAAACTCTTCTCTGCTCCTTTTCACTCTCTGAATTTTTGGAATAACTGGGTATAGCTCTCCTCCGAGTGATCTCCTGCCTTGCATAAATAAAATTTCTGGAACAAAGGAATTATTAAAAGCAAAAGACAAATAAAATAAAATGTAAACAATGAAAAATAATTTAAAATATTTATGCCTAATAAACAATTATGACTATTAGCCTCTCCGGCAACGGCGCCAAAAACTTGTTGCGCTCTAATTAACACTACTAGAACTACACTCGCAAGTATATGAGGTTGCTGTAGTATCTTGGTGAACACCTCAAGGTTGTTTCACAAGGAAGCTAGATAAGCTAATTGATTATCAGATTGCAAATAACAAATTATCAATAAATTTAAATTGCTAACAACTAATGAGGACAGATCGAGTGGAGTTTAAAACAATAAAAGTAAACTGAGCTGATATATTGATTCACTTAATAGAAAGATCTAGGGTTTGCACTTCTCTACTAACTTATATGTATGAACAGTTATTCCTCTCAACCAATTTAATTTCAAAGATTAGATCTCAAGCAACTTAATTAATCGAATCAAGGAAATAAGCTCTCGCATTCAATCCTCTTTCAAATAATCTTGTTATAATTGAAATGATCTTTTTCTTAGATTTATATTTCTAATTCACCTAAGTCCCTATTTGAATTGTTCCAGCATTAGACTTCATTTCTCAATCCTTCATCTAATACCTCAAACACATAATTGGTGGCCAATCAATTATATATTAAAAATAATCCATTCAATTAAGGCTAAAGATCTAATTCAGTTAAGAGCAATAACCAATTCATACAATCATAGTAGATCCATACAAACCCTAGACTAGATCAAATTAGTTCATAATAATGCTATCAAACATATTCATCTCATTAAAATTCAAAGAAATCAATTTAGACATAATATAATTCATGAATATAATTCCAATGAAACTTAAGAGATAAAGTTTGAGAACAAAACAAAATTACAAACTCCCTTTAGCTTCTGAAGAATCTCTTGTTCAGATCTTTGCTAGAAGAATATTGCAGTGGCTAAAACAAATTTAATCTAGACTATTTTGCATCAAAGTGTAATCAAAATTCTCCAAGAAAACAAATGGAAGCTCAAAGGTTTTGTTTGACGACTGATAAAATTCTTCCTTTAAAAACCTAATCCTCTTATTTATATGAAACCTCGCTCAAAATTCGCGTTTTCTTTCTTCCTTTAGTCCCATGGAGTGACACGGCCAAGCTGGTGGCCATGTCATGTGACACGGCCAGTTGACGCGGACCCTTAGCAACGATGGCAGCAAACCCAACGTATAACAATGGTAGAGAACTCCTTAAAACTTGATAATCACCTCCTAAGGAACCCAACGCCTATAAAGAGACGTGAACTCACTATGATTGAAGGATTTAGTTGGTAAGAAGAAGGAAAATGCCACAACTCTTGTTGATAAGTAAACCTAATTCTTGATGCAAAGAAAGAATTAAAGAATCCACTCTAATCTCTCTCACACAAAAATTCACAAGAAGAACTTGTAGAATAATTCAAAAATTTTTATTAATTGTTGTTGTCTGAAATTCGGCCTAATAGTGCCCTTAAATAAGGGTTACAAAATTCCTAATTGCATATGGAAAACTAAAACATTCCTAATTGCATAAGGAAAACATTCCTAATTGCATAAGGAAAACATAAAGTATGGAAACAAAATCCTAATCCACTAAGGAAAATATAAAGTATGGAAACAACCAAACTAATCCCTTCAACATAAGAAACGCCCCACACTATTTGGGCTGTCCATTGGGCCTTAAATTACTTCCCAAGGCTTTATATGAACCCCCATGGACCTTTCTTGCACGTTGGACCTTTCTTTAGCTAGCCTTTAGCTTCCACACTAAGCATCATAATCAGCTTTGGTGTGCCTTCTTCAAGCTCTATCTCCATCTTTTTGAATGATAATTCTTGAAGCTCTTTGGAAATCTCTTCTTGAATATGCAAAGCCATACTAGCTTGATATCTCTTTGCCTTTCTCCTAGTGATTGGTCCAATTGCTAGCTTTAAGGGATCCTTTCTTGCATCATTCTCCCCCTCTTCAAAAAGATTTGTCCTCAAATCTGCATCATCAAAAGGGGAAAGTTCACTTACTTTGAAAGTAGCACTAACATTATACGTACCTGGTAAGTCGATCTTGTAGGCATTGTCATTAAAATTCTCCAGCACTTGGAAATGGGCCATCTCCCCTTGCTTGCAACTTGTTCTTCCTTTGGTTAGGAAACCTCTCTTTTCGAAAATGCACCCAAACCCAATCTCCTACTTGAAACTTAATCTCACGTCTCCCTCTATTTGCAGAATCAACATATCTCTTATTCCTTTTCTCAATATTCGCCCTTGCTTTCTCATGCATCTCTTTCACCAATTTAGCTTTCTTCTCACCATCTAAACTAACAAGCTCATGAGAAGGTAAAGAAACAAGATCCAAAACTGTTAGTGGGTTAAAAACATAAACAAGCTCAAAAGGTGAATATCCTATAGAAGAATGAATAACACGATTATAAGCAAACTCAATAAATGGCAAACAATCTTCCCAAGAACTCAAATTCTTACCCACTAAAGCTCTCAACATGGTACCTAAAGTTCTGTTTACTACTTCTGTTTGTCCATCCATTTGAGGATGACAAGTGGTGGAAAATAACAACTTGGTACCTAACTTTTCCCAAAGCACACGCCAAAAGTGAGACAAAAACTTGGTGTCTCTATCAGAAACTATGGATTTTGGTATCCCATGAATTCAAACCACCTCCCTAAAGAAGAGTTCAGCCACTAAACTAGCATCATCACTCTTATGACATGGGATAAAGTGTGCAATCTTACTAAACCTATCAACAACCACAAATATGCTATCTCTTCCCCTCTTAGTCCTTGGTAATCCTAAAACAAAGTCCATACTAATGTCCATCCAAGGAGAACTAAGAATGGGTAATGGCATATACAAACCATGAGGCATAGATTTGGACTTAGCTTGTCTACAAGCCAAACAAGCCTTACAAATCCGAATTACATCCCTTTTCATATTTGGCCAATAAAAGTGTTCATTCAGCATGTCTAAAGTCTTATCAACTCCAAAATGCCCCATCAAACCCCCCACAATGTGATTCTAATACTAACAAATCTCTCATAGAACATCTAGGCATGCATAATTTGAACCCTTAAATAAAAAACCATCATGTCTATAGAAAGAATTAAAAGCACCATGCTCACAAGCATCATAAACATTGCCAAAATCAGAATCACCAACATATAAGTCCTTTATACATTCAAATCCAAGCAATTTAGTACTCAAAACATTAAGTAAAGCGTACCTCCTTGAAAGTGCATCTGCCACTACATTGTCTTTACCTTGCTTGTATTTGATCACATAAGGAAACTTCTCAATCTTCACAACCCATTTTGCATGTCTTTTATTCAACTTGCCTTGCCCTCTCAAATGCTTCAATGATTCATGGTCTGAATGGATCATGAATTCCTTGGGCAGCAAATAATGCTCCCATACTTCCAATGCTCTCACCAAAGCATATAGCTCCTTGTCATAAGTTGAATAATTCTTCTTTGCTCCATTAAGCTTTTCACTAAAGTATGCAATGGGCTTCTTCTCCTGCATCAAAACAGCTCCAATACCTACACCAGAAGCATCACATTCAATTTCAAAAGTAGAATCAAAGTTAGGTAAAGCTAAAATGGGTGTAGTAGAAAGCTTCTCTTTCAAAGCATCAAATGCTTCTTGTTGCTCCTTGCCCCAAACGAATCCCACTTCTTTCTTGATTATGCTAGTCAAGGGGGCTACCAATGTAGAGAAATTAGGGAAAAATCTCCTATGGAAACTTGCCAATCCGTGAAAACTCCTCACTTCTGTCACACTTGAAGGATTCGACCACTCTTGGATAGCTTTCACCTTCTCTTGATCAACTTCAATTCCCTGCATACTTACAACAAAACCAAGAAAAACAACCCTATCTAGACAAAAAGAACACTTCTTAAGCTTAGCATAAAGGTTTTGCTCCCTAAGGATTTCAAGCACTTTCCTAACATGTTCAACATGTTCTTCCTCAGTATTGCTATAAATTAGAATATCATCAAAGTAAACTACCACAAACTTACCTAAATAAGCTCTCAAAACATGGTTCATTAATCTCATGAAAGTACTAGGTGCATTAGATAAACCAAAAGGCATAACTAACCATTCATACAAACCATATTTTGTTTTGAAGGCAGTCTTCCATTCATCTCCCGGCTTCATGCGAATTTGATGATAACCACTCATAAGATCAATCTTTGTGAAATATTTCACCCCATGCAATTCGTCCAACATGACATCAAGTCTAGGAATGGGATGTCTATACTTCACAGTAATCTTGTTCACAGCCCTACAATCAACACACATCCTCCAAGAACCATCTTTCTTGGGTACTAATAAGACCGGAACGGCACAAGGACTAAGGCTTTCGCGAACCAAGCCTTTCTCCAAAAGCTCTTCAACTTGTCTTTGCATCTCTTTTGTCTCCATAGGATTGCTCCTAAATGCTGGCTGGTTTGGAATTGTAGAACCGGGTATGAAATCAATTTGATGTTCAATCCCTCTTAATGGCGGCAAACCACTAGGAATGTCTTCAGGAAACACATCCTTAAAATCCTGCAACAAAGACACAAAACTAGAAGGTAAAGAATCAAGATATTCTTCACTGTCAGCAAGTAACAATTCTTTATACATAATAAATAGTACAGGCTGCCCTACATCTATCTCTCTTACTCTTGCATAAAAAGTATGTTTTGCTTTTTCTCCTTGCTTATTTTCTCTCACCAATGGGCCATTTATTTGTTTGCTTACTTTCTTTTGACTCTCAACCTCTTTTCCCTTTTTGCACTCACTCACTTTATTATTTTCTCTTTCCCTACCCTTAGAATTACCCTTGGGTGTTGAAGAAACATCATTGGCCAAATTTGAAACCCCTTGGTTCTTGCTAGCCGAAACTTCTTTCTCCCTCTCTAGCATCCTCTTTTGATCTTCATACACCTCTTGAGGTGATAATGGTGCTAGAACAACCTTCTTTCCTTCATAAGTAAAGGTATACTTATTAGAAAAGCCATCATGTTGTGCCCTTCTATCATGCTGCCATGTTCTTCTTAATAGCAAATGTCCAGCTTGCATTGGCACTACATCACACAAAACCTCATCTTTATACCACCTAATGGACAATGGTACCTTGACTTGCTTCAACACTTTTACTTCCCCAGCGTCATTGAACCATTGCAACTTGTAAGGATTGGGATGTTTAAAACAAGCTAACCCCAATTTATCCACCATTGTAGTACTAGCAGCATTGGTACAACTTCCACCATCAATGATAAGTGTACAAACCTTACCATTCACCAAACATCTAGAGTGGAAAAGATTCTCCCTTTGATCCAAGCCTTCTTCCTTGACTTGAATATTCAAGGCTCTTCTAGTAACAAGCATCTCTCCATGTTCAGCATTCAAGACTTGATTCTCCCAAGCCTCTTCATCATATTCGGCCCTATCACCACATTCGGCCTCCTCTTCTTCTTCATGTTCAGATTCTGATTCAATTTTCCCTTCATGGGTTGCAATCATCACCCTCTTATTCGGACATTGAGAAGCAATGTGTCCACTTCAAAAACACTTGTAGCATTTAATTTTCCTACTTGGAGTAGGTCTAGAAGGTGTTTCCTTGGCTGTTTTTGCATCCCCATCATTTGGCTTCTTGAAATTAGGATTGTAGGAATAATTCTTTTGGAAAGAACCCTTGTAATCCCCTTTGTAGGAACCTCCACTCGAACTTGAACCCTTGAAGTTTGAAAATTTTCCACTAGCTTTAGAGTAGCTAGTTTTCGAAATAGCTTTATTCTTCAATCTTCTCTCGATCTTCATGGCCTTTTGAACTAACTCTTCCATTGTGTTGAATTCATACATCTCCAATTCATTGGCTATGTTCAAATTCAATCCCCCAAGAAATCGTGACATCTTCTTGTCTTTATCTTCATCAATATTTGCCCTAGCCATGATCATCTCCATCTCTTTGTGGTACTCTTCCACACTTCTTCCACCTTGAACTAGTCTTGCTAGTCGATTGTACAAATCCCGAATGTAGTGAGATGGTACAAATCGGCTTCTCATTAGTTCTTTCAAGGTTGACCATTCAGGAATAGGCCTTATACCTTTCCCTCTTCTATTAGCTTTCAATTGATCCCACCAAAAGGTAGCATACCCTTTGAACTCTACGGCTGCCAAAACTGATTTCTTCTCTTCGATGTAGTTATGGCATTCGAAAATATGCTCAACTTTCCTCTCCCATTTTATGAACTCTTCTGCATTGTTCTTCCCTTCAAAGGAAGGAATCTTCATCTTGATGGAAGTAAGGTCACCATCAGTGGTAGGTTGATTTCCACCTTCATCCTCATCTTCTACCCTTTCGGCTGCTTCTAGGGCTTCAAGATTTCCTTGCCCTTCTCTCCTAAGCACTCTTCTAGCTCGCATTATGGGATTTGGATGCGGCTGGCTACCCTTGTTGCACTTGCTGAATTTGTTGTGCTTGTCGTGCTGCTTTCTCTTGCAATCTAGTATCCATCATCTCCATTCGACCAAGCATTGCTGCCAAAGTCTCATTAAGCCTAGCCAAGCTTTCGACCATAGCTCCTTCTTTGCTAGTCTCTTCTCCTTTTCTAGCCATGTTATTAAACAAACAAACTCAAAGAGACAAGATTAGTAATAATCAAAATTCATTCAAGTGTTTAGAATTACCTCACTTTTCTTGTCTTCCTTGATTGCACTTTAGAACCAAGCTCACCAACCAACAATTGTCAAGTCATTCAAGAAACTAGAACCTAAATCCTAGAACTAGATAGAAAACAAGACAAGTATCCGGAGGCAATTGCAAGGTAATTTTCACTACACGATATAGAACCAAGTATCGACACAAGCAAATGATACTTAGCAATGTTATGGAATTAAAAGCTAGATAAAGAAATCAGAAACAATGAAGCCAATAAACAAGACAAATTTGGATATAATGAATCAAAAACAACCCACGCTTGGCAAGTTGCTTTATGGACCTAATCAATTCTACCCAAAATGCTAGCTTCTAGACTCTAATTCCCACCTAAAACACTCAAATAATATGAATATTAAGGTCTGATTTTCGAATTGCAAAAGCCCCTCAAAAGGTGAAATTTTTCGCCCAAAAATTTTATTACTTCTCACCCACCTAGATCTGATCCTTAGCACCCAGATAGCAAGAATATCAAACAATTTTTGTTGAGGTGGTTTTGTACTCTTTTTTTTTTGCTTCCTCTCACTATCCCCTTGATTCGGGACTTAATTTACTTCCAAGGACTTTTCGAAATCTGGACTTAATTCGCAACCCCAGATTCACTCAAGATCAAATCGAAATCAAACTTGAACACAAACTCTAGCTTTTGCTTTCTTTCAAGAACCCTAATTCTTGGTTTCGAAATTCTCCAAGAATCCTTTCCTAGGTTTCGTTTTCACCCTAAGAATAGCCTCCTTCAATTCGACCTTGATCAGAATTGATATATGACTCTTTTTTGAAAATTAAAGACTAGACTCTCTAAGAACCCTAAAACGCAGAAATTTAAAAGACCTAAATTAACAAACCCTAGAAAGACAAAGTAGATAAAAATTACCTTGTAGCAAGGCTCTGATACCAAATGACGCGGACCCCTAGCAACGATGGCAGCAAACCAAACGTATAACAATGGTAGAGAACTCCTTAAAACTTGATAATCACCTCCTAAGGAACCCAACGCCTATAAAGAGACGTGAACTCACTATGATTGAAGGATTTAGTTGGTAAGAAGAAGGAAAATGCCACAACTCTTGTTGATAAGTAAACCTAATTCTTGATGCAAAGAAAGAATTAAAGAATCCACTCTAATCTCTCTCACACGAAAATTCACAAGAAGAACTTGTAGAAGAATTCGAAAATTTTTATTAATTGTTGTTGTCTGAAATTCGGCCTAATAGTGCCCTTAAATAAGGGTTACAAAATTCCTAATTGCATATTGAAAACTAAAACATTCCTAATTGCATAAGGAAAACATTCCTAATTGCATAAGGAAAACATAAAGTATGGAAACAAAATCCTAATCCACTAAGGAAAATATAAAGTATGGAAACAACCAAACTAATCCCTTCAACATAAGAAACACCCCACACTATTTGGGCTGTCCATGGGCCTTAAATTACTTCCTAAGGCTTTATATGAACCCCCATGGACCTTTCTTGCATGTTGGACCTTTCTTTAGCTAGCCTTTAGCTTCCACACTAAGCATCATAATCAGCTTTGGTGTGCCTTCTTCAAGCTCTATCTCCATCTTCTTGAATGATAATTCTTGAAGCTCTTTGGAGATCTCTTCTTGAATATGCAAATCCATACTAGCTTGATATCTCTTTGCCTTGCTCCTAGTGATTGGTCCACTTGCTAGCTTCAAGGGATCCTTTCTTGCATCAATTGTGGCTTGGCCGTGTCACTTAAATGTGTCAGCTTCTATGTAATCCTTCATCTTTTCTTCTTTGGAATGGAGTGTGACACGGCCAAGCTCCTGGCCATGTCATGTGACACGGCCATTGGCTTGGCCGTGTCACCTACTGATCTCTTCGTTCTTTGCTCTTCTTTCTTTGGTCTTCTTCCTTGGCTAAGTATGTGACACGGCTAGTGGCTTGGCCGTGTCACCTGAGTGTGTCAGTTACTGCCCAAATTTTCCTTCCTCTCTTGGTTCCTTGCTTTTGCCCTTAAGGTGAGACACTGCTTCATGCTATTCTTTCTTCCAAGGAAATATTTTGCATATTAACCTAAAACAAACACTTAAACAAACTTTAAACAAGAATCAAATAAACATTAACCAACAACACATAAACACCACACTAAAAACTAGGACAAAAATGACATAAACATTGAAATAAATTAAAACTACCAAAATTGATGAAATCACTAAATAAACAGATTAAAACTACCAAAATACCTGAAGAAAACAATAATCATCATAATAAATAAGATACAATTCTATGACAAAAACTAATAAAACAACTATTATTGATATATCTTTGTTTACCCCATGGCATATTTGGTTTGTTCGTTTTCTAATATGACCTAAGTACATTGTAAGCTCAAAATAAATTTTTCATTAAAGTCCAAAAGACCAAAGCTATTTTCAAAACTTTTCAAGATGGTCTTTGGATATAAAACTTTTCTAAAAAAAAAATTAAAAATTCTTTTCTCATGACTCAAATACAAAGTCAAAAATCCATTTTTTCTAAAATCTTTTTGCAATGGGTTTTTCAAACAAAACTATTTTTTCATTGCATCCAACCTTTGAAAGAGCTTATGAATATTTACGTTAATTATGAAAATACCAAAAAATCAATTGTGAGCCTAGTTTATACTAAGAATTATTAATCATGGACTTATTTTTAGCATGAATCATTGGTTATTTTTTCAAGTGAGAAATCTATTTATAATAAACCTCTTAATTTAGTTTTAATCCAATATAGCGTAAAAGCTACTTTAGTTGGTTAAATGGATTAAAACCTAATTAATGGGAATTATCATGAACTAATTTCCATGTTCAAAAATATAAATATTGGTTAAAATCGTCCGAGGGAATTATTCAAAAATAAGATACGCCATGTTGGTATTTTCTTAACCATATACCTAAGAAAAGAGACTCGCCATTCGTGTATGGAAGTTATAAGGTTGGAAGGAATGTCCTAATTATCTTTGTTTGTTTATTGTTTGTGCATACATGCATACATACATACATACATACATACATACATACATACATACATACATTTGCATGTAATATCAATAATCCTCACTGGTTCATAGCCTTGGATTACAATAGTTCAAAAGCCTACGACAATCGGACCTACGCCGGAGATGAAGAATCTAGCAGTGACTCAATTATCTTCTCACCAAAAGCAATGGAGCCCGAACAAATTCAAAGAATGGTGGATGATGCCATCAATGCCAAAATGGAAGAACTAAAGGAGGCCCTGGCTGAGACTATGAAGAACCAATTGGCTATAATTTTAGGGAACAATACCAAGGCATTCGCTAGCACCAATAAGCCGAAGGACAAAGGGAAGGCTAAGGTTGGTGAAGTGACTTTTGTTGATGACAAGGTAATGATTGATGATGACAATTGGGAATAATACTTCCAAGATCCTCAAGATAAGAAGAAAGAGCTGAAGGTTGTGGGAAGAGCAACTGTTGAAAAGACTGAAACTTTGGATGTTGAGAAGATGATTGCTGGCCTAAAAAAGAAGTTTGAAAAGAAGCTAAAAATTGAAGAAATGTTTGAGGTTGACAAATTGTTTAAGATAGATGAAGAAGTTCCATACAAGTTCAAGATGCCATCCTTTGCAAAGTTTGATGGAACTGAAAATCATCACCTCCATGTGAAGTAGTATATCACTGCTATGCAGTCTGCCCGAGCTACTAAGGCTCAAATCCTAAGGTACTTCATGCTCTTATTGGATCTTATTATCCAAAATTGTTTCAATACCTTAGACAATGACACTCAAAAGTCAAATTGGAAGTTACCTTAATGGAAGTTGAGTCCATTAGACAAAGGCCAAATGAGAATTTTGTGGACTATGTGAAGAGATAGAGGAATAAGGCTTCTTTACTCAAGAAGAGGCCTGATGAATCTAATCAAATAAGAATAATTGTGAGAGGCATCCTGTCCAATCTCCATGAAAGGCTGTCTCACACCCTTATAAAGGGACTTCAAAGACCTTTTGCAAGCTGGTCTGCAAATTGAAGAATGGAAAAGGGAGAAGAACTGCTTTTCAACAAGAAGGAATGAGAAGGGAAACTACCAGTCAGGTAATCAAAGCATACAAAAGGAAGTTGATGTTAATGTGACTGATCAAGGAAATAGAAGACAATTCTCAGAATTGGGGACGCCACTATCTTAGGTTTTCAACAAGCTACAAAAGGAGGGACTATTATACCATTGGCCCCTCGACCTTTGCCAAATCCTTTACCCCTAAAATTTGATACTAAGGCCTTTTGTCAATTTCATCAGACTCAAGGACATGAGATGGATAATTGCTTGTGACTAAAATATGAGATCCAAAATTTGATTGACAGTGGAAATCTTCCTGAGCACAATAAACCCAATACAAAGGACAATCCTCAGCCTAGGTTCATCAGAGTGCCACCACCAACAACCTTCATGGTAGGAGGAGGATTGGAAGAAGATTTGGTCTTATCCTCCTTTCAAGATGGGAGTATTCAAGATGTGAAATAAAGAAGGGAAGCTTAACTCAACAAACTTCCCTTGGCTTGTTTGGTTTTTTGTTTTATTTTCCTTATTTAGTGTTTTATGGAACAATTATATTTTTCAAATATAAAGTTGTTTGAATAAATTATTTTTGTTAAATTTTTATTAGTCTTTGCTCATTTTGATGCCCAACCAATGAGAGTCTAGCTTGATAATCATAAATTAATATATCTATGCATCATGATTTGAATGACTTTACTAAGTAAGGGAATTATTTCTTTTAGCATTAAGTTGTGTATGCATACTTAGAGAGGGCTCCTGCATAATTACCTTTGTCAAGGTCCTAGTTAGTCTTAGAACATGCTTTGACAAACTTTCAAGGTAAAATTGAACTCTGCATATTTAAGGGAGAAATGATCTAGGCATTGTTTGTTAAGCCAACAACTAGTATCCACCCAATTAAATATCAATCTCTAGTTGTCCCTTTGTGCATTCATGAAATTTTTGCTTTCTTTTTATTGGTTTACAAACCCCAATAACCTACCTTAGCTATTGTTACACTTTTGACAAATCTAATGATCACTAAGATGAAGAGGCAAGGAGATAAAATAAAGGAATGCATAGTCAAAACCATATGGATAGTTGAAGTTCTCAAGACCATAAGGGTAGTTGAAGTTCACCTGACATTAGACCTAATATCTCCAATTTATTAAGATGATGTCAGGACAACAAATGATTTATCCTTGTTGAAATAAGACTTACTCTACTCCACTCATCCATAAACAGAAGTATAGAATGGTGTAAGCGAGATAATCCTTTTGGAGCTAAGACCCAACATAAAAAAGCAAAGAAAACAAAAAAAAGAATAAAAGAAAAGGAAAAGAGAAAGAGAGAAAAAGCAAAATAAAAAAAAGGAAAAAAATGGGGCTTGTGTTTGTGCAAAATCAAAAGGAAAAGAAAATATAAATGGCAGTCCAGAAAGCCAACCGAGTTTTCCTTTACCTAAAGCGATAGAAGGCAAAGATAGTTTGACTTGAATTAGGTCCAACCCAACCAAAGATTCAATAAGAATCAGAGAAAAAGGAGAAAGACCATCTAGTTTTTGAAAGTCTTGCAGACGAAAAGGACAAAATGATAAAATACTAAAAAATATAAAAAAAAACAAAAAAAAGGGGAGAGAGAGAATAAAAAAGAGAAGAAAGGAAAGGAATGTGGGTATCAAACTTTTTGCAAGGGCAAAGACTATCACAATCATGATCTAGATTAATGCTAAGAAGATGGGAGAACACTCAAAGCTCTATCTTTTCATGCTCCCACCTGTCTAAAGTTCCAACAAGTAGTTTGTAGTGTGAAAGTTTGTCCATTGTGTCACATCAGCTCCAATCTCAAAATGGCTTTCATTTAACCAATGTCCCTTATAGAACCCATTTTATTCCTATCAAAGGCCTATTGATCTCTCTTGATAGGTAGAGTTTATTAGTGGGGATAGTTTGAATAAGCATACATATGAGATAGCCAATATTTAAACTCAATGAGACCTCTAGCCAAGTAATGTGTATGTGCCTATCTGAACTGCAACAGTTCTTGCTCAAGTAGAAGTGATTCCCTAGTTTAGTACAGTAACTAGGGTTGTCATATTATAGATATGTTAATTTGGAAAATTGAGTCCTGAGGTACAATGACACTGATTTAACAAAACAAAAAATGATTTTAAGATTTAAAGAAAATTTTTTTTGTCATACAAAGCCTTCAACTTAAGGGAAGTATGTTGCATGGTCAAACCTCGAAGGACACATTGGGCAAAATAACAAATTATTTGCAAGGTTGTGAAGAAGTTACCAACTATCGTGCTGAATCTTAATGGCTGTATCTCTATCATGTCCTCGACATCTTGAAGATAAAAGCCATAAATGCAAAGATTTCTATCATTCCAATGCAAGACCTAAACATGCATTTGGAAGGAGTCAATGAGAACACTTCAGCTGATCACCTCGGTCTGTGCATCGATGGAACCACTGTAAGTATTTCTCATGCATATCATGCATACATAAGCATATCACATTGCATTTTTCTTTATCAAAAGTAAACAACAATACTTCATGAAGCAAACATGAAGCGGGAATGGAATCAGGGGGCATGGAAGGCCCCATTGCTTGAGGAATTTCTAGTCATTTTGCAAAAGAAGAAATACATGCTTGTTTGAAGAGCTAGACAAGACAAACATCAATCAGAGGCTATATGAAAAAAATCATTGGTTTGAGCCTACACAGGGGGCAAAGTTTCTCCTTTTCAATTTTTGAGTTTATTCATGTACTAAACATTTTCAAACTCACTTCCAAATATTTTGCCACACAGAGGGCAAGGAGAAGATATAAGGGCGAGCTAAAAAATAGCTTAATTGGCCAGCTAAAAAATAACTGAATTATCCATTAATATAACCTTATATTTTAATTTATTCCTTGAGTTTAATTAGTAATTACCAATTTATTATTTTTCATATACATGAATTAACAACAACCAATTATTTTGAAATTGCAAATTAAGAAAACCCTAGAACTTATATTTCTAATTCATTCTTACGGTAGTTGAATGCATAATTGCAATATCAAATTTCACCTCTTGGTCCTTCATTCAATATCTAAAGATCAATAGGTAGCTAATCTATCAACCTAACATCAATCCAATAAAATCAACTAATAACAAAGTATATTATTGGAAATATCAAATCAAGTCATTCAATCAAATCTACTACAACCTAAAGCATGCATAATTTAGCTCATCATCTGTGAGCACGGATTTTTGCCCCCACTCTCGGTGGAATGGTTCTTGCGACTTCAGCACTGTTTAGGTTCGACGCCTTAGATAACACGGACCTAAGTCCGAAGAAAATGGAGTCGCCACCCAGACGGGCCGGGAAAAAGAAAGGGGTGGATGACTCGATTCCTAAGGAATCTCTAACCCCCTAATGGGTTCGGAAAGTTGGGTACGTGTGAAGAAGGTGAAAAATGGCCACGCACCCCCACAACGCCCGGTTCATTGGAATCGGTCTCCTTTACAGGTCTTAATATTATAAAATTCTTAAATATAACAACATTATCCATATTACACACAATAATTAAAAGAAAGTATCAATATATTAAAATCAAAGCAAGGTCCAAGCAAAACAAATAAATGGACATCCATCCGAAGATGGAAAGATGTCCTTACATCACATGCCTAAATAGGACACCCACCGAAAGGTAGAAACATGCCCTTTACATAAGTTCTAAGATAGAAAAGCAAATTAAATTACATGATATTTAACTAATGAGGTACCCACCAAGTGGAAACATACCTCTTACAACATTTAGAAACCTAAATATATTGATAAAAGTAAATAATCATTCATCATAAATAAATCATTCATTAAAAGTATTAAACATCCGTCCATGATAAATTAAATAAATCAAGTAGTGAACTTAAATAAATTAAAGCATGTAAAATAAATTAAAGCATAATCAAATATGGAATTGAATAAGGCAAATAAAAATTCAAATTATAGTTATTGTTTCCATTTAGGGTTCTTTGTTTCATGTGTTTAGGGTTTTGTAATTCATAGAATTAGGCTACTGTGACTTTTTTAAGAAAATAAAATAGATTAAGGTTTTATGTTTTAAAAGGTTGGTAAGACTCTTTGATTAACCAAATTAAGGTTTGAATGGTGAAATCATGAAACTAGGGTTTTGGACACTTTAAAATACTTTTGATTTGTGATTTTAAATGAAGATTTTAAGCTTACTGTGTAAATTTAAAATATTTGTGATTTTATGGTTTTTAATCTTTTAAAGGATTAAGGTTTAGAAAAAGTTAGGGTTTAAGGTTTTAAAGGGGTTAGAGTTTACTATTTTAGGTTTAGAAGTTGAATTTGAGTTTAGTGTTTTAGAATTTAGGGTTTCGGTGAAGCATGAAGCTTTTGGGATTTGAAAATCAATTTGATACTTTTAGGAGGTTTTATGAAAGTAAACCAAACGAATTAAAGTTTTTATAAATAGAAAAGATGTTTTTTAAGGCTTTTGAAAGAAACAAAATTTTAATTTAAGGTTTTGAAAAGAAACATGTTAAATTAGGGTTTTAAGATTTGATGAAACAAAAGTAGCAATTGTAATTTTTTTGGAAAACAAAGCAACGAAATAGTGTTTTTAACTTTAGAAAAACTAAATTAATGATTTTGGGATTTTTTTTCTTTGATGAATTAAGCTACTGTAAATAAAAAACAAAAAGAATTTAGAATTCAAACCTTCTTTCGTGGGGTTGCACCAAAATTGCTTCTTGGATCAACCAAATCAAAGGCAGTTGATACCTTAGATGAATTGTTTGAATTGATTTTCGGCTCTCTCAAAAAATCAGCTTGGTTCCCCGTTTTCCTTCACAGATTCGATTTCCACTTTGTTCCAATTTTTGTCCCTTCCTTTCTCCCCTTTTCTTTGTGTTGTAATCATACTTATTTATAGAAGTTTTTTGTGGTTTTTTTATAGTTGTTCACGACATACATTATTTATTAAGAAAAGGAAACCGAAACCTAATTGCATTAGGTTTCGGAAAATTTGCGTCAGAAAAATTTCGCTGGCGAAAAACACTGCTGCGGAAAAATTGCGCTGGCAAAAAAATTTGCCGCAGGAAAAATTGCACTGGCGAAAAAGTTACCGCACTCTGCAGGCGAAGAATGCCCACGGGCCCGCTGACTTTCGGCGGCGATTTTTTCGTCACAGATTTTTTCTTCGCCTCTTTTTATTTTTTTATTTTTTAGATTTCTTTTATTGATTTTTATTTTTTATTAATAAAGATTAGATACTAAAGCAAAATTTTTTTAGTTAAGATAAAAAATTATTTTGGACTAAATAAAATATATTGGACAAGTCTTGGTCAAAAATTAAGGGTCTACAGTTTGCCCCATGCTTGAATGATCTGAATCTTTAGTGAAAGAGAGTGAAAAGCAACAAGACTAAATTTTTGAGCTAGTGGAGGTTTTGGGTTCTGGACCCGGTTCGAGTTCTTGACTCAAAGATAATTCTAAGTTCTGGACCTAAGAAAAATTTGGGTTCTGGACCCGGTTCGAGTTCTGGACTCAAGGGTATTTCTAGGTTCTGGACCTAAGTAAAAATTGGGTTCTAGACCCGAGCTAAGTTCTAGACTTAGGGATAATTCTAGGTTCTGGACCTAAGGAAAATTTGGGTTCTGGACCCGAGCTAAGTTCTAGACTTAAGGATATTTCTAGGTTCTGGGCCTAAGGAAAATTTGGGTTCTGGACCTGAGCTAAGTTATGGAGTTAGGATATTTCTAGGTTCTGGACCTAAGGAAAATTTGAGTTCTGGACCCGAGCTAAGTTCTGGACATAGGGATAATTCTAGGTTCTGGACCTAAGGAAAATTTGGGTTCTGGACCCGAGCTAAGTTCTGGACTTAAGGATATTTCTAGGTTCTAGGCCTAAGGAAATTTTGGGTTTTGGACCCGAGCTAAGTTCTGGAGTTAGGATATTTCTAGGTTTTGGACCTAAGAAAAATTTGGGTTCTAGACCCGAGCTAAGTTCTGGACTTAGGGATAATTCTAGGTTCTGGACCTAAATTTCTAGATTTTGGGCCTAAGGAAAATTTGGGTTCTGGACCCGATTCGAGTTCTGGACTCAAGGATATTTCTAGGTTCTGGACCTAAGAAAAATTTAGGTTCTGGACCCGAGAGATTTGGATACTCGATCCTAAACTAGACTCGGATACTCGATCCTATCTGGATTTGGATACTCAATCCTAAATGGATTTGGATACTCAATCCTAAATTGGATTTGGATACTTGATCCTAAATTTGATTGGGATACTCGACCCTAAATTGGATTGAGATACTCGATCCTAACTTGATTTGGATACTCGATCCTAAACTGGATTGGGATACTCAACCCTAAATTAGATT
Source organism: Garcia nutans (assembly GCA_947685225.1). Lineage (NCBI taxonomy): Eukaryota > Viridiplantae > Streptophyta > Magnoliopsida > Malpighiales > Euphorbiaceae > Garcia > Garcia nutans. The sequence continues at coordinate 46,945,700 of CANTUV010000035.1, forward strand.
TAAGTACTCGATCATAAACTGGATTGGGATACTCGATCCTAACTTGGATACTCAATCCTAAATTGGATTGGGATACTCGATCCTATTTGGATTTGGATACTCGATCCTAAACTGGATTTGGAAACTCGATCCTAAACTGGATTGGGATACTCGATCCTAAACTGAATTGGGATACTCGATCCTAACTGGATTTGGATACTCGATCCTAAATTGGATTTGGATACTCGATCCTAAATTGGATTGGGATACTCGATCCTAACTGGACTTGGATACTCGATCCTAAATTGGACTGGATTTGGGTACTTGGACCCAAGATTGGGTACTTGGAGCCGAGATTGAATTGATTTTGGGTACTTGGAACCGGGATTGGATACTTAGACCCAAAATTGATTTGATTTGGCACTTGGACCCAAGATTGGGCACTTGGACCCAAGATTGGATTTGATTTGGGTACTTGGACCCGAGATTGGGCACATGGACCCAAAATTGGATTTGATTTGGGTATTTTGACCCGAGATTGGGTACTTGGACCCAAGATTGGGTACTTGGACCCGAGATTGGGTACTTGGACCCAAGATTGGATTGAATTTAATTTGTGTACTTGGACCCAAGATTGGATTGAATTTGATTTGGGTACTTGGACCCGAGATTGAATTGATTTGGGTACTTGGACCCGGGAATGGGTGCTTGGACCCGAGATTGATTTGATTTGGGTATTTGGACCTAAGAATGGGTGCTTGGACCCAAGATTGGGTACTTGGACTCGAGCTTGAATTGATTTGGGTACTTGGACCCGAGATTGGGTGCTTGGACCCGAGATTGATTTGAATTTGGGTGCTTGGACCCGAGATTGAGTTTGACTGACCTTTTATCATTTAAGAAATCTGACTGCTCTGGTTATTCTATGCATTGTGGTTTTTCACCCTCAAAATGGATCTTCATCCTTTGAGATCGGGTCTTCATCCTTGAAAATGAATCTTCCTCTTTTGACATCGGGTCTTTACCGGTAAAAAAATGGATCTTCATCCTTTGAGATCGGGTCTTCACCCTGACAAATGGATCTTCATCCTTTGAGATCGGGTCTTCACCCTTGCAAATGGATCTTCATCCTTAGAGATTGGGTCTTTACCCTTGAAACATGGATCTTTATCCATTGGAGGTTGGGACTTTACCCTGGATTCAGCTCTTTTAGCTGGATTGGTCTTTTGTCTTTTGCATCTTCATTCTTTTGAGAGTTCTAATGTTCCATTCTTTTGTTCTTCCTTTTTGCAAAGATTTAGCTATTTTTAATTGGACCTTTTATCCTCTCCTTGCCCCCTTGCGTGGCAAAATATTTATAAGTGAGTTTGAAAACATTTTATATATAGACTCAAAAAATTGAAAAGGAGAAACTTTGCCCCTGTGTAGGCTCAAACCCATGATTTTTCTATGCGGGCTCTGATTGATGTTTTTGCCATCTAGTTCATCGCACAAGCACATATTTCTTCTTTTGCAAAATGATTGGAGCTTCCACAAGCAAATAGGCTTTTCGTGCCCTCCTGATTCAATATCTTCTTTTGATTCTTTACTTCACAGAGTGTTTGTTGTTCACTTTGATAAAGAACAGACAATACAAGACAAGAAAATGCAATGTGATATGCTCATGTATGCATGATATACATGAATAATACTTACAGTTATTCCATCGACTCACAGACCGAGGTGATCAGCATAAGTGTTCTTATTGGTTCCGTTTTGATGCTTGTTCAAGTCTTGCATTGGAATAATAGAAAGCTTTGCATTTGTGGCTTTTATCTTCAAGATGTTGAAAACATGAATGGTGCAGACCCTAAGCAGTAGAGTCAGGGATACATCCTTTTCAAACTATATCTCAGCATGCCAATTGATAGCTTCTTCATGACCTTGCCAATAATCAATTCAACATACTTCCCTTAGCTCGAAGGCTTTGTATGACTAGGCACTTTTTTTTCCTTTCCCTTTTTTTTTAATTTTGATTTTGAAATCAAATGTTGGCTTTGCCAAATTAATGTCAATGTACCTCAGGACTTGATTTTTTCAAATTAACATATCTATAACATGACAACCCTAGTTACCGTACTAAACTTGGGAATCAATTCTATTTAAGCAAGAATTGTTGCACTTCAGATAGGCACATACACATTACTTGGCCAAAGGTCTCATTTGAGTTTAAATATTGTCTATCTCATATGCATGCTTATCCAAACTATCTCCACTAATAGACTCTACCTATCAAGAGATATCAACATGTCTTTGATAAGCTTGAAATGGGGTCTATGAGGGACATAGGTTAAATGAAGACCATTTTGAGATAGGAGCTAGTGTGACACAATGGACAAACCCTCACACTATAAACTTCTTATTTGAACTTTAGGTAGCTGGGAGCAATCTTGCTAGACTCCAAGTTCTTTCTATCTTCTTGGCATTTATTTGGATCTTAATTAGGACAATCTTTGCCCTTGCAAAAAGTTTGGCACCCAAATTCATTTCTTTTCCTCTTCTCCCTTTCCTTTCCTTTTATTTTTCTTATTCTTCCCTTTCATTGAGCATTCTATCATTGAACAGTCTTTCTCCCTTTTTCTTTGATTTTGATCGAATCTTTGGTTGGGTTGGACCAATTCAAGTCAAAATGTCCTTATGAACCAAATGGAAGCCTTTTGTTGTCTTAGGTTAAAGAGAACTCAGTTGGCTTTTTAAACCGCCTTTTTAGGTTTTATCTTTTCCTTTCTTTTTTTTTTCTTCTTTTTTTTTGTTGTTTTTTTTCTTCTTTTTATTGTTTTTTTTTGGGTTCTAGCTCTAAAAGAGTTATTTTATTTGTACTAACTTGGGCATCCAATAATAGATGAGTGGGGTAACATAAATCTCCTTTAACAGGGATAAATCATTTGTTACTCTAATGTTGTCTTGATATATTAGAGATATTAAGTGAACTTCAACTACCCATATGGTCTTGAAAACTTCAACTACCCTTATGGTCTTGAAAATATCAACTATCCTTATGGTCTTGAGAACTTCAACTATCTTCATGATCTTGACTATTCATTGCTTTCTTTGATATTCTTGCCTCTTCATCTTAGTGATCATCAGACTTGTCAAAAGTATCACAACAACTCAAGGTAGGTTATTGGGGTTTGTAAGCCAATGAAAAGAAAGCTAAAATTTTATGAAGGCTCAAAGGGACAATGTAACACCCCTTAACCCGACTATTTCTAGCCGAGCCAAGTGTGCTACAGTATATGCAATATGGTATACAGAACATGCACTAAATAAAATTTTTTCCTTTTTATTACAAATAATAATAATTTACACATTTCTTTAATTGTTATAATTACATTTTGAAAGTCCTTAACAGTATATGCCAAGCTAAACTTTGCTTTGCTCCTCACTTCGCCTCCTATTGCGCACTCTGGTGCTCCTTTGTAGCTTCCCATTTGTCAACTTGGGCTCCATAACCTACGAGTTTAGAAAACTAAACTCGCTAAGCATATAGCTTAGTGGGTACTTTAACCGTTAAATAGAAATTAGATGCAAACCACACAATGTTACAGATATGGCACAGCCAACCCAATCATCAATATAAACCTTCTCACGTTCTTATTATATTTCTCCTATTATTTGTTAAGCTTTTATGACAGTATGCTATTCATTTCTATTGATTTACTGCCACTGGATGGTACCTCATCCTATGTCTGTTAGTTGCCTAACATTGCTGTTGATTACCGATCTGATGGTTATGTATTTGTATTTTATGGCATTATAATTTCTTTATCATTGTAGGCCCAATACTCTCTTGTTTTGAGTTCCGTTTATTAAATAACTTATGCATGAATTAAAGTTGTGTATTCACTATCTTTGTCCTATGATTTCCTTCGGTAGTTTGGCATGAATGGTTATTCGTGTGTTCATATGCTCCTTTCATTAAGTTCACATATATTTGTTAAGGTTTCGATAAGTCATATAAGAAATTAACTAACTGAATAATGTTTATTACCCTTTGCCGAGTTTAATATTTTGACGGTTCAAAATTTATTTTATTAAAAATTCATAGGACACCAGTGATTAGGAATCTGTCTATTTTTATCCTAAAATAGCTCAATAGAACTAATTTTTAGTTCAAAGTTTTCATTACGGGCCTTTGGGCCGGACTGCACTTTTTAGGCCACACCGGGTTTTACAATACTGCAAAAATCCCTTGTTGGGCTTTAAAATCTAAATAAAACACAATTGGGATGTGATTTTCAAAAAATGAAAAATGCTATCTTCTTCTTAATTGGTCAAGCTTTAAAGAGCATATTTTTGATAATTTATTTCATTCCAAACGAATATTTTATCTCAATTATACCTCATTTATTTCTTACCAAATGAACAGTGAATTCTAGCATTTAGTTTCTTATGTACTTTGTTATCTTATTTCCCCAATAACTTTTGTTCTACTAATCCGAATGTAAAAATTCTTGTTTTTACTCGAACTAGACTCATTTGAGTCCTTATGGTTAAATTTATAGATTTAAATTTGTTAAACATAATTCTTGATGACTCCTTGAACTCTTCCCTAGCCAATTGGTTACTCAAGTCTGCGCAATGCAAACTATTTCATTTATAACTTTACCTACGCAACTCGGATTGAGACGATTTTTATCTTAAAATAAACTAGACACATAAGGCTATATTCAGTAAAATGTTCATCTTAAAACAGGCAACATGTGATTTGTGGCACAATTTCTAATTCAGCCTGCAGTCTGCTAGGGTCTGCCTGCGCATGGTTCGCTCATTCGTGTGTAACTTCTACATTTTAAGTCCAATCGAGATGAATCCAACTCCTATGATTCACCAAAATACAAGGGTTCATTTATATCTTATATCACAACATCTAATTGCTGAGGTAAATGGACCAAAACCTGGAATAAAGGCACAAATCTCAGTCTGTCCGGTTTCACAATTCCATTGTGCATGAGTTATACTCTTTTGATCATATATTTTTATCTACAAGTGGGATTTAGTAAATTCCAAATTATATGGCTTCCTAACACATAAATTTACATTTAAGTCTTCTTTCACAGCTTCTAAATGTGTCATTAAGGTCACCTAAACGTAGTCCCAAGTCACAGGTTACTGACTGAGGAATCTCAGTTTTTTTCAGTTTGTACGCATGGTATCATTTTGATCATAACTTTCATTCAACACATGAAAATGAGTTGGTTCCAAAGCCTATGGTTTACTGAACTAATGAAGAAAAATTAAGTCTTCTTTGTCAAGTTCTATTTCTATCATTTTGCTAGTCTAAATTTCGGTTGAAGTTCCAGAAAAATGCAGGACACATGGCTGGCTGCAACAAAACAACACAACATAGCACTCCCATATTTACCTCCCTTATAACCTCAACCAAAAAATCAATCAATACACAACAAAAACTTATATATCATCATCAATCTCAACCACATAACCACCACAACTCAAGCAACATGAACAATTATAGCAATTACACATCCAAATGCAAAGGCAATAGGGATCACTAATTCAAGAAGGTTAAAGTACCAAACCTTTTTCCCCTTTGCTTTCCTTAGCTCATCTTTGATCTTTTTCTTTTTTTTTTTCCTTTAGCTTTTCTTGATTTCCTACAAGAATTCCAGCATACACACTTTAAACATACATCCTATGGTTTGAAAACATAAGCTACCAATTCATTTCTTGCCAATTTTTCCTCAATCTAATCTCCTCTAACCTTAAAACCATTATTTCTTTCATCAAATCCTTCAAATAATTATTTCTTGAATTTTCTCCAAATCTAGCTACATGAACCCTAATTTCAATCTCTTAAATTAACCATTAATCCATGAAATTAAAACTAGAGATAGGTTTCTCTTACCTTATAATCTTGTTTGTCACCAAAATCTTCAACCAAAAGCCTTAAACTTTGGAAAAATCACCTCCTTCTTCCTTCTCTTATGGTTTGGACGAGTTCACCATGTAAGAGAGGGCTTTTATTTTCTTTCCTTAGCTTATTTTGATCCAAATGGCAGCCATAAGTTGTGAAAATATGTTGGTATAGATGTTGACTTCCAATTGGTACACCTTATAGCAATAATTGCCACTTTTAATTGGTCCACTTGCCTTCTTCTTTTATCTATTTATTTGGCAAGCCATTAGGCTTCATTTTATTCATATTTTGACCCCCTCAACTTTTTTGTGCTGTAATTTTATAGTCTAGGGTGTGAAAATATTAAAATACCCTCCAACGATTAATCGATTGTAACTTTTAAACCGCGCGTTTTCGGGAAAAATTGAAACCCACTGTTATGACCCGATTAATCTCAAGAATATTCTTCTGGGGTCGGATATGGGCACTATTAAGAACTTCCGACACTTAATTTTTAAGTTTACATAGTTGCCCCTAACTTTTGAGAAATTTTTACTTAGGTCCTTTTGATATCCCTTCCTGACCTTGCTGTCTTTCTTTATTAATATCTTTTTACTTAAAATTCCAAATAAGTAATTCTTAAGTCCACTAAAACTAGACATCTGGGGCTACATTGTGTCAAAATTTCAGGTCGATCCAAGTTATATCTGATTTTTGACAGTCCTACGAATTCAAGCCTACTATGCTGTCCTGAGGCAGCTTGCACATTGTCTACTAAATCCATCATATCTTATTCCTTATAACTCCAAATTGAGTAATTTTAAGTTATACATCTAGATAAGACACAAATAAACAATTAAGTCTTCTTTGAGACTCTCTAATTCTGTCATTAACATGGATGAATTTCGAGCTCAAGTTATAGGTCATGTTCTAAACTCCTTTGTTCTAAGCCTAAATCATATCCTCTATGTCTGTTTCTTACCAATCTGGGATTCGGGATGTTACAATTCTATCCTCCTTAATTTAAGCTTCACCCCGAAGCTTACTCATTCTATATGCTTGATGTTTTTTAACTACTGTCTATTGCTTTTGCCACTCTTTCACCTTATTCACTTGATTGCTCTCTGTCATCTCTCTATATTGTTTACGCATTGCCTTATTTTGGCACTTATTCATTTACTGGGATTAACTATATTTAAGATTCAACATGTTTTACCTTTTGTATTCTGTTTTCTTCCCATCTCTGCTCACTTGCTATTTATTATTCTACAAGATTGTGCAATAGACTATTATGTGGTTCAGCATGCTTCGACTTTTGTCATGATTTCTCATTCAAAGTGTTATTATTATTCACTTATGTTTTCTTTAACTTTGATTTAAATTTATTCTTTTCCGTTCTTTCTTGTACAATTTTCATTCTCTGCTATATTCATTTCTAGGCCTTCTTCTCTCCATATTATAGTCATTTCTTTATTTGCTTCTTCATGTTGTCTATTCATTATGTTAGGCCGACGTTTATTCAACTACTGATATTAATTATTTTGAGACTCATCATGTTTGTTTCATTATATTCTATGAGATTGTTCAACAGGCTAATATATAGTTAAAACTTTTTTTTTTGACTTTTCTTATCACAATTTCTCATTTGAAGCATCACTATTACTCTCTTATATTTCCTTCAACTTTGATTCATGTTTGTTCTTTCTCATTCCTTCTTGTATGTTTTTCACTTTCTAATGTATTCATTTCTAAGCTTCCTTCTCTTTGCATTGTGGTTATTCTTTATTTACTTCTTACTGAATTTGTATGTCCTATGTATATTCATGTAGTGTGGTGGCATTCCTTAAGTATCGGCTCATCTGACTTTCCTTGTGTTGTCATATATACATCTCGAATAATAGCTCATGGGTGATCAGTCCATGATACCATTATTCTCAAAGTACTATTTATTCATTACGTGTCTCGCTCTATGTTGGTTACGGCCAATCCCAACATAAGGTGAGAACATCTTTCCTTTTTTATTACATTTCAAACTCTTTTTTTCCTTTCTTTTTCGAATATGTTTCAATTCACTTTCTATTTATTTTCATATATACTTTTTTTTTCATCTGTATATTATCACATATTTTTCTTACTTAGCTCCTCAAGGTAATAATAGTAGAATCAAAGTGGGATGAGGCAATACCATATGGAACTAGCATGGCACGGGTGGCCTTCACCACCGTTTCATTTCCATGGCACAGGTGGCCCTCACCACCATTTTCATATCACAGGAGTGGCCCTCACCACTCTATAATCAACCAATGGCCCTCACCATTGGCCCCAGTGGCCCTCACTACTGAGTATATATATCGGTGCCAGATAAATATCAAACCAGTGGCCCTCACCACTGGCCCCAATGGCCCTCACCATTGAGTATAAATGTTAATGCCATATAAATACACTCATCCCAACTCTAATTCAATCGGAATTACCAAGGTAAGCATATCTTTCTAATATTTTATTCTCTTTCCTTCATTCTTTCCTGCTTTCTATATGCACGGATTGCCATATGTTTCATATGTATTCACATCTGCATGGATGTCACCATATCATATCTTGAGCCATTTCTTGGCTCATTCACAATGCTCAGTGGCATATACGGGCTCATTGGCATTTTTATTCACTCATACTTGTCATATTATTTATTTCCCCAGTGCTATACTTTATGAGCCTTATATTTTTCAAGTATCAGGCTTTCCACTGTTTCATCTCTTTATTCTCTTTCTGCATATGTATTATTTAGCACGTCTTTATGTATGTATGGTATGTCTTTCTGTTTGTATAGTATATGTTATGTTTTATGTGAAGACATTTAAATATTGTATGTATAGTACTCAGTATGTCTCACATAAGTATAGATATTATATGCACCATGTTCGATATGTCTCACATGGATATACTTTGTACAATTTATAATGTAACACCCTGATACTCCATATAAGTATTATACATATACCTAGTATACATACAATACGTATATAAAGTATAAGAATGTTACTTTTAGTTTCAATTTAAAAACCTTTATCCAGATTCATAAAATTGAACATTAATTTAAAACACATTTACAAAAGTCAGTATTCTTATTTATCAAACTTCATTCATCCATATGAATATATATTAAATCAAAAATAAAATATAATTTAAAATCACACATGTATGCATCACCTTCTAGTTGGTCTCGAGACACTCATACCTTTCTCGTGGCATAAAAGCTGGACTTCCAGATTAACCGCAACCACCTGCGCGATTACACAACCGCGCTAAGCCCGAAAGCTTAGTAATACAAATAATAATAAAATATACCTTACTAAAGAATCATACCTCATATTTTTAGCATCATATTTTATTTTCTTTCTCTTACCCCGTTTTCCTTTCTTAATGCATTCTTCACATATTCCTACAAATCTCATAAATTATACACATATTTACACAGAACATTCACCAAGCGATACTTACCATTTCTATCTCATATACATATCCATATACGTTATTTCAACAAGTCACCATTCAATGATTTATCCAAACCTTCATGAAAACAATTCTTACAAGTTCCACAGTCATATACATTTACACATCATATTATATTTTCATAAACTCATTTCTTATCAAGGCTCCTCAACCCATATTCATTTTCAATATATCAATACCAATCATGAATCACATTTGCAATAAAGGCAACCATAGATCTCATTTTTCATTTATTTCAACATTTAAATGTCACATTGACAACAAAGACAGACCCGAGCCCAACAGACACTAATATGTTATTCAAAGTTCAGAGTTACTGCTTTGGTTCATAATCACAATAATCAAGCCCGTAGGCATCATATATCAATAACTCTATTCCTGGATAGTGTAACAGACCCAGTCTCTTGGACCATCAACTCAACATGAGGAGATCCTCAACCCGGCAAGACTGTTACCTGTAACAGACCCAGTCTCTTGGACCATCAACTCGACTAACCTCGAGGAGATCCTCAACCCGGCAAGACTGTTACCAATCATATATCTCATAATCATAATTATCATAGTGTAACAGACCCAGTCTCTTGGACCATCAACTCAACATGAGGAGATCCTCAACCCGGCAAGACTGTTACCTTTTTAATTTTATAGGCATGCCTCCAAACCCAGAACTCTGAAATTGAATAACATATTAGTCACACAATTCATTTATTATTTCATTATCAATATCATCTTTAATTCTCATCATCATCTAGGGAAACATGCCTTCTTTCTTTCAATTGAATCATCAGAGCCAATCACAATGGCTTCACTTTACATTTGTTTTATCATAGCCAATCACAATGGCTTCATTTCATATTATGTCTCAAATCATATTATAATATTTCATTATTCAATTGTACATAACCACATACTTCATCATATCCTTCACATTGTATATATAATATCATTGATATAACATCACAAACTACATTATTCATATCAAACATTACAATTCGCAAGGTTCACAATGCATAAGACATAACATTGTTCACATAATATCATCATTGATGTATACATATATAATTTACCTTTTTCTTAGATTTGGAATCCTCAATACACATTTGTTTAGGTCATCTTTGTTTTAAGTATATTTAAAATGTAGATACAAGAAGACCTTTGGAGGATCCAACAATGTAAGAAGAGCAAATAACAAACAAAATATCAAACACCCTCATGGGACACGGCCAAGCTTGTGGCCGTGTCTCTCAACACAAACATCCAGTAGCAAACACACTCAAGGGACACGGCCAAGCTTGTGGCCGTGTCTCTCAATGCAAATCAAACCGAGGCAGACACGGGCAAGGGACACGGCCGTGTCTCTCAACAAAAATCCCACAGTGACAAACACAGGCAAGGGACACGGCCAAGCCAATGGCCGTGTCACTCCAAAATCATCCAACACGGCCAAGATTGCCCTAACTTGGCCGTGTCTCACATAACTTGGCCGTGTCTCTCAATAATTTAAAGACCAAATACTTCAAAATCCATCCAAACACTTCCAAATTCACACCACCACCCTCTAAATTATTATCTTTGTTTATATTTATCACTTTCCTATCACTTTAGCATTTATATAACTTCATTATATCATCATAATAATCAATATATATATATACATCACTATAATCAATTACTCAATGTACCAATTCATTTATACTAAACCCTAACTCAACAATTCATCATCATCCTCACAATTACCCCAACTTATCATCACTTCAATACCAATTCAACACATTTACACACTTAAATTTTTCATTATAATCATCTTACACACCAACCATCACCTCAATCAAAAGAAATCAAAACAAGAAGATAAAGACCTACATATGTATATAATCAATAAAATCACTCAAGAAAAGAGTACTTACTTGAATATGTTGCCAAATCTTCATCTCCATCTTCAATACTCTTAAAATCCTTAAGAAATTTGATGAAGATCATCACATCTCTCCATCTCTCTCTCTCTCTCTCTCTCGTGCAAGAACCAAAAGGAGAAGAAGAAGAAGAAAGAAAAATATCTTCCCCCTCCTCTCACGATAGCCATATATATATATATATATTAATAATAATAATAATAATTACTTATTTCCAAAAATCCTCCACCACACCCTTTCTTCTCTTGACTTTTCTTTTGACCAACTTATATGTATTATATATTAACATATATACAACATATACATTCCATTTACACAATCATTTCTTTTGCAAAAACATATATACCTTTAATTCAAATCACACAACAATTGTATTAAAACTTCTAGGGCATATCTTGGGATATTACAATTCTCTCCCCCTTAAATAATTTCGTCCTCGAAATTATCTAACAGAATAACAACCCAATTAGAACAATTCACCATCTTACTTTCACATGAAGATAATCGTATCTTACATTATAATTTTACCAAATCTTATAACTTCTACTCTCCCCCTTAGAGATAATCATCTTCTCTGAAATTCATAATTCATCCTTGTATAGGTATATAAATATATCTTTACATCATATTACTTTCTCAACAAAACAATCAAGATATCTCATAACATCTCCAATGAATTTTATCTTTGTATTTGAGTCAGACTATTACATTATCTCTTTATAAATATCCTCTTAACTTTAACCTCAGAAGTCACTAATTTATATCTTAGCATTAATTATTCCATTCTTACAATCACTTTCAAAATAAACATTTACCAAACCTCAATGGATAACAATATCCTTACTTTCCTTAGCTTGCTTCTCACTTAAGATAATTATTAATACAATACCTTAAAACTTACTCAACAGGTAAACAACATTTCCCTTTTTCCTCATCATATACAAATGATATAATTCAATTTATTTAAGTTCATCCGTAAGCCAGAAGATTATATCATACACATTACCATTTAAATTTTATACTCCCAGTACAACTGTACGTATTAAATCTCAATATTAACTCGCAACTTTAGCGAAATTTAGATCAATCAATCTACCTATCACAATATACTAACATTTCAACCTGATTCGATTCAAACCAACAATTAACTTATCAAAATTTATTATTGGATTTCACAATATATACATATATATAACCTAATTCCATTAGGTCAAACTTATATTCAAATTCTAGTCTTTTCAGATTCATATATTCAATCAATAAGAATCATGCTTATAAATATACATTTCATTATTATTATAATTATATCATCATCTCTCATACTCATTCAAAGTTTATCAATATAGCCAACAACTATGGCTTCAAATACGAACTTTCCCCCAACCAGGTCGGTAATCCAAGTTCGGTTGCCCAACACAATGGGTCTGCATGGTTCCGCAGGAGGCAGATAAGTCCGCTCAATTGTCTTTTCACAATTCATTTTTCATAATCATTTAGGCAATATACCTCAATTATAATTTATTTCTAACATCATTGTCAACAATCATGGTTTCTCATCACATCGAAATAGTATATACATATATCATCAACTATATTGAATATCTCATTTCATCATTTCTCAAAACACATTAACATCATTATTATTAAAACATTTATCATAACAATTTACATTACACGTACCTTTTGAATGATCCTCGCCTCTCTCACACTTATATAAGTCATAACACTAGTCACATTATATTAACAATATAATCAATTGCAAAACATTGTTATATTTATTTTGATTACCTTTTGTCATATTATCCATATCTCAACACATTTCCATAATTTTCTTTTTATCTCTTTACCTTCATAATTTATAACCAAATTCTTAACATAGAATGTTAAGGTACAACTTTATCTACCATAACTTTTAACTATACTTTTCAAACAAAATTTCAGTTTCACCAAATCGGTATTACAATCATATCATCTCAGTTCTAACTCTGAAGATAATAAAACTAACCACTAATCACACTAACCAAGTCATATGACCATAATATATTAACAATCACACTTAGGGATTGTAATTCAATATTGTTCTTCTATTATTCAAGTTTCAGCCTTTACGATTATAAGGCTAGATTGTATCACAAAAATTATATATTTATTCTCCAAACTTGTATTACACCAAGAATTAACACATTTTAATTCCATCTTGAAACAGTTTGCTCTTTGATTATTTGATCATCATTAACCTAACTCATGTTTAAGAATATTATCTATAACATTTTCTACGCCCAACCTTCAATCAAATACAAATCTTACACAAGTTTCATTCATTACTCCATTTCTAACCCATCTCTTCTAGAAATTTCAAATACATAATTCTTTCCTTACAATTTCTTATTATACACTTATACATAAAACATTTCCACACATAAATACTTTGAATTCCAAAACTTCTTATAATAACCTCATTTAGTTTTACCATCACAATCTCACTATTCAATATTACCCAAATCCATTTTCATCTTTTATTTCATCACATAATCTATAACATAAATTAAGATTTAATCTCTATTAGGTCTACTACTATATGTAATCTCATTTCTAATACCATTAAACATATAATGGTATAAAATAATAAACATATTATATACACATTCATAGATCACATTTATAATGTGATTCACTTCCCACCTTTCTTACATATAACCATCTCATTCATGTCAAAAACTTCATTTCATATATCCTCTTTATATATATATACACATAATTATACAATTTATTAAATTTCTCTTTTGCATATAGTTTATACAAATTTAATATTTTTTTTTACTTTCCTTTGACTATTATCATTCTCATTTGTTTATCATAACTTAAATTATTCATAACTTCAATAACTATATACACTCTACTTATAATCTTATTTCACAAAGAGCTTAATTACATTTCCAATGTGATATCTCTCTCACATTTGTTTATAAATATCTTTAACACATCTTTCATAGTCATTTTCATCCTTTCCAATCAAATTACTTAAAGTACTCATTTTCATTTGCTCAATTCCTTTTCTTTACATTCAAACCAAATTTTCCTACTATCAATCACATTCTCCAATTCCTAATACTTTCATATGTACTATTATACATTTCATATATCTCATGTATTAAATACATTAAACTATCAATATTTAATTGATCTTTATCCACATTCCATTTACAACTATAAATTTTCAACTTACTAATTTATTTAAACTTCAATTTATTCATCTCATTCTCTTAATATCAACTTCAATACATTTTATATGTATATACCACAAAACAACATCAAAACATATATGTTTCACCATTACTAAACTCATTCCAAAAATCTAAATGTCACATATTATCACCATTTACATGAGCTTTCACAATATTCAAACATATCACATTTCTAACATTGAAATCACCATGTTTGCATTAAAATAACAATACAAACAACACCAATATCTCTTTGTACTTAACTAACATCATCTCTTTTCCTTTTTAAACAAAACCTTAACTTTACATATCCACACCTTAAATTATCACACTTAATCTATACTAATCAACTCATGCCATATTTCACTATACTCTTTTAATTTAAATAATATATCTTTCCATATTACCCATCCAACAATATTTTCTCTTTTCTAGAAATCCAAACATAAAGTTTATTGGAAAGAGATTCAAATAATAGAGGAAAGATGACATACTTTAATCTTAATTTTATTTTTAACTCATTTCCAACTTTATTCTTCTAACCATTTCTTTATATGTCATACACATATCAATAATGAAATTTTTTTATTTATAGATTCCATATCATTTCTTTATATCACAATCACCTCTCAATTATCAGCATTTTATAATTTGCTTTCATATGAAACTTCATTTACATACTATCATTTTATCTCATGTAATTCAAATACATTACAATTCACAATTCACATAATGCCACGTTCGAGACCAACCTAGGTGTGGATGCATATGCATGTATTACAAATTTCATTTCAAAACTTTTCTTTTTACTTCTCTTTAAGCCTTTCAAAACTTTCTCTTTTTAATTTTACTTAGGCCGAGAATCTCGAACCTAAGCTCTGATACCAAAATAAATGTAACACCCTGATACTCCATATAAGTACTATACATATACCTAGTATACATACAATACGTATATAAAGTATAAGAATGTTACTTTTAGTTTCAATTTAAAAACCTTTATCCAGATTCATAAAATTGAACATTAATTTAAAACACATTTACAAAAGTCAGTATTCTTATTTATCAAACTTCATTCATCCATATGAATATATATTAACTCAAAAATAAAATATAATTTAAAATCACACATGTATGCATCACCTTCTAGTTGGTCTCGAGACACTCATACCTTTCTCGTGGCATAAAAGCTGGACTTCCAGATTAACCGCAACCACCTGCGCGATTACACAACCGCGTTAAGCCCGAAAGCTTAGTAATACAAATAATAATAAAATATACCTTACTAAAGAATCATACCTCATATTTTTAGCATCATATTTTATTTTCTTTCTCTTACCCCGTTTTCCTTTCTTAATGCATTCTTCACATATTCCTACAAATCTCATAAATTATACACATATTTACACAGAACATTCACCAAGCGATACTTACCATTTCTATCTCATATACATATCCATATACATTATTTCAACAAGTCACCATTCAATGATTTATCCAAACCTTCATGAAAAAAATTCTTACAAGTTCCACAGTCATATACATTTACACATCATATTATATTTTCATAAACTCATTTCTTATCAAGGCCCCTCAACCCATATTCATTTTCAATATATCAATACCAATCATGAATCACATTTGCAATAAAGGCAACCATAGATCTCATTTTTCATTTATTTCAACATTTAAATGTCACATTGACAATAAAGACAGACCCGGGCCCAACAGACACTAATATGTTATTCAAAGTTCAGAGTTACTGCTTTGGTTCATAATCACAATAATCAAGCCCGTAGGCATCATATATCAATAACTCTATTCCTGGATAGTGTAACAGACCCAGTCTCTTGGACCATCAACTCAACATGAGGAGATCCTCAACCCGGCAAGACTGTTACCTGTAACAGACCCAGTCTCTTGGACCATCAACTCGACTAACCTCGAGGAGATCCTCAACCCGGCAAGACTGTTACCAATCATATATCTCATAATCATAATTATCATAGTGTAACAGACCCAGTCTCTTGGACCATCAACTCAACATGAGGAGATCCTCAACCCGGCAAGACTGTTACCTTTTTCATTTTATAGGCATGCCTCCAAACCCAGAACTCTGAAATTGAATAACATATTAGTCACACAATTCATTTATTATTTCATTATCAATATCATCTTTAATTCTCATCATCATCTAGGCAAACATGCCTTCTTTCTTTCAATTGAATCATCAGAGCCAATCACAATGGCTTCACTTTACATTTGTTTTATCATAGCCAATCACAATGGCTTCATTTCATATTATGTCTCAAATCATATTATAATATTTCATTATTCAATTGTACATAACCACATACTTCATCATATCCTTCACATTGTATATATAATATCATGGATATAACATCACAAACTACATTATTCATATCAAACATTACAATTCTCAAGGTTCACAATGCATAAGACATAACATTGTTCACATAATATCATCATTGATGTACACATATATAATTTACCTTATTCTTAGATTTGGAATCCTCAATACACATTTGTTTAGGTCATCTTTGTTTTAAGTATATTTAAAATGTAGATACAAGAAGACCTTTGGAGGATCCAACAATGTAAGAAGAGCAAATAACAAACATAATATCAAACACCCTCATGGGACACGGCCAAGCTTGTGGCCGTGTCTCTCAACACAAACATCCAGTAGCAAACACACTCAAGGGACACGGCCAAGCTTGTGGCCATGTCTCTCAATGCAAATCAAACCGAGGCAGACACGGGCAAGGGACACGGCCGTGTCTCTCAACAAAAATCCCACAGTGACAAATACAGGCAAGGGACACGGCCAAGCCAATGGCCGTGTCACTCCAAAATCATCCAACACGGCCAAGATTGCCCTAACTTGGCCGTGTCTCTCATAACTTGGCCGTGTCTCTCAATAATTTAAAGACCAAATACTTCAAAATCCATCCAAACACTTCCAAATTCACACCACCACCCTCTAAATTATTATCTTTGTTTATATTTATCACTTTCCTATCACTTTAGCATTTATATAACTTCATTATATCATCATAATAATCAATATATATATATACATCACTATAATCAATTACTCAAAGTACCAATTCATTTATACTAAACCCTAACTCAACAATTCATCATCATCCTCACAATTACCCCAACTTATCATCACTTCAATACCAATTCAACACATTTACACACTTAAATTTTTCATTATAATCATCTTACACACCAACCATCACCTCAATCAAAAGAAATCAAAACAAGAAGATAAAGACCTACATATGTATATAATCAATAAAATCACTCAAGAAAAGAGTACTTACTTGAATATGTTGCCAAATCTTCATCTCCATCTTCAATACTCTTAAAATCCTTAAGAAATTTGATGAAGATCATCACATCTCTCCATCTCTCTCTCTCTCTCTCGTGCAAGAACCAAAAGGAGAAGAAGAAGAAGAAAGAAAAATATCTTCCCCCTCCTCTCACGATAGCCATATATATATATATATTAATAATAATAATAATAATAATTACTTATTTCCAAAAATCCTCCACCACACCCTTTCTTCTCTTGACTTTTCTTTTGACCAACTTATATGTATTATATATTAACATATATACAACATATACATTCCATTTACACAATCATTTCTTTTGCAAAAACATATATACCTTTAATTCAAATCACACAACAATTGTATTAAAACTTCTAGGGCATATCTTGGGATATTACATATAATATATCACATGTACATTGATTTGCGGGTCCAATCATTTATAGCTTTATTATAATATCCCAAAGTATACCCTAAAAGTTTTGGAGTATTTATTATTGTATTTGGATTAAGTGTATTTATTTTAGTGGTAAGAGAAGAGGTTTTGAGTAGAGTGTATATGTTGTATATATTGGGATATATACAACATATACAAGTCAATGTATGAAGGGTCAAAGGAATTAATTAATTTGAATAAGAGTGAGTGGAAGTGGATGGAGATATTTTGGATTATTTTATTGTATATTGCTTGGTGGAGAGGGTTTTGAGGAAGAGAGTTGTTGAGAGAGTTGACTTTGCTTTCTTTGTTTTCTTCTTTCCTTCTTTCCTCTTCGTGTCTCATTTTCTTTCCTTTTCTTTTCTTTGTTTGGCCGACCCTCCATAGCAAGAGAGCAAGAGAGAGATTTGATCTTCCAAACTCAAGATTGAAGGAAGTTTTCAAGTGATCAAGTTGGAAATTTAATAGTTTCTTCATCTTTGGTAAGTTTTCCACTTGATTCTTTGATTTTCTTTGAGTTTGTAAGTTGAGGTTGTGGTTGATATGTGTTTGTTGATTGTGGTGTGTTTAAGAGTGTTTGGTTCAATTGATTTTGGATTTTGGGGTTGGATTGAAGGAAAGAGTAAGTTTGTTGGAAGAGAAAGTGTTGTGGTTGTGTTTTGGGTTTGTGGTGATGATTATGATTTGTGTTTGATGTATGTTTTGAGTTGTTTTGGTGTTTTTGCAATTTTCTTATGGTTTTTGGGTGTGTTTAGTTAAGTTGGTTTGGAGTGGATAATGGTGGAAGTAAGAGGTTTGTTGGATATGTTGTTGTTGTTGCCGGAATTTGTATTTTTTAGCCTGACACGCCCATGAGCACGGCCAGGTCTTTGGACGTGTCAATAGTTCTGTGTTCTTGGATGGGTGACACGAGCAGTGACACGCCCATGTCACTGAGCATGTCATAGCTACTGTGTTGGTGAAGAATTGACACGGCCATGAGCACGCCCGTGTTGTTGGACGTGTCAATATTTCTGTGAGACAGAATGTATTACACGTCCAGTGACACGCCCGTGGTTCTGAGCGTGTCAAAGCTTCTGTGTTGTGAGTTTAGGGCACGGTCAGGGACATGCCCGTGTTGTTAAGCGTGTCATGTCTAGAGTTTTCCCTAGTTGGTTCTTAGCTTTATTATCTTATGTGTATCTCTAAGTGAGTGTGTATGATTACCTTTGGTTTAGATTTTGAAGAAAGTTGAATTGCCATAATCCAAGTGTTGAAGGATTCTTGGAAGAGGAGTTTGGTGTGGAGTGAGTTGCTCTTGAGGTAAGTACAAACTTTGAATGATTGTATACATGTACATGACATTGGGACTTAACACATTTAGTTGAAAAATGTGTTAAGTTACTTGATACATTGTTGATGAATGAGTTATATGTTGTGATATGCATAATGTGAATTTTATTGATTTATCAATGCAATTGAGTAAAGTATTGTATATGAAAAGAAATGTGGAAATAGGTGATATGAGATGTGAAGCAATTGTTGTTGGCTATGATAGTGCAAATGAAATAATTGGGGCATGGTTGCCTATTTGATTATGGAATATGAAATGAGAAATGAATTGAGAAAGAGATTGATAAAGAGATAAATGAAATAATTTTGTGCTTAATATGTTATTCAATTTTCAGAGTTCTGGGTTTGGCGGCATGCCTATGAATTGCTGGATAGGTGAAAAGACCGGGTCGTAAGCTGAGTCCAGCTGAAAAATGTGAAATGTGATGTTTTTGGTGTGAAAAGACTGGGTCGTAAGCCTCAAAAATAAATTCTTAAAAATAGATTAAGTGAAAAGACTGGGTTGTAAGCTCAAATCTAGTTGATTATCCATGGATAAATGTATTGATGATTGTGATTATGGACCAAAGCAGTAACTCTGAACTTTGAATAACATATTAGTGTCTTTTGGGCCCATGTTTGTCTTTGTTTCAATGTGAGTCATAAATGGTAAAATAATTGAATAAGATAATGAAATGCAATGTTATGAAATATAGTATTGATGAATATGATCTCTATTGTTGAAAATATGGCATTGACATTGCATTATGCATATTGTTATTGTGGTTTATACCACTAAGCCGCTAGCTTAGCGCGATTGTGGTTCATTACGCAGGTGACAGGATAGAACCAGAGAGTTCAGCTAGATCGAGTTGAGTCTAGATTCTGAAGCGTTGATAGAGGGCTTAAAGATCAAAGACAAACTGCCAAACATGTATAAATTTTATGTTTTGTAAAACATGGATTTTGATATGTATATGTATTTGTAAATACCATTATATTTTCCGCCGCGTATCACATAAATGTTTTATCTATTGTACTTTATAATATGATTTGAATGTTTTCAAGTTTTCTCATATTATTATTAAAAGGAATGAGTGGTTTGTTTAGTAAACCGTAGAATTCCTATATTCAGTATACGTATATTACATATATGGTGGTATGTAGTGTGCGTATACGGGTATAGGGGTGTTACATTTATTTTCAATTCAGCAACCATAACATTCCCATAATAAGTCAATCACATAATATGGGCATAGTAATCAAACTCATTTAACATGATTGAATCCCATTCATATCAATGCACACATAGGCACAAAAAAAAAATTCTCAAGTTGTCAGAACACATTACCAAACATTTCCAACACAAGTTTAAATAGTTCATTATATAAGGAACACATGATTTCAACCAGGTAAAGCATTAATCCTGGAGAATCTAACTAGTTTTGCTTCCTTTTCTTAGTTCTCAATTTTATTTTCTATGATTTTTTTTCTTGCCGTACTATTATTCTTCACTCTTTCAATTTTAGACTCTTGTATTATGGTCGGTATTCTATTCATTATTATTCTTTCAATGCTTTTACTACTTACCTCTCATAATTACCTTAACCTTTATTGCATATATTCGGTCTTTAACATACTTGTTTTTGCCCTTATGTGTATTTATCTTGCTCATATAAATTTTTGGTTTCTATTCTTAACTTACTGTTCATTCTTTTTAACCTTCTGAATGTCTGCCACTATCTAATTTCTTTCTATCATACTATGTATCTGTATATATATGCACCTTTTGGTCTACTTTCTATCATTTCTTACTGACCATCTATTCCAATTGTCATATATTTCTCAATTTCTAACTAGTACAGGGCTTACTGTTTCATGTTAATCATATTCACTCATTGCATTAACCTCTTTCTACCTGATATCTTTCTATCTCACTCCGTTTACCTTTCCTCCGTATCCTAACTGGCACGTACTTTCCTATGGTTAACCGCCCAGGAACGGCTAAACCAATGCTCTGATACCAAAAATTGTAACACCACTTAACCCGACTATTTCCAGCCGAGCCAAGTGTGCTACAGTATATGCAATATGGTATACAGAACATGCACTAAATAAAATTTTTTCCTTTTTATTACAAATAATAATAATTTACACATTTCTTTAATTATTATAATTACATTTTGAAAGTCCTTAATAGTACATGCCAAGCTAAACTTTGCATTGCTCCTCACTTCGCCTCCTATTGCGCACTCTGGTGCTCCTTTGTAGCTTCCCATTTGTCAACTTGGGCTCCATAACCTATGAGTTTAGAAAACTAAACTCGCTAAGCATATAGCTTAGTGGGTACTTTAACCGTTAAATAGAAATTAGATGCAAACCACACAATGTTACAGATATGGCACAGCCAACCCAATCATCAATAAAAACATTCTCAGGTTCTTATTATATTTCTCCTATTATTTGTTAAGCTTTTATGACAGTATGCTATTCATTTCTATTGATTTACTGCCACTGGATGGTACCTCATCCTATGTCTGTTAGTTGCCTAACATTGCTGCTGATTACCGATCTGATGGTTATGTATTTGTATTTTATGGCATTATAATTTCTTTATCATTGTAGGCCCAATACTCTCATGTTTTGAGTTCCGTTTATTAAATAACTTATGCATGAATTAAAGTTGTGTATTCACTATCTTTGTCCTATGATTTCCTTCGGTAGTTTGGCATGAATGGTTATTCGTGTGTTCATATGCTCCTTTCATTAAGTTCACATATATTTGTTAAGGTTTGGATAAGTCATATAAGAAATTAACCAACTGAATAATGTTTATTACCCTTTGCCGAGTTTAATATTTTGACGGTTCGAAATTTATTTTATTAAAAATTCATAGGGCACCAGTGATTAGGAATCTGTCTATTTTTATCCTAAATCAGCTCAATAGAACTAATTTGTAGTTCAAAGTTTTCATTACAGGCCTTTGGGCCGGACTGCACTTTTTAGGCCACACTGGGTTTTACAACACTGCAAAAATCCCTCGTTGGGCTTTAAAATCTAAATAAAACACAATTGGGATGTGATTTTCAAAAAACGAAAAATGCTATCTTGTTCTTAATTGGTCAAGCTTTAAATAGCATATTTTTGATAAATTATTTCATTCCAAACGAATATTTTATCTCAATTATACCTCATTTATTTCTTACCAAATGAACAGTGAATTCTAGCATTTAGTTTCTTATGTACCTTGTTATCTTATTTCCCCAATAACTTTTATTCTACTTATCTGAATGTAAAAATTCTTGTTTTCACTCGAACTAGACTCATTTGAGTCCTTATGGTTAAATTTCTAGATTTAAATTTGTTACACATAATTCTTGATGACTCCTTGAACTCTTCCTTGACCAATTGGTTACTCAAGTCTGCGCAATGCATACTATTTCATTTATAACTTTACCTACGCAACTCGGATTGAGACGATTCTTATCTTAACTTAAACTAGACACATAAGGATATATTAAATAAACATTTCAGCTTAAAATAGGTAACAAGTGATTTTTGACACAATTTCTAAATTCAGCCCTGCAGTCTGCTAGGGTCAGCCTGCGCATGGTTCGCTCATTCATGTGTAACTTCTAAATTTTAAGTCCAATCGAGATGAATCCGACTCCTATGATTCACAAAAATACAAGGGTTCATTTATATCTTCTATCACAACATCTAATTCCTGAGTTAAATGGACCAAAACCTGGACTCAAGGTACAAATCTCAATCTGTCCGGTTTCACAATTCCAGTGTGCATGAGTTATACTCTTTTGATCATATCTTTTTATCTACAAGTGGGATTTAGGAAATTACAAATTATATGGTTTCCTAACACATAAGGGTACATTTAAGTCTTCTTCACAGCTTCTAAAGGTGTCATTAAGGTCACCTAAACGTAGTCCCAATTCACAGGTTACTGACTGAGGAATCTCAGTTTTTTTCAGTTTGTACGCCTGGTATCATTTTGATCATAACTTTCATTCCACACATGAAAATTAGTTGGTTCCAAAGCCTATGGTTTACTGGCCTAATGGAGAACAATTAAGTCTTTTTTGTCAAGTTCTATTTCTATCATTTTGCTAGTCTAAATTTCGGTTGATGTTCCAGAAAAATGCAAGACACATGGCTGGCTGCAACAAAACAACACAACATAGCACTCCCATATTTACCTCCCTTATAACCTCAACCCCAAAATCAATCAATACACAACAAACACTTCTATATCATCATCAATCTCAACCACATAACCACCACAACTCAAGCACATGAACAATTATAGCAATTACACATCCAAATGCAAAGGCAATAGGGATCACTAATTCAAGAAGGTTAAAGTACCAAACCTTTTTCCCCTTTGCTTTCCTTAGCTCATCTTTGATCTTTTTCTTTTTTTTTTTCCTTTAGATTTTCTTGATTTCCTACAAGAATTCCAGCGTACACACTTTAAACATACATCCTATGGTTTGAAAACATAAGCTACCAATTCATTTCTTGCCAATTTTTCCTCAATCTAATCTCCTCTAACCTTAAAAACCATTATTTCTTTCATCAAATCCTTCAAATAATTATTTCTTGAATTTTCTCCAAATCTAGCTACGTGAACCCTAATTTCAATCTCTTAAATTAATTAAAACTAGAGATAGGTTTCTCTTACCTTATAATCTTGTTTGTCACCAAAATCTTCAACCAAAAGCCTTAAACTTTGGAAAAAATCACCTCCTTCTTCCTTCTCTTATGGTTTGGACGAGTTCACCATGTAAGAGAGGGCTTTTTTATTTTCTTTCCTTAGCTTATTTTGATCCAAATGGCAGCCATAAGTGGTGAAAATATGTTGGTATAGATGTTGACTTCCAATTGGTACACCTTATAGCAAAAATGGCCACTTTTAATTGGTCCACTTGCCTTCTTCTTTTATCTATTTATTTGGAAAGCCATTAGGCTTCCTTTTATTCATATTTTGACCCCCTCAACTTTCTTGTGCTGTAATTTTATAGTCGAGGGTGTGAAAATATCAAAATACCCTCCAGCAATTAATCGATTGTAACTTTTAAACCGTGCGTTTTCGAAAAAAATTGAAACCCACGGTTATGACCCAATTAATTGTTTTATTAGTTTTTGTTATAGTTTTGTGTCTTGTTTATTATGATAATTATTGTTTTATTTAGGTATTTTGTTAGTTTTAATCGGTTTTTTTGGTGTTTTCAATAATTTTGGTAGTTTTAGTTTATTTCAATGTTTATGTCGTTTTTGATGTAGTCTTTAGTATTGTGTTTATGTTGTGTTGGTTATTGTCTATTGACTTCTTGTTTAGATTTGTTTTGAGTTTTGTGTCAGGTTAAAAAGGCAAGGAAGCAAATTTGAAGGAGAAAGTGGCAGTGGCTGACACAGGCAGAGGACACGACCAAGTCACTGGCCGTGCCCCATATCAAATTAAAGAAGAAAGCAACTCACAGAAGCAGACAAATGCAAGGGACACGGCCAAGTCTTGTGGCCGTGTCCCTCCAAAAATACTCCAACACGGCCAAGTCACTCTGACTTGGCCGTGTCTCACCAATTCCAAAGGCAAAGAAGACTAAAGCTCACAAAGGCAAACACAAGCAAGGGACACGGCCAAGTCTTGTGGCCGTGTCCCTCCAAAATGGTGCAACACGTCCAAGTCACCTCTGACTTGGCCGTGTCACTCAGCAAAGAAGAAATAGAAGAGAGGCAAGCAGTGATGGACACAGGCAAGGGACACAGCCAAGGGACCTGGCCGTGTCCCTCCAAAGAACACTCACACGGCCAAGTCACCAAGTCACTTCTGACTTGGCCGTGTCCCTCATGATCTAAACACGCAACAAATTTTTTAAAGCGGACATTCATATAAAAGGAAAGGAGAGCTAGGGTTTAAGGACTGTTGATGATTTTGAGCTGAGTTTGGAGCCGTCAGAGAGAGAGGAGCTAGGGTTTTAACATTTTGTTTTCTTGATTTTGATTTCATTTTGGATTAAAACTAGCTAGATTAGATTGTTCATGTCATTGTTATATCCTTCTTGCAAGAGTTGAACAAGAGATTCAGAAGCTTCAAGGAGTTGTAACTTGGTTTTGTTCTTGAACTTATTCTCTTTATTTTCATTGAATGGATATTATCATGTCTATTTTGATTTCTTTGAACATTAACGAGATGAATATGTTTGATTGCATTATGAACTAATTTGATCTAGTCTAGGGTTTATATGGATCTGCTATGATTGTATGAATTGGTTATTCTCTTAGCTAATAATTTCTTTAGCCTTGATTGAATGAAATATTGTTAACATATAATTGATTGGCCACCAATTGTGTGTTTAGGGTATTAGATGATGGATTGAGAGATGAAGTCTAATGCTGGAACAATTCAATTAAGAACTTAGGTGAATTAGAGATATAACCTATTAAAAAGATTGTTTCAATTAAAACAAGATTATTTGTAAGAGGTTTGAATGCGAGAGCTTATTTCCTTGACTCAATTAATTAAGTTGTTTGAGATTTAATCTTTGAAATTAAATTAGTTAAGTGGAATAACCGTTCATACATATCAGTAGTAGAGAAATGCAAACCCTAGACCCTTTTATCAAGTGAATCAAAACATAAGCTCTTGTTTACTTTTATTGTTTTAAACTTCAATTAAACTTTTTCATTAGTTAGCAATTTAAATTTATTCATTACTTGTTACTTTTAATCTGATAATCAATTAGCCACTTTAGCTTCCTTGTGAGACGACCTTGGGGCGATCACCTTTGCTACAGCTACCTCGTATACTTGCGACTGACGCTTTGTGGTAGAGTTAATTTGAGCGCAACATTAATCTTGAGAATATTCTTCTGGGGTCGGATATGGGCACTATTAAGAACTTCCGACACTTAATTTTTAAGTTTACATAGTTGCCCCTAACTTTGGAGAAATTTTCGCTTAGGTCCTTTTGATATCCCTTCCTAACCTTGCTGTCTTTCTTTATTAATATCTTTTTACTCACAACTCCAAATTAAGTAATTCTTATTCCCACAGAAACTAGACATCCGGGGCTATATTGTGTCAAAATGTCAGGTTGATCTGAGCTATATCTGATTTTTGAAGGTCCTTCAAAATCAAGCCTACTATGCTGTCCTGAGGCAGCTTGCACATTGTCTGCTAAATCCATCATATCTTATTATGTACAACTCCAAATTGAGTAATTTCAAGTTATACATCTAGCTAAGACATAAATAAACAATTAAGTCTTCTTTGAGACTCTCTAATTCTATCATTAAAGTTATAGGTCATGTTCTAAACTCCTTTGTTCTAAGCCTAAATCATATCCTCTATGTCTATTTCTTACCAATCTTGGATTCGGGATGTTACAGACAACTAGGGATTGATATTTAATAGGGTGGATACTAGTTGTTGGCTAACCAAACAATGCCTAGATCATTTCTCTCTTAAATAAGCAGAGTTCAATTTCGCCTCGAAAGTTTGTCAAAGCATGTTCTAAGACTGACTAGGACCTAGACAAAGGTAATTATGTAGGAGCCCTCTCTAAGTAAGCATACACAACTCAATTTTATAGAGTAATTCCCTCACCTAGTAAAGTCATTCAAGTCATGATGCCTAGATATATTAATTCATGAATTATCAAGCTAGATTCCTCATCGATTGAACACCAAAATGAACAAAGACCAACAAAAAATTTTGATGAAAGTAATTTATTCAAACAAATTTAAATTTGAAGAACATGATTTTTCCAATTTAAATATTAAAGAAAGTAAAATTGAAAAGCAAAATTCCAGCTAAGGAAAGTTCGTTGAATTTAAGCTTCTTTTCCCTTCACATCTTCAATATTTCCATCTTGAAAGGATGATAAAACAAAATCTTCTTCCAATCCTTTTCCCACCATGAAGGTTGTTGGTGTTGGCACCCTGTTGAACCTTGGAAATGGATTACCTTTGGTATTGCGCTTATCTAGATTAGGCAACTTGCCATTATCAATTAAATCTTGGATCTCATGCCTTAGACGAGCACATTTATCTGTTTCATGCCCTTGCATTTGATGAAATTGACAAAAGGCCTTGGCATTGAAGTTTGGTGGTAATAGTTTATGTAGTGGTCGAGGAGCTAACGATTGCAGCAACCCTTTCTTTTGCAGCTTGCTAAAAACCCAAGATAGAGGTTTTCCCAATTCTGAGAATTGTCTTTTATTTCCTTGAACAGTCGCATTAACATCAACTTCTTTTTGCGTGCTTTGATTGTTAGGCTGATAATTTCCTTTCTCATTCCTTTTTATTGAAAAATGGTTCTTCTCTCTTTCCCACTCTTCAATTTGTAGACCAGCTTAGAGAAGATCTTTGAAGTCAAGGATGAGTGTATGAGACATCCTTTCACGAAGATTGGGCAGGACATCGCTCACGATCATCCTTATTTGATCATATTCATCGGGCCTTTTCTTGAGCAAAGCAGCCTTAGTTCTCCATCTCTTCACATAGTCCACAAAATTCTCATTTGGCGTTTGTCTAATGGACTCAACTTCCATTAAGGCAACTTCCAACTCGACATTATACCCATATTGTTGGATGAAGGCCTTGTATAGCAAATCCCAATTCTTTTGTATTCCATCATCTAAGGTATTGAACCAATTTTGGACAACAGGGTCCAATGAGAGCATGAAGTACCTTAGAGTTTGAGCCTTAGTAGCTCGGGCATACTGCACGGCAGTGATATACCGCTTCACATGGAGATGAGGATTTCCGGTGCCATTGTACTTGGCAAAGGATGGCATCTTGAACTTGTACGAAACTTCTTCATCTAGCTCGAATAACTTGTCAACTTCAAACATCTCTTCGGTTTTCAGCTTCTTCTCAAATTTCTTTTCCAAATCAGCAATCATCTTCTCAACATTAGAAGTCTCATTCTTTTCAATAGTTGCCTTCTCAACAACCTTCGGCTCCTTTTCAACTTGAAGATCTTGGTAATATTGAGCCCAATCATCATCATCAATGATCACCTTATCATCATCAAAAGCTACTTCATCAACTTTAGCCTTCCCTTTGACTTTCTTGGTGCTAGTAGATGCTTCGG
This sequence comes from Garcia nutans, assembly GCA_947685225.1. NCBI lineage: Eukaryota > Viridiplantae > Streptophyta > Magnoliopsida > Malpighiales > Euphorbiaceae > Garcia > Garcia nutans. The sequence goes on from CANTUV010000035.1 coordinate 46,974,448, forward strand.
CATTGTTTCCTAAAACTGCAGCTAGTTGATACTTTATGGTCTCGACCATGGCCTCTTTTATTTCTTCCATCTTGGCATTGAGGGCTTCATCCAACATCCTTTGAATTTGTTCGGGCTCCATTATTTTTGGTGAGCAAGTGATTGAGTCATTGCTAGATACTTCATCTTCGGCATAGGTTGGATTGTTGTAAGCTTTTGAACTGTCGTAATCCAGGGCTGCGAGCCAGAGAGGATCAATGAGATGTAAATGTATGCATGTATGCATGAATAATTAACAAACAAGGACAATTAGGACGTTCCTTCCAACCTTATTTCATCCACACACAAATGGCGAGTTTCCTAGGTATATGGTTAACAAAATACCAACATAGAGTATCTTGCTTTCGAATAATTCCCTCGGACGTTTCAACCAATAGTTATATTTTCGAAAATGAAAATCCATCCATGATAATTCCCATTAATTAGGTTTTAATCCATTCAACCAAATAAAGTAGCTTTTATGCTATATTGGATTAAAACTAAATTATAGATAGATTTCTCACTTGAAAAGAGTAACTAATGATTCATGCCAAAAACAAGCCCATGGTTAATTTATTCTTAGTATAAACTAGGCCCATAATTGATTTTTGGTATTTCATAATTGACCTAAATATTTTTGTAAGCTCTTTGTAAGAAAAAATTGGGTGAAAATAATTTTGTTTCTAAACCCATAAAAAGATTTTAGAAAAATGGATTTTGGGCTTAGTATTTGGGCCATGGGCCAAAGAATTTTTGATTTGCTTTTAGAAAAGTCTTAAGTCCAAAGACCATCTTGAAAAATTTTGAAAATAGCTTTGGTCTTTTGGATTTAAAGAAAATTTGATTTTGAGCTTACAATGTACTTAGGTCATATTAGAAAAAGAACAAACCAAATAAGCCATGATTTAGACTAAGATAAACTAACCATAGTCAAACAACATGCATTTGGGGTAAAACCTAAGGAAAGTAACTAGGCCAATTACATGAGCTTTAGTCTTTGGGTTAAAAGGCTTAGGTTCCCATAGCAAGTATATAACAAATGGTATGAGGCTATGAGTGGTCATGCCATGCTCGATCTCCATACATTGAGTGAAAGTATGATAACCCTTACATAACACAACACAGGTAACACGGGCATCCTAACTCACGCATACGATGCAATCTAATATGATACAATGGATAATATCGTTATAAGAAAGAATAGAATAATATGAAGACCAACAAAATCAACTTCTCTTATCCCTAGTGGAGTCGCCACTGTGAGCGGGATTTTCTCCCCCACTCCCGGTGGAATGGTTCTTGCGACTTCGGCACTGTTTAGGCTCGGGGCCTTAGAGAACACGAACCTAACTCTGGAGAAAATGGAGTCGCCACCCGGACGGGCCGGGAAAAAGAAAGGGGGTGGATGACTCGAGTCCTAAGAAATCTACAACCCCCTAATAGATTCGGAAAGTTGGGTACATGTGGGGAAGGTGAAAAATGGCCCAGCACCCCGACAATGCCCAGTTCATTAGAACCGGCCTCCTTTATAGGTCTTAATATTATAAAATTCTTAAAAATAACAACATTATCCATATTACACACAATAATTAAAAGAAAGCATCAATATATTAAAATCAAAGCAAGGTCCAAGCAAAACAAATAAATGGACATCCATCCGAAGGTGGAAACATGTCCTTACATCACATGCCTAAATAGGACACCCACCGAAAGGTAGAAACATGCCCTTTCCATAAGTTCTAAGATAGAAAAGAAAATTAAATTACATGATATTTAAATAATGAGGTACCCACCAAGTGGAAACATACCTCTTACAACATTTAGAAACCTAAATAAATTGATAAAAGTAAATAATCATTCATCATAAATAAATCATTCATTAAAAGTATTAAACATCCATCCATGATAAATTAAATAAATCAAGTATTAAACTTAAATAAATTAAAGCATGTAAAATAAATCAAAGCATAATCAAATATGGAATTGAATAAGGCAAATAAAAATTCAAATTATAGCTATTGTTTCCATTTAGGGTTCTTTGTTTCATGTGTTTAGGGTTTTGTAATTCATAGAATTAGGCTACTGTGACTTTTTTTAAGGAAATAAAATAGATTAAGGTTTTATGTTTTAAAAGGTTGGTAAGACTCTTTGATTAACCAAATTAAGGTTTGAATGGTGAAATCATGAAACTAGGGTTTTGGACACTTTAAAATACTTTTGATTTGTGGTTTTAAATGATGATTTCAAGCTTACTGTGTAAATTTAAAATATTTGTGGTTTTATGGTTTTTAATGTTTTAAAGGATTAAGGTTTAGAAAAAGTTAGGTTTTAAGGTTTTAAAGGGGTTAGAGTTTACTATTTTAGGTTTAGAAGTTGAATTTGGGTTTAGTGTTTTAGAATTTAGGGTTTCGGTGATGCATGAAGCTTTTGGGATTTGAAAATCAATTTGATACTTTTATGAGGTTTTATGAAAGTAAACCAAACGAATTAAAGTCTTTATATATATAGAAAAGATGTCTTTTAAGGCTTTTTGAAAGAAACAGAATTTTAATTTAAGGTTTTGAAAAGAAACATGTTAAATTAGGGTTTTAAGATTTTGATGAAACAAAAGTAGCAATTGTAAGTTTTTTTGAAAACAAAGCAATGAAATAGTGTTTTTAACTTTAGAAAAACTAAATTAAAGGTTCTGGGATTTTTTTTCTTTGATGAATTAAGCTACTGTAAATAAAAAACAAAAAGAATTTAGAATTCAAACCTTCTTTCTTAGGGTTGCACCAAAATTGCTTCTTGGATCAACCAAATCAAAGGCAGTTGATACCTTTGATGAATTGTTTGAATTGATTTTTGGCTCTCTTAAAAAATCAGTTTGGTTCCCCGTTTTCCTTCACAGATTCTATTTCCACTTTGTTCCAGTTTCTGTCCCTTCCTTTCTCCCCTTTTTTTTTGTGTTGTAATCATACTTATTTAATGAAGTTTTTTGTGGTTTTTTCTTAGTTGCTCATGGCATACATTATTTATTAAGAAAAGGAAACTGAAACCTAATTACATTAGGTTTCGGAAAATTTGTATCGGAAAAATTTCGCTGGCAAAAAAAACTGCTGCGGAAAAATTGGGCTGGTAAAAAAATTTGCCGCAGGAAAAATTGCACTGGCAAAAAAGCTACCGCAGCTGTGGGCAAAGCGGGCCTGCGGGCCGTTTCGCCCGCAGGAAACTCCTGCATGCGAAATGCCCACGGGCCCACTGACTTTCGGCGACAATTTTTTCGTCGCCGATTTTTCCATCGTCGATTTTTATTTTTTATTTTTTTAATTTCTTTTATTTATTTTTATTTTTTATTAATAAAAATTAGATACTAAAGCAAAAATTATTTAATTAAGATAAAAAAATTATTTTAGACTAAATAAAATATATTGGACCGGACTGGGTCAAAAATTAAGGGTTTACATCATCATCAATTTAAAAAAAATATTCATATCAATATAAATCAAGTCAAAATTGTCCATTAAAATATTAATGTTCTTAACAAACAAAAATAATCTAGAAATGAATTAAAAGATAAAATATAAAAACCCCTTGTAGATGCCAAGAGTTAAACTTCTTGTCTTCCTCTTAGCTCCACTTTGATTATGATAAAGAACTTCCAAGCCCTCTTCAATCAATGGTCCCTTCTTGAAAGATGGAATGGTAACTCTCTTAAGCTTATAACTCTTCAATCAAGCCTTCTTCGAACCCTAACCTTCTTGAAAGCTTGTTCACCTAATTTAATCCTAAGAATTATTTTAAGTCTTGTCTATGGAAGAAGTGGAAGATGGAAAATGGAAAATGGAGGATGAAGATGAAGGTGTCTTGTCCAAGAGCAAAACAAGGACCAAGCCCCCATGAATGGAGCCTCCAATGTGTATGTATATTTCCGCTTTCAAATCTTTTAATTTTTTAAGACACCAAGCATGTCTTACCAACTTATACACTCACCTTTGTCTCCCTACTTTTTCATTTTTTAAATATTCATCCCATGAATTAGGCAACCTTTTTCTTCTTTTATTGTTTCTTTTTAAAAGATAGCAATTGTTGTCTCCCACTTTGTCCCCCATCTCGTGTAAACAAATTGAAAGAATTCTCACAAGACACAGCCAAGTAATGAGTGACTTGGCCATGTCACTCATTTTCTTATGGACACGGCCAACCCATATGGTCGTGTCCATGGCTGCCTCAATATATTCTTCCTTTTCCAAGTGAGACACCACCAAGGCCATAGTCGTGTCGTGTGACACGGCTAGTGGCTTGGCCGTGTCTCTTAACTGTGTTCTCTAACGCCTCTCTACTTTTGTGTACTTCTTATTGGTGATCTCCTGGTAGGACACGACCAAGGCCCTGGCCATGTCATGTCGCCGTGTCATGTGACACGACCAGTGACATGACATGGCCAGTGGCTTGGCCATGTCATGTGACACGACCAGTGACATGACATGGCTAGTGGATTGGCCGTGTCATGTGACACGACCAGTGACATGACACGGCCAGTGGCTTGGCCGTGTCTCTTGAATGTGTCAACCTTTTCCCAATTCCTCTTAGAGGCACGACCAAGCCAATTTGTCCCGGCCGTGTCTTGCTTATACCTTGTCTTTTCTGCCTTTTATGAGGGACACGACCAAGCCATGTGTAGACTCTTAATTTTTGACCAGGTCCAGTCCAAAGATTTAAAACAGCCCAAAATAATTTTTGTGGTATTTATTATTTATTTCTTTTAATATTTACTATTTATTTTAATAATATAATATTTATTTTATTTATTATTATTTATTATTTATTTTTAATAATATAATAATACTTATTTTTAATAAAAAATAAACTAAAAAGTAAAAAAATTAAAAATCGGATGGATCGTCGAGCGACGCACGGCAGCGTTACTGCATTGCTGCGCAGCAGGCAACAATTGGCTTATCGCAGGCCAATTCGCCGCAAGCATGGCCTGGGGCAAATTGGCATGCTAGCTTGTGGCGAATAAAGATTCTCGCCAAAGACTCTCACCCCAGCAGCCCGTTCCTCGCCACTGTGCCTAGCAAAATTGCGCCCCAGCAGCCAGTTCGCCCAGCGAAATTGCACCCCAGTAGCCAGTTCGCCCAGCGAAATTGTGCCCCAGCAGTCCGTTCCTCGCTAGCCCTGGCCTGCACCCAATTTTTGATGAATCAATGTTTTACTCGATTTTAAAATTTTATTTCCTAAACAATTTTATTCCCTTAAATGATTTTATTTCTTTAACCAATTAGTATTAGGTTTTTTTTTTATTTTTTCTTATAAATACCACATTAAAAAAATAAGAAAGGAGGGGATTATTTGGACAAAAATTTTGGGGAGGCAGTAGTGATTGGAGTTTTGCTTTTTTTTTTCTTTTTTTGGGCAGAAACATAAAAACAAAAAAAGAGACAAAGAGCAACGGAGCTTTAGCAATTTTTCATCAAAAAATGAGAGACAAAGGAGTCTTCAACACATAAAAACAAGCAAAAGGCAGGAAATATATAACCATTGTTTCAGGCAGAAGCAGTGGTTTCCCTTAACCAAAAACTAAGGAGATTCAGATAAATTCTTGGATCAACAAATTAATTTTGGAGGAGCCAACAATGAAAGTACATTCTAAATTAATTTATAACATCTTTGATAATTTTAAGACATTGAATATGTTTGTTAGCTGTTAGTTTAATTTATACAGTAGACTTATTTGGATTTTTATATATCATTACAATAGCTTAGGCTCGGGGCCTTAGAGAACATAGGCCTAAGCCTAGAGAAAATGGAGTCGCCACCCGAACAGGCCGAGAAAAAGAAAAGGGTGGATGACTTGATTCCTAAGGAATCCACAACCCCCTAATGGGTTCAAAAAGTTGGGTACGTGTGGGGAAGGTGAGAAATGGCCCAACACCCCCACAACGCCTAGTTCATTAGAACCGGCCTCCTTTGCAGGTCTTAATATTATAAAATTCTTAAATATAACAATATTATCCATATTACATTCAACAATTAAAATAAAGCATCATTATATTATAATAAAATCAATGTCCAAAAAAAGCAAATAAATGGACACCCATCCAAGGTTGGAAACATGTCCTTATATCGTTCATGTCTAAACTAAATAGGACACCCACTAAAAGGTGAAAACATGTCCTTTACATTGGTCCAAAATATAAAAGCAATTTAAATTACATAGGAATTAATTAATGAGGTACCCACAAAATGGAAACATACATCTTACAATTTTAATACCAATACGAACAAATAATAATCATAATAATAAAGAAAATATCCATCCATGGTAAATTAAATAAATCAATCATTGAAATTAAATAAATTAACTATCAAAACATATAATAAACAACATAATCAAATCTAAAATTAAATGAAGTAATAAATATATATATTTAGAATTTGCATCTTAGAATAGGGTTTTTGGAACTTAGGGTTTTGGAAAATTAAGAAGACAATTAGGGTTTTGGGAATTAATAAAACGATTTAAGGTTTTAGAAAATTATGAAAACAAATAAGGTTTTCAGAATTAATAAAATAATATAGGTTTTGAAAAATTAAGAAAACAATTAGGGTTTTGGGAATTAATAAAACGATTTAGAGTTTTTGAAATTGGAAAGAAGATTAGGTTTTTAGCAACTGGGCCATTAGAATAGGGTTTTGATAATGTTTTGTGATTATATGAACATTAAACTCAATTCATGTTGTTTAAATCAAGTAATCAAGACTACGAAGTTTAAGTTAACTACTAGACCTAAACAACTTCTTAATCTTCAAACTTCTAATGATATTTATAGAAGGGAATGTATGTACTAGACAATCAAATAAGTTGTAACTCAAGGATGAAACTACTATGAATTCAAATAAATTAAAGAATTAAATCAAACCTCCATTCGTTGGTTCCTCCACAATTGACTTATGGATGAATGATGAACAAAGACAACATTATTGTTTTTGATGGATTGATGACTGATGAATGTCTGTTGCTAATCTTCTCTGTTTGTTTTTGCCTCTCTTTTTTTAATGTATATTGTTGTCTTGTTAATGTTCCTTCTTAATGTTCATCCTCTTTTTAATGTTCTAAAATGTTATTATTTATAGGCCCTAACCTCACTTAGAATCCTTAACCTAATATTAATCAGTCCTTAAAATAAATTCTAGTTGAATTAGGAAAGTTATTGAACCCATGTCGACCTGGTTGCCTTAGGTCGACATGAGACCAACCTCATGTCAACCTTGGGCTACCTAGGTCAACATGAGGCATGCTCATGTCGACCTTGGGTTGCCCAAGTCAACATGAGGCATGCTCATGTCGACCTAGGGCCTCCAGGTCAACATGGACCAAAGCCATGTCGACCTGGGACATCCAGGTCGACATGAGCCAAGGTTCATGTCACTTGGGCCTTTGAACTTGAACTAATTTTGCATTTTTTTATTTTTTGGATCGGACCTTATAAAAAAGACTTGGTTTAGGGTTTTATAGTTGAGTTTGTGACTTTTAAAATTGGACAGACTTATGTTGCAAATCGGATCGAATTTATTTTGGCATCCTTTAATCAGGACCGTATAAAATTGGGGTCAAAATTAAGGGTCTACAGTTTGCCCCTTGCTTGAATGATCTGAGACTTTCAATAGAAGAGAGTGAAATGCAACATGACTTTGAGCAGATGGGGATGGATACTTGGATTGATTTGGGTACATGGACTCGGGGTAAGTTCTGGACTTAAGGGTAATTTGGATTCTCAATCCTAAACTAGATTTGGATACTCGATCCTAAACTGGATTTGGATACTTGATCCTAAACTGGATTTGGATACTCGATCCTAAGTGGATTTGGATACTCGATCCTAAAGTGGATTTGGATACTCGATCCTAATCTAGACTTGGATGCTCAATTCTAAACTGGGTTTGGATACTCGATCCTAAACTAGATTTGGATACTCGATCCTAAACTGGATTTGGATACTCGATCCTAACTGGATTTGGATACTCGATCCTAAATTAGATTTGGATACTCGATCCTAAACTAGACTTGGATGCTCAATCCTAAATAGGATTTTTGGTGCAAGACCCAAAATTGGATTGGATACTTAAACTCAAGATACGAGTTGGGTGCTCGACGCAAAATTGGATTTGGGTGCTCGACTCGAAATTAGATTTTGGGTGCTCGATCTAAAACTAAATTGTGTACTTGGACCTGAGATAGGAGTTGGGTGCTCGACCCAAAACTGGATTTGGGTGCTCAAGCCAAAATTGGATTTTGGGTGCTCGACCTAAAACTGGATTGGGTACTTGGACCCAAGACAAGAGTTGGGTGCTCGACCCAAAACTGAATTTGGGTGCTCGACCCGAAACTAGATTTTAGGTGATCTACTGAAAACTGGATTAGGTATTTGGACCCGAGATAGGTGTTGGGTACTCGACCTAAAACAGAATTTGGGTGCTTGACTCAAAACTAAATTTTGGATGCTCCACCCGAAACTAGATTGGGTACTTGGATCGAAGACAGGGGTTAGGTGCTCGACCCAAAACTAGATTTAGGTATTCAACCCAAAATTGGATTTTGGGTGCTTGACCTGAAACTGGATTGGGTACTTGGACCCGAGACAGGAGTTGGGTGCTTGACCCAAAACAGAATTTGGGTGCTTAACCTGAAACTAAATTTTGGGTGTTCAACCCAAAATTGGATTGGGCACTTAGACCCGAGACAGGAGTTGGGTGCTCAACCTAAAATTGGATTTGGGTACTCGAGCCAAAACTAAATTTTGGTTGCTTGACACGAAACTGGATTGGGTACTTGGACCTATGACAGGAGTTGGGTGCTTGACCCAAATCTGGATTTGGGTGCTCGACCTGAAACTGAATTTTGGGTGCTCGACCCAAAATTCAGTTTCAGGTCGAGCACCCAAATCCAGACCCAAAATTGGATTGGGTACTTGGATCCGATACAGGATTTGGGTGCTCGATCCAAAACTGAATTTGGGTGCTTAACCCAAAGTTGGATTTTGGGTGCTCGACTTGAAACTGGAGTTGGGTGCTCGATTCGAAACTGGATTTTGATACTCGATCCTAAACTGGATGTGGATGCTCGGTCCTAAATTGGATTCTCATCCTTTTGAGAGTTCTAATGTTCCATTATTTTTTGCTTTCTTTTGCAAAAAATTCAGTTATTTTTTAACTGGCCCTCATATCTTCTTTTTGCCCCCTGCGTGGAAAAATATTTGAAAGTGAGTTTGAAAATGCTTTGTACACGCAAAAACTCAAAAATTGAAAAGGAGAAACTTTACCCCCTATGTAGGCTCAAACCAATTATTTTTCCTATACAGGCTTATATTGATGTTTGTGATGTCTAGTTCCTCGCACAAGCATGTATTTCTTCTTTTGCAAAATGACCGGAGCTTCCTCAAGCAATGGACCTTCCATGCCCCCTAATTCAATATCTTATTTTGATTCTTTACTTTCATAGAGTGTTTGTTGTTCACTTTAACAAATGATAGGTAACAAAAGATAACAAAATATGATGTTGTAGACCCTTAATTTTTGACCTAGTCCGGTCCAATAAATTTTAATTAGTCCAAAATAATTTTTGTGTTGTCCAATATATTTTAGTTACTCCAAAATAATTTTTATGGTATCTTAATTAATTTTAATATTTGTTTTAGTAAAAATGGTAAAATGAATAAAAATTCAAAAATAATAAAAAAAAGAGAAAAAAAAAGTCGGGCTGTGAGAAATGGCCTTCGCCCGCCCGCAGGTGCACCTCGCCCGCAGCTGCCACAGTCAGCTGTTGCAGATTTTTTTGCTAGCGCAATTTTTCCTGCTGCAGATTTTTTCGACAGCACAATTTTTTCGACGTAAATTTTCTGAAACCTAATACAATTAGGTTTCTGTTTTCTTTTCTTATTAAATATTGAAACCCATGAGTAACTAGGAAAAAACCATAAAAAAAAAACCTCTATAAATAACAACACAAAAAAGAGGAAAAGGCATTCAGAAGGAGGAACAAAAATTGGTGAATTTTAAACCGAATCTGTGAAGGATAGGCAGCAAATCAATTTGACTTTTTAAGAGCAATAAGCAACGCATTAAAAAGGAATAAGCTAGCAATTGTCTTCGTTTTAATTCATCCAAGAAAACTAATTTTTGGAGGAATCATCAAAAGGAGGTATGTGTATTAAATTCTTTGGTTATTTTTTCACAGTAGCTAAAACTAGGAATTTGTGTTTTTCAAAATTTAAAATCTTAGAACTTTAATTTAGTTTTTCTAAAGTCAAAAACCTTATTTCGTTGGTTTATTTTCCAAAAGGCTTAAAATTGTTATTTTTACTTCTTTAAAATCTTAAAACCCTAATTAAACATATTTTTCAACAAAACCAAAATTTAATTCTGTTTCTTTCAAAACTTTAAACTTGGTACTGTTTCTTTCAAAAAGCCTTATAAAACACCTTTTCTATTTATAAAAACTTTAATTTGTTTGTTTTACTTTCATAAAGCTTCACAAAATTATCAAATTGATTTCCAAATTCTAAAAACTAATTTCATCACCCGAAACCCTAATTTTAAATCCTAAAACCCTAATTCAACTCCAAAACCTAAAATAGTGAACACTAACCCTTTTAAAACCCTAAACCCTAATTATTTATAAACCCTAATCCTTAAAAACCTTAAAAATCATATAAACACAAATACTTTAACTTTACACAGTAGCTTAAAAACACAATGCAATAACCGAAAATCATAAATCAAAGTGTTTTAAAGTGTGAAAAACCCTAGTTTCATGATTCAAACCTTAATTTGTTTAATCAAAATGTCTTACCAACCTTTTAAAACATAAAATTCTTAATTTATTTTAATTCTTTAAAAGTCACAGTAGCTTAAACCCATGAAAATCCAAAAACTCTAAATACATAAAATAAATGGAACCCAAAATGGAAACAGTAGCTATGATTTAGATTTTTATTTGCTTTATTCAATTCTATATTTAATTATGCATTTGTTTATTTTATATGCTTTAATTTATTTAAATTAAATGCTTGGTTTATTTTATTTATCATGGATGGATGTTTACTTTTTATTGATATTTGGTACCTTTGATGAATGATTTATTTATTATGAATGGTTATTTACATTTATCAACTTATTTAGATTTCCAAATGTTGTAAGAGGTATGTTTCCACTTGGTGGGTACCTCAATAGTTAAATTCATGTAATTTAATTGGCCTTTTCTATCTTAGAACTTATGTAAAGGGCATGTTTCTACCTTTCGGTGGGTGTCCTATTTAGGCATGTGATGTAAGGACATGTTTCCATCTTCGGATGGATGTCCATTTATTTGTTTTGCTTGGACCTTGCTTTGATTTTAATATATTGATGCTTTCTTTTAATTATTATGTGTAATATGGATAATGTTGTTATATTTAAGAATTTTATAATATTAAGACCTGTAAAGGAGGCCGGTTCCAATGAACCAGGCGTTGTGGGGGAGCTGGGCCATTTCTCACCTTCCCCACATGTACCCAACTTTCCGAACCCATTAAGGGGTTGGGGATTCCTTAGGAATCGAGTCATCCACCCCTTTCTTTTTCCAGGCCCATCCGGGTGGCAACTCCATTTTCTCCGGACTTAGGTCCGTGTTCTCTAAAGCTCCGAGCCTAAATAGTGCTGAAGTCATAAGAACCATTCCACCGGGAGTGGGGGCAAAAATCCCCGCTCACAGTGGCGACTCCACTGGGGATAAGAGAAGTTGATTCCATTGGTCTTTATATTATTTTATTCTTTCTTATAATGATATTATCCATTGCATCATCTTAGATTGCATCGTGTGCGTGAGTTAGGACGCCCGTGTTATGTTATGTAAGGGATACCATTCTTTCACTCAAGGTATGGAGATTGAGCATGGCATAACCACTCATAGCCTCGTACTGTTTGGTATATACTTGCTATGGGAACCTAAGCCTTTTTATCCAAAGACTAAAGCTCATGTAATTGGCCTAGTTACTTTCCTTAGGTTTTACCCCAAATGCATGTTGTTTGACTATGGTTAGTTTATCTTAGTCTAAATCATGGCTTATTTTGGTTTGTTCTTTTTCTAATATGACCTAAGTATATTGTAAGCTCAAAATAAACTTTTCTTTAAAGTCCAAAAGACCAAAGCTATTTTCAAATTCTTTTCAAGTTGGTCTTTGGACATAAGGCTTTTCTAAAAACAAATCAAAAATTCTTTGGCCAATGGCCCAAATACTAAGCCCAAAATCCATTTTTCTAAAATCTTTTACAATGGGCTTAGAAACAAAACTATTTTCACCCAACCTTTTCTTACAAAGAGCTTGCAAAAATATTTAGGTCAATTATGAAATACCAAAAATCAATTATGGGCCTAGTTTACACTAAGAATAAATTAACCATGGGCTTGTTTTTGGCATGAACCATTAGTTACCTTTTTTCAAGTGAGAAATCTATCTATAATAAACCTCTTAATTTTGTTTTAATCCAATATAGCATAAAAGCTACTATAGTTGGTTGAATGGATTAAAACCTAATTAATAGGAATTATTATGGATTGATTTCCATTTTCAAAAATATAACTATTGGTTAAAATGTCCGAGGGAATTATTCGAAAACAAGATACCCCATGTTGGTATTTTGTTAACCATATACCTAGGAAAAGGGACTTGCCATTCATGTGTGGATGTTATAAGGTTGGAGGGAACATCCTATTTATCCTTATTTGTTGATTGTTTATGCATACATGCATACATGCATACATTTGCATCTCATATCATTGATCCTCTCTGGCTCACTGCCCTGGATTATGATAGTTCTAAAGCTTACAACAATCTGACCTATGCTAGAGATGAAGTATCTAGCAACGACTCAATCACTTGCTCACCAAAAACAATGGAGCCCGAACAAATTCAAAGGATGGTGGATGATGCCCTCAATGCGAAGATGGAAGAAATCAAAGAGGCCCTAGCTGAGACAATGAAGAACCAATTGACTGCAATCTTAGAGAATCATGCCGAGGCATCTGCTAGCACTAAGAAGCCAAAGGACAAAGGGAAGATCAAATTTGGTGAAGTGGTTTTAGATGATGAAAAAGTGATCATTGATGACGATGATGATTGGGTTCAGTACTACCAAGATGTTCAAGAGAAGAAGAAAGAACCGAAGGTTGTTGAGAAAGCAACTATTGAAAAGACCGAGACCTCCGATGTTGAAAGGATGATTGCTGATTTAGAAAAGAAATTTGAGAAGAAGTTGAAAACCAAAGAGATGTCTGAGATCGACAAGCTATTCGAACAAGATGAAGAGGTCCCTTATAAGTTCAAGATGCCTTCCTTTGCTAAGTACAATGGCACTGGAAATCCTCTTCTCCATTTGAAGCAGTATATCACTGCCATGCAATCTGCCCGAGCTACTAAGGCTCAAACCCTAAGGTACTTTATGCTCTCATTAGACCCTGTTGTCCAAAATTGGTTCAATACCTTAGATGATGGAACACAAAAGAGTTGGGATCTACTTTATAAAGCCTTCATCCAATAATATGGATATAATGTTGAGTTAGAAGTTACCTTAACGGAAGTGGAGTCCATTAGGCAAAGGCCGAATGAGAATTTTGTAGATTATGTCAAGAGATGGAGAAACAAGGTTGCTTTACTCAAGAAGAGTCTCGATGAATCCGATTAAATTAGGATGATTGTGAGAGGGGTGTTGCCTAATCTTTATGAGAGGATGTCTCATATGCTCATCCATGATTTCAATGACCTTCTCCAAGCTGGACTGCAAATTGAAGAATGGGAAAGGGAGAAGAGCCGTTTTGCAACAAAAAGGAATGAGAAAGGGAGCTATCAATCTGGTAGCCAAAGCATGCAAAAGGCCGTCAATGTTAATACTACTAACCAAGGAACGAGGAGACAATTTTTGGAATTGGGAAAAATAATGTCTTGGGTTCTCAATAAGCTTCAAAGGAAGGGATTACTACAACACTTAAATCCTCGCCCTTTGCCTAACCCTCTCCCACCTAATTTTGACACCAAAGCATTTTGTCAGTTTCACCAAATGCAAGGACATGACACGGATAGATGTGTGAGGTTGAGACATGAGATCCAAAATCTAATTGATAATGGGAAGCTACATGAGCCCAATAAGAAAAACACCAAAGACAACCCATTACCAAAATTCAATAGGGTACCACCACCAGTAACCTTCATGATCGGAGGAGGTTTGCATGAGGACTTTGTCATGTCTTCTTTTCAAGATGTGGGTGGAGAAGCAACCAAAGAAGAAGAGGCATTTGAACAAGCTATGATGGGTGGAGAAGTAGCAATTTGTGTTGTCAATGGGTTTTAGGATTCAAGTGATAGTGATGATGATATTATATCCAAGAAGGATGAGTGGACTTGGTTCGAGCCCGAGAAGATGAGGCTATGAACACTAGATCTGGTAAGCCTTATGCAAGGCCACCACCTAAGGAAGTAGAAACTAATAAGGGGAAGGAAGTTGAAGAAGAAGATGATGTTGTGCTCAAGCAATTGAAAAGAACCCAAGCAAGTGTTAGCATTTGGGACTTGTTGGCTACTTCTAAAAAGCACTGAGAAACTATGGCCAAAGCCTTGGCTAGCATGCCAATTTCTACCTCCACAACACCGGGGGAGTTGATCAACTTAATAAAAATTGGGGAAGTAATGAAATGTGAAGAAGTTCAAGAAAAGAGTGAAGTTAATATGGGAGCAGTTTCTTTTTCGGATGCGGACTTACTTGAGGAAGGAAGAGACCACATCCGCCCTCTCTTTATCAAAATAGAAGTCAAGGGGAAGAGGACTTCATGTGTAATGGTTGATGATGGGTCCACCATAAATGTTTGTCCGCTTAAGATATTACCAAAGCTAGCTATGTCAACAAGAGATCTAAATCCGACTGAGGTAACAATTCGTGCTTATGACAACACTAAGAGGCATGCAAAAGGAATTTTCAAAGCGGCTATCAAGGTTGGTCCAATTGAATCCATTGTTGAGTTTGTTGTTTTAGACATACTGGTTACCTTCACCTTGCTCTTGGGCCGGCCATGGTTTCATCCTCTTGGTGGAGTTCCTTCTACCCTTCATCAAAAGATCAAGTTCCCCAACAGAAATGAGACAGTGGTCATTGAAGCTGAAGATAATGAGATTGTTAACACTCTAATGATTGAGAGGCCTCTCAATGGATTTCAAGTAGCTGCAATTTCTGATGATGAAGTAATGGATTCCAAAGTCTTGAATATGATGAAGAACATGAACTACCTTCCCGGAGCTGGTCTTGGAAAAGGTAAGGTCAGTTTGACAAAGTTACCAGATTTTAGAACTCAAACTTCCAAGAAAGGTTGGGATATGATGAAGACAATGATGTCCAGCCAAAGAAGAGTGAGAAGATGAGCTTCCCACCACTTGAAGAGATCTTTGTCAAAGCTCCAGATATGGGACCACTCCAAGGAAGGCCTGAGCCAATCATGTTCATGGGTAAGTTAATCCCAGGTTTTGAAATTTTTGCAGATGTTGCTGAGCTAGTGAAACAAGTGAAGAAAGAGTTCACCCTATCAACCAACAAAGAATCCAATCCAAAAGAGAAGAATGAAGCTGCCCTGAAAGCCGAGAAGACTCTGGAGGAGATTGCCACCCTGGTTGAAGAAAAATTTGAAGACATCCTGCTTTATGATTCTGAGAACAATGATTTTGATTTTGATTTCAATTTGTCTGCTTTATATGAGGATGATGATATTTTCTTTTCCAAAATGAATGCAATAAAGTTTGATTTTGCTTAATTATGTGATGTTTCTCCTGATGGTTTCATACATTCAAATAGCAGTTACATGAGCATCTTTAATATTAATTCTGTTAACACACAATCATTAAATTTGGGAACAACGGAAAATCCAAAAAAATATTAGCATAGCATCCGACCTTACTCCTGATGAGAGAGAGAGATTTGAAAAAATATTCAAAAAATATGAAGAAGTGTTTGCTTGGTCTTATGAAGATATGCCGGGGATAGATCGAGACATAGCTGAGCATTATATTCCTACTTACACTTACATTAAACCTGTTAAACAAAAGCTTAGGCGATTAAGACCTGAGTGGGCTGAATTGGTTAAAGAAGATGTCACTAAGCAAATACAAGTGAAGTTCCTTGACATAATAGAATATCTAGATTGGTTAGCCAACATAGTACTCGTGCCAAAGAAAGATGGAAGAATAAGGGTTTGCGTGGACTATAGAGATTTAAACAAGGCTTCCCCCAAGGATGATTTTCCTTTACCTCATATAGATGTTCTCATTGATAGTGTAGCCTCTAGCATGCTACACTCATTTGTAGATGGATTTATCGGATACAATCAAGTGTTAATGGCCCAACAGGATAAAGTCAAAACTGCTTTCATTACTACATGGGGTATATTTTGTTATAGGGTGATGTCTTTTGGCTTAATGAATGCTGGAGCAACATACCAAAGGATGGCCACCACACTATTTCATGACATGATGCACAAAGAAGTTGAAGTATATGTTGATGATATGAAGGTAAAATCGGACACAAGGGAGCAACACTTCCAAAACTTAGAGTTATTCTTCGACAGAGCTTTGAAATATAAACTAAGATTGAACCCAAAGAAGTGTGTATTCAGTGTTACTTCAAGCAAATTATTGGGTGATTGGTCCGAATGGTATTGAGATAGATCCTAACAAAGCCAAAGCAATCAGGGGATATGCCAGCCTCAAAGACGGAGAGAGAAGTTCGGGGATTCATTGGTAAACTGTAGTACATTAGCAGATTTATAGCAAAGCTCACAATAATTTATGAGCCTATCTTCAAGTTGCTCAGAAAGAATCAGCCGGTCGTATGAAATGAAGAATGTCAAAAGCCTTTGAGCGAATAAAAGAGTATTTGTTGAATCCACCGGTTTTGAAACCACCTAAACCCGACAAACCTTTATTACTATACTTAGCAGTAGAAGAAGAGTCAATAGGAGCCATGCTAGCCCAAGCAAATGAGTCAGGGATTGAGCATGCCGTTTACTATTTAAGTAGAAAGCTCCTACCTTATGAAATTAAGTATAGTATCATCGAAAAGACCTGTATAGCCGTGGTTTGGTCTTCTAAGAAGTTGTGACATTACATTCAATCGTATAGTGTGCAAGCAATTTCCAGGTTGGATCCAATGAAGTACTTGAGGGAGACACCCTCTTTAATTGGGAAATATGGTTGATGGTTGATAATATTAGAAGAATTTGAGATTGAATACGTAACCAGGAAAACAATCAAAGGTAAAATGGTGGCAGAATTCCTGGCCCAACAACCATTACCAGAAAATGAAGAGGTAATCTTGGAATTTCCAGATGAACATTTAGAAGCAATTGAAGTACAAGGGTGGAAAATGTATTTTGATGGAGCAGTAAACAGGAAAGGAGCAGGTTTGGGAGTCATACTAGAATCACCCGAAGGGGAACTTATCCCTTTAGTAAAGAAATTGAAATTTAGGGCAACCAATAATATGGTGGAGTACGAAGCTTATATTTTCGGTTTGGAAACCCTAATGATTATGAAGGTGGATAAGGTGGAAGTTTATGGCGATTCATTGCTAGTTGTATCCCAAGTAAATGGAGAATGGGAGTTGAAAGAAGAAAATTTGAAACCATACCACCATTACTTGACCATGATGAAGAAGAACTTTAAGGAGTGCAGGTTTATACACCTATCAAAGGAAGAAAATCGGATGGCTAATGCTCTAGCCATATTGGCTTCAGTATGGGAGAACCCTGTTAGCCTATTCCTTAAGCCTCTAATCTTAACCAATTCATCAACTCCTTGCTATGAATATGAGACAATCATGGAAGTTGATACAGACCATGATGCATGGTATGATACTATAAGATGATTTTTGGAGGAAAGAGAATACCCGCCGGGGGCAACAAAGAAAGAGAGAAGAGCCATAAGGCGGTGGTCATTGCAATACATCACCTTCCATGGTGAGTTATATCGAAGATGGCCTGATGGACTGCATTTGAGATGTTTAAGAAAGCCTGAAGTGGAGCGCATCATGTCAGAAATACATGCAGGAAGTTGCGGTCCGCACATGAATGGTTTGGCCCTAGTTAAGAAGATTATTTGAAAAGGTTACTATTGGTTGACCATGGAGAGAGACTGTATTGAGTTTGTCAATAAGTGCCAACAATGTCAGATGTATGGTAACTTGAATCACATGCCTTCTGAAGAACTGCATTCAATGTCTTGATCCTGGCCATTTGCCACATGGGGTATCGACATTATAGGAGAGATACATCCTACAGCTTCAAACGGTCACCGATTCATTGTAGTAGCAGTAGATTATTTTTCAAAATGGGTCGAAGCTGAATCCTTTAATAGGCTGGGTGCAAACCAAATGGCTAGGTTTATTGAAAAGAACCTCATATACAGATACGGGGTCTCGTACAGTGTGATATCAGACAACGGGGTACTGTTTCAAGGAGCAGTTAAAGATTTATTCTCCAAGTACCACATCCATCATCATCGATCCTCTCCTTATAGACCAAAGGCTAATAGTGCCATGGAAGCAACAAACAAGACAATTAAGCAAATTTTTTTCCAAAATGACCAAGACTTATAGGGATTGGTCAGAGATGCTTCCCTTTGCTTTATGGGGATATAGGACAAATGAGCGAACACATACTGGAATGACACCATTCTCTTTGGTTTATAGGATGGAAGTAGTGTTGTTTATTGAAATTGAGATCAAGTCATTAAGAGTAGTCTTGGAAGCTGAATTGCCTGAAACAGAATGGCTAGCAAGCAGATACACACAGTTAGCTTTGCTAGAAGAGAGAAGGTTAAAAGCACTATACCATCACCAACTGTATCAAAAGAAGATAGCTCGGGCCTACAATAGAAGGGTTAAGATCAGAAAATTTAGAGTTGGCGATTTGGTGTTGAAGCAGTGTAAGCCTAATGTATCTGATCCAAGAGGGAAGTTCAAACCTAGCTGGGAAGGGCCATATGTCGTGAAACAAGCCATGAATAAAGTTGCGGTGAAGTTATCAGACATGGACGGGAACAAATTTAGTGAGCCAGTAAACATTGACAGGTTGAAGAGGTTTTATGTATAATATGAAAAGTAAAAAAAAAAAAAAAGGAGCTCGCTAGGTTGAAAAACCAAAAGGGCAGCCTAGGCAAAAGTTAGAGCAGTTTGCTAGTTTTGAAAACCCGAAAGGGCGGGCTAGGCAACAATTAGGGCTAAATGAGAGAAAATCGTCAATTAGAAAACCCGAAGGGGCTAATTGGCAACAGGAGTGATCTTGAGTATGCTGGCTTTATGTTTGGTTGTTCCCCAATTTAATAAAATAGAATTAATGTTAAAATTGTTCTTTGTGCACTGTTATTAGTATTTGACCAGATATGGATGAAATAAATAATCATAATTGCAAAAGGTGATGATAAATTATAAATGGAAAAGAAGCATCTTTTATTACTTTAATTATTTTTTCATCATAATAATACACTTTCTAAATTGACAAATGTAAACTCTATGGTAGTTGATAAGTGTAACATGCAGGCCAGTTTTGCCTCAGCAGATCCAAGTAGGCTTCAGTCAAGCAAGGCATGTCTAAGTCGGGAGCAAAGTCAGAATCACGAGGCTCAGCTCCATACTGACGGCCAAGTCGGCAAGGATCATACCATGTACCTTGACGAAGAGCGGCAAGGGGAACATACATCAAGTATGCTTGTGTGGTGATACGAGAAATCTTCCACCAAGGTACCAACCAACGGATATTGACTTCAGAGTGTGAGTGGATCCAGTTAACCCAGTCAGCATATGAAGAAGCAGGATGGAGTAGCTTCCTCGCAGAATGATGACGTGGCAGGTATCTGGCAAAATCCATGGATGGAATATCAAGCAAACAAAGACGCTCCTGAAGCCAAATTTGTGAAGAAAGAATTAAAAAAAATGGGTCCGCTAAGTTGAAAACCCGCAAGGGTAGCTTAGGAAAAAATTAGGACAGCTCGCTAGTTCCGAAAACCCGCATGGGCGGACTAGGCAAAAGTTAGAGCAATAAAAAGAAAAAAGAAAACCTAAACTGAAAACATGAAAGGGTAGTTTAGGTAATTACCTGAAGTAGCAATAGACTACCAGTAAGTCTCTTTGACAATCCTGATTTAAATCGGTCTAATCCAACTAAGGTCTAGGCTAAGATCACGGGTACCGGCGACAAGCCTCCTTCCATTTGGTCCATAATATCCAATACTCGTGGATCAATATCATTGTCAAAAGAAACAAGCAAGAATTGGCCTAGCAAGCAAAGACAAAGCATGCGTCCCCATGCCTTAGTAGGAGCCAAATGAGAGAAACAAAAGTCAATCAAAGGAGCAAGTAGAATTTTTTCACCTCTCATCAACCGAAGAACTTCGGGTTTTGGAATTTGAAATAACATCTGCATCTTCTGTTGAGTCTTAGAAATCAATGTGGGTAACACCATTTGTTGATTATTTGGATATCCAAGGATGGCCTCAAATTCTTCAATCAAGGGACATATTTCAAAGCCATTAATTTTAAATACCCTAGAATCCATATCCCAAAAGGAAGCCACGACATGTAAGAAGGAGTGGTCCAATTGAACATTTAGAAAACATTTTAAAACATCAAGTTTTGACCATGAAATTTGCTTCCAATGAATGGCATCTATATACTTAAATAGAATTTTTATTCTCTTTAAATGATGTTCGGTCATGGTGAATAAATGAAGGAAAAATTAAAATTGTTAAAAGGGGGTCTTCACGTTGAAAGAGAAAGAATTTTGGTTTATGTATTAAAACATGGCATGAAGGGTGATTTATATAGAAGAAACAAACATTTTCCAAAAGTGAAAAGGAAAAGATGATGGGAAAGAATAAGTCCATATGGCATAAGGAAAGGAAGTAGCAATGAATTTCCTTTACCACGTTGGATTTGGTTTAACAAAAGCAGTGGATGTAAATTAATGGTGTACTGTAACAAAAAAAAGAGATTAAAGTAAAGAGAAAAATTGTATATTTTCCATTATTGTATGATGTTTTACAATTGCTACAATATTTACATATCACTAAGAGGGTGGTGGTAGGTCACCAAATAAAGACTTGAAAAAATCATCGCCTGTTGGAGGAGGGGGCAAATCACTTATCCCGAGTCCGCCCAAAGCGGGAGCACCAAAACCCAGCAAATTACTCATCCTGGGATCACCCGAAGCGGGAACACTAAAATCCTTATTACCTTGAGGTTCTGATCCGTCATGGTCCTCATCAGAAGCAGACGAAAGGATCTCATGGTCATCGGTCTGGGGGCCTCTTGATGAAGAAGCACCGGGATCCCTCATTCCCTGAAATCAAAAGTCTCGAGAATGTTGTTTGGATTGATGATATAAACTCTCAAAATGAGAAGCCTGCTGACGACTTGCAGCTAACTCTTTTTGAAGTTTCTTATTTTGTTCTTCGAGCATCCGCTGTGAGCTAAAGAGAAAAAGGTAAGAACATACATAATCATGCATACATATAGCAGAAGTTACCATGAAATAAGGAATGTACCACGTAATTCAAATCAATGCCTTGCGGATGAGATGGCATATTTGGTGGGCTAAAATGAGCAGATGAAGGGGCAGTAAAAGAAGGTCCAGCCTCATGTTCAAACGAGCCAACAGCCTGCAACAATCATTAAAGAATCAAAGAAAGAAAAAGCAGTTGCAATGGAAAAGTGGTAAAAGTTTTACCTGAGAAGTACTGGCCTCGAGATGTGGAATAGACTCTCCTGCATCTCCGTGATGTTCCTCCTCATCTCTACCCTCATTTTCATCGGTAATCTCCTACACACCGACAGGAGATACATCAATGTTCAAGAGTCTTCTTTGAATGAAATAGGTGTAAAATGGACCCATGTAAATGGAGAAATGACTTGGCATCATAACCATACCGGGCCGACCACCATGCATCCTCCGACATCGACATAATATTTAAAGTATATTTTGGGATTTGCATCGAAAACCTTCGCTGCTCTGGACTGAGAAACCATTCATAAACTCTCTCCCCGAGAAACCAGCCACTAGATACTGGGCCAGCAATAATTCAGCGAGAATGTTGGAAAGATAGTGCAACCCTCATCAAAGGAGACCAGTTTGCTCTCTCTTCTGGATTCCACCAGGCTAAATTCACCTGCAGGATAACATAAGGTAAGTAAAACTTTCACATAAAATTTAAAGCATACTAATGTTATTTTACCTGATCTCAGGTTAAGCGACTCAACACAAAGCGATGAGTATGCACATGATGAGAGCCGGGAACATCCACACGATCGGACAACTAGTAATTTAATCTCGGATACCTGATTCTCTCTCGGGAAATGCCGGGTACCCTCACGAGGTTTTGTTCATATGCCCATATCTACAATAACAATAAAGAACACATTCATGCAAGAAAAGAGTGGAAAAGATATTGGTGGAAGAAAGAATACCTCGACAACCGCCATCAAGCCGACAAAAGAATTCTTGTTTCGGCAAAGCTTATCAAGACCATGGTAAAGACATGCGAGACCAGCTTCACCCCAGCTAGAAGATGGTACCATTATGAGATAAGAAAGGGCACTCAACACTGACAAGTGAATGGATGATTCAGTGCTACCTAAGATGGTCGACCCGAGTAGATATAACAAAAATCTTCGAGCATACTATTTGGCCCTGTCTCTGCCAACCTGACCTTCGTAGTTAATCCAATAACTATGAATTGGTTCAAATTTTATCTTAAAAGGCCCTTTATATGATGGTTCCATACCAATTAATTCCTGAATTTCTTCAAATGTTAAAATATCGTTGGTCAGAGGAACCGGAGCACCATCATATCGAAGGCCGGTTATGGCAGTAAATCAACCGGGCCAATTGTCATCTCTCCAATGGGTAAGTGAAAAGTATGGGTTGTATCCAACCATCACTCTGCGAGCTCCTGGACTACACTCCGGTCTATCTGATATTCTTCAGACGGCAATTGCAAGATGAACTGTTCGAAGCCGCAATCTCGGATAATCCGCCTTACCCGAGAAAGCATTACATCGTACCATTATCGGGCTTTATAAATACACCCTCCGGCCCGAACAACACAATGATCATGCTAACACAAACCCAGGTAAGTTAATACCAGGTAAGTACGTGTTATTCTACCTATTTAAATTAATTTATTTTCCACAATAACAAATAATAATAAAAAATAAAAATTATACAAATATATATATATATAACAAAAAAAACAAAAAAATCAATCAAGAGAAAAAGAAAGAAAAATAATTACCGTGCTCTTTTCGTTGGAACTACGGTGAAGCGGCATCTCGGCCAGTATATCTAGATTTCCGTCTTCATGATGCCGAATAAACTCCTATAACTCGGCATTAGAATGAGTCTTTGACCTCAAAGCATGCATTGTTTTTGAAAAATATATGCTAAAATTGAAAAGAAATTTGAGAGAGTTATGAAATTGAAATTGAAATTGTGAAATGAAAGGAAGAAATGGTGGCTTTTTATAGAAAAACGGCAAGCAAAAAACCAAATTCAAACTGTTCATGAATAGTAAATTTCACTATTCATAAATAGTAAATTTTACTATTTATGAATAATATTACTATTGATAAATAGTAAATATTACTATTTATAAATAGTATTACTATTGGTAAATAGTAAAATTAATATTTCCAACAGTAAATACTATTTGATACTATTTGTTAATAGTAAATTTACTATTTATGAATAGTAAATAGTGCATGAACAGTGACTACACAGTAAATAAACAGTAAATTCATTTATTTATTTTAATCATTCAAATAATTGTAAGTATATAAATATTTTTACACCTAGGGGGCAATAAGAAGATATATGCCTAAAAATTAGCCTTTTTTTTATTATTAGCTCGGGTCCAGAACCCAACATTTTCTTAGGTCCAGAACCTAGAATTATTTCTAAGTCCAGAACTTAGCTCGGATCCAGAACCCAAATTTTTCTTAGGTCCAGAACCTAGAATTATCCTTGAGTCTAGAACTCGAACCGGGTCCAGAACCCAAATTTTTCTTAGGTCCAGAACCTAGAATTATCCTTGACTCCAGAACTCGAACCGGGTCCAGAACCCAAATCTTCATTAGATCCAGAACCTAGAATTATCCTTGAGTCTAGAACTCGAACCGGGTCCAGAATCCAAATCTTTATTAGGTCCAAAACCTAGAATTATCCTTGAGTCCAGAACTTAAACCGGGTCCAGAACCCAAATTTTTCATTAGGTCCAGAACCTAGAATTATCCTTGAGTCCAGAACTCGAACCGGGTCCAAAACCGAAATTTTTCTTAGGTCCAGAACCTAGAATCTTCCTTGAGTCCAGAACTCGAACCGGGTTTAGCACCCAAATTTCCTTCAGTCCAGAACCCAAATTTTTCTTAGATCCTTGAGTCCAGAACTGGAACTGGGTCCAGAACCCAAAACCTCCACCATCTCAAAAATTAAGTCTTGTTGCTTTTCACACTCTTTCACTAAGGTTTCAAATTATTCAAGTAGGAGGCAAACTGTAGACCCTTCATTTTTGACCCGGTCCAGTCCAATATATTTTAATTTGTCCAAAATAATTTTTGTGTTGTCCAATATATTTTAGTTAGTCCAAAATAATTTTTATGGTATCTTAATTAATTTTAATATTTGTTTTAGTAAAAATGGTAAAAAGAATAAAAATTCAAAAAAAATAAAAAAATAAAAAAAGAGAAAAAAAAAGTCGGGCTGCGAGAAATAGCCTTCGCCCACTCGCAGGCGCACCTCGCCCGTAGCTGCCACAGTCAGCTGCGGCAGATTTTTTCGCCAGCGCAATTTTTCCTGCGGCAGATTTTTTTGCTAGCGCAATTTTTCCGACGCAAATTTTTTGAAACCTAATACAATTAGATTTCGGTTTCCTTTTCTTATTAAATATTGAAAGCCGTGAGTAACTAGGAAAAAACCATAAAAAATCTCTATAAATAACAACACAAAAAAGAGGAAAAGACATTCAGAAGGAGGAACGAAAATTGGAGAATTGTAAACCGAATCTGTGAAGGATAGGCAGCAAATCAATTTGACTTTTTAAGAGCAACAAGCAATGCATTAAAAAGGAATCAATGGCAGCAATTGTCTTTGTTTTAATTCATCCAAGAAAAATAATTTTTGGAGGAATCATCAAAAGGAGGTATGTATTAAATTCTTTAGTTATTTTTTCACAGTAGCTAAAACTAGGAATTTGTGTTTTTCAAAATTTAAAATCTTAGAACTTTAATTTAGTTTTTCTAAAGTCAAAAACCTTATTTCGTTGGCTTATTTTCCAAAAGGCTTAAAATTGTTATTTTTACTTCTTTAAAATTTTAAAACCCTAATTAAACATATTTTTCAACAAAACCAAAATTTAATTCTGTTTCTTTCAAAACTTTAAACTTGGTACTGTTTCTTTCAAAAAGCCTTATAAAACATCTTTTCTATTTATAAAAACTTTAATTCGTTTGGTTTACTTTCATAAAACTTCACAAAATTATCAAATTGATTTCCAAATTCTAAAAACCAAGTTCATCACCCGAAACTCTAATTTTAAATTCTAAAACCCTAATTCAACTCCAAAACCTAAAATAGTGAACACTAACCCTTTTGAAAACCCTAAACCCTAATTATTTATAAACCCTAATCCTTAAAAACCTTAAAAATCATATAAACACAAATACTTTAACTTTACACAGTAGCTTAAAAACACAATACAATAACCGAAAATCATAAATCAAAGTGTTTTAAAGTGTCCAAAACCCTAGTTTCATGATTCAAACTTTAATTTGTTTAATCAAAATGTCTTACCAACCTCTTAAAACATAAAATCCTTAATTTATTTTAATTCTTTAAAAGTCACAGTAGCTTAAACCCATGAAAATCCAAAAACCATAAATACATAAAATAAATGGAAGCCAAAATGGAAACAGTAGCTATGATTTAGATTTTTATTTGCTTTATTCAATTCTATATTTAATTATGCATCAGTTTATTTTATATGCTTTAATTTATTTAAATTCAATGCTTGGTTTATTTTATTTATCATGGATGGATGTTTACTTTTTATTGATATTTGGTACCTTTGATGAATGATTTATTTATTATGAATGGTTATTTACATTTATCAACTTATTTAGATTTCCAAATGTTGTAAGAGGTATGTTTCCACTTGGTGGGTACCTCATTAGTTAAATTCATGTAATTTAATTGGCTTTTTCTATCTTAGAACTTATGTAAAGGGCATGTTTCTACCTTTCGGTGGGTGTCCTATTTAGGCATGTGATGTAAGGACATGTTTCCATCTTCGGATGGATGCCCATTTATTTGTTTTGCTTGGACCTTGCTTTAATTTTAATATATTGATGCTTTCTTTTAATTATTGTGTGTAATATGGATAATGTTGTTATATTTAAGAATTTTATAATATTAAGACCTGTAAAGGAGGCCGGTTCCAATGAACCGGGCGTTGTGGGGGTACTGGGCCATTTCTCACCTTCCCCACACGTACCCAACTTTCTGAACCCATTAAGGGGTTAGGGATTCCTTAGGAATCGAGTCATCCACTCCTTTCTTTTTCTCGGCCCGTCCGGGTGGCGACTCCATTTTCTCCGGACTTAGGTCCGTGTTCTCTAAGGCCCCGAGCCTAAATAGTGCGAAAGTCACAAGAACCATTCCACCGGGAGTTGGAGCAAAAATCCCTGCTCACAGATCTGATATGCTCATGTATGCATGGATTATACTTACAATTGTTCCATTGACTCACAGACCACGGTGATCAGCTTTAGTGTTCTCATTGACTCCTTCCAAATGCCCATTCAGGTCTTGCACTAGAATGGCAGAAGGCTTCGCTTTTATGGTTTTTATCTTAAAGATGTTGAAAACATAAATAATGGAGGCCCCAAGCAGTAGAGATACATCCATTTTAAACTAGGATTCAATATGTCAATTGTTAGCTTCTTTATAACCTTTCCAATAATCATTTTCTTTGGCTAATGTGTCCTTCGAGGTTCGATGATTCAATATACTTCCCTTAACTTGAAGGCTTTATATGGAATTTTTTTTTTGAATTTTGAATTTTGAATTTTGAATTTTGATTCTGAAATCAAATGTTGACTTTGCCAAATTAATGTTAATTTACCTCAGAAGTCGATTTTCCAAATTAACATATCTATAACATGACAACCCTAGTTACCATACTAAACTTGGGAATCATTTCTATTTAAGCGAGAACTGTTGCACTTCAGATAAGAACATACACATTACCTAGCCAAAGGTCTCATCGAGTTTAAATGTTGTCTATCTCATATGCATGCTTATTCAAGCTATCTCCACTAATAGACTCTACCTACTAAGAGAGATCAACAAGTCTTTGATAGGCTTGAAACGGGGTTTATAAGGGACATGGGTTTAAGTGAAGGCCAATTGTAAGTGAAGCTGTTGTGACACTATGGCCAAATCCTCACACTAAAAATTTCTTGTTTAGAGAGTTGGAAGCAAGAAAAGATAGAGCTTCAACATTCTTCTTTATTCCTTACATCAATTTTGATCTTGATTAGGACAGTCTTTGCCTTTATAAAAAGTTTGGTACCCATATTCCTTTCCTTTCTTCTTTTCCTTTTCTTTCTCTTTTTTTTGTTTTGTGTTTTTTTAGCTTCTTTATCATTTTGTCCTTCTTCCCTGTGAGACTGTCAAGTATTGGACTTTCAAGAACTAAATGGCCTTTCTTCATCTCTCTAATTTTGGTTGAATTCCTGGTTGGCTTAAACCAATTTAAGTCAAACTGTCTTTGCCTTCTACTGCTTTAGGTAAAGAAAAACTCGGTTGGCTTTCTAGACTGCCATTTGTATTTTCTTTTCCTTTTGATTTCGCACAAACTCAGGACCCGTTTTTTCTTTTGTTTTGCTTTTTCTCTCTTTCTCTTTTCCTTTCCTTTTATTCTTTTTTTTGCTTTGTTTTTTTATGTTGGGTCGTAGCTCCTAAAGAATTGTCTCGCTTGCACCATTCTATACTTCTATTTATGGATGAGTGGAGTAGAGTGAGTCTTATTTCAACAAAGATAAATCATTTGTTGTCCTGATGTCATCTTAATAAATTGGAGATATTAGCTCTAATATCTGGTGAACTTCAACTGCCCTTATGGTCTTGGGAACTTCAACTATCCATATGGTCTTAACTATGCATTCCTTTCTTTTATCTTCTTGCCTCTTCACCTTAGTGATCATTAGATTTGTTGTTTTATTAGTTTTTATCATAGAATTGTATCTTATTTATTATGATGATTGTTGTTTTCTTCAGGTATTTTGGTAGTTTTACTTTGTTTATTTAGTGATTTCATCAATTTTGGTAGTTTTAATTTATTCCAGTGTTTATGTCATTTTTGTCCTAGTTTTTAGTGTGATGTTTATGTTTTTTAGTTAATGTTTCATTTGATTCTTGTTTAAAGTTTGTTTCAAGTGTTTGTTTTAAGTTAATATGCAAAAAAACTTCCTTGGAAGAAAGAATAGCATGAAGCAGCAAGACACGGCCAAGCCACTGGCCGTGTCTCACCTTAAGGGCAAAACCAAGGGAACCAAGAGAGGAAGGAAATTTTGGCAGAAGCTAACACCGGCAGGCGACATGGCCAAGCCATTGGCTGTGTCACATGACACGGCCACAAGCTTGGTGTGTCCCATATTTAGCCAAGGAAGAAGAGCAAAGAAAGAAGAGAAAAGAAAAAAGAGAATCAGTAGGTGACACACCCAGGTGACACACTCAATTCCACAGAAGTAAAGAAGAAAGATTACACAGAAGCTGACACATCCAGGTGACACGGCCAAGCCACTGGCCGTGTCACATGAAACGGCCACAAGCTTGGCCGTGTCACTCCATGGGGCTAAGGAAAGAAAGGAGACGCAGATTTTGAGTGAGGGTTTTGTATGAATAAGAAGATTAGTGTTTTGGAAAGGGGGACACATTTTTTCAGCCGTCAAAGATAAACTTTTGAGTTATTCTTCATTTTCTTTTGGAATTTTGATTACACTTTCATGCAAACACTCTAGATTAAATTAGTTTTAGCCATTGCATTATTCTTTTAGCAAAGATCTGAGCAAGAGATTCTTCAGAAGCCAAAGGAAGTTTGTAATTTGGTTTTGTTCTCAAACTCTCTCTCTTAAGTTTCATTGGAATTGTATTCATGAATTCTCTAATGTCTAAATTAATTTCTTTGAATTTTAATGAGATGAATTTGTTTGATAGCATCATTATGAACTAATTTTGATCTAGTCTAGGGTTTGTATGGATCTACTATGATTGTATGAAATGGTTATTGCTCTTAACTGAATTATTTCTTTTAACCTTCATTGAATGGATTAATGTTAATATATAATTGATTAGCCACCAATTATGTGTTTGAGGTATTAGACGAAGGATTGAGAAATGAAGTCTAATGCTGGAATAATTCAATTTGGGACTTAGGTGAATTAGAAATATAAACCTAAGAAAAAGATCACTTCAATTGTAACAATATTATTTGAAAGAGGTTTGAATGCGAGAGCTTATTTCCTTAATTTGATTTATTAAGTTGCTTGAAATCTGATCTTTGAAATTAAATTGGTTGAGAGGAATAGTCGTTCATACATATAAGTTAGTAGAGAAGTGAAAGCCCTAGACCTTCCTATTAAGTGAATCAACATATCTATTCAGTTTATTTTCATTGTTTTAAATTCAACTCGTTCTGTCTTTATTAGTTGTTTAGCAATTTAATTTTATTTAAACTTTGTTATTTGCAATTTGATAAACAATTAGCTTATCTAGCTTCCTTGAGAGACGACCTTGAGGTGTTCTCCAAAATACTATAGCAGCCTCGTATACTTGCGAGTGTAGTTCTAGTAGTGTTAATTAGAGCGCAATAAGTTTTTGGCGCCGCTGTCGGGGAAGCTAATTGGTGTAATTGTTTATTAGGCATAAATATTTTAAATTATTTTTCATTGTTTATATTTGATTTTATTTGTCTTTTGCTTTTAATAATTCCTTTTTTCCAGAAATTTTGTTTATGCAAGGCAGGAGATCACTCGGAGGAGAGCTTTACCCAGTTATTCTAGAAATTCAGTGAGTAAAAAGGAGCAGAGAAGAGTTTGAACTGTATACCAGGTTTGATAAAGAGTAGGAAACTTCTGATTTTGTGTCGAATACTGCACAATCTACCAATATAGGAGACGAAAGGCAAAGAACTATGAGGGATTTTGCTAGACCTGTCATTGGAACTTCCACCTCTTGAATAAGATTGACAGATGCAGCAAGAAATTATGAGTTGAAGAATATCCATTACAACATGCAGCCATCATTCTATGGAGTTCCAAATGAAGATCCTTTGAATTTTATCCCGTATATCTACTCCACCCTCAACACATTTCCATTGGGAGGACTAACAGAAGACCAATTGAGGATGAGGTGTTTTCCGTACACATTGAAGGATAGCGCAAAGAGCTGGCTTATGATGTTTCCTAAAAATTCTTTGACAACTTGGGAGCAAGTTTATAACAAGTTTATGGGCAAATTTTACTCACATCAGAAGACAGCTGAATTGAGAGGAAAAATAGCTACAATTTCTCAAATTGAAAGAGAGCCATTTCATGAGGCTTGGGACAGGTTTAAGATGTTGTTGATCCAGTGTCCACGCCATCACTACCCACTTCAACTTCTGAATCAGTTTTTCTATGATGGTCTAACCCAGCAATTTCAGAATACTGTTGATAATGCAGCTGGGGGAGCTATGGGAGAAAAGACAGCAGATGAAACTTATGAAATCTTTGAAATGTTGGGAGCTAATTCTCAACAGAAAAGTGTAAGAGGAAGAAGTAAAGGGGTGAATCAATTGGAAGCCAACAGTGAGATGGTCAATCAGATAGCTGAATTGACAAGGCCAGTGTAGATGCTGAACATGAAGAACAATACTTCTTCGTCCACTTAAGAACTGTGTGGGATTTGTGGAACTTTTGGGCATGGAGAAAATATATGCCCCCTCTGCATATGAGTCTTATGGAAATGAGGCTGAGCAAGTTAATGCTATGGGGGGATATCAATCAAGGGCCTGGAGTGGTCCTTATTCAAACACTTACAATCCTGGTTGGCGAAATCATCCAAACTTTTCCTGGGTAACAAATAATTCTCAACAACCTTTCCATTTGCTCCAGAGACAAATTCAACCGCCGGGGCAATCTTCAAATCAAGGGCAGCCTAAGAGAGAGAGTTTGGAGGATAGTTTACATGCTTTTATCCAAGTTAGTGCCAAGAATCAAGAGATGAATAACAAAAGGTTGGATTCATTGGAAGCATCTTTTAAGAAAGTAGAGACCCAAGTGGGACAACTTGCACAACAGATGCAGATGCAACAAAAAGGGAAATTTTCGAGTCAACCTGAGCAGGCACAAGCAGTGACTGTTCTTAGAAGTGGCAAGGTAATAAATAATAATGTTGAAAATAATTTTGTGAATGTAGGTGATCAAGAGAACAAAAAGGAAGGAGGACCAGAGAACAAAGGTGCTGGAGAAAAATCAATGGAGAAATCCCCTTCAGCAGATTTACATAAGGCAAGTAATCCTTACCTGCCACCTATACCATTCCCCAGCAGGTTGAAGAATGATAAACAAGATAAGCAATTTTCAGACATCTTCAACATGCTATCTAAGGTAATTATTAACTTACTTTTACTTGAAGCAATAAAGAACATGTCGGCTTATGCCAAATTCTTCAAGGAATTGAACACCAAGAAAAAGAGATATGAGCCAAATGAAAAGGTGATAGTGTCAGAGGTAGCTAGTGCTGTTCTGCAACATAAACTACCTCCGAAGCTAAAGGATCCTGGTAGTTTCATAATTCAAATTACTATGGGTAATGGGAAGGGGACTGATGGCATGTGTGATTTAGGAGCCAGTGTTAATTTGATGCCTTATTCTGTGTATCTCGAATTAGAACTTGGCGAACTTAAACCTACCAAAATGGTTTTGCAATTAGCTGACAAATCTCTTAGATTCCTGAAAGGAGTTATAGAAGATGTGTTAGTTAAGTTTGGTGGGTTGATAGTGCCTATGGATTTTATAGTTCTTGACATGGAAGGAAGTAACCCTACACCATCCGCACACACTATTCTACTGGGTAGGCCTTTTATGGCTACGACTAACACCTTGATAGATGATAAAAATGGTAAATTGTCAATGACTGTCTTGGGATAAACGGTTGAATTTTCTATTTTTAACACTTCTCCCATTCCTACAACTGCATTATATAAGGATTTCTCTTTAATTGATTGTATTGATGCAGCTGTTTCAGATGTTTTCTTGCAAATAGGTTCCTCGGATAAATTGGAGCTGGCATTGACCTTAGATCGTGGCTTAGATATTTTTGACTTAGAAATAGCCAGTTGCCTTGAGATATTAGAGAGTGCTGAAATAGAGGAACTTAAGGAGGACCCAGCATTTGAACTTCCCTCCATCCAAAAAGAATAGAATAATCCTTCACTTGAGTTAGAGCTGAAAGAATTGCCTAAAAATCAGAAATATGTGTTTTTAGGAGATCACAACACCTTACCTGTGATAATATCTAGCGAACTTAGTGAAAAGGAAGAGATGAGGTTGGTGAGTGAGCTAAAAAGATTGAAAAGAGCAATAGGATGGGGATTGAGTGATATCAAAGGTATTAGCCCTTCAATGTGCATGCATAGAATCATCTTAGAAGAGGGAGCTAAACCTGTGAGGGAGACCCAAAGGCGCCTTAACCCAAACATGAGTGAAGTGGTTAAGAAGGAAGTGCTTAAATTGCTTGATGAAGGAGTGATATATCCAATTGCTAATAGTGAGTGGGTTAGCCTAGTACATGTAGTGCCTAAGAAATCAAGAATCACTGTGGTAAAAAATGAAAAGAATGAATTCGTTCCTACTAGGACTACTACTGGGTGGAGAATGTGTATCGATTATAGGAAGTTGAACAATGCTATAAAGAAAGATCATTTCCCTCTTCCTTTTATTGATCAGATGTTGGATAAACTTTTTGGACACTCACATTATTGCTTATTTGATGGACTTTTAGGTTATTATCAGGTGCCGATATCGCCAGAGGATCAATCCAAGACTACTTTTACTTGCCCTTTTGGGACTTATGCATTTCGACGAATGCCTTTTGGCTTGTGCAATGCGCCTGCAACTTTTCAGAGATGCATGATGTCTGTTTTCACAGACATGATAGATGATTTTATTGAGATATTTATGGATGACTTTTTTGTTTTCGGTGACTCTTTTGATAATTGCCTCAGTAAACTTGTTCTTGTGCATGAGAGATGCATTGAATGTAACCTCACTTTGAGTTGGGAAAAGAGTCATTTCATGGTTACTCACGGCATTGTATTAGGCCATGTTGTGTCTAGTAAAGGGATTGAGGTGGATAAGGCTAAGGTAGAGTTGATTGCTAAGTTACCCCCACCTACCTCTGTTAAGGGAATAAGAAGTTTTCTAGGGCATGCAGGTTTTTACCGGAGGTTTATTAAAGATTTTTCTAAAATAAGCCAACCATTGTGTCATTTTCTTGGGAAAGATGTTCCATTTGAGTTTACTGCACAATGCATGCAAGCCTTTAATTCCCTTAAGGAAAAATTGACTAGTGCACCGGTAATTGTAGCTTCTGTTTGGTCTTTACCTTTTGAAATTATGTGTGATGCATCTAATCATGCAGTAGGAGCTGTCCTTGGGCAAAGGGTTGAGAAATTTTTGAGAGTGATTTATTATGCTAGCTTGACCCTAAATAGTGCGCAAGTGAATTACACAACAACTGAAAAAGAAATGCCAGCTGTTGTTTTTGCCTTAGATAAGTTTAGAGCATATTTAATTGGGTCTAAAATTATTGTACATTCAGATCATGCAGCTCTAAAATATCTTTTGACAAAACAACATGCTAAACATCGTTTAATTAGATGGGTGTTATTATTGCAAGAATTTGATTTTCAAATCAAGGATACTAAGGGAAGTGAGAATGTTGTAGCTGATCATTTATCTAGGTTACCTTTCTTTGGTGAAAATCTTGCATCTAATAGCATTCATAAAAATCTAGAAGCATTTCCTGATAAGCAGTTGTTTGTGGTAATGAATGCACCTTAGTTTGCAGATATTGCTAACTATCTTGCTTGTGGTATTTTTGCATTCTGACATGTCATTTCAGGAAAAGAAAAGGTTTTTGCACATGAGTAAATTTTATTTTTGGGATGAACCTTACCTATTCCGGATATGCAAAGATGAGATAGTTTGCAGGTGTGTGTATGAGGAAGAACAACTGAGTGTTCTTCAATTTTGTCATGACCTTCACTGTGGTGGTCATTTTGGAGGGAGAAAGACTGCAGAAAAGGTGCTTCAAAGTGGATTTTACTGGCCTACTCTATTCAAAGATGCTCAAGAATATTGTAAGCATTGTGACCGCTGTCAAAGAGTAGGTAACATTGGGAGGAGGAATGAAATGCCCCTTCAATCTTATATTGTTGTTGAACTGTTTGATGTGTGGGGAATAGATTTCATGGGTCCTTTTCCCAAGTCTTTTGGTTATGAGTACATTTTAGTTGCTGTTGATTATGTTTCAAAATGGGTGGAGGCAATCCCCACCCGTACTAATGATGCTAATGTTGTTGTTAAATTTGTGAAGGAATATATTCTTAGCAGATTTGGCACGCCAAGAGTGATAGTCAGTGATGGGGGAAGTCATTTCTGCAACAAACTTTTTGAGAAATTGATGCACAAATTGGGTGTGAAACACAAGGTGGTGACCCCATACCATCCACAGACTTCAGGACAAGTTGAGACATCCAACAAGCAAATCAAAGGAATTCTGGAAAAAATAGTCAACTTATCAAGGAAGGATTGGGCAAGTAGATTGCATGATGCATTGTGGGCATATCGAACTGCTTTCAAGACTCCTTTGGGTATGAGTCCATACCAATTGATTTTTGGTAAGGCTTGTCATTTACCAGTGGAGTTGGAGCACAAGGCGTATTGGGCAATTAAGACTCTGAATTTAGACTTGGACAAGGCAAAGAGAGAACATTTTCTGCAAATTTCAGAGTTAGATGAACTAAGGAATGAGGCATATGAGAGTTCAAGGATTTATAAGGACCGCACTAAAGCACTTCATGATAGAATTTTAGTGCGAAAGACATTGAGCCCAGGTATGAAAGTTTTGCTTTTTAATTCTCTTCTCCGACTGTTTCTAGGAAAACTCAAGTCTCGATGGAGTGGTCCTTTCAAGATAACTCAGGTATATCCTTTCGGTACTATAGAATTGCTTAACTCTCGAACGAATGAAACTTCTAAAGTAAATGGACAGAGAGTTAAACCAAATAATGAAGGGTTCCAAGAAGTAAGGATCATCGATAGCACTTTGATCTACGATCCTTAAGTCTTGTAGTAATGTCCAGCTACACGACATTAAAGAAGCGCTAAATGGGAGGCAACCTATCGGTTTGCATTTCTTTTCATAGTTACAATTTTATATTTAGCAATTTTAATTTCATGTTTGGTTTAAATAAATGGAATAGGTGCTTTGATCGGTTTTTATTTTTTTTAATGTGTTTCAGGGTTAATCAAGGAAGAGGATTGCATTTCTTTTAGTTTTGGTGACATATAAAAAAAAGAGATAAAAAAAGAGCCAAAATGGCAGCGAAGGACACTGCCACTTGACACGGCCAAGCCACTGGCCATGTCAAGCAAATCGAAAATTACACAGTTCCTGACACGACCAAAAGGCTTGGTCGTGTCCTTGGCCGTGTCACATAAACACGGCCAAGCTTCTACCCATGTCCCTTTCTTTGTCTTGCAACCTTTTATTTTATAGTGTTAAACACGGTCAGGGGACACGGCCAAGTCATTGGCAGTGTCCCTCCAAACCCATCAAACAAGGCCAAGCTAAACCAAGCTTGGCCCTGTCACCTCAATTTTCAAGTTTAAAAACACCGTTTTAGCTCTTTTCTTTCATTTAAATCCCTAGTTTTTCCTTTTTCCTTTCTCTCTCTCTCGACTCTTTCTCTCAAAAACCTCCATTGTTGTTTTCTCAAAGCTTCCAAAATCCCGTTAATTCTCAATTTTTCTTCACCAAAACCAAAATCAACCCGTTCAATCTTCTTCTTCTCTCGTAAAAATCAATTAAATTTGTTAAAGCTTCAAAATTTTCCAAATCTTTCAATATGCCAAAAACAAAGATGGTGTCCCACCATAAGAGGAGGCAACCTCCAACTGCAGCTCCATCTTCATCTTCTTCATCTTCAAAGAGAGCGACTCTTTTGGCTAGGAGTTTCTTTCCGACGAGGTATGTA
This sequence comes from Garcia nutans, assembly GCA_947685225.1. Classification (NCBI taxonomy): domain Eukaryota; kingdom Viridiplantae; phylum Streptophyta; class Magnoliopsida; order Malpighiales; family Euphorbiaceae; genus Garcia; species Garcia nutans. The sequence continues at coordinate 47,010,873 of CANTUV010000035.1, forward strand.
AGCGATGAATCCCTTAATGCTCTTCATATTAGGGATAATTTTTATAGCTTTGTTCAAAACCTTGGGTGGGAGAAATTAGTCTCCCTTCGACCTTTGCGATTTCAAGAGCTTACTTTGGAATTTTTAATCTCTCTTAAGGTTGAAAGAGATGACCAAAAAATTTACACTAGGTTGAATTTTAAATTGCTTGGGAGACCATGTGTAGTTAGTATTGAGCAATTGAATGTTATATTTGGTTTCCATTGATAAGGTGAAAAATTTGTACCTAATGATTTTAAACAACAATTTGCATGGGAAGCATTGGGCTCGGGAACTTATGTGGCCAAATCGGCCAAGGCAACTAAATTGAGTAATCCCGCTCTAAGGTATTTGCATCGCTTTATGTCTTGTGGGTTCTTTGCACAGAAGGAAAGCCCAGGTCTAGTGGAAATTAGTGAGCTCTTTTTCTTAGATTGTGCTTGTAATGCCATACCCATTAGTGCCGGCTATTGGTTGGCCGATGTTTTTGATAATGTGGCAAACAAAAAAAGGGTGCTATTTGTATTGGAGGATTGGTTACCACATTGGCGATAGCCCTTCTTGATGATTTTGACCTGAGTAACTGTCATATGACTAGAATTTTGGGTAATGATTCATTAGATTTGGCCATACTTGAGAAGATGCATATGGTTGCGAATAGGGGAGGGGCCTATGTGATGGCTTCAGCTGAGCCAGAAGCACCGGGGGGCCGACAAAAGAGAACATGAGTCCATGAGGAGTCTGACTTAGATTCTCTTAATTTGGATGAAGATGCTTCTATCCCGGAAATCAAGAGATACTTAATAGGATAGAGGCATTGGAAAGCAAGGTCGATCATAACCATGCTGTGGTCTTGCAACAGTTGGACCAAATCAATAGCAACCTTGCTACGATTTTGAGCCTCCATCCTTCAGCTGCATCATCATCACATCCTCCTTCACCATAGATCAAATTGGCTCTAATCTTTTGAGAGAATTCCTTACTTTCTTGTGTTTAGTTATAGCATATTTTTGTTGTTATTTTTCATTTTTGTTTTTAATGTTAGCACTTTATATTTTGGTTATTTTATATATTGTATTTTGTTTTTGAATAGTTGATGTTTGTGATGAAAAGGTAGCATTTGCCTCATAAGGAAATGATGGAAAACAGGTTGTACCTTAACTCTTTTTCTTTATTATCCTGGTTTCCATTGAGGACAATGTAATTTATAAGTATGGGGTAATCTTTAAGCTTTCCTTTAATTCTTGTTTTGTTTGTCTTTGTGTGTTATACTGTGCATTGTGCATGGCATAATTGTTGAAAACTTATTGACTTTTCTGTAATTCTAGTATTATATTTGAGCCTTTAGTATCAGCATAGAGATTAGCATTTGAATTCATTCAGGATAAATTTTCACATTCTGCAATTCATGACATATAAATCTTTGAGAACCCACCCTTTGTGAGTTTTGAGCCTCATAGATTGAATATTATTGTCAATTGATTTTCTTTTCTTAAGTGTGCACCTCCCTGATTTTGCATCTCTAGAGCTTGCTTTTGCATACTAATTGAACTCATATTATGATTTCATCTCAAGTTTTAAAATGATGAAGGCAAATTAGGGTTACCCCTTGAGCTTAAAAAGACCTCCCTTAATTATGAATTCCTTAGTGAGCCAAGTTGAGCCTTTGACATTTTCTTGATAGATCAACACAATTCACAACTCAACATTTTCCTATTATCATCATACCTGCATTAAGGAATGGAGTTTCTTATGATATGGCAATAGGGTGGTTTAATTAATAAGTGTAGTGTAAGCAATTAAATAAAAAAAATAGTATTGCTTTAGTAAGATTTGGGGCTGAAATGCATACTTTGCACATTGTATTTGACTAAGAGTCGATTATTCTTTTCCTCTACATTTTAAGCTAGATGTTCCATGCAATTTTATATTTTGTATATATATAAAATAAATAAAATAAAATAAAAAATAAAAGAGAAGATATATATATATATACAAAATTCATATATTTTCTAGCATTAGTCATCAAAGAGGAATGTTGACTCATGTACTTTTCTTTAAGTATGCAAGTATGTGAGATTATCAAGGGTTGGTGAATATGCCATTTGAGGGAGTTATGAGTTTCTTAGCAAGAGTATTGTCTAATTTAGATACCCCATTTCTTGATGTTCCAACTTAAATGTCTTTTCTCACACCTTCACCTTAGCCCCATTACATCCAAACAAAAAGACCTTCGAATTATTTCTTGAGAAAATCAGTGAGAGAGATTGGATAATTAAGCAAGTTTATGGCAGTATGCAGTCATGAGTGGTTTGACTGAATTAACCTTTGAAATTGAGTGAAACACTTAGATGAGAGATGAGATTTGTTATGTCTGGATTAATGAATGAGTTAAGAAAATCTTGATTGAAGTAAATTGCATTTATTTATTGCTGAGTCTTCTTATATACTTGAATTATAGTTAAGGTTATTTGAGTTTTTAATTTATGCCATGTGAATTTGCTTGAGGACAAGCAAAGTTTTAAGTGTGAGGTAATTATTTTATTAGTTTTTGTCATAGAATTGTATCTTATTTATTATGATGATTATTGTTTTCTTCAGGTATTTTGGTAGTTTTAATCTGTTTATTTAGTGATTTCATCAATTTTGGTAGTTTTAATTTATTCCAGTGTTTATGTCATTTTTGTCCTAGTTTTTAGTGTGGTGTTTATGTGTTTTTGGTTAATGTTTCATTTGATTCTTGTTTAAAGTTTGTTTCAAGTGTTTGTTTTAGGTTAATATGCAAAAAAACTTCCTTGGAAGAAAGAATAGCATGAAGCAGCAAGACACGGCCAAGCCACTGGCCGTGTCTGACCTTAAGGGCAAAACCAAGTGAACCAAGAGAGGAAGGAAATTTTGGCAGAAGCTGACACTGGCAGGTGACACGGCCAAGCCACTGGCTGTGTCACATGACACGGCCACAAGCTTGGCTGTGTCCCATATTTAGCCAAGGAAGAAGAGCAAAGAAAGAAGAGCAAAGAACGAAGAGAATCAGAAGGTGACATACCCAGGTGACATGGCCACGGCCAGGAGCTTGGCCGTGTCACACTCAATTCCATAGAAGCAAAGAAGAAAGATTACACATAAGCTAACACATCCAGGTGACATGGCCAAGCCACTGGCCATGTCACATGACACGGCCACAAGCTTGGCCGTGTCACTCCATGGGGCTAAGGAAAGAAAGGAGACGCGGATTTTGAGCTAGGGTTTTGTATAAATAAGAAGATTAGGGTTTTTGAAAGGGGGACACATTTTTTCAGCCGTCAACTATTCTTCATTTTCTTTTGGAATTTTGATTACACTTTCATGCAAACACGCTAGATTAAATTAGTTTTAGCCATTGCATTATTCTTTTAGCAAAGATCTGAGCAAGAGATTCTTCAGAAGCCAAAGGAAGTTTGTAATTTGGTTTTGTTCTCAAACTCTCTCTCTTAAGTTTCATTGGAATTGTATTCATGAATTCTCTAATGTCTAAATTAATTTCTTTGAATTTTAATGAGATGAATTTGTTTGATAGCATCATTATGAACTAATTTTGATCTAGTCTAGGGTTTGTATGGATCTACTATGATTGTATGAAATGGTTATTACTCTTAACTGAATTATTTCTTTTAACCTTAATTGAATGGATTAATGTTAATATATAATTGATTGTCCACCAATTATGTGTTTGAGGTATTAGACGAAGGATTGAGAAATGAAGTCTAATGCTGGAACAATTCAATTAGGGACATAGGTGAATTAGAAATATAAACCTAAGAAAAAGATCACTTAAATTGTAACAAGATTATTTGAAAGAGGTTTGAATGCGAGAGCTTATTTCCTTGATTCAATTAATTAAGTTGCTTGAAATCTGATCTTTGAAATTAAATTGGTTGAGAGGAATAGCCGTTCATACATATAAGTTAGTAGAGAAGTGCAAACCCTAGACCTTCCTATTAAGTGAATGAACATATCTATTCAGTTTATTTTCATTATTTTAAATTGAACTCGTTTTGTCTTCATTAGTTGTTTAGCAATTTAATTTTATTGAAACTTTGTTATTTGCAATTTGTTAAACAATTAGCTTATCTAGCTTACTTGAGAGACGACCTTGAGGTGTTCACCAAAATACTAAAGCAGCCTCGTATACTTGCGAGTGTAGTTCTAGTAGTGTTAATTAGAGCGCAACATTTGTCAAAAGTGCAATAACAACTCAGGGTAGGTTATTGGGTTTACCAGTCAATAAAGAGAAAGTTGAAATCTTATGAAGGCTCAAAGGGATAGCTAGGGATTGATATTTAATTGGGTGGATACTAGTTGTTGGCATACCAAATAATGCCTATATCATCTCTCCCTTAAATAAGCAGAGTTCAATTTCACCTCAAAATTTTGTCAAAGCATGTTCTAAGACTGACTAGACAAAGGTAATTATGTAGGATCCCACTCTAAGTAAGCATACACACCTCAAGGATATAGAAAAATTTCCTCACCTAGTAAAGTCATTCGAATTATAATGTGCAGAGATACTAATTCATAAAGATCAAGCTAAATTCATCATCGATTGAGCACCATAATGAACAAAGACCATGAAAATTTTGATGAAAATAATTTATTCAAACAAACACAATTATTCCAATTAAATATTGAAGAAAGCAAAATAATTAGAGCAACACTCCAAGCTAAGGGAAGTTTATTGAGTTAAAATTTTTCCTTATTCCCCAACTTCGATACTCTCATCTTGAAAGGAGGATAAGATAAAATCTTCCTCCAATCCTCTTCCTACCATGAAAGTTGTCGATGGAGGCACTCTTCCAAATTTAGGCAAAGGATTACTTTTGGTATTGGGTTTATTCAGCTCAGGTAGCTTACCACTATTAATCAAATCTTAGATCTTGTTCCTTAGATGAGCACATTTATTCATTTCATGCCCTTGCGTTTGATGAAATTGACAAAAGGCCTAGGCATTGAAGTTTGGTTGGAAAGGGTTATGTAGTGGTTGAGGAGCCAATGGTTATAACAAACCTTTCTTTTGTAGCTTGTTGAAAACCCAAGATAGAGATTTCCCCAACTCTGAGAACTGGCTTTGATTTCCTTGACCAGTCTTATTAACATTAAATTCCTTTTGAGTGCTTTGATTACCTGACTAATAGTTCCCTTTCTCATTCCTTCTTGCCGAAAAGCGGTTCTTCTCCCTTTCCTTTTCTTCAATTTGCAAACCAGCTTAGAAAAGATCTTTGAAATCTTGGATGAGTGTATGAGACATCTTTTCACAAAGACTAGGTAATACCACTCTTACAATCATTCTTATTTGATCAGATTCATCAGGTCTCTTCTAGAGTAAAATAGCCTTATTCTGCCATCTCTTCACATAGTCCACAAAGTTCTCATTCGGCCTTTGTCTTATGGACTCAACCTCCATTTGAGTTACTTCCAACTAAACATTGTATCCATACTGTTGAATGAAAGCTTTATACAGCACATCCTAATCTTTTTTAGTACTTTCCTCTAAGGTATTGAACCAGTTTTGGACAACAGGATCCAATTAGAGCATGGAATACCTTAGAGTTTGAGCCTTAGTAGCTCAAACAGGCTGCATAGCAGTGATATACTATTTTACATAAAGATGAGGGTTTCTAGTTCCATCGAATTTGGAAAAGGAAGGCATCTTAAACTTGTATGGGACCTCCTCTTCTAGCTTGAACAACTTGTCGACCTCGGACATCTCTTCAATTTTAAGCTTCTTTTCAAATTTCTTTTCTAAATCAGCAATCATCTTCTCAACATCAGATGTCTCAGTCTTTTCAATAGTTATCTTCTCAACAACCTTCGGCTCCTTCTTTTTATCTTGAGGATCTTGGAAGTATCGGGCCCAGTATTCATCATCATCCATAACCATCTTGTCATCATCGAAGACTACTTCACCAACTTTAGCCTTTCCTTTGTCTTTCTTGGTGATTTTGGATGCTTCAGCAGTGTTCCCGGAGATTGCTGCCATTTAACTTTTTATGATCTCAGTTAGGGACCCCTTTTGTTCTTCCATCTTGACTTCAAGGGTATCATCCAACATCTTTTGAATCTGCTCAGGTTCCATTGCTTTTAGTGAGAAGCTAACTGAGTTGCTGCTAGATTCTTTGTCTCCGGTATAGGTCGGATTGTCGTAGGCTTTTGAATTGTTGTAATCCAGGGCTGTGAGGTAGAGAGGATTAATGATATGAGATGCAAATGTATGTATGCGTGTATACATGTATGCAAAAACAACAAACAAACAAAGATAATTAGGACGTTCCTTCCAACTTTGTAAGTTTCACACACAAATGTCGAGTCTCTTTTCCTAGGTATATGATTAACAAAATACCAACATGGGATATCTTGTTTTCAAATAATTCCCTCGGATGATTTTAACCAATAGTTATATTTTAAAACGTAGAAATTAGTTCATGATAATTCTCGTTAATTAGACTTTAATCCATCCAATCAACTAAAGCAGCTTTTATGCTATATTGGATTAAAACTAAATTAAGAGGTTATTATAAATAGATTTTTCACATGAAAAAGTAACTAATGATTCATGCCAAAAACAAGCCCATGATTAATAATTTTTAGTATAAACTAAGCTCACAATTGATTTTTGATATTTCCATAATTGACCTAAATATTCGTAAGCTCTTTAAAAAGGTTTTGAAAATAATTTTGTTTCTAAGCCCATTGTAAAAAGATTTTAGAAAAAAATGGATTTTGGGCTTTGTATATAGGTCATGAGAAAAGAATTTTTGACTTGTTTTTAGAAAAGTTTTATGTCCAAAGACCATTTCAAAAATTTTTAAAAATAGTTTTGGTCTTTTGGTTTTAGAGGAAAAAAAATGTTTGAGCTCACAATATAATTAGGTCATATTAGGAAAAGAACAAACCAAATAAGCCATGATCTAAATCAAGATAAATTAACCATAGTCAAGCAACAAGCATTTGAGATAAAACCTAAGGAAAGTAACTAGGCCAATTACATGAGCTTTAGTCTTTGGGTTGAAAGGTTTAGGCTCCCATAGCAAGTATATACCAAAAGGTACAAGGCTATGAGTGGTTATGCCATGCTCTATCTCCATACCTTGAGTGAAAGTATGGTATCCCTTACATAACACAACATGGGTAACACATGCATCCTAACTCACGCACACAATGCAATGGATAATTGTAGACCCTTAATTTTTGACCCAATCCAGCCCGATATTTTTAAATTATCCAACATAATTTTTATGGTATTTCTTTTATTTACTATTTTTAATATTTATCTTTATAATAATTAATAGATATTTTTAATAATAAAAATAAAAAAATAAAAAATCAGACGGATCGGCGAGCGACGCGCTGCAGCTCTACGGCAGCCAACTGGGCTTGCCCAGTTCACCGCAACAAATATCTGCGGCAAATTGGGCACTACCCAATTTGCCACAAATATCAATTGGGCTTGCCCAGTTCACCCAACCCATAATTGCCCACTGTCTCACCCAGCGAAATCCGTGTGGCAGCCCGTAGCAATCCTCGCAGCCTAGCAGCTCGCACACTATCGATTTTTTACCAAACCTTGTTTTACTTGATTTTGTAATTTTTCCTAAACAGTTGGTACTTCCTTATTAAAATAGGATTAGGTCTTTTTGTTTTTCTATAAATAATATTATTAAACACACGGACTGGTGGTGGCAATTATTTAGGGAAAAAACTTTGGACCTTTAATTTTTATGGATAGAGCTGGGAGACTTTTTGACTTTGGCTGACTATTGAGACTCGTGAGAAACTCAGTAACCAAACTTCATCAACAAACAAACCCTAGCAAGCTTCATTAACAGAGGAAATAGAGAGGACGATAGACAAAAAAGATCAAAGACATACAAACCTTATAAAGGCAGTGCACTCACTGTCTTGGAAAAGCTCAACCAGAATTTTCATCCAACAATTTTGGTGGAGCCAACAAATGACGGTTGTTGCGCTCGGCTTAAGTACTACTACCAAGCGTCACTCGCAAGTATACGAGGTAGCTGTAGCAAAGGTGATCGCCCCAAGGTCATTTCCCCAAGAAGGTGTGGTTCGTAATAGCTTGATTAAAGCAATTAAATTAAAAGCGAGAGTTTGTTGTTTGGAATGCTAAAGAACAATTTAAACCTAAAATTAACGTACGTAGGGTTTGATGTGTGTGGTGGGTGCACAAGATCAATTCAGTTCTTGGGAAAGTGCCTAGGATTATAGGTCCATTCAATCAAAGCTCAATTCTCAATTATCCATTAACATAGCCTTGTAATTAATTTGTTCCTTAAGGTTAATTAGTCAATTACCAATTCATTAGTTCTCACATTCATGAAATAGCAATAACCAATTATTTTACATTTGCAAATTAATGAAACCCTAGAACTTATATTTCTAATTCATTCATAGGGTAGTCGATTGCATAATTCCGATACCAAATTTCACCTCTCGGTACATCATTCAATATCTAGAGATCAATAGGTAGCTAATCTATTAACCAAGCATACAATCCAATGCAATCAACCAACAACAAGGTACATCAATGGAAATATCAAATCAAAGCATTCAATCAAATGTACTACAAACCCTAAGCATAGGTTTTTAGCTCAACATCATCAAATTAAAACATTCATTCAACTCAATATAAATCAAATACAAATTGTTCATTGCAATATCAATCTCTTAATATAACAAAAACAATATTGGAATGAATTAAAAGAGAGAATAGAAAAAACCCCTTGTGAAGATGCCAAGAGTAGGATTACTAGTCTTCCTCCTAGCTCCACTTTGATGTTTTATGAAGAACTCAAGCCCTCTTCAATGGTTGATTTCCCTTTTGCAATATGGAATGGAGCTTTCTCAAGTCACCAATCCTTGAATTGATTGTGCATTTGGAAGATAGAAAGGAGCTTTCTCAAGTAACCAATCCTTTTAATGAAGCTTCTTCAACCTTTGAGAGCTTGTAACCCAATTTATCCCAAGAACCAAATTGAAGCTTGTCAATGGAAGATGGAGAAGATGAAGATGGAGGATGAAGATGAGGGACAAGGAGAGTGTCACTCTCTCCTCATCCCAAATTTGTGTTTGCCTCCCTTTCTCTTTTCTTTTCTCTAACTCAAAACCCCAGCCGCTCTCTCTTCTTCTTTGTCCGTGCGAAAGAATTTATAGAAATTAAAGTGACGCGGCCAAGTTTGGGTGAGCTTGGCTGTGTCTCTTGGCCTTTTCCTCGCTTTCCTTTAGGTGACACGGCCAAGCTTTGGTTGGCTTGGCTGTGTCCCTTAATTTCCATGGGACACGGCCAAGCCAACTGGCCGTGTCCCTCACTGTGACTCTTCCTTTCTTTCTTTCTTTTCTTTGGTGAGAGGTGAGTGACACGGCCAAGCCATATGGAGCTTGGCCGTGTCTCTTGATTTTCTTTCTTGGGACATGGCCAAGCTCCAGGCCGTGTCCCTCACTATTTGTTTCTTCTTTCTTTCTTTCTTTTCTTTGCTCTTCAAAGAGGTGACACTGCCAAGCCAAGAGTGGCTTGGCCGTGTTTGACATGCTTGGAGGGACACGGCCAGTGGCTTGGCCGTGTCCCTTGGGTGTGTCACCTACTGCTCTTCGTTCTTTGCTCTTCTTTCTTTGGTCTTCTTTGATTTGGTCTTTGAGTAAGACACGGCCAGAGGCTTGGCCGTGTCTCTGGGTGTGTCTCTCACTGCCCTCTTCATTTTTTTGCTCTTTCTTTGCTCTGTTTTGATCTTCCAAGGGTCTTTTTGCACCTAAACCTAAAACAAACACTTTAAACACACTTAAAACAAAAATTAATCAAAACATTAACTAAAACACACATAAAATAATACTAAAAACTAGTACAAAAATGACCTAAACAACGGTACACCACTAACTTAATTCTTTGATTTGATTTTAAATACTGAATTCGATTGTTATTTATTTGAATTAATTTCATAGGTTGCAGTCTTTTACTTTAATTCATGTTATTTCTGTAAAGTATAGTTCGATTGCTATTGTTTATTATTCCTACAAAATAAATCTATAATTTGATAAGCTTGAGTTCCAATAGCCTTAATTTTATAAACATTATCACAGTAGTTTATTCCACAAGCATCAAGAGCTTTAACCCTATTTTCATATACCCTGATCCTTTTTTACAGTAACCTAATCTCTTCCAAACCCTAAACTTATTTTCAAAATAATCCAAACTCTGATTTAATTAATCAAAACCCTAGCCTTTATCTAAAACCCTAATTGTATTTTTTTTAATACCTCAAAATCATAATCTGTTTTCTCAAACCCTAATCACTTCTTCTTTTTTTTTCTTAAAACCTAAAATCATAATTAATTCTATCTTTCATACCTTCATAGTAGTTTAATATATTTATAATAATAATAATAATTGAGCATAACCACCCATAGCCTTGAACCTTATGGTATATACTTGCTATGGGAACCTAAGCCTTTTAACCTAAAGACTAAAGCTCATGTAATTGGCCTAGTTACTTTCCTTAGATCTTTACCCCAAATGCTTATTGTTTGACTATGGTTAATTTATCTTAGCTTAAATCATGGCTTATTTGGTTTGTTCTTTTTCTAATATGACCTAAGTATATTGTAAGCTGAAAATGATTTTTTTCTTTAAATCCAACAGATCAAAGCTATTTTCAAAACTTTTTAAGATGGTCTTTGGACATAAAACTTTTCTAAAAAATCAAATAAAAAATTCTTTTCTCATGACCTAAATACAAAACCCAAAATTCATTTTTTCTAAATTATATTTACAAATGGGCTGAGAAACAAAATTATTCAAAATTATTTTCATAATCTTTTAAAAGAGCTTATGAATATTTAGGTCAATTATGGAAATACCAAAAATCAATTGTGAGCCTAGTTTATACTAAGAATTATTAGCCATGGGCTTGTTTTTGCATTAATCATTAGTTACTTTTTCAAGTGAGAATTATATTTATAATAAACCTCTTAATTTAGTTTTAATCCAATATAGAATAAAAGCTGCTTTAGTTTATTGGATGGATTAAAGACTAATTAATGGGAATTATCATGAATTGATTTCTATTTTTGAAAATATAACTATTGGTTGAAACGTCCGAGAGAATTTTTCAAAAATAAGATACCCATGGTGGTACTTTGTTAACCATATACCTAAGAAAAGAGACTCGCCATCCGTGTGTGGAAGTTATAAGGTTGGAAGGGACGTTCTATTTATCTTTGTCTATAGTTTGTGCATACATGCATACATTCATACATACATTTTCATCTCATATCATTGATCCTCTCTGGCGCATAGCCCTGGATTACAACAGTTCAAAAGTCTACGACAACCCCACCTATGCCAGTGATATTGAATCCAGTAGCGACTCAATTACTTTCTCACCAAAAGCAATGGAGCCCAAACAAATTCAAAGAATGGTGGACAATGCCATCATTGCCAAGATGGAATAACTTAAGAAGATCCTGGCTGAGACTATGAAGAATCAAATGTCTACAATGTTAGGGAACAATGCCGAAGCATCTGCTAGCACTAAGAAGCCAAAGGACAAAATTGGTAAAGTGGCTTTTGATGATGACAGGTGGTCATTGATGATGATGATGACTAGGCTCAATACTTCCAAGATCCTCAAGATAAAAAGGAGCCAAAGGTTGTTGAAAAGACAACTGTTGAAAAGATTGAGACATCTGATGTTGAGAAGATGATTGTTGATTTAGAAAAGAAGTTTGAAAAGAAGCTAAAAACCAAAGAGATGTCTGAGATCGACAAATTATTTGAACAAGATGAGGAGATCCCTTATAAGTTCAAGATGTCTTCCTTCACTAGGTACAATGGTACTGGAAACCCTCATCTCCATGTGAAGTAGTACATCACTACCATGCTATCTGCCAGAGCTACTAAGGCTCAAACACTAAGATATTTCATGGTCTCATTGGACCCTGTTGTCCAAAATTGGTTCAACACCTTAGAGGAAAGTACTCAAAAAGATTGGGACATGTTGTATAAGGCTTTTATTCAGCAATATGGGTACAATGTCAAGCTGGAAATTACCTTAATAGAAATTGAGTCCATTAGTCAAAGGCCAAATGAGAATTTTGTGGACTATGTGAAAAGGTGGAGGAATAAGGTTGCATTAATCAGGAAGAGGCCCGATAAATCTAATCAAATATGAATGATTGTAAGAGGGGTGTTGCCTAGTCTTCATGAAAAGATGTCTCATACACTCATTCAGAATTTCAAAGATCTTCTTCAAGCTGGTCTACAAATTGAAGCATGGAAAAGGGAGAAGAATCGCTTTTCGGCAAGAAGGAATGAGAAATCGGACAATCAAAATAGGCAAAAGGAAGTTGTTGTTAATGCAACAGGTCAAGAAAATAGATAACAGTTCTCAGAATTGGGGAAATCTCTATCTTGGATTTTCTACAAGCTACAGAAGAAGGGGTTGCTGCAACCATTGGCTCCTTGACCGCTACATAATCCTCTGCAACCAAACTTTAATGCCGATGCCTTCTGTCAATTTCATCAAATGTAAGGGAATGAGATGGATAAATGTGCTCATCTAAGACACGAGATACAAGATTTGATTGACAGTGATAAGCTACCCGAGCCGGATAAGCCCAATACGAAAGCAATCCTCTGCCTAGGTTCAACAGAGTGCCAGCACCAGCAACTTTAATGGTAGGAGGAGGATTGGAAGAAGAACTTGTTTTATCCTCCTTTTAAGATGGGAATATTGAAGATGTGAAAGAAGAAGAAGCTTAACTCAACAGATTTCCTTTGGCTTGTTTGTTTTTTTATTTTCTTTATTTGATGTGTTTATGGAACAATCATGTTTTTTAAATTTAAAGTTGTTTGAATGAATTACTTTAGCCGAGACTTTAGCTAAATTGGACCAATTTAAATTAGAATCTTCAAGGAGATTAGCTGGGAGTCCCTTACTGCTTTAGGTAATTACCTAAATCGCCCTTTCGAGTTTTCAATTTAGGCTTTATTTATTGCTCTAATTTTTGCCTAGTCCACCCTTGCGGGTTTTTAGAACAGCGAGCTGTCCTAATTTTTGCCTAAGCTGCCTTTGCGGGTTTTCAACTTAGCGGACCTTTTTTTTTCAGATTTGGCTTCAAGAGTGCCTCTACTTGCTCGACACTCCATCCATGGATCTCACCTGATACCTGCCGCGACATCATTCCGCTAGGAAACTACTTAATCCTGCTTCTTCATATACTGACTGGGTTGATTGGATCCACTCTTGTACCTTGGTGGAAGATTTCTCACATCACCATGCAGACATATTTGTTGTATGTTCCTCTTGCTGCTCTTTGTCGAGGTACTTGCTATGATCCTCGCCGACTTGACCATCAATATGGAGCTTAGCCTTTAGGTGCTGAGTTTACTCCTGATTTAGACATGCCTTATCTGACTGAAGCCTACTTGGATCGGCTGAAGCAAAGCTGGCCTGCACGCTACACTTATCGTCTACCATAGATCTTACATTTGTCAATTTCTTTAGAAAGAATATTGTTAGGATATAAAAATAATAAAAACAATAATAAGAGATGTATCTTTTCCTTTCATAATTTGTCATCACCTTTCACTATTGTGTCTATTTTTTTTATCCTTATTTGGTCAAATTCTAAAAACAGTGCACATAGAACAATTTTAATATTAACTCCATTTTATTAAATAGGAACATCCATACATAAAGCCAGCATACACAAGATCACTCTTTTTGTCAACTAGCCCTCTTGGGTTTTCTAATTGATAATTTTCTCTCGCTTAGCCTTAATTATTGCCTAGTTTGTCCTTTCGGGTTTTCAAAACTAGCGGACTGCTGTAACTTTTGCCTAGGTCGCCCTCTTTCGATTTTCAACCTAGCGAACTCTTTTTTCATTTTTTTATACATAAAACCTCTTCAGCCTATCGATATTCACTGGTTCACTAAACTCATTCCTGACCATGTCTGATAACTTGACTGCACCCTTGTTAATGACTTATTTCAAAATATATGGCCCTTCCCAACTAGGCCTAAATTTTCCTCTTGGATCAAATACATTAGGCTTACATTGCTTCAACACTAAATTGCCGACTCTGAGCTTTTTGACCCTAACCCTTCTATTATAGGCTCGAGCTATCTTCCTTTGATACAGTTGATGATGATATAGTGTTAACCTCCTCTCTTCTAGTAAAGCTAACAGTGTGTACCTACTTACTGCCTCCATCTCAGGCAGTTCAGCTACCAAGACCACTCTTAATGACTTGATCTCAATTTCAATTGGCAACACTACCTCCATCCTGTAAACCAAAGAGAACGGCGTCATTTCGGTCAGTGTTCACACACTTGTTCTGTATCCCCACAAAGCAAAAGAAAGCATCTCTGACCAATCCTTATATATCTGTGAGCGGAGATTTTTGTCCCCACTCCCGGTGGAATGATTGTTGCAACTTCGTCGCTGTTTAGGCTTGGGGTCTTAGAGAACACGGGCCTAAGCCCGAAGAAAAATGGAGTCACCACCCGGACGGGCCGAAAAAAGAAAGGGGTGGATGACTCAATTCCTAAGGAATCCCCAACTCCTTAATGGGTTGGGAAAGTTGGGTATGTGTGGGGAAGGAGAGAAATGGCCCAGCATCCCCACAATGCCCAGCTCATTGGTACCGGCCTCCTTTGCAGGTCTTAATATTATAAAATTCTTAAATATAACAATATTATCCATACTACATGCAACAATAAAAATAAAGCATCATTATATTAAAATCAAAGCAAGGTCCAAACAAAACAAAAAAATGCCATACGAGGATGGAAACATGTCCTTACATCGTTCATGTCTAAACTAAATAGGACACCCACCAAAAGGTGAAAACATGTCCTTTACATTGGTCCAAAATATAAAAGCGATTTAAATTATATAAAATTTAACTAATGAGGCAGCCACAAAGTGGAAACATACCTCTTACAATTTTAATATCAAAACAAATAAATAATAATCATAATAATAAAGAAAATATCCATCTATGATAAATTAAATAAATCAAGTATTGAAATTAAATAAATCAACCATCAAAAAATATAATAAACTATATAATCAAATCCAAAATTAAATAAAGCAATAAATATATAAATTTAGGGTTTTAAAGAATTATCAATTGAATTTAGGGTTTCAAAACTTAGAGTTTTAGAAATTAAAGTTTTATAATTAGGGTTTTGAAATTAGGATTTTTAGGGTTTTTGAAACTAGAGTTGTGGAAACTAGGGTTTTGGAATTAGGATTTTTAAAACTAGGGTTTTAGAATTAGGGTTTTTGGATAGTTAGGGTTTTTGAAACTAGGGTTTTGGAATTAGGGTTTTTGGATTTAACTTACTACCTAAAAAACATAATTTTTGATTTGAAGAAATAAATTAAGGTTTTGGAAAAATAATCAATATTTTGGAGTTTAATAATAAAATGGTTTAGGCTTTTGGATAAAAATAGTTTGAGGTTTTGAGTTTTAATAAAATAACCTACGGTTCTTGAAGTTAAAGTAAACAAAATAAATTCTAACAATTAATTTAAATCCTCAAGGCTACTGGATAGTTATATGTTATTTATGAAATATGCAAGTGGAGCTATGAATATCAACTGATCCATGTGTTAATTAAAGCAAACGATTAAAGTTATTGAAAAAAAAATCAATTTACTACATGTTTAAAGATCAAGGTACTACATGTTTCAAAGATGAAGTTACTGCATGCATGTTTTTATTAATCAAAGAAATGAAGCTACTGTGATCATGAGTAATTTATGATTAAAGATCAAACCTCCATTCATTGGTTCCTCTAAATTGATTTCTAGATGAACAATGTGAAGACAATATGTACTCTGCCTTCTTCTTTGGTTGTCTTGATATTTTTGTTTGTGGTTTCCTTCGTCCTCCAAAAAGTTGCTATTGTTCTTCCCTCTTTGTTGTTGTCTCTTCTGCTTTGTGGTTTAATCCCCTGTTAATCTCAATTGCCGACCCTTGTTCCTATTAAATCTCCCTTATTAATGTTCCCCCTCTCCTGAATTCTGAAATGTTAATATTTGTATCCAAACCTCACTCATAATCCTTAACCTAATATTGATTAGTCCCTAAAACAAATTCTAGTTGAATTAGAAAAGTTATTGAACTCATGTCGACCTGGTTGCCCTAGGTCGACATGAGAAGGCTAACATGAGGCATGCTCATGTGGACCCTGGGCTGCCAAGGTCGACACGAGGCATGCTCATGTCGACTTAGCCTACCCAGGTCGACATGAGTCCAACCTCATGTCGATTTGGGCTGCCAGATCGACATGAGGCATGCTCATGTCTCCCCGGCTGGCCTAATTCGAATTAGTATTGCCTTTTTTTAACTTATGGACCGAAAGGTTTAATTTGGGCCGATTCAAATTGATTTTAGGGTTTTACAATTGAATTTATACGTCTTAAATCTGAACCAAGTTCTTTAAATATTATAAATTAGGTTTAAATATTTTAAAGTTGGATCGAATTTATTTTGATATCCTTTAATTAGGAACGTATCAAATTGGGGTCAAAATTAAGGGTCTATAGTTTGCCTCTGCTTGAATGATCTTGAATTGATTCAAAGAGTGAAAAGCAACAAGACTTTTAATTTTGGCAAAAATAGACTTTCAGTAGAAGAGAGTGAAAAGCAACATGACTTAATTTTGATGAGATGGTTACTTGAATTTGATTTGGGTACTTCGACCCGAGGCTGAGCTTGATTTGGATACATAGATCTGAGACTGGATTGAATTTGGGTACTTAGACCCAAAATTGGGTACCTGGACCTGTGATTGAGCCGAGATTAGGTACTTGGAGCCGAGATTAATTTGATTTGGGTACTCGGACCAGAGATTGAATTTGATTTGGGTACTTGGACCTGAGATTGAATTTTATTTGGGTACTTGAACCCAAGATCGAGTACTTGGACTCGAGGTTGAATTTTATTTGGGTACTTGGACCCGAGATTGGGTACTTGGACCCGAGACTGAATTTGATTTGGGTACTTGGACCAGAGATTGGGTACTTGGACCTAAGATTAAATTTTATTTGGGTATTTGGACCCGAGATCGGGTACTTAGACCCGAGACTGAATTTGATTTGGGTACATGGACCTGAGATTGAATTGAATTTGGATACTTGGACCCAAGACTGGATTGAATTTGGGTACTTGGACTCGAGATTGGGTACTTGGACCAGAGGTTGAATTTGATTTGGGTACTTGGACCCGAAATTGGATTCTTAGACCCAAGATTGAATTTGATTTGGGTACTTGAGCCCGAGATTGAATTTGGTTTGGGTACTTGGACCCGAGATTGAATTTTATTTGGGTACTTGAACCCGAGATTGGGTACTTGGCTTCGAGATTGAATTTAGTTTGGGTACTTGGACCCGAGATTAGGTACTTGGACTCGAGACTGAATTTGATTTGACTGACCATTTATCTATTGAGGATTCTAGCTTAATTGGTTGTTCCATTCTTTTGTTCTTTCTTTCGCAAAAATTCAGCTATTATTAGTTGGCCCTCATATCTTCTCCTTGCCCCCTGCGTGGCGAAATATTTGCAAGTGAGTTTGAAAATATTTGGTATATAAACTCAAAAAATTGAAAAGGAGAAACTTTGCCCCCTGTGTAGGCTCAAACCAAAATTTTTTTATGCAAGCTCTGATTGATGTTTTTATTGTCTAGTTCTTCGCAAAAGCATGCATTTCTTCTCTTTGCAAAATTACTAGAACTTTTTCAAGCAATGGGCTTTCCATGCCCCCCTGATTTGATTTCTTCTTTTGATTGTTTACTTCACAAGGTATTTGTTGTTCACTTTAATAAAGACTAGACAATACAAGATAAGAAAGTACGATGTGATATGCTCATGTATGCATGATATACATGAATGATACTTACAGTCGTTCCATTGACTCACAGACTGAGGTGATCAGCAGAAGTGTTCTCATTGATTTCTTTCAGATGCCTATTCAGGTCTTGCACTGGAATGGAAGAAGGTTTCACTTTTATGGCTTTTATCTTCAAGATGTTAAAAATATGAAAAATGGAGGCCCCAAACAGCAGAGATACATCCATTTTAAATTACGATTCAACATGTCAGTTGGTAGCTTCTTCATGACCTTTCCAGTAATCATTTCCCTTGCCCAATGCGTCCTTTGGAGGTTCAATGTTTTGACATACTTCCCTTAACTTGAAGGCTTTATAATTTTTTTCCTAAATTTTAAAATTTTTTTTTTGAATTTTCATTTTGAAATCAAATGTTGGCTTTGCCAAATCAATGTCAACGTACCTCAGGACTTGATTTTTCCAAATTAACATATCTATAACATGATAACCCTAGTTACCATACTAAACTCAGGAATTATTTCTATTTAAGCAAGAACTATTGCACTTCAGATAGGCACATACACAAATACTTGGCCAAAGGTCTCATTGAGTTTAAATATTATCTATCTCATATGCATACTTATTAAAACTATCTCCACTAATAGACTCTACCTACCAAGAGAGATCAACAGGTCTTTAATAGGCTTGAAATGGGGTCTATAAGGTACATGAGTTTAAATGAAGAACATTTGTAAGTTTGAGCCGTTGTGACACTATGGACAAAACCTCACACTACAAATTTCTTGTTTGAACTTTAGGCAGTTGGGAGCAATCTTGCTAGACTCCAAATTCCTTCTATCTTCTTGGCATTAATCTGGATCTTAATTAGGACAGTGTTTGCCCTTGCAAAATGTTTGGTACCCAAACTCATTTCTTTTCTTCTTCTCCCTTTTCTTTCTTTTTATTTTTCTTTCCCTTTCTTTGAACATTTTATTATTTTGTCCTTCTTCCTTATAGGACTGCCAAGTATAGAACTTTCAAAAACTGGGTGACCTTTCTCCTTTTTCTCTGATTTTGATCGAGTCTTTGGTTGGGTTGGACCAATTCAAGTCAAACTATCCTTATAAACCAAATGAAAGCCTTTTAGGTAAAAGAGAACTCAGTTGACTTTCTGAACTGCCTTTTTAGGTTTTATCTTCTCTCTTTTTTTTTTCTTTTTTTTTCTTCTCTTTTTTTATCCTTTTTTTGTTCTAGCTCTAAAGGAGTTGTCTTGTTTGTACCAACTTGGGTTTCTAATAATGGATGAGTGGAGTGACATAAATCTCCTTTGACAGGGATAAATCATTTATTACTCTGATGTTATCTTGATAGATTGGAGATACTAGGTAAACTTCAACTGCCCTTATGGTCCTGAGAACATCAACTATCCTTATGATCTTGACTATGCATTCCATTCTTTGATCTTCTTGCCTCTTCATCTTAGTGATCATAAGACTTGTCAAAAGTATCACAACAGCTCAGGGTAGGTTTTTGTGGTTTGTAAGCCAATGAAAAGAAAGCTAAAATTTTACGAAGGCTCAAAGGGACAACTAGGGATTGATATTTAATTGGGTGGATACTAGTTGTTGGCTAACCAAACAATGCCTAGATCATCTCTCCCTTAAAATAAGCAGAGTTCAATTTCACCTCGAAAGTTTGTCAAAGCATGTTCTAAGACTAACTAGGACCTAGACAAAGGTAATTATGCAGGAGCCCTCTCTAAGTAAGCATACACAACTCAATGCTATAGAGTAATTTCCTCATCTAGTAAAGTCATTCAAGTCATGATTCATAAATATATTAATTCATGAATTATCAAGCTAGATTTCTCATTGGTTAAGCACCAAAATGAACAAAGACCAACAAAATTTTTGATAAAAGTAATTTATTCAAACAAATTTAAATTTGAAAAACACGATAGTTCCAATTAAATATTAAAGAAAGTAAAATGGAAAAGCAACATTCAAGCTAAGAAAAGTTTGTTGAGTTTAAGCTTCTTTTCCTTTCACATCTTCAATATTTCCATCTTGAAAGGATGATAAAACAAAATCTTCTTTCAATCCTTTTCCTACCATGAAGGTTGCTGGTGGTGACACTCTTCCAAATTTAGGCAAAGGATTGTTCTTGGTATTGGACTTGTCTAGCTCAGGTAGCTTTCCATTGTCGATTAGATTCTGGATCTCATGCCTCAACTTCATACAATTATCCATTTCGTGTCCAGGCCTTTGATGGAATTGGCAAAATGAATTAGTATCAAAGTTAGGTGAAAGAGGATTAGGCAAAGGATGAGGAGTCAAGGGTTGTAACAATCCCTTCTTTTGTAGCTTATTGAGAACCCAAGACAGTGGCTTTCCTAATTCTGAAAACTACGTTATTCCTCCTTGACTAGTGGCATTAACATTAGCTCCCTTTTGTTGTAATATCCCAAAGTGTGCCTTAGAAGTTGTGATAATATTGTTATTATTAAATTGAATGTGTATTTGATAGGTGGTGTATTTGAGTATGGTTTATTTGAATGTTAAAAGAATTTGAGAGAGAATGGTTATGTGTTGTTTGGAAAGAAAGCAATGTATGGAGAAAGTGTATATGTTGGGTATATGGCAATATATATAACATATATTCAAGTCAAAGTGCTTAGTCAAGGGAAGAAGATATTTAGATTGTTAAGTGTGAAATTACCAAAGTGGGCAAGAGATGATAAAAGGAATTAAAATGTGTATGAGGGTCTTATAGTAATTTTCTTTTGGATGAGTATTTAATGAGTGTTGACTTTGTGATTTCTTCATTATTTCTCTTCTTCTTCATTGTGGTGGCCGGCTACCTAAAGGGAAAGAGAGAGCAAAGGAGGTGTTCTTGATTCTAAGCTCAAATTGAAGGAAGAATAAAAGGATTGGTTAGAGATTTGTGAAATTTCTTCATCTAAGTTAAGTACTCTCTTGTTTTTCCTTTGGTATTTTGAAGATGTGTTTGATGTGTGTTGTGAATTGTTAATATCATGATTTAGAGTGTTTGAGAGGTGTTTAAAGGTATGGAAATTGATTGTGAGTTAGAAAGGTTAAATTGGTGTTGGTTTTGTTTAAAAATGGTAAGTTAAATGTATGTTGTTATAGAAAGAAGAAGATTGATGTTGGTTTTTAGGGTTTGATGTGGAAAGTGTTTGAATGTGTGGTGGATATAGTGTTAAAATGAATATTGTGATGAATATGTGTTAATAACATGAATTACACTCATTTGAATGAGATTGTGTTGTGCATAAGTTGTTCTTAATTCAATCAAAGAAGTGTTGGATATGTTTAGGGTTTTATATTTGAGAGACACGGCCAAAATAAGAATGGAACACGGCCAAGATCTATTAATTTTGGGAGACACGGCCAAGTTGAGGGAAGTTTGGCCGTGTTGGTTGAATTTTGGAGAGACACGGCCACAAGCTTGGCCGTGTCCCTTGAGTGTGTATGCCACTGCCTGAATTTTGTGGAGAGACACGGCCGTGTCCCCTTGCCCGTGTCTGCCTCGGCTTGAATTGGTATTGAGAGACACGGCCACAAGCTTGGCCGTGTCCCTTGGGTGTGTTGGCTACTGTGTTTGGTTTTTGTTCTTCTTATATGGTTGAAATGGAACTTACATTTGTTGATGCATGTGATATTAAATGAACAATGTTATGTTTTGTATAGTGTGGAAGAGATGAGGATCATCTAAAAAGGTATGTGCAATGCAATTTATTTGATGAATGTTTTAATAATGAATGATGTTAATGTGTTTTGAGAAATGATGAAATGTGATGTTATCATGATTGATAATGATGATCAAAATGAAATGAATAGACATATGGATTATATGACCATGAATTTAAGAGATATGTGCAATGAAATGGATTAGGTATACTTGAATGATATGATTGAAGCATGCCTATATAGTATGATTGATTAATAATATGTTTGTGTAGTAATGTAATTGATGTTGCATATATCAATGATGAAACATGAAATGTGATTTAAGATAAAATGGGATATGAAGCCATTGTTATTGGCAATGATAACTCAAATGTGATATGAAGCCATTGTGATTGGCTATGATAATTCAATTGAGATATGTGAGGCATGTTTGCCAAAATGATGATGAGAATTGAAAATGATATTGATGATGAAATAATCAACGAATTGTGTATCTAATGTGTTATTCATTTTCAGAGTTTTGTTGTTGGTGGCATGCCTAATGGTAACAATCTCTTGAAGTTAGGTTGGGCTTGATCCTTGAAGCCAAGTTGGGTTGAAGTTTAACATGTTTTACTCCCCTTGAAGCTTGGTTGGGTCTAGTCCTTGAAGCCTAATTGAGATGTTACAACCCTTGAAGCTAGGTTGGATTAGTTCTTGAAGCCAAGTTGGGTTGATACTTAGCATGCTTTGTTCCCCTTGAAGCTTGGTTGAACTTAATCCTTGAAGCCTAGTTGGGATATTGATGAATGTGATAATTAAACCAAAGCATTAACTCTGAAAGTCGAATAGCATATTAGTGTCTTTTGGTCATTTGTTGTAAATGTGATATATATAGATTGTGGATATTAGTGATGAATGATGGTTGGTGTTAATAATTGCCTTTGTTGGAAATGTGATTGATGATTAGTAAATTGTGAACAAACTAATGCTATGAAGTATGATATGTGAGGTGTGTATTGATTGTGGATATCAATGATGAATTGTGTGGTGATAAGGATTGTCTTTTTTGGAAGTGTGACTCTTGGTTGGTATGAGATATAATGTATGTATATTGATATATTGATTGAGAAGTGATGGGTTGGAATTGGTAATAATGTTATGTATATATGTGTTTAATATATGAAATTAATTAAGATCTATGAAAGATGAAATTAAAAAGGAAAAACATGATAAGAAACTAATGATACCTAAATTTGACATATCATTACATGTTGGCATTTCTATAAGGTATGTTTATCTTTTATATTTGTACTACTAAGCTTTCGGGCTTAGCGCGGATGTGTAATCGCGCAGGTAGCTTGGTGGAAGATACAGAGTTGTTCGTTATGCCACGAGAAGAGTAAAGATTTGTTGAGACCAACTAGAGGGTAATGCATACATGTATAACTTTTAATTTTGATGTATTTTTGATGAAAGGAATGTTATATGTATAAATGAAGTTTTGATAAAGACAATGATTTTGTAAATATTATGTAAATTAACATATCGTGGTTTGAACTCTGTTACAGGTTTTTAAAAAGGTAACGAAAAGTGGCATCCTTATACTTTATATACTTACTGTATGTATACTAGGTATATGTATAGTACTTATATAAGGCATCAGGGTGTTACAATTATTTTGGTATCAGAGCTTAGGTTCGAGATTCTCGGCCTAAGTGAAATTAAAAAGAGAAAGTCTTGAAAAACTTAAAGGGAATTGAAAAGAAAAGTTT
Organism: Garcia nutans; assembly: GCA_947685225.1. Classification (NCBI taxonomy): domain Eukaryota; kingdom Viridiplantae; phylum Streptophyta; class Magnoliopsida; order Malpighiales; family Euphorbiaceae; genus Garcia; species Garcia nutans. The sequence goes on from CANTUV010000035.1 coordinate 47,034,241, forward strand.
TGAAATGAAATTGATAATACATGCATATGCATTTACACCTAGGTTGGTCTCGGATGTGGCATAATATGACTTGTAGAATATTTGTGTTATATAAAATGTTCAATATAGTTGATGATATATGTGTATACTATGTTGATGTGATGAGAAACCATGATTGTTGGCAATGATGTTGGAAATGAATTATAATTGAGGCATAGTGCCTAATTGATTATGAGAAACAAATTGCGAAATGTAATGTGATATATGCATATTGATGATGAATATGAAAATGTTATGTAGTGTGCAACATGGAAGGTAATGTTGATGTTTATGAGCAATATTATGTAGGACATAATATGAATTGAAACATAAAAAAATGAAAAGGAGAATAAAGTTGAAAATTAAATCAAGATAAGAGTATGTACTCTTTCTTCTATAATTTGAACCTCTTTATAATAAAATTTATGTTGGGTTTGTTAATGTTGAGTTTGTTAGACAGAGGAAATAATATCGAATTGTTAATATTGAAAGTTATGTTATTTAAATGCGGAGAGTATGGTGGAATATTGAATGAGTTGATTAGTAGAGACAAAGTGTGATTATGTAAAGTTGGGGATGTATATACAGTTAAGGTTTTGTTTGGTTAAGTAAGAATATAGATTGGTATTGTTATTTTAATGCAACCATTGTGAATTTAATATTAGAAATGTGAGATGTTTGAATATGGTGAAAGCTCATGGTAATGGTGGTAATATACGATATTTGAGATTCTGAAATGAGCTTGGTAATTGTGGAAATTATATGTTTTGATATTGCTTTGTGATATATAAATATATACGATGTTTTTTTTAAGTAATATTAAGAAAAGATGAGTTTGGCAAATTGAAGTTTAAGTGAAGTAATAAGTTGAAAAGTTAAAGTTTTAGTGGAAATTGATAAAGATTATTTGAATGTTGATGGTTTAGTGTATATGCAATACATGAACTAGATGAAATGATTAATATTGCATATGGAAGTATTATAAATGGAGTAATGTAATTGATAGTATGAGGATTTGTCTTAAAGTAAAAAGGGAAGTGGATAAGCTATTTTAAGTCACTAATTGAGAAGGGTAAAAATGGATATGGAAATATATATTAAATGTTTTTAAAGAGGGAAGTGAAAGAGATGTTACATTGGAAATGTGGCTAAGATGGATATAAAGTGCTATTATAGTTAGAAATATATATATATATATATGTGTGTTGTGTGAATAGATACTTTGTATCATATTGGAAGAAATGGTACTGGATGAATTTCGCTGATTCTCTTAAGGGGGAGGTCAGGTGTTCGGTCCGGAGAGGCGACTTGCATTCATGTGTCTTGGGTGTAAGTCAAATAAGCGAATCCTGTTGGAAGGCTGTGAGGGCAGTTTAGTACCGTAGCAGCCCAGCTAGAGGCCCTGAGGGTTTCTCCGAATAGGAATGGCTCAGCAGGTGGACTGGGATGGTTGTTATAGTTATAAAGGAAAATTTGTATTGAATGTATGATAAATAAGAGCATCTAACTAAGTGTATACATGTATATGATATGTGAACTGAGTTTTCGATATGAATGAAATTATGACATATAAACAAATGGGTGAATCACATTATGAGGGTGACCCATGAAAATGTATGTGGTATTATTATGGAATTAGTGATATGAAAATGATGTTGTATGTATTAGTAGACCTAAGAGAGATTAGGTCTTCAACTGTGTAAAGCCAAATGAATTATATGATGGAAGTGAGAATGGCATAGACTTGAATAACAGTAAATAGTGGAAATTGTCATGATGAGCATTGAACTTGACGATTATGTGATATTTAGAGTTCCAAAGTATTCATATATGAAAAGTTCTATGTATATATATATTAAGAGATTGTAAATGGATTAGAAATGAAGTGACGAATAGAAATGATATGGGAATTGCATGTGATTGAATATGTTTATAGTAATATTGTTAAAACTTGAATTAAGTTGATTAAGATTGTATAATTGAGTGCAAATTGGGTTGAAACGGAGTTGGAATGTGTCAACTTCTGATATTGCAAAAGTGTAAAGTAGGAATATGTAATTTTTTTAGATACATCTTAGCTTTGTATCTGTAAAGATTGAGAATAAAATTATATAAGAATAGAAATGATTTGAAAGTTCTAGGCTTGAATATTAATCTCTTAAGGCCATGTGTTTTGTTCAATATATTTGATCGATTAATTTGTTATCAATAAATCTGGATCTTGGATAAGATGATTGTAATACAGATTTGGTGAGATTGGAATTTTGTTTGAGAAGTATAGTTAAAAGTTGTGATGGATAAGGTTGTACCTTATCGTTTTATGTTAAGAACTTGGTTATACTTATGAAGGTAAAGAGAGAAAGGAAATTATGGAAATGTGTTGAGTTATGGGTAATATGACTGAAAGTTATACTGAATATGTTTATGGTATGAAATGAAATAAATGAATGGACTTGAGAATTAAGTGAAAGAAGTATTGATAGTAAATATGGTATAAAATTATTATGAGAATTGGTGAGAATTATATTAAGATAATTTGAAATGATTTGTTATCATAATAATTTGATTAAATATGGATCAGAAGAGATCAGGAATTGTATATAAGTTTATTCTAATGGAATTAGGTTATATATAAACATATATGAATATTGTGAACTTTCATGATGAATTTGAATAAATTGATTTTTAGTGGGAATTGAACAAGATTGGAATTTGAGTATATCGTGATAGATAGATCAGTTGATCTGGTCTTGGCTAAGATTATAAATCATTATTGAGATGTAATGTGTGTATTTGTACCAAGAGTGTAATTATTTACATGATAATGTGTTTGACGTAAAAAGTTAAAGTGTGATGGGACATAAATGAATGGAGTTATAGTAGTTATAAATCATGATGAAAAAGGGAAAAGATTTGATTATTTGTAACATAAGTGGAAAGATAATGTATTAGAAGGCAAGTTAAATAAAAAGCATGTTAAAGAGGTGACTTTATTTGTGAGAAATAAGAATCTTGTTATCCATTGAGGTTTGACAAATGACTATTGAGACAGTGATTGTAAAGATGGGATGATTAATACTCAGATATAAACCAATGATTTCTAAAGTTAAAGCTAAGAGAGTAATATCAAAGAGATGAAGGAACAATGTATATTAAATATAAAGATTGGATGACGTATAAGTGTGCTATAAAATAATCTGATTCTTGTAAAAAAAAAATGTTGATAAGAAATGTAATGAGTTCTTTTAAATGTTTGATCAAGGAAGTGATAAGACATATAAATTATGTGATTTGATGATATAACAACTTAAGAATTTAATTAACTTCATATGGAAGTTAAGATAGTATTTTGTTAAAAATGAAGTGTTATGGTACTGATAATTTCGAGGACGAAATTTCTTTTTAGAGGGGGAGAATTGTAATATCCCAAAGTGTGCCTTAGAAGTTGTGATAATATTGTTATTATTGAATTGAATGTGTATTTGATAGGTGGTGTATTTGAGTATGGTTTATTTGAATGTTAAAAGAATTTGAGAGAGAATGGTTATGTGTTGTTTGGAAAGAAAGCAATGTATGGAGAAAGTGTATATGTTGGGTATATGGCAATATATATAACATATATTCAAGTCAAAGTGCTTAGTCAAGGGAAGAAGATATTTAGATTGTTAAGTGTGAAATTACCAAAGTGGGCAAGAGATGATAAAAGGAATTAAAATGTGTATGAGGGTCTTATAGTAATTTTCTTTTGGATGAGTATTTAATGAGTGTTGACTTTGTGATTTCTTCATTATTTCTCTTCTTCTTCATTGTGGTGGCCGGCTACCTAAAGGGAAAGAGAGAGCAAAGGAGGTGTTCTTGATTCTAAGCTCAAATTGAAGGAAGAATCAAAGGATTGGTTAGAGATTTGTGAAATTTCTTCATCTAAGGTAAGTACTCTCTTGTTTTTCCTTTGGTATTTTGAAGATGTGTTTGATGTGTGTTGTGAATTGTTAATATCATGATTTAGAGTGTTTGAGAGGTGTTTAAAGGTATGGAAATTGATTGTGAGTTAGAAAGGTTAAATTGGTGTTGGTTTTGTTTAAAAATGGTAAGTTAAATGGATGTTGTTATAGAAAGAAGAAGATTGATGTTGGTTTTTAGGGTTTGATGTGGAAAGTGTTTGAATGTGTGGTGGATATAGTGTTAAAATGAATATTGTGATGAATATGTGTTAATAACATGAATTACACTCATTTGAATGAGATTGTGTTGTGCATAAGTTGTTCTTAATTCAATCAAAGAAGTGTTGGATATGTTTAGGGTTTTATATTTGAGAGACACGGCCAAAATAAGAATGGAACACGGCCAAGATCTATTAATTTTGGGAGACACGGCCAAGTTGAGGGAAGTTTGGCCGTGTTGGTTGAATTTTGGAGAGACACGGCCACAAGCTTGGCCGTGTCCCTTGAGTGTGTTTGCCACTGCCTGAATTTTGTGGAGAGACACGGCCGTGTCCCCTTGCCCGTGTCTGCCTCGGCTTGAATTGGTATTGAGAGACACGGCCACAAGCTTGGCCGTGTCCCTTGGGTGTGTTGGCTACTGTGTTTGGTTTTTGTTCTTCTTATATGGTTGAAATGGAACTTACATTTGTTGATGCATGTGATATTAAATGAACAATGTTATGTTTTGTATAGTGTGGAAGAGATGAGGATCATCTAAAAAGGTATGTGCAATGCAATTTATTTGATGAATGTTTTAATAATGAATGATGTTAATGTGTTTTGAGAAATGATGAAATGTGATGTTATCATGATTGATAATGATGATCAAAATGAAATGAATAGACATATGGATTATATGACCATGAATTTAAGAGATATGTGCAATGAAATGGATTAGGTATACTTGAATGATATGATTGAAGCATGCCTATATAGTATGATTGATTAATAATATGTTTGTGTAGTAATGTAATTGATGTTGCATATATCAATGATGAAACATGAAATGTGATTTAAGATAAAATGGGATATGAAGCCATTATTATTGGTAATGATAACTCAAATGTGATATGAAGCCATTGTGATTGGCTATGATAATTCAATTGAGATATGTGAGGCATGTTTGCCAAAATGATGATGAGAATTGAAAATGATATTGATGATGAAATAATCAACGAATTGTGTATCTAATGTGTTATTCATTTTCAGAGTTTTGTTGTTGGTGGCATGCCTAATGGTAACAATCTCTTGAAGTTAGGTTGGGCTTGATCCTTGAAGCCAAGTTGGGTTGAAGTTTAACATGTTTTACTCCCCTTGAAGCTTGGTTGGGTCTAGTCCTTGAAGCCTAAATGAGATGTTACAACCCTTGAAGCTAGGTTGGATTAGTTCTTGAAGCCAAGTTGGGTTGATACTTAGCATGCTTTGTTCCCCTTGAAGCTTGGTTGAACTTAATCCTTGAAGCCTAGTTGGGATATTGATGAATGTGATAATTAAACCAAAGCATTAACTCTGAAAGTCGAATAGCATATTAGTGTCTTTTGGGCCCGAGTCTGTCATTTGTTGTAAATGTGATATATATAGATTGTGGATATTAGTGATGAATGATGGTTTGTGTTAATAATTGCCTTTGTTGGAAATGTGATTGATGATTAGTAAATTGTGAACAAACTAATGCTATGAAGTATGATATGTGAGGTGTGTATTGATTGTGGATATCAATGATGAATTGTGTGGTGATAAGGATTGTCTTTTTTGGAAGTGTGACTCTTGGTTGGTATGAGATATAATGTATGTATATTGATATATTGATTGAGAAGTGATGGGTTGGAATTGGTAATAATGTTATGTATATATGTGTTTAATATATGAAATTAATTAAGATCTATGAAAGATGAAATTAAAAAGGAAAAACATGATAAGAAACTAATGATACCTAAATTTGACATATCATTACATGTTGGCATTTCTATAAGGTATGTTTATCTTTTATATTTGTACTACTAAGCTTTCGGGCTTAGCGCGGATGTGTAATCGCGCAGGTAGCTTGGTGGAAGATACAGAGTTGTTCGTTATGCCACGAGAAGAGTAAAGATTTGTTGAGACCAACTAGAGGGTAATGCATACATGTATAACTTTTAATTTTGATGTATTTTTGACGAAAGGAATGTTATATGTATAAATGAAGTTTTGATAAAGACAATGATTTTGTAAATATTATGTAAATTAACATATCGTGGTTTGAACTCTGTTACAGGTTTTTAAAAAGGTAACGAAAAGTGGCATCCTTATACTTTATATACTTACTGTATGTATACTAGGTATATGTATAGTACTTATATAAGGCATCAGGGTGTTACATTTGTGTACTTTGATTGCTAGGCTGATAATTCCCTTTCTCATTCCTTCTTGCCAAAAAGCGGTTCTTCTCCCATTCCCATTCTTCAATTTGCAGACTATTGCGCTATAATTAACACTACTAGAACTACACTCGCAAGTATACGAGGTTGTTGTAGTATTTTGGTGAAAACCTCAAGGTCGTCTCACAAGGAAGCTAGATAAGCTAATTGTTTATCAAATTGCAAATAACAAATTATAAATAAATATAAATTGCTAAACAACTAATGAAGACAGATCGAGTTGAATTTAAATCAATGAAAGTAAACTGAACAGATATATTGATTCACTTAATAGAACGGTCTAGGGTTTGCACTTCTCTACTAACTTATATGTATGAACGGCTATTCCTCTCAACCAATTTAATTTCAAAGATCAGATTTCAAGCAACTTAATTAATCAAATCAAGGAAATAAGCTCTCGCATTCAAACCTCTTTCAAATAATCTTGTTACAATTGAAGTGATCTTTTTCTTAGGTTTATATTTCTAATTCACCTAAGTCCCTAATTGAATTGTTCCGGCATTAGACTTCATTTCTCAATCCTTCATCTAATACCTCTGTCACATCCGCCTATCATATTTATGTAGTGTAGTCACATGCACAGTGAGAGAAGGGGAAAGGAGAAGATAATTCCTGACAATGGCCCCAGATAAGGCTATAGGACCACTGAGACCTACTTGAAGAAAAATGCAAAGTGTTAGGGAGGTGATTGTAATTTCAAAAAGTTTTGGGGAGGTGACTGTAATTTTCAAAAGTTTTGGGGAGGTAAATGTAATTTCCAAAAGTCGTACCGGATGTTCTTAATAGTGCACATAACAGATTCCAAAAATTGAAAATAGAGAAAAACCGGGTCACAACGACGCGTAACGGTTTTTCCAGAAAATGCACTGTTTGGAAGATATAGGGGATTTTGACTAGGGACATTTTGGTCATTATACATGAATCCGATGTAGGAAATAAAAACAAGAGTGGGTAGAGGATGTTAAGGGGGTAAATATGAAATGATCGTCAGTAGAAACGGGGCCCGGGCAACACCCGAGCAAAGAAAGGACCTAAAGGAAATTTTGTAAAAAGTTGAGGGCTTATTGGTTATTTTTCAAAATGACTTGGAAACCTAAAATAGACTTTAAAAATAGAAAGTAGAGGTCAAGAGGATCAAAACTATATGTAGTTTGACTCGTGGAACTATACGATTTAAAAGATATGATCGATTAATCGCCGGAACGTAAAGTGGGCCCGGTTTCATGTCGGGATCGGATGGGAAACCCGGGACAACTTTATGATATCCTATGGGATGAGGGACAAGTGGAAAGAAGTAAAGGAAAAGAAAACTATAAAAATCTAAGGTTGGCCAATCAAAAGTAAGCATTTAGCATGTGTAATAAATGAAGAAAGAGAAAGGTGGACAAGTGGGCTTAAAGAGCTTAACCAACACATAAGGTGATCATCATTTCCTTTGTATATAAATATATGTGAAATGAAGAACAAACTCTCTCTTTTTCCACTTACAAAATTCGGCCAACAAAGGGAAACACCAAAGGGCTTCCAAGTTTCTCCAAAGTTGATTTTTAGGTTTCCAAGTTTCTCCAAAGTTGATTATTAAGTTTTTCTTGACTCGTAGGTTCGGAGCAGTAGATAAATCTTGGGGAAGCAACGACCAGACCATAGCAAATCTCAGGGGTAGATCTTTTAGTTCTATTATGAGTTGATAGTTGTGGCATGTATATGAATAAATATAAAAGAGAATTTCTATGTTATAACTGTATGTTATTAGTATGTAATAATCATAAATCTTTATTTTATGTTATATTAGAAGTGTGAACTCTTCGTGCAGGTTTGTAGTTGAGGGTATAAGGTGGATTCATTGGGAGTGCATTAAATTTGATGGTATTCACATTGGTCTGTGTAAAATGTTTTCAAAAATCAAAAAAACAAGTTTTGTCGACACTTGGGATCCAAATTTCTAGGCGGAACTATGGCAAAATTTCTGCAAAAATCAGAACTAAAATTTGACTAAGTAAATTGGTAGCAACAATTAGGATAGTGTGGCGCCTCTGCTATGCTTAAACATATAGGTTGGGAAGGGGTGTTACAATTAGTGGTATCAGAGCGCTGGTTTAGTCGGTTCTGGGTAGAGCTTTATCTTAATATACATGCCACCTAGGATAAGATAATGCTGTTGATCTGGGTCGTTACTAATGATGAGATGGTATACGTTTACTCTTTAGATGTCGCAAGCAGCGCAGCATGATATAGGGGAGGAGGTCGAGTCTCAGGCCTCCCGAATTGTAGAAATGCATGTATCAGAGACATCAGCATCTGAGCAACCACCCGCTGATGCTCCTATTCCCAATGAAATGTTGCAACAAATGGCTGCCGTACTTCGGCCGATAGCAGGCGTTGCCCCACCCCCACCCCCAGCGCCAGCACCCATACCAGTACCAGCTGTAGGAGGGGAAAAAAACCCCCGATAGAAAAGATAAGAAAGTATGGTGTGAAGGAGTTTAAGGCTCGAAGGGACGATGATTCTTCAACAGCCGAGTATTGGCTGGAAGGAACAATACGAGCCTTAGATCAGTTACAGTGTACGCCAGAAGAGCGAGTGGTATGTGCTACTTCCTTATTAGTGGAAGAAGCATATATATGGTGGGACACAGTTCACCAACGAGTTCCACCGGAACAGAGAACATGGGATTTCTTTGTGAGTGAGTTCAAAAGGAAGTTTATATCGGAGGCATACCTAGATGCCAAGAAAAAGGAGTTTCTACACTTAAAGCAAGGTCGACTGACCGTTGCTGAATACGAGAGGGAATTTACTAGGCTGAGTAGGTATGCCAAGAAGACAATTGAAGACAAACATGATAGATGTAAGCAATTCCAGGATGGTTTGAATAATGAGATTAGGATGCAGCTAATTGCTGCTAATATCAAAGAATTTTCCGAGTTGGTCAATAGGGCTCTAGAAGTAGAGCAATGTCAGTCTGACGAGCAGAATAGATGACAGAAGATGAAACAGAAGAGAGGTACCCAGAACTATTCGGGAACCTACAAATCATCAGGGAAACGATTCCGAGGCAGTGGTGCCATGGGAGGCGGTCAACGTCGAGGTTACAGCCAGGGATCGATTTGCGGTGGCTTAAGTCAAACTACCTCAGTCACTAGTACGGGACGATCCGGAAGAGGACAAGGAAGAGGATTCAGCCGAGGCGGAGGTAACTTCTCTATTGGCCCGAGAGGTAATGAAGGCAAAAATACTAATCCACGTTGTAATCAATGCGAACGCCGTCACCTGGGAGAATGTTGGGGTCGGACATTTGCATGCTATATATGTGGATCTTTAGACCACCTTATGCGAGAGTGTCCCCAGCGAATGCAGAATCTACCTAGGGATACTGAGAGATCACAAGCGGTAGCAGGTCGAGGCCGAAGCAGAGGTAGGAGCGAAAATCCATCACGTGTACAATCTGAAATGGTGAATCGACCAGAAGCAAAGGCTCCTGCTAGAATGTATGCCATGAGGGGGCGAGAAGACGAAGAAGCGTTAGACTTGATTGCAGGTCAGTTGTCTATGTTTGGAGTTTCACTTTACGTTTTAATAGATCCGGGGTCTTCACACTCATATATATGCACGAAAAATGAAAAACTTGAGAACCTAAAGGTAGAACTAGAAAAAGAAGGAATATTAGTTACTAACCCATTAGGAAATGAGGTGATTACTAGGAAGGTAGTGAAAGATTGCCCAATAGAGATACATGGACATATCTTTTGGGGAGATTTATTTGAACTAACATTTCAAGAATTCGATGCTATCCTTTGGATGGATTGGTTGGCCAAACACGATGCATTGGTTGACTGTAAACGGAAGAGAGTTACCTTGCATACTGCAGACGGTGACGAAGTGACCTTAGTGGGAAAGAGGAAGGATTATCTAACTAACATTATTTCTGCCATGACGGCTAAGAGGTTAGTGCAAAAAGGTTGCGAGGCATACCTGGTATGTGCATTAGTAACGAAAGAAGAGGCACCAAAGTTACAAGATATACCTACTGTATGCGATTTTCCCGACGTATTTCTTGATGATTTACCCGGATTACCACCTAAACGAGAGGTGGAATTCACCATAGACGTGTTCCCGAGAGCTGCACCAATATCTATCGCACCTTATCGAATGGCGCCAGTGGAGTTAAAAGAACTAAAGGTACAGCTACAGGAACTTTTAGATAAGGGATTCATTAGGCCAAGCGTGTCACCATGGGGAGCACCAGTATTGTTCGTGAAAAAGAAAGACGGATCCTTAAGGTTGTGTGTAGATTACCGTCAACTCAATAAGTTGACCATCAAAAACAAGTATCCGTTACCTCGCATAGATGATTTGTTTGATCAACTCAAAGGTGCTGGAGTCTTTTCAAAAATTGATCTACGATCGGGTTATCATCAATTGGGAATTAAAGACGAAGACATACCAAAAACCGCATTCAAAACTCACTATAGACATTATGAATTCATTGTTATGCCTTTCGAATTAACGAATGCACCTGCAGTATTCATGGATCTGATGCATAGAATCTTCCACCCTTATTTGGATCAGTTCGTGGTGGTATTTATTGATGACATATTGGTGTATTCAAAGAATCGAGAAGATCATGACCGTCACCTTAGAATTGTTTTGCAAACCCTGCGAGAAAAGCAATTATACGCTAAATTCAGCAAATGCGAATTTTGGTTGGAAGAAGTAGCCTTCTTGGGACATATTGTATCGGCAGAAGGAATAAGGGTCGATCCCAAGAAAATAGAAGCAGTATTAGAATGGAAGCCACCTAAGACAGTAATGGAAGTTCGTAGTTTCTTGGGGTTAGCAGGATATTATCGGAGATTCGTCAAAGGGTTTTCCATGATCGCCGCATCTATGACCAAGCTACTTCAGAAGAATGTCAAATTCCAATGGACCGACGCTTGTCAACGGAGCTTTGAGAAGCTAAAACAAAAATTTACTGAAGCACCTATTCTTACACAACCCGAATTAGGAAAAGATTTTGTGATCTATAGCGATGCATCCCATATCGGGTTGGGTTGCGTATTAATGCAGGAAGGCAAAGTCATTGCGTATGTCTCTCGACAACTCAAGCCACATGAAAAGAATTATCCTACGCATGACTTAGAGCTAGCAGCGATTGTTTTGGCTTTCAAGACGTGGAGGCACTACTTATATGAAGAAAAGTGTTACATTTATACTGATCATCAAAGCCTGAAGTATCTGCCCACGCAAAAAGATTTAAACCTGCGATAGCGAAAATGGATGCAATGGTTAGCAAACTACGACTATACGATTAATTATCACCCGGGCAAAGCGAATGTCGTAGCAGATGCACTTAGTAGGAAGTCAATGCAAGCGCTAAGTGCTATGAGGGTAACGTTAAAACCCACAGAAGATGGAGCTATCTTTGCAGAAATGCACGTGCAACCTAACTTACATCAACAAATACGTGAGGCTCAGAAGGAAGATGAACAAGTGAAGAAGTGGAGTCAACAGGCACAGGAGAACTCTTCAGGAGACTATCAAATTCATCCTGATGGTATTCTCTACTACAAGAAGAGAATGGTGGTACCTAAGTCCAAGGAGCTGAAGAAACAGATTTTCCAAGAAGCTCATAACAGTCCTTATACAATGCATCCGGGAGTAACGAAAATGTATCGAGACATGAAGGAGTATTATTGGTGGCCAGGAATGAAAAGAGATATCGTTGATCACGTAACGAAGTGTCTAACCTGTCAGCAAGTGAAGGCGGAACATCAACTACCCTCAGGGCTACTACAACCTATTACGATTCCAACCTGGAAATGGGATCGTATTACTATGGATTTTGTCACAGGATTGCCTATAACAAGAAACAAACATGACGCAATTTGGGTAATCGTAGACCGGCTTACTAAGTCCACTCATTTCATACCAGTACATGTGGATTACTCACTAGACAAGTTGGCAGACTTGTATATCAAAGAGATTATACGTCTCCACGGAGTTCCAACTTCGATCATATCCGATCGAGATCAACATTTTACGTCAAATTTTTGGCAGAAATTACAAACAGCCCTTGGAACTCGAACTTACCACAACACAGCATTCCATCCCCAGATAGACGGACAGTCGGAAAGAGTGATTCAAGTTTTGGAAGATATGCTGAGGGCGTGCGCTTTAGAATTTAAAGGTAGCTGGGACAAACACCTAAGCTTAATGGAATTCGTGTACAACAACAGTTATCAATCCAGCATACAAATGGTACCTTAAGAAGCACTGTACGGTCGGAAATGCAGAACTCCAGTTTGCTGGATAGAATTGAGTGAGAAAAAGATATTGGGGCCAGACATAGTTAAGGAAACTGAAGAGAAGGTAGAAATCATTCGAGACAGATTAAAAGCAGCGGCGGACAGGCAAAAATCATACGCGGATCTAAAAAGGAAAGACATACAGTTTGAAGTAGGCGATAGAGTATTCCTCAAAGTCTCTCCTTGGAAGAAAGTGTTACGATTTAAACAAAAAGGCAAGCTAAGCCCTAGATTCATCGGACCATATGAAATTATTAAACGGGTATGTCCGGTAGCTTACCAGTTGGCGTTACCACCCGACTTAAGTAAAATACATGATGTTTTCCATGTTTCGATGCTAAGGAGGTATCGTTCAGACCCAACCCATGTCATACAAGTTCAAGACATTGAGATTCAGCCTAAACTGACATATAAGGAAGAGCCGGTAGAAATCCTAGCACGGGAAATCAAAGAGTTGCGAAATAAGAAGATTCCATTGGTCAAAGTGCTTTGGAGAAATCACAAAGTAGAAGAAGCTACATGGGAACGCGAAGAAATTATGAGGAAGCAATACCCATATTTGTTTTCACTTGATGAGCTTCGGGACGAAGCTTAAATTAACGAGGAAGGAACTGTCACATCCGCCTATCGTATTTATGCAGTGTAGTCACGTGCACAGTGAGAGAAGGGGAAAGGAGAAGATAATTCCTAACAACGGCCCCAGATAAGGCTATAGGACCACTGGGACCTACTTGAAGAAAAATGCAAAGTGTTAGGGAGGTGATTGTAATTTCAAAAAGTTTTGGGGAGGTGACTGTAATTTTCAAAAGTTTTGGGGAGGTAAATGTAATTTCCAAAAGTCGTACCGGATGTTCTTAATAGTGCACATAACAGATTCCAAAAATTGAAAATAGAGAAAAACCGGGTCACAACGACGCGTAACGGTTTTTCCAGAAAACGCACTGTTTGGAAGATATAGGGGATTTTGACTAGGGACATTTTGGTCATTATACATGAATCCGAAGTAGGAAATAAAAACAAGAGTGGGTAGAGGATGTTAAGGGGGTAAATATGAAATGATCGTCAGTAGAAACGGGGCCCGGGCAACACCCGAGCAAAGAAAGGACCTAAAGGAAATTTTGTAAAAAGTTGAGGGCTTATTGGTAATTTTTCAAAATGACTTGGAAACCTAAAATAGACTTTAAAAATAGAAAGTAGAGGTCAAGAGGATCAAAACTATATGTAGTTTGACTCGTGGAACTATACGGTTTAAAAGATATGATCGGTTTAAAAGTGGGCCCGGTTTCATGTCGGGACCGGATGGGAAACCCGGGACAACTTTATGATATCCTATGGGATGAGGGACAAGTGGAAAGAAGTAAAGGAAAAGAAAACTATAAAAATCTAAGGTTGGCCAATCAAAAGTAAGCATTTAGCATGTGTAATAAATGAAGAAAGAGAAAGGTGGACAAGTGGGCTTAAAGAGCTTAACCAACACATAAGGTGATCATCATTTCCTTTGTATATAAATATATGTGAAATGAAGAACAAACTCTCTCTTTTTCCACTTACAAAATTCGGCCAACAAAGGGAAACACCAAAGGGCTTCCAAGTTTCTCCAAAGTTGATTTTTAAGGTGAGTTTTTAAGGTTTTCTAGTAAGTAGACTTTAATTTTAGTATTAATTTTAGGTAGTTATATATTTATTGGAAGATTGGAGATTAGAGTCTTTATGTGGAATTGGAAAAATATTAAGTAAGTGATGAGATTAATTGATTAAATGGAAGAATAGAGATGTATAAAGATTAATAAGGTTGGATTAGGGTTTCGGTTGGAAAAGAAATGGCGGATAACTTATTATTTTAAATTTCAAAGGTTTATGTTGTATTTTGAATTTATTGAAGGAGAAATAAAGAATTAAAGAAGGAGAAGAAGGAAAAGCTAAGAGGAATTAAAGAAATAAGGTTTGGTACTTTACCTTTGAATAATTACTTTTGATTTGGTGCTTTACCATAAAAGAAACTCTATTTGCTTACAAACTTTGGTTTATGGAAGTTTTGAAGTTGATGTTTAAATATATTGATTGAGTTTAAATTAAATATTTGAGTTATGTTCTTGTTTTCTTATGGCAATTTGGGTTGTAAAATTTAATTGAAACCAAATGTTTTGAGAAAATTTGGAAAGTTGATTTGGTAAGTTGTTTGGACTTTAATTAGTTTGATTTGAGTTAAACATGCAAAAATTGTTAAAAGGAAGTGTTTGAATCTTCACTTTACTATTAAAGAAGCCTTAATATTGATTTACAAAAGAAAAATAAACTATCCTATGCATTTCAAATGTTTGGGCCGAAATGGTCCCAAAGTGACAGCTTCTGGACTATTTTTGGGGAAATTGTTTGGGACAGCAAACGAATGAATTTTTCAATGAAATTTTACATACAATTAGTCAACATATGAAATAAGTTTTCTGTAAAATTTCAGCCAAAAATAAGATCATTTACTTGGTCAAATGCATAACTGAAGTGGACTGAAATTTTGACGAAAACCCAGATTTTACTATTCATGTGGTCATGCCATTTTGCGTTGCCGATTTTTCTCGCCACAACACTATTCATTTGGTCAATTTGTGATCTTTTGAGGAATGCTTTGAAATGTTTGATGTGTTTATTGTGGATGTTAAATATGTGAAAAAAAGTAACGGTTTGACCAAAGAAAGTGGTGCGCGGCATAAATGGCAAAGCGCAATGAGAATTTAAATTGATTTCTTGAATCATTCTAAAATGAAGTTGAGACTTAAATTGAATCATTTTAATCT
The DNA here is from genome assembly GCA_947685225.1 of Garcia nutans. Lineage (NCBI taxonomy): Eukaryota > Viridiplantae > Streptophyta > Magnoliopsida > Malpighiales > Euphorbiaceae > Garcia > Garcia nutans. The sequence continues at coordinate 47,049,751 of CANTUV010000035.1, forward strand.
TTTTGCTCTACTGGATAGTGGGAGTGGTAGATAAGGGTATGGTGCACTATACTAACGCATGCAGTACTGCTCATTATTGTGATATGATATTTTATTCAGTGGTGAGGCCACTGAAGCCAATGGGGAGGCACATTGGTTAACCAGGATGGGGAGGCCCATTCCTGTGATCTGATATTGGTGGTGAGGGCCACCTATGTTACAGTGGGGAGGCCCACTGCCTTATCACTATGGTTCCCTATATACCAGTAGAGCCTGAATCAAAGACATTATTTTTCGTTGAACTATGTAATGCAAATGAGTTTGAATTATGATTTTACATTATTGAAAGAATATCACACTGAATGTATCATGATTTCTATTGGTATAAAGTGGGTTGATTGTTGATTTAATTATTTCCTTTGATTTTGAATACTTTCATATACTACTCTTATTTTTATTGGTAAAGTACCCACTGAGCGACAACGCTCAGCGAGGTAAGTTTTTCTTGACTCGTAGGTTCGGAGCAGTAGATACATCTTGGGGAAGCAACGACCAGACCACAGCAAATCTCAGGGGTAGATCTTTTAGTTCCATTATGAGTTGATAGTTGTGGCATGTATATGAATAAATATAAAAGAGAATTTCTATGTTATAACTGTATGTTATTAGTATGTAATAATCATAAATCTTTATTTTATGTTATATTAGAAGTGTGAACTCTTCGTGCAGGTTTGTAGTTGAGGGTATAAGGTGGATTCATTGGGAGTGCATTAAATTTGATGGTATTCACATTGGTCTGTGTAAAATGTTTTCAAAAATCAGAAAAACAAGTTTTGTCGACACTTAGGATCCAAATTTCTAGGCGAACTATGGCAAAATTTCTGCAAAAATCAGAACTAAAATTTGATTAAAGTAAATTGGTAGCAACAATTAGGATAGTGTGGCACCTCTGCTCGGCTTACACATGTAGGTTGGGAAGGGGTGTTACAACCTCAAACACATAATTGGTGGCCAATCAATTATATATTAACACTAATCCATTCAATTAAGGATAAAAGAATTATTCAGTTAAGAGCAATAACCATTTCATACAATTATAGTAGATCCATACAAACCCTAGACTAGATCAGAATTAGTTCATATTGATGCTATCAAACAAATTCATCTCATTAAAATTCAAAGAAATTAATTTAGACATTAGAGAATTCATGAATACAATTCCAATGAAACTTAAGAGATAGAGTTTGAGAACAAAACCAAATTACAAACTTCCTTTGGCTTCTGAAGAATCTCTTGCTTAGATATTTGCTAAAAGAATAATGCAATGGCTAAAACTAATTTAATCTAGAGTGTTTGCATGAAAGTGTAATCAAAATTCCAAAAGAAAATGAAGAATAGCTCCAAAGTTTATCTTGGACGGCTGGGAAAATGTGTAACCCTTTCAAATACCCTAATCTTCTTATTTATACAAAACCCTCGCTCAAAATCCGTGTCTCCTTTCTTTCCTTAGCCCCATGGAGTGACACAGCCAAGCTTGTGGCCGTGTCATATGACACGGCCAGTGGCTTGGGCGTGTCACCTGGGTGTGTCAGCTTCTGTGTAATCTTTCTTCTTTGCTTTTGTGGAATTGAGTGTGACACGGTCAAGCTCCTGGCCGTGTCATGTGACACGGACATGACACGGCCAGTGGCTTGGCCGTGTCACCTGATAGTGTCAACTTCTGCCATATTTTCCTTTCTTTCTTGGTTCCCTTGGTTTTACCCTCTAGGTGAGACACGGCCAGTGGCTTGGCCGTGTCTCCTGCCTGTGTCATGATCTGCCAAAATTTTGCTTGAGGTGACACGGCCAAGCTTGATTTGGCTTGGCCATGTCTTGCTGCTTCATGCTTTTCTTTCTTTGTTTTGGTCTTCCAAGGGAGTTTTTTGCATATTAACCTAAAACAAACACTTGAAACAAACTTTAAACAAGAATTAAATGAAAGATTAACCAAAAATACATAAACACCACACTAAAAACTAGTACAAAAATGACATAAACACTGGAATAAATTAAAACTACCGAAATTGATGAAATCACTAAATAAACAGATTAAAACTACCAAAATGCATGAAGAAAACAATAATCATCATAATAAATAAGATACAATTCTATGACAAAAACTAATAAAACACAGACCAGCTCGGAGAAGATCTTTGAAATCACGGATGAGTGTACGAGACAACCTTTCATGAAGACTAGGCAACACCCTTCTCACAATCATCTTTATTTGATCAGATTCATCGGGCCTCTTCTTGAGCAAAGCAGCCTTATTTCTCCACCTTTTCACATAGTCTACAAAAATCTCATTTGGCCTTTGTCTAATGGACTCAACTTCCATTAAGGTAACTTTCAACTTGACATTGTGCCCATATTGCTAAATGAAAGCCTTATAAAACATTTCCCAATCTTTTTGAGTAATTTCGTCTAAGGTGTTGAACCAATTTTGGACAACAGGGTCCAATGAGAGCATGAAATATCTTAGAGTTTGGGCCTTAGTAGCTCGGGCAGACTGTATAGTAGTGATATACTACTTCACATGGAGATGGAGGTTTCTAGTACCATTGTACCTAGCAAAGGAAGGCAGCTTAAACTTATAAGTGACCTCCTCATCTTATTCAAATAGTTTGTCAATCTCAGACATCTCTTCGATTTTCAACATCTTCTCAAATTTCTTTTCTAAATCAGCAATCATCTTCTCAACATCAGATGTCTCGGTCTTTTCAACAATTGTCTTCTCAACAACCTTTAATTACTTTTTGTCTTGAGGATCTTGAAAGTATTGAGCCCAATCATCATCATCAATGATCCCCTTATCATCATCAAAAGCCACTTCACCAACCGACCCTTGTTCCTGTGAATTCTCCCTTGTTAATGTTCCCCCTCTCTTGAATTCTGAAACGTTAATATTTATATCCAAATCTTACTCAGAATCCTTAACCTAATATTAATCGGTCCCTAAAACAAATTCTAGTTGAATTAGGAAAGTTATTGAACTCATGTCGACCTGGTTGCCCTAGGTCGACATGAGAAGGTCGACATGAGGCATGCTCATGTGGATCTTGGGCTGCCAAGGTCAACATGAGGCATGCTCATATCGACCTTGGGCTGCCAAGGTGGACATGAGGCATGCTAATGTCAACCTTGGGCTGCGACATAGGTCGACATGAAGCATGCTCATGTCGACCCAGCCTGCCCAGGTCGACATGAGTCCAACCTCATGTTGATTTGGGCTGCCAGATTGACATGAGGCATGCTCATGTCTCCCCGGCCGGCCTAATTTGAATTAGTATTGCCTTTTTTTAACTTATGGATCGAAAGGTTTAATTTGGGCTTATTCAACTTGATTTTAGGGTTTTACAATTGAATTTATGCGTCTTAAATCCGAACCAAGTTCTTTAAAAATCATAAATTAAGTTTAAATATTTTAAAGTCAAATCAAATTTATTTTGATATCCTTTAATTAGGACCATATCAAATTGGGGTAAAAATTAAGGGTCTACAATATCTTGGTCATTTTGGACAGAATCTACTTAATTGTTTTATTTATTGCTTCTACTACACCATTAGCCTTTGGTCTATAAGGGAAGGATCGATGATGATGGATTCGGTACTTCGAGAATAAGTCCTTAGCTACACCTTGAAACTGTACCCCCATTTTCTGATATCACACTATGTTGGACCCCATACCTGCAGATGAGATTCTTTTCAATAAATCTAGCCATTTGTCTTGCACCCAACTTATTAAAAGATCAGCCTCAACCGACTTTAAAAAATAATCTACTGCTACTATAATAAAATGGTGACCATTTGAAGCTGTCGGATGTATCTCTCCTATAATGTCAATCCCACAAGTTGCGAAGGGCCAGGGTAAAGAAATAGATGCAATTCTTTAGGAAGCATGTGATTCAAATTACCATGCATCTGACATTATTGGCACTTCTTCACAAACTCAAGACAATCTTTCTCCATGATCAACCAGTAGTAACCTTGTCAAATTATCTTCTTAACTAGAGTTAAATCACTCATGTGTGGTCTGCAACTTCCCGTGTGTATTTCTGACATGATATGCTCTACTTCAGGCTTCCTCAAGCATCTCAAGTGCACCCCATCAAGCCATCTTCAATACAACTCTCCAAGAAAGGTGATGTATTGTAAGGATCATAGCCTTATGGCTCTTCTTTCTTTCTTTGTTGCCCCCAACGGGTATTCGTTCTCCTCCACAAATTGTCTTATTGTGTCATACCATGCATCATGGTCTGTATCAATTTCCATGGTTGTCTTATATTCATAGCAAGGATTTGATAAACTGGTAAAAATCAGAGGCTTAAGGAATAGGTTGACAGGATTTCCCATACTGAAGCAAATGTGGTTAGGGCATTAGCCATTTGGCTTTCTTCTCTTGATAGGTGTATAAAACTTCACTCCTTAAAATTCTTCTTCATCAAAGTCAAGTAATGGTGATATGGTTTTAGTTTCTCTTCTTTTAACTCCCACTCTCCATTTACTTGGGATACTACCAATAATGAATCGCCAAAGACTTGCACCTTATCCACCTTCATAATCATCAAGGTTTCCAAACCAAAAATACATGCTTCATACTCCACCATATTATTAGTTTCCCTAAACTTCAACTTATTGGCTAAAGGGATAAGCTCCCCTTCGGGCAATTCTAATATGACTCCAAAACCTGCTCCTTTCCTATTCACTACTCCGTCAAAATACATTTTCCATCCTTATACTTATATGGCCTCTAAATGTTCATCAGGAAATTCCAAGATTACCTCTTCGCTATCCGGTAATGGTTGCTGGGCCAGGAATTCTGCCACTGCTCTACCTTTGATTATTTTCTGGGTTACATACTCAATATCAGATTCTTCCAATATTATCAACCATCGCCTATACTTCCTTATCAAAGACGGTGTCTCCCTTAAGTACTTCACTGGATCCAACCTGAAAATTGCTTACACACTGTAAGATCAAAAGTAATTCTACAACTTCTTAGAAGACCAAACCACAGCTATACAGGTCTTTTCAATGATACTATACCTAATTTCATAAGGTAGGAGCTTTCTACTTAAATAGTAGACTATGTGTTCAACCATTGACTCATCTGCTTGGGCTAGCATGGCTCCTATTGACTCTTCTTCTTCTACTAAGTATAGTAATAAGGGTTTACCAGGTTTAGGTGGTTTCAAAATAGGTGGATTTAGCAAATACTCTTTTATACACTCAAAGGCCTTTTGACATTCTTCATTCCACTTGACTAGCTGATTCTTTTTAAGCAATTTGAAGATAGGTTCACAGAATGTGGTGAGCTTTGCTATAAACCTACTAATGTACTGCTATCTGCTAATAAACCCCTGAACTTCTCTCTCTGTCTTAGGGGTTGGAATATCCTTGATTACCTTAATCTTGTCAGGGGTCAATCTCAATGCCATTTGGACCAATCTCATGTCCCAACAACTTGCCTGAAGTAACCCCAAACACACACTTCTTTGGGTTTAATCTTAGCTTATACTTCACTGCTCTCTCGAAGAATAATTCTATGTTTTTGAAGTGTTGTTCCCTTGTATCTGACTTCACCATCATATCATCAACATACACTTCGACTTCTTTGGGCATCATATCATGAAACAAGGTGATGACCATCCTTTGGTAGTGTCACATCCCAAAGGCTAGATAATCAAGTAATAGGCAAGGAGGACATGAACGAGTGGTCAAATAGAGGCTCGGGATAGTCAAATATGAAATTGGTGTACACAGTGGAGCTGACGGGACCTAATTGAAATTTTTTAAGAGGCTGAGGACCTAAAGGTACTTTTCCAAAAAGTTACGTCGGTTCTTAATAGTGCCCATAATGGATGTAATAGATGTGTTCTCGGGATTTATCGGGTCGTAATGGTGGTGCATGATTTTTCCAGAATGCGCACGGTTTGAAAGTTACGGATGATTTTGCAACAAGGGCATTTTGGTCATTTCCACAGGAGTGGCAATTTTTCAAATAGAACCAATTTGAGGGGCAAATTTATAAAGAAGGAAAAGTAACTTTCAAGTGGCCAAATCATGGCCATTTGTTCAATTTTTGTGGATAAATCATGACCATTCAAGTTAAAAATAATAAATTAATTAAATAAATAATTATCTAACATCTAATTTTTTGTCTTAAAGCATAAGACACATGCCTAACACCTAGAAAACTCCATTATCTTCATTTTGGGACTCCATTGCCGTGGGCTTCTTCCAAAAGAGCCAAGGGAAAGTTTCAATTTCTAAGTGATCTATCAAGTTTTTTTTTTTAAGAGAAATTAAGGTAATTCTTCAAGCTAACTTCTTCTCTTTCATTTAATTTGAGTATTAGGTTTTGTATGGATGGACTTAAAGTCATGTTTAATTAGGGAAAATATTAGAAAGTTGATGAATATGATGGAGAATAGCAAAATAGTTGGAGAATGAATAGAAATGGTGTTTAATGGTGAAAATAAGCTAGCAACCATTAGAAAAATCATAAGATAAGACTATGTCTATACCTAGGGTTCTTACCTTTGTATATGTGATGTTAAATTTCACAGGAAATCAAGGAGACAAGGAAGGAAAGGAAGTGATATAGATAAAGGACTAAGAAATAGTAAGGTTTGGTACTTTAACCATTGAACTCCTTTTGAAATTTTTCTGTTTTAAAATTAGTAAAATGTTGTGACTTGTATGATTTTTAATTAAATATAGAAAAATTATCTTGAGTTGAATTGTTTTACATGTTGTGTCTCAATGAGTCTAGAATGACTGAAAAATATGTTGAGTTGAATTTGGAATGGTTATGATTTTGGAAAAATTATTTTTATTAGATCTGCTCCAGCAGGTACCTTGACTGAGACAGCCATCTTTCTGGATTTTTAATAAAATGTAAAAAAATAATATCCAATTAAATTTTGGATATATTGTTTTTTAGTGAGTCTAGTATTTGAGAAAAATAATTTGGAACCACATGGATTGAAGTTAATTTACGGAATTCACAAAATTCAGAACTGCTGCCAGGATGCAGAGCAATTGGAGTTGTCTGGTTGGGTGAACTAGTTGACCAAGATTTTGTGTCCAGTTTGATATAAAATTTTAAAGGAATTATTTTAAGATGCAAAACTAAATTTTGTAAAACATTTTAGAGTTTTTATCCAAGTGGATTATTTTATACAAATTTTCTAAACACAAGGATCAAGTTGGGTCAAGAACCAGAGTTTATTGTTCATATGGTAATTTTTCATTATTAACTTGGTCAAAAACTTGGTGTCGGTGTGTTATCATTTTATTTTTGGTATTGAGTTTAAGTATGAATATGAAGAATAAATTAGATGGAAAAGAGTAGAAAATCAATCTGAATTTCATAACCGTGATAAAAGTCACGTGATGGAATACATGTTCGTTATCATGTGAATATATAGATAAGGTATATACGTGGGGAATACGTGTATATATGGTATATATATGCGTGTATATGGTATATATGTGAATACATATGATACATATGTGAGTATATGTGGTATTTGTGTAAGTATATATTGTATATACATGGAGAATATGTGGTATATATACGAAGTGAATGGGTATATATGAAATGTTATATATGCTCTACTCGGTAAATGGGTAAAACCGGTCTAGAATGGGGGTTTGGCATGCCATCCTATCGGCAGTACTGTCTTAACGGCTTTGGTCTGGATATTACTTACACGCGCGTGGTTATATCGTGTGAGGTCAAGATCATGGCAACTAGTCGTGTAAGACCAAGACCACGCAGTTATGTTGTATATTCCATATCGTGTGAGACCAAGACCATGGCAATTAGTCATGTGAGGTCAAGAACACGCGTAACTCTATATGAGGCCTCATTTCGAGATCAGTGTATTCATAATTACCCAGTGGAGCAGATTAACTCGTAATTATAATGAAGTTATATTACATGTTGTTTACATACAGAATGTGAATCTTAACTTAATTAGAAAATATAAATATGATGATTGTATGAAAATAGTTTAATTATGCAGTATTCTACTTTTATATGTGTTTCAACAACCTTCCTTGCACTATTTATATTCGGTAATGGTTAAAGTACCCACTGGGCAATAAGTTGCTCAGCGAGTTATATGTCTAACTCACAGGTAGTGGATAGAAGATCAGCATTTCTGCAGCGGCCCGCACCAGCTCGACGGCGAATAGGGTAGGACTTTTGACATAAAATAGTAGTATGGCATGTACGTTATATCTATTGTAAAGGTTTGTTAAACATATTAAGTATTATAGTGAATGTAACAAGAGAATAAACAGTAGTATGGCAATGAAACTTAGCAAATGATATGCGATCTTGAGAAACGATATAGAAGTGTGAAATTTTCTTGCAGGGTGTAGTTGAGGATATAAGGGAGATTATTATTGGGAGTGTTCTTGAGTTGAATTGTGAACAAAAGTGTTTTAAAAAAAAAAATTTTTGGAAACACTTGGGAACCCGCTTTTTAGGGGAAACTCCGCCCAATTTTTCGAAAAATTTTTCATAAGAATTCTTAATTAAGACATTGTAACCAGAGCTTGCATCCCGATGTGACATTCCTTCCCTGCTTATTCGTAGGTCGGGAAGGGGTGTTATAGGTAGGTTGCTCCAGCATTCTTTCATTCGAACGGCATCACCCTATAACAAAATATACCCCATGTAGTAATGAAGGCAGTTTTAGCTTTATCTTCTTGGGCCAAATGTTTGGCTATATCTCGATCTATTCCAAGCATATACTCATAAGACCAAGAAAAAAAATCTTCATATTTTTTAAATATTTTTTCAAATCTCTCTTTCTCATCAGGAGTAAAGTCGGATGCTATGCTAATGTTTTTAGGATTTTTGATTGTTCCCAAATTTAATGTTTGTGTATCGATAGAGTTAATATTAAAGATGCTCATGTAACCACTATTTGAATGTATGCAACCATCAGGAGAAACATCACACAAGTAACCAAAATCAGACTTTATTGCATTCATTTTGGAAAAGAAAACATCATCATCCTCACACAAAGCAGACAAATTAAAATCAAAATAAAAATCATTATTCTCAAAACAATAATGTAGAACATCTTCAAACTTTTCTTCAACCAAGGCAGCAATCTCCTCCGGAGTCTTTTTGGCTTTCATGACAACTTCCTTCTCTTCTTTCAGAATGGGTTCCTTGTCGGGTGGCAGGGTGAGCTCTTTCTTCACTTGTTCCATTAGCTCAATAACATCAGCAAAAATTTCAAAGCCCAGGATCAACCTTCCCATGAACATAATTGGCTCGGGCTTTCCTTGGAGTGGTCCCATGTCTGGAGCTTTGACAAAGATCTCTTTAAGTGGTGGGAAGCTTATCTTCTCATTCTTCTTTGGCTGGACATCTTTGTTGGCTTCTTCATACCCTAATCCTTTCTTGGAAGTTTGAGTCTCGAAATCTAGAAGCTTTGTCACACCAACCTTGCCCTTTCCAAGACCAGCACCAGGAAGGTAGCTCATGTTCTTTATCATGTTCAAGACCTTGGAGTCCACTACTTAATCATCAGAAATTGCAGCTACCTGAAACCATTGAAAGGCCTCTCAATTATTAGAGCATTGACCACCTTATTATCTTCGGCCTCGATGACCACCATCTCATCTCCATTAGGGAATTTGATTTTTTAATGAAGGGTGGAAGGAACTCCACCAAGAGGATGAAACCATGGTCAGCCCAAAAGCAGAGCAAAAGTAGCAGGTATGTCCAAAACTACAAATTCAACCATAGATTCAATTGGACCAACCTTTACAATGGCTTTGAATGTCCCTTCGACGTGCCTCTTGGTATTGTCATAAGCCCTAATGGTTACTCCGATTTGGCTTACATCCCTTGTTGACCTAGCTAGCTTTTGCAAAATTTTAAGTGGGCAAACATTTATGGCGGACCCATCATCAACCATTGCACATGGAGTCCTTTTTCCTTTGACTTCTACAGCAGGCCAATTGGCTTCAACCATGTGACGCTCACCGATTCTACCGTCTGATTTTTGTTTTCTATTCTTTATGTATATATTTTTATTTTTACTATTAAAAACATTATTATTAAAATAATAAAATAAATAATAAATAATAAATGTTATGTTATATAAAAAATATTATTAAATTAAATAAATATTATATAATTAAAATAAATAATAAATATTAAAATACTATAAAAATTATTTGGGACTGTTTTAAAATATTTGGACTCGACTTGGTCAAAAATAAGGGTCTACAATAACCTTATATTTTAATTTGTTTCTTGAGTTTAATTAGTAATTACCAATTCATTAGTTTTCACATTCATGAATTAACATCCAATTGTTTTGAAATTGCAAATTAATAAAACCCTAGAACTTATATTTCTGATTCATTCTTAGGGTAGTTGAATGCATAATTCCAATATCAAATTTCACCTCTCGGTCCTTCATTCAATATCTGGAGATTAATAGGTAGCTAATCTATTAACCTAACATTCAATCTAATACAATCAACTAATAACAAAGTATATTAATGAAAATATCAAATCAAGTCATTCAATCAAATCTACTACAACTCAAAGCATGCGTAATTTAGCTCATCCTCACCAATTTAAAAAAAAAATATTCATCTCAATATAAATCAAGTCACAATTGTCCATTGAAATATTAATGTTCTTAACAAACAACAATAATCTAGAAATAAATTAAAAGACAGAATATAATGAAGAACTTCCAAGCCTTTTTCAATAAATGGCTCTCTTCTTGAAAGATGGAATGGTAACTCTCTCAAGCTTACAACTCCTCAATCAAGCCTTCTTCAAACCCTAAACTTCTTGAAAGCTTGTTCACTCAATTTAATCCTATGAATTGTTTTAAGTCTTATCTATGGAAGAAGTGAAAGATGGAAAATGGATGATGAAGATGAAGGTGTCTTGTCCAAGAGCAAAACAAGGGCCAAGCCCCCATGAATGGAGACTCCAACGTGTATGTATATTTCCTTTTTCAATTCTTTTTAATTTTTTAAGGAACCAAGCATTTCTTGCCAACTCACACACTCACCTTTGTCTCCCTTCTTTTTCATTTTTTAAATCTTCATCCCATGAATTAGGCAACCTTTTTCTTCTTTTATTGTTTCTTTTTAAAAGATAGCACTTGTTGTTTCCCACTTAGTCCCCTATCTCATGTAAACAAATTGAAAGAACTCTCACAAGACATGGCCAAGTTATGAGTGACTTGGTCGTGTCACTCATTTTCTTATGGACACGACCAAGCCATGTGGCTGCGTCCATGGCTGGCTCAATATCTTCTTCCTTTTCCAAGTGAGACATGGCCAAGGTTGTGGCCGTGTTGTGTGACACGGTTAGTGGCTTCACCAAGTCTCTTGAATGTGTCAGCCTCTGCCCAATTCCTCTTAGGGACACGGCCAAGAAAATTTGTCCTAGTTGTGTCCTACTTGTACCTTGTCTTTCTTACCTTTTATGAGGGACATGACCAAGCCATGAAGTGTCTTGGTCATGTCATGCTTTTCCACCATTTTGATCCATTAAATTTGAGTTAAAGCTCCATTATTTTGCACTTCAACCTAGATCAAACACTTCAAAAAAAACTTAAGCACAAATTTAAAGAAACATTAATCAAAAGCTAATAAAATTACACTAAAAATAAATACACAAATGATCAAAACACAAATCATGAATGAAACTCAACATATTGCCTATCATGTACATCCAAGAGCTCCAAAGACGTATCATGACATGAAGAGTGTGCATTGGTAGAGTTTCATGAAGAAGAATATAGTAGAGTTTTAAATGCTTGACTTGCCAATAAGTGAAGTATGAACACTAAAAGTCATATGGACTATCACAACAATTGTTACTTTCAAAGTGGAATTGGTAGAGAATTGTAAAGGATTTTATTGTTGGATTGTAATATCCCAAATAATATCCTAAAATTTTGAAATGAATAATAATTGTTGTAAATTAATTAAAGGATTTAAAAGTGTATATATTTGTTTAAGTGAAAAGAAAGGAAAAAGGAGAAGTGTATATGTTGTGTATATGAAGATATATACAATATATACAAGTTAACCTTTTATTATGGTCAAATGATATTTTAATTATTAAGATATTAATATGTTTGATAGTGGAAGATGATATTAGTATTATTATATTATTAATGCTTGGTGGAGATTAAAAGAGGATTTTAGTGTGGTTTTAAGAGGTTTGTGAGTTTAGTGGAGAGTTGACTATCTTCATCTTCTTCTTTCTTCTCTAAGAGGGACGACCACCATCTTCATCCAAAGGAAAAGAGTTTTTTCTTCTTGCTAACTCAAGCAATTGAAGGATTTGAAGTGATCAAGTTGGAGTTTTAAGGATTTTCTTCATATTTGGTAAGTTTCCAACTTGTTTCTTTGATTTCCTTTCAGAGTGTGTTTATGAGTTTGTTGGATGTTGACGTAGTTGTGTTTATGGTTGATTTTGGTTATGTTTGAAGTTCTTGTTTCTAGATAACTTTGAATTTAGGGTTGGATTGAAGAAATGGTTAAGCTTGGTGAAGAAAATAAGAGTTGTTGATTGTGTAAGTTTTGAGTTGTGAAATATGGTTATGATTGTGTATTGTTGATTGTGTTTGAGTTATTTTGATGTTTACATAAGTATCATGTGGTATTATGGTGGAATTGGTTGAGTTTGTATGGAGTTAAAAAGGTTAATGAAAGATGATTTTTGGATGAGGCATTATTATGGCGATATCAGCTTTTTGGCCATGCCTTTGGACGTGTTGATGGTTCTATTTTCAATGTGGGTGACACGATCAGTGACATGCCCATGTCACTGAGCGTGTCATAGCTACTGTATTGGAGCAGTTTTGACACGTGAAGTGACACGCCCATGTCACTGAGCGTGTCACAACTTCTGTGATGTTGGAGTATTGACACGACCAATGACATGCCCATGTCACTGAGAGTGTCATAGCTTCTGTGTTGTTGAAGATTTTATGCGTGCAGTGACATGCCCATGTTATTGAGCTTGTCAAAGCTTCTGTGTTGTGGTTTTAGGGCACGGTCATGGACAAGCCCATGTTGTTGAGCATGCCAAGTGTAGAGTTTACCCTAGATAGTGCTTTTCCTTATTTCCTATGTGTATCACTAAGTGAGTATTTATAATCATTTTCGTTTAGGCTTTGGAGATAATTGAGTTATCAATCCAAGTGTTGAGGGATATCTTGGAAGAGGTTATTGAAGTGATGTTGTTGCTTTTAGAGGTAAGTACAAACTTTGAATGATTGCATACATTTACATAACATTGAGACTTAACACATTTGGTTGGAAAAATTTGTTAAGTTAATTAATATTGTGATGAATGAAAAATATGTTAGGATATGCATAATGTGAATTATATTAATGTGTCATAGTAATGTGTTGTAATTGAAAAGAATTGTGGAATAATGTGGTGAGATATGTGAAAACATAATGTAATAATTTGATATTGATATAAAAGAGAAAGAAATGAGAAAGGTGAGAAAAAGATTTTATAATAAGGCAATGTGCCTAGTTTGATCATGAGAAAATGAGAAAGGATTTGATAATGAGAAATATGAATAAATTTTGTGCCTAGTATGTTATTCAATTTTCAAAGTTCTGGGTTTGGCCTCATGCCTATGAATTTCCTACGGGCTAAACCCTAGGCTGGTGAAAAGACCGGGTCGTAAGCCAGGTCCAGCTGATAAATATGATGTTTTTGGAGGTTGTAAGCCTCAAAAATAAATCCTTGAAGCTAGACTGAGTGAAAAAATCGGGTCGTAAGCTCAGATCTAGTTGGATTATCCATGGATATATTGCCTGCGGGGCTAGACACAAGGTGTCATTATGGACCAAAGCAGTAACTTTGAAATTTGAATAGCATATTAGAACCTTTTTGGGCCCATGCTTGTCTTTGCTTTAATGTGAATTACGAATTGTGGAATAATTGAACAATTTATTGAGATATAAGGATGTAATGCTATGAGATATGATATCCTTATTATTGTGCATTAGCATTGCAATTGAATAATATTATTATCAAAGTTTGTATCACTAGGCCTTTGGCTTAGCGTGATTGTGATTCATCACGCAAATGACAGGGTAGATCCGGTTGAGTCGGAGAGTTTTGCTAGACCGAGTCGAGTCTAGGCTTGTGATCTCTTTTGAAGAGTTGATTATTGGACATCAAGATCAGAGACAAACTACCAGCATGTATATATTTCATATTTTTGTACATTTTTATTTTGGATGTATATAAATATGTATATTTCGCTTCCGCAATCTATCAAAAATGTTTTAGATAAACCTTTGGTAATGAATTAAATATGTTTAAACAAGTAATATATCATCTATTAATTTTATGATGTCGATTGAATGTTTTAAGATTATAAAAAATTTTATAAGTGATGATTTGATTATTTAAAAAGGTTGTGACACTCTTTTATCCTCTATATGTATATTACATATAGTGAGTATATGTGGTGTACGTATATTGGGTATAAGGGTGTTGCATTTATTTTTTATCAGAGCCTAGGTTTGTGGTTCTCAACCTAGGTGAATTGTAAGAAAAAGAAAATTGAGATTTCAAAATATGGTTTTTAAATATGATACATGCATTGGCACTGGCAGTTTCTGATCTTTGATGAGGCAATTTCTACTGTGTTTGTAGATATAGGTACTGATGGAGTCTCATACACGTCAGTCTATTGAGGGTAGTGCGAAGAGTGTGGCTCCTGTTAAGGGTAGAGATGGAGCTAGAGTTGAGATAGCTGGAGGGGCACCTGCTCCTATGCCAGAGAGACCATCAGTTGAAGAGATTATGCCGATTTGGGTATGACATATGGTGGAGTTGTTGAGGCAGGCTCCAGTTCAGCCACCACCACCGCAGCCACAGTATTCGACAAGAAAATATGGTAAATTAAGGAAGTTATGAGCTGAGGACTTTATGGGTACTACAGATCCTGCTGTAGCTGAGCAGTGGCTTGATAGAGTCCAGAGAGTGTTCATCTAGGTGCAGGCTACTCAAGAAGAAAATTTTGATTATGCTAGATCTCTTTTGCAGTGGGATGCATATGACTGGTGGAAGATGATTCCACATGCCATGGATGATCCACCAACCTTGACTTACGATGATTTTCTGCGAGAATTTGAGCAGAAGAATACTCCGAGGGAGTATAAAGATGCGAAGAAGATAGAGTTTTTAAGTTTGAGACAGGATACTAGAACAGTGGTAGAGTATGAGGTCAAGTTTATCTGGTTGAGTCATTATGCTGGTGGGATTATTTCTGATGAGATTGACTGGTGTCGGAGATTTGAGTAGGGGTTGAGACCCTCTATCATGTGTATTATCACAGGCTCCCAGTATCAAGATTTTTCCCAACTGGTTGCAGCAGCCAGGAGTGTTGAGAGAGCACAAGGTCTTGTAGCAGCTGCTAGAGATGGGGAGACCAGGGTTAGGAGACCTCAGAGTGAGAAAGGATCTTCATCTACAAAGAGAGGCCAAGGAGGATATTTTCTGAGGTTCAGTAGGAGCCAGAGACAATCTGGTAGATCAATTCAGCAGCAGAGTCAGAGATTGAGACCTACGGTTTCTGTGGCTAGAGATTGTCCAGAGCCACCAGAGGATAGATAGGCAGATTTTGCAGCTTCTCGACCCAGTGTTAGAGGGGGTTGTTATGGTAGAGGTGCTAGCAGAGGAGGTTGAACATGGTCTGGTCAGAGAGGAGGTTCTACCGCAAGTAGTAGATCGGATGAAGCAGGGTCGTCTCAGCGGTTATATGTGATGTAGAGGCAACCGGATGCTTCAGCCATCATTGCTGGTACACTTTCTTTATTTGGTACTTCAATTCTTGCTTTGATAGATCCAGGATCGACGCATTCATACATTAGTGCATCTATCTTGGCTGTGACTAATTTGCATTCTAAGTCCCTAGGATTTGATGTTTTGGTGGCAAATCCTTTAGGGCATAGTGTTGTAGTTAGCAAGGTGCACCATAATAGTCCAGTTGTGGTTCACGATGAGGAGTTCCTTGGTGACTTGATTGAGATGCCTTTCAAGGAGTATGATTTAACTTTAGGCATGGATTGGTTATCTAAGCATGGGGCTATTGTAGACTGTCAGTAGAAGTGTGTTACTTTAAGAATCGGTAATGGTAGAAGTGTGATGGTATCTAGTGAGCAGAGACATCGTTCATCCTTGTTTGTTTCAGCTGTTTCAGCTAGGAGGATGATTCGAAAAGGATGTGAAGCTTAGCTTGCTCATGTAGTAGATACCAGAGTAGTGGATTCTCAGCTAGACAGTATGCCCACAGTTGCTGAATTTTCAGATGTTTTTCCTAAGGAATTACCAGGGATACCCCCTGAGAGAGAGGTGGAGTTTGGTATCAATTTGTTACCTGGTACCACTCCTATCTCTATTACTCCTTATCATATGGCACCTGCTGAGTTGAGAGAGCTGAAGGTGCAGTTGTAGATTTTGTTAGATAAAGGGTTTGTTTGCCCTAGTGTGTCCCCATGGGGAGCGCCTGTTTTATTTATGAAGAAGAAGGATGGTACCTTAAGATCGTGTATTGATTATAGGCAATTGAATAAAGTGACCATTAAGAGCAAGTATCCATTGCCTAGGATAGATGATCTCTTTGATCAGTTGAAAGGAGCAGCAGTATTCTCTAAGATTGATTTGAGATCAAGGTACCATCAGTTGAGAGTCAGAGATGAAGATGTACCTAAGACAGCTTTTCTTATGAGGTATGGACATTATGAGTTTTTGGTGATGCCCTTTGGAGTGATGAATGCACCAGCAGCTTTTATGGATCTGATGAACATGGTATTCAGACCCTATCTAGATCAATTTGTGGTGGTTTTTATTGATGATATTTTGATGTATTCACGTAATGAGGAGGATCAAGACAAGCATTTGCGGATTGTATTGCAGACTCTGAGAGAGAAGCAGTTGTATGCTAAGCTGTCTAAGTGTGAGTTTTGGCTTGATCAAGTGACTTTTCTCGGTCATGTGGTTTCAGCAAATGGTATTAGAGTTGATCCGAGTAAAGTTGAGGCCATTTTGACTTGGAGTCCACCGAAGACTGTGATAGAGGTTACAAGTTTTCTAGGTTTGGCAGCCTATTATTGACGGTTTGTGAAAGGTTTTTCTATGATAGCCACTCCACTCACCAGATTACTTTAGAAGGGAGTTAGATTTGTGTGGACAGATCGATGTCAGGCAAGCTTTGAGCAGCTGAAGGAGATGTTGACTCAAGCTTCTGTCCTTTCCTTTCCTGTAGAAGGTAAACCATATCTGATTTATAGTGATACTTCTCATAGTGGTTTAGGTTGTGTTCTGATGCAGGAGGGTAGAGTCATTGCTTATGCCTCTCAACAATTGAAGCCATATGAGTTGAATTGCTCGACGCATGACTTGGAGTTAGCAGCTATAGTTTTTGCTTTTAAGATTTGGTGACATAACTTGTATAGGGAGAAGTGTTTCATTTATACGAATCATAAGAGTTTGAAATACCTGGGTGTTTAGAGAGAACAGAATCTTTGGCAGAGACAATGGTTAGAGTTAATTAAAGACTATGACTGTTTAATTGACTATCATCCTGGTAAGGCAAATGTTGTTGTAGATGCTTTGAGTCAAAAGTCTTTGGCAGGTTTGACTGCTTATTCGCTCTCATTGCTTGTTGAGTTGAGAGTGTTGCATGCTATATTTGAGTCATGTGATGATGGTGCTTTGTTTGCTCAGTTGCAGTTGAGGCCAATATTGTTGGATCATATTAGAGAGGCTCAGTTGGTAGATGAGAAAATCTAGAAAGCTGTATTGGATTGCCAAAAGGGGGAGAGTCGACACTTTCGTGTGAGAAGTGATGGAAGTTTGTGGTATAGAGATAGATTGTGTGTTCCTAATGATGCAAGACTAAAAAAGGTAATTTTGGAGGAAACACCTCAGTCAGCTTATGCCATGCATCCTGGGAGTACCAAGATGTATCAGGATTTAAAACAATATTATTGGTGGTCAAGTATGAAGAGGGACATAGTAGAGTTTGTATCCAGATGTCTCACTTGTCAAAGAGTGAAGGTTGAACACCGAGTTCCTTCAGGATTACTTCAACTATTATCAGTGCCAAAGTGGAAATGGGAGCGAGTAATGATGGATTTTGTGACTGGTTTGCCTTTGACTCAAAAGAAGCATGATGCAATCTGGGTAATTATTGACCGAATGACGAAGACAACTCATTTTCTTCCAGTTCAGATGGATTATTATCTTGAGAGGTTGGCTGAGCTGTATGTCAGTGAGATAGTGAGATCACATGGAGTCCCAATTTCTTTGGTGTCAGATCGAGATCCCCAGTTTACTTTGAGGTTTTGGAAGAGTTTGCATGATGCTTTGGGTTCCCGGTTATAATTTAGCACTGCTTTCCATCTTCAAACAGATGGACAGTCAGAGAGAGTGATATAGATTTTAGAGGATATGTTGAGGAGCTATATCATTAATTTCTTTGGGGTTGGGACAGATTTTTTCCATTCATTAAGTTTGCCTATAACAACAATCATCAGTCCAGTATTGGGATGGCACCTTATGAGGCATTGTATGGTAAGAGGTGCAGGACACCTTTGTGTTGGGATGAGGTTGCAGAAGGTAAATTGGTCGGTCCCGACTTGATAAAAGAAACAAAAGAGAAAGTGAAGGTGATTCAGGATAGTTTGAAAGCAGCCTCAAACCGACAGAAATCATATTCAAATTTGAAGAGAAGAGACATAGAGTTCAGTGTAGGAGATAAAGTATTTTTGAAAGTGTCTCCTTGGAAGAAAATTTTGAGATTTGGCCGCAAAGGGAAGTTGAGTCCACATTTCATTGGACCTTATGAAGTACTAAAGAGAGTTGGACCAGTTGCCTATAGATTAGCTTTACCGCTGGAATTGGATCGAATTCACAATATATTCCATGTCTCTATACTTCAAAGGTATAAGTCAGACCCATCTCACGTTCTATCAATGGAGTCAATTGAGGTGAGTCCAGATATGACTTATGAGGAAGAACCAGTGGCTATTTTGGCATGTGAAGTGAAGGAGTTGAGAAATAAAAAAGTGCCACTTGAGAAAGTTCTTTGGAAGAACCACGCTACGAAAGAGGCAAAATGGGAGAGTGAGCAGTTGATGCAGAATCAGTATCCCTAGTTGTTTCAGACTAGAGAGCAGGTAATTTCTAGGATGAAATTTATTTGTATAGGGGGAGAATTGTAATATCCTAAATAGTATCCTAAAATTTTGAAATGAATAATAATTGTTGTAAATTAATTAAAGATTTAAAAGTGTATATATTTGTTTAAGTGAAAAGAAAGGAAAAAGGAGATGTGTATATGTTGTGTATATGAAGATATGTACAATATATACAAGTCAACCTTTTATTATGATCAAATGATATTTTAATTATTAAGATATTAATATGTTTGATAGCAGAAGATGATATTAGTATTATTATATTATTAATGCTTGGTGAAGATTAAAAGAGGATTTTTGTGTGGTTTTAAGAGGTTTGTGAGTTTAGTGGAGAGTTGACTATCTTCATCTTTGTAACACCCCCATATCCAATGCACACACACTACAACCACAACAAGGTAGCATAAGTGCACCAAACATAGGGATGCTACGATTTTCTTAACATTCAAACCCTTTAAAACTTGATACAATACCCTTATCATTTTACATTATAGAAAATTAGATCATTTACTTATAAAACAAAACATATTAGTTATATATATATATATATACATTTATATATTACACAGCGGAAGTTATAAAATATGTACATATTTACATATTAAACATTTCTTTACAAAATATAAAGAAGTATACATGATTGGCAAGTTTGCTCTGATCTTTAATCTCCCAAAATGGATTCTTCAAGGTCTACTCTCACTTGGTCTTGATGAACTCTCGGGTTCAACTCTATCAACTCTATTACCTGCGCGATTAAACACTATCGCGCTAAGCCAAGGGCTTAGTAAGATAAAACATGCAATGGATATGCTTTAATGCAATACAATGTCAATTCTAATTCATATCATATATGTAACAACATAGATGCAAAGCTAACAACATCCCTTTACATTTTATAATCAACATACATATATGCATATCACATTTCAACATCATTGCATATACTTCATTATTTAATCATTTAATCATCCATGAACAACAATAAACAAATCATGACTCACATTAAACAAAGACAAGCATTGGGCCCAAGACACACTAATATGCCATTCAATTTTCAGAGTTAATGCTTTGGTTTGTTATCACATTTATCAATATCATATGCCCAACTAGGCTTCAAGGATTAAGTTCAACCAAGCTTCAAGGGGAGCAAAGCATGCTAAGCTTCAACCCAACTTGGCTTCAAGAACTAACCCAACCTAGCTTCAAGGGTGGTAACATCTCAATTAGGCTTCAAGGATTCAATCCAACCTAACTTCAAGAGATTGCTACACTTATTAGGCATGCCACCAACAACAAACTCTAAAAATGGAATAACACATTAGCCACACAATTCATTTAGTTTTCATTCTCAATTCTCATTATCCTTTAGGCAAACATGCCTCATTTATCCCCATTGAATTACCTTAGCCAAAAACAATGGCTTCACATTTCATTTCACAATATAACACTTCATTATTCAAATGTATATTTATCTCATCCATGATCACATTATATCTCACATAGCATCATTCATAAATATCAACATTTCATTCCACATTACTCATGAAACACATTACTATTCACAATGCATAACATAACATTGTTTAATCTCAACAATGCAAGAACAATTTATATTAGTCATAGCTTTAGGATCATCCACAAGTGTTTGATTAAGTCATTCCTTAGTTTAAGTATGTTTAAAATGTTTATGTTTAGGTTTAGAGACCAAACTACCTTTGAAGAACCCAAACCATGCAAAAAGAACAAAGAAATCAAACATTATCCAACTCATTTGAGGGACACGCCCAGCCCACTTGAGGAACACGGCCGTGTCTTTAAAAATAAAAGAGGCAGTAGCCAACACAAATAAATGACACGGGCGTGTCTCTTCATTGCTTCTGGCACGCCCGTGTCACCATAAACACAACCTTAACTAAAACCAACACTTTCTCAATTGCACTCAAACACAATATTCATCATATAACATGTTTCAAATGAACATAATCAATGTTCTAAACACATATTCACCACAAGAATTACTTCACAACACATTAATATAACAATTAAACACACATCATCTCAAAACCCTAAAACCAACATCCTTCTCCATCCTTCCAAAACAACATCCACCATTTCCAACCACAACCTCTAATTAAACTCATAACATAAAATCAAATTAACACTTGAAAACACAACACAACACATCTCAAATCCACCAAATCACAAAATCACTAAACCTTAATTCACTTCCAACACAACTTCCAAATAAGTAAAGAAAACAAGAGAATACTTACCTTAAAAGAAGAAATTCCACAAATCCCTTGTCAAATCCTTTGATTGATTCTTCAATTTGCTTCTAGCATCAAGAACACCTCTCTTTCCTTTTTGGTTTTTGGAGAGCCGACCACTTCTTGAAAGAAAGAAGGAAATGATGAAGACACAAAGTCAAATTTTGCTTTTAATCTCCACCAAGTAATCTTATCCAAGCAATTACCAAATTGCCCTTAACCATATAACTAACTATTTGTCTCATATAAGCCCTTATGTGTAATTACACACTTAACACAAAAATATCTCTCTTCCTTTGACTCTTCTTTTGACCCATTTATATGTTATATATATTATCATATACACAACATATACCATTCTCTCTAAACCCTATTTTCTTTCCAAAACACATATACACAAGCATTCTCCTCCCAAATTCTTTTCTTATCCCATCATATACATTCAATCCAATTTATAACAATAACAACAACAACAATATGCAAAACTTCTAGGGCATACATGAGGATATTACAATCTTCTTCTTTCTTCTCCAAGAGGGCCAGCCACCATCTTCATCCAAAGGAAAAGAGTTTTTGCTTCTTGCTAACTCAAGCAATTGAAGGATTTCAAGTGATCAAGTTGGAGTTTTAAGGATTTTCTTCATATTTGGTAAGTTTCCAACTTGTTTCTTTGATTTCCTTTGAGAGTGTGTTTATGAGTTTGTTGGATGTTGATGTAGTTGTGTTTATGGTTGATTTTGGATATGTTTGAAGTTCTTGTGTCAAGATAACTTTGAATTTGGGGTTGGATTAAAGAAAAGGTTAAGTTTGGTGAAGAAAATAAGAGTTGTGGATTGTGTAAGTTTTGAGTTGTGAAATATGGTTATGATTGTGTATTGTTGATTGTGTTTGAGTTATTTTTATGTTTGCATAAGTATCATGTGGTATTATAGTGGAATTGGTTGAGTTTGTATGGAGTTGAAAGGTTAATGAAAGATGATTTTTGGATGAGGCATTATTGTGGCGATATCAGGTTTTTGGCCTAACACGCTCAGTAGCAAGGCCATGCCTTTGGATGTGACGATGGTTCTATTTTAAGTATGGGTGACACAATCAGTGACATGCCCATGTCACTGAGCATGTCATAGCTACTGTATTGGAGGAGTTTTGACACATGAAGTGTCACACCCATGTCACTGAGCGTGTCATAGCTTCTGTGATGTTGGAGTATTGACACGACTAGTGACACTCCCATGTCACTAAGCGTGTCATAGCTTCTGTGTTATTGAAGTTTTTATATGTGCAGTAAAATGCCCATGTTACTAAGCGTGTCAAAGCTTCTGTGTTGTGGTTTTAGGGCATGGTCATGGACACGCCCGTGTTGTTGAGCGTGGCAAGTGTAGAGTTTACCCTAGATAGTGCTTTTCCTTATTTCCTATGTGTATCACTAAGTGAGTATTTATAATCATCTTTGGTTTAGGCTTTGGAGAGAATTGAGTTATCAATCCAAGTGTTGAGGGATATCTTGGAAGAGGAGGTTGAAGTGGTGTTGTTGGTTTTAGAGGTAAGTTCAAGCTTTGAATGATTGCATACATTTACATGACATTGGGACTTAAAACATTTGGTTGGAAAAATGTGTTAAGTTAATTAATATTGTGATGAATGAGAAATATGTTATTATATGCATAATGTGAATTATGTTAATGTATCATAGTAATGTGTTGTAATTGAAAAGAATTGTGGAATAATGTGATGAGATATGTGAAAACATAATGTAATAAATTGATATTGATATAAAATAGAAAGAAATGTGAAAGGTGAGAAAAAGATGTTATAATAAGGCAATGTGCTTAGTTTGATCATGAGAAAATGAGAAAGGATTTGATAATGAGAAATATGAATAAATTGTGTGCCTAGTATTTATTCAATTTTCAGAGTTCTGGATTTGGCGGCATGCCTATGAATTGTTGGGCTAAACGCTGGGCTGGTAAAAAGACCGGGTCATAAGCCAGGTCCAGCTGATAAATATGATATTTTTAGGGTGAAAAGACTAGGTTGTATGCCTCAAAAATAAATCCTTGAAGCTAGACTAAGTGACAAGACCAGGTCGTAAGCTCAGATCTAGTTGGATTATCCATGGTTATATTGACTACGGGGCTAGACACAAGGTGTCATTATGGACTAAAGCAGTAACTCTGAAATTTGAATAGCATATTAGAACCTTTTTGGGCCCATGCTTGTCTTTGCTTTAATGTGAATTATGAATTATGGAATAATTGAACAATTTATTGAGATATAATGATGTAATGCTATGAGATATGATATCCTTATGTGTTGTGCATTAGCATTGCAATTGAATAATATTATTATCAAAGTTTGTATCACTAGGCCTTTGGCTTAGCGCGATTGTGATTTATTGCACAGGTGACAGAGTAGATCCGATTGAGCCAAAGAGTTCTGTTAGACCGAGTCGAGTCTAGGCTTGTGATCTCTTTTGAAGAGTTGATTGTTGGACATCAAGATCAGAGACAAATTGCCAGCATGTATATATTTCATATTTTTGTATATATTAATTTTGGATGTATATAAATATGTATATTTTGCTTCTGCAACCTATCAAAAATGTTTTGAATAAACCTTTGGTAATGAAATTGAATATGTTTAAACAAGTAATATATCATCTATTATTTTTATGATGTCGATTGAATGTTTTAAGATTATACAAATTTTATAAGTGATGATTTGATTATTTAAAAATGTTGTTATATTCTTGTATCCTCTATATGTATATTACATATAGTGAGTTTATATGAATTATGTATATTGGGTATAAGGGTGTTACATGGGTTGTTGGAAGACATCAAAAGGTTATGACCGGATATGGGTAATTGTAGATTGATTGGTGAAGTTAACTGACTTTCTACCTATAGAGACTGACTATTTTGTGCTTAAATTTGCATAATTATGCATGAAAAGAATAATTTGTAACATTACATGATAGAGAATTATCAAAAGATGCTACTCAATATACTAAACAATCCTATAACAAACCATTATCCAATTCTAAGTAAACTTTATTAACAATTCGACTAAAAATTTTAACAGAGTTTTATCTACAATAATCACTATCCAAATATTTAACACTTTAACACAACTAGCAAAAAATACTTCTATTTTTCATTCAATTGATCTCAACTCCAATAACTCCATTAACCCAATACCAACTACAAACCAAAATCAATTACATATACATATCAATCTATAAATATAAATTTATAATATTTTATTCGAATTAATAATCATTCACTAAATCTTATAACTCCAAGGTCAAAATATATATATACAAATATTCCATCCATGTTTACAATTTATACAATCCTCAGATTTAACCAAAATAAATTATAAAATGTATACAATCCACATTTACAATGTTTGTAAAAAATATCATCCGTACTGCAGCTAATCTCTGAAACTCTAAACATCAAATGTCAAATATGCTTCGGTCTGTCTTATCTGCATGTTAGAAAAATCTATCATGCTAAGTATATTACTTAGTGATGCTTATATATACATATTTTGCTGCTTAATTTTAAAGAAAATAATTATAATAGTAAAGGTAACAAATCTCAATTTTTGAAAACAACTCAATAAATCAAATATTTTAATCAAACGTATTTTAATATATTAATAGATTTTAGATTCAATTTTAAATAATAAAATATAACTACATTGTAAATGTTTACTAAACATCACTATTTTTAATACAATTTTTATTCTCACATTTTCAAATTCATTTCAGTTAAATAAGATATCACTATGTTTCACTTGTCTTGATTATCAAGCATTGCAATTACCCATATTGCAATTGTTACAATTATATTTTACACTTACAACTTATATTTTCCCTTACAATTTATATTAATGTTTACAATTTACTTCTCATATTTACAGTAAAGTTCATTTAACAATTTAACACTTTGAACACTTCTTTTCAAATCACACTCTGAACATTCTCATAATGTTTAACTCAATTAACCTTTCAATTAAGCATTAGTAAATTTCAATTATCATTGCAATTTATTTTATGCCTCTAATACATATACATTTTCTATATTTCAATAAGTTTTACACATTTTTTACCCTCATGTACTTAATATCAAACCCTATACTAGGATAACGGGTTACTAATGATAAGTAAATGCCCACATTCATAGTTTAAGATGAGAAGAGAAAACTCAATATAAGTCCTACAATACTTATGCCTACATCAGTCAATACAGCCAGTGGCCCAGTAATGCCAATTGAATGCCTTCTTTTAAAGTTTAAGATGAGAAGAGAAAACTCAGCACAAGCTTTGCAACACTTGTGCCTGCATTAATCAGTATGGCCAGTGGCTCAGTAACACCCTCTAACTAGCCATTCAATCCGATAACTAGGTTTAGCACAAGCATAATTCAAGCAATTCACTTATAATTTAATTTCAATCCATTTCACAGTTATAATATTAATTTTAATAAAAACATTTCTTTCTCACCAACTTTTAATCTTTTCCACTTTAACAATACAATACAATAAGCTTTATTTCAATTAATTCAATACATATATCATAGATTATCTTTAAGTCTCAATGAAGTTGTTTTTAGGCACATTTTTTAGGCACATTACAAGCATATACATATATATACTCAAGCTACTCATTTGTCATTCATTCACCTCTTATTACATTTATTTATTTATGTAATTCTTTATTAATTACTAATGGATATTAAATATACAAGTAGTAGAATACTTTGTTAACCTTGTTCAATTATCAATTTCATCTTCTCAATTCACAATCTCATATTCTACTTGTAGCAAATAAATTCTAAATAAATATTCCATTTTCACTTAATTTGGTCTTTTCAAATATATGAATCTCATAAATTATGATTTTCATTTCAAGAGTGTATATTTTACGTATACTTTATGTGTATCTTATGTATATATATACATTCTATAATTTATACATTTTTCACTAAAAACTTTATCATTTCCTTCTAATGTATTGCTTAGTTTCTTTATACATTTAACTATATTTTAGAAGCATTTTCTCTTAATCCTAATATCATCACAATATACTTTAACTTGTTCCTTATTAAGTTTTCCCTACATGCAACTACTTCTTTTTCTCTAACTATTAACAATCAATATAACTTAACGTGCCAAACACTTCCATATACAATTTACAAATTAACTTAAATTTCCTAGTGGTGTTGTTGTCAGGTATATAGTCTGTATATATAACATTATTTACAATATTTAGCTATTATAACTTATTTGATTCCTTTATTTCTCTTTTTCTTAATTTTTCATTAACTTTCTTCCAAACCATTTAAAGTTATTGATGATCAATCATTCCATCCATTTCCCTACTTTAATTATCAAATTTACTTTATAATATCCCAAAGTGTGCCCTAGAAGTTTTAATACAATTGTTGGTTGATTTGAATTAAATGTATATATGTTTTTGCAAAGGAAATGATTGTGTTAATGGAATGTATATGTTGTATATATGTTAATATATATAACATATATGTTGGTCAAATGGAGAGTGGTCAAGGGTAGAGATATTTTAATTGTTGTATGTGAAATTATTATTAAGGGCACTTGATTAAGAAGAAAGCTAGAACAAATGGGAAGAGGGCATGTTAGTAATTGTTGTGTTAGACATGGTGGAGATTTAAAGAAGAAGAGAAGTTTGACTTGTCATTATTTCTTTTCTTCTCTTCTCTTTTGGTGTGGCCGGCTATCAAAGGAAAGGGAGAGGAAGAGAGGTGTTCTAAGTTCTAAACATCAAATTGAAGGGAGAATCAAAGGATTAAGTTGGAGATTTGTGAAATTTCTTCAATTTAGGTAAGTACTCTCTTGTTTTCCTTTGTTATTTGTGAAGTTGTGTTTGAGGTGAGTTATGATTTGTTGTTATTATGATTAAGTGTGTTTGAGATGTGTTTATAAGTGTTGAAATTGATTGTAAGTTACAAAGTTAAATTGGTGTTGGTTTTAGTTTGAAGATGGTAAGTTAAGTGGATGTTGATATGGAAAGAATAAGAATGATGTTGGTTTTAGGGTTTTGAAGTGGTATGTGTTTAACTGTATTGTTAATGTGATTATTGTGATGAACATGTAAAATAAGTGTTAAAGACATTGATTATATCCATTTGAATAAGGTTATGTTGTGTATAATGTGTTTTGATTCAATCAAAAGAGATTTGGCCATGTTTAGGGTTTTTGTTCATGAGAGACACGGCCAAACTAAGGATGAGACACGGCCAAAACTAAAGATTTTTGGGAGACACGGCCAAGTTTAAGGAAATTTGGCCGTGTTGGATGATTTTTGGAGAGACACGGCCACTGGCTTGGCCGTGTCCCTTGCTCGTATTTGCCACTGCCTGATTTTTGTTGAGAGACACGGCCGTGTCCCTTGCCCGTGTCTGCCTCGGTTGATTTGGTGTTGAGAGACACGGCCACAAGCTTGGCCGTGTCCCTTGAGTGTGTTGGCTACTGTGAATGTTCTTTGCTCCTCTTGCATTGTTGAGAAAGAACATACATTTGATGATGCATATGATACTATATGAACAATGTTATGTTATATATATTGTAAATCTTGTGAATGGTAATGTGTTATATGAATAATATACTTCATAATGTTACATCAATGATGCTATATGTAAAATGTGAAGGATATGATGAGGTAAATGATTATGTATAGCTTGATGGGAGTGGCTCTTGAGGTAAGTAAAAACCCTAATCCACATTATTGCATATCAATAATATTATGTTTGGCATAATATGAGCTTTATGAAATGTGAATTGAGATAATTGAAGCATATTTGCTTGGATGATAATGTTCAATGTAATTGATTATGTATACTTGAATAATGAAGTATTAATATGTGAATTGAAATATAATGTGATGTGAAGCCATTGTGATTGGCTATGATGATTCAATTGAAAGACATAAGGCATGTTTGCCTAATTGATGATGAGAATTGAGAATGAAATTGATAAATGAATTTGTGTAGCTAATTTGTTATTCCATTTTCAGAGTTTGTTGTTGGTGGCATGCCTAATATTAGTAACAATCTCTTGAAGTTAGGTTGGGCTTGATCCTTGAAGCCAAGTTGGGTAGAAGTTTAACATGTTTTACTCCCCTTGAAGCTTGGTTGGGTCTAGTCCTTGAAGCCTAATTGAGATGTTACAACACTTAAAGCTAGGTTGGGTTGGTTCTTGAAGCCAAGTTGGGTTGATACTTAGCATGCTTTGTTCCCCTTGAAGCTTGGTTGAACCTAAATCCTTGAAGCCTAGTTGGGTCTATGATAATGATAAATGTGATAACAAAACCAAAGCATTAACTCTGAAAATTGAATGGCATATTAGTGTCTTTTGGGCCCGAGTCTGTCTTTGTTGTCAATATGATATACAAATGTTGAAATAATGAGTAATGAGATTTATGGTTGACTTTGTTGGAAATGTGATTCATGATTGGTGAATTGTGAATAAAATAATGTTATGAAGTATGTTGTGTAATGTGTGTATTGATATATTGATTGTGAGTGTTAGTGATGGATTATGATTGGTGAACTGTGAATAAAACAATGTTATGAAGTATGTTGTGTAATGAGTATATTGATATATTGATTGTGAGTATTAATGATGGATTGTGGTTGGTGATAATGATATGTATAAAATATATGAAATTAGTCGAGATATATGAAAGGTGCAATTCAAAAGGAAAAACATGGTAAGAAACTAATGGTACATGGAAGTGATATTTCATTATATGTTAGAATTTCTATAATGTATGTTTATATGTTATATTTGTACTACTAAGCTCTCGGGCTTAGCGCGGATGTGTAATCGCGCAGGTGACTAGGTGGAAGATATGAAGTCTTTCGTTATGCCACGAGAAGAGTAAGAGTTTATCGAGACCAACTAGAGGGTGATGCATACATGTATAATTTTTAATTATGATATATTTCTGACAAGAGTGTATTTATATGTATAAATGAAGTTATGATAAAAATAAGATTATTATATATATGTAAGATCATTAAAAGTATAATGATTTTGTAAATGTTCTTTAAATTAATGCATTGTGGTTTGAACTCTGTTGAAGGTTTTTAAATTGTAACGAAAAGTGACATCCTTATACTTTATATACTTACTGTATGTATACCTTGTATATGTATAGTACTTATATGGAGTATCAGGGTGTTACAATTATTTTGGTATCAGAGCCTAGGTTCGAGATTCTCGGCCTAAGTGAAATTAAAAAGAAAAAGTTTTGAAAAGTTTAAATAGAAGTAAAAAGGAAAAGTTTTGAAATGAAATTTGTAATACATGCATATGCATTGATACCTAGGTTGGTCTCGGATGTGGCATTATATGATTTGTAGTATATCTGTGTTATATGAGATGGATGCTAGTGTGTGAATGATGTATTACATGAAAGTAAAGCTAGAGAAAGAAATGATATGGATTTATATAAGTTTAATTGATAAAAAAAATGGAAATTTATGCAAGTAAAGTGAAGTGTTAAATGTGTTGAAGTATAAAGAAATGAAAAGGAGAATAAAGTTGAAAATGAGTTGAAATCAAATCAAGATAAGAGTATGTACTCTTTCCTCTACACTTTGAATCTCATCATAATAGAGTTTATGTTGGGTTTGCTAGACAGATGAAATATTGTTGAAGTGTTAATATTGAAGGATATGTTATTAAAATGAGGAGAGCGTGGTGGAATATTGAATGAGTTAATTAGTATAGACAAAGTGTGATTATTTAAAATTTGGGATATATATATAAAGTTAAGGTTTTGTTTAAAAAAAAAAGATGATATTGGTTAAGAATATAAATTAGTATTGTTATTTTAATGCAAACATTGTGAATTCAATGTTAGAAATGTGAGATGCTTGAATATTGTGAAAGCTCATGATAATGGTGGTAATATGTGATATTTGAGATTTTTGAAATGAGCTTGATAATTGTGAAAATTATATGTTTTGATATTGCTTTGTGATATATATACATAAGATGTTTTTAAAGTGATATTAAGAAAAGATGAGTTTGGCAAATTGAAGTTTAAGCAAAGTAGTAAGTTGAAAAGTTAAAGTTTTAGTGGAATTTGATAAAAATTATTTGGATATTGATAGTTAAATGTATAATCAATACATGAATTAGGTGAAATGACTAACATTGCACATGAAAATATTATGAATTGAGTAATGTGATTGATAGCATGAGAATTTGTTTTGAAGTAATAAGGGAAGTGGATAAGCAAATGAAAATGAGCTATTTTAAGTCATTTTACTGCAAAGGGTAAAAATGGATATGGAAGTATATTAAATGCTTTTAAAGACGAAAGTGAAAGAGATGTCACATTGGGAATGTGACTAAGATGGATGTGAAGTGCTATTATAGTCAGAATATATATATATATATATGTTGTGTGAATAAATACTTTACATCATATTGGAAGAATGAGTATGATAGTGTTTAAAAGAAAGTGATAAACATTAAATGTGTATTGAATGTATGAAAAAGGAAAATAAAATAAGAGCATATAATTAAGTGTGTACATGTATATGATATGTGAACTGAGTTTTTCAATATGTATGTGGTATAATTATAGAATTAGTGATATGGAAATGATGTTGTATGTATTAGTGGACCTAAGAGAGATTAGGTCTTGAACTGTGTAAAGCTAAATGAATTATGTGATGGAAATGAGTATAAAATGGACTTGAGTAATATTGGACAGTGGTATTGTTATAGTGAGTATTGAACTTGATGATCATATGATATTTAGAGTCCCAAAGTATTCGCATATGGAAAGTTCTATGTAATTATACATTATAAGAGATTGTAAATGGATTAGAAATGAAGTGACGAATAGAAATTGTATGAGAACTGTATATGATTGAATATGTATATAGTAACATTGTTGAAACATGAATTAAGTGGATAAAGATTATATAATCGAGTGCAAATTGGTTTGAAACGGAGTTGGAATATGTTAATTTCTGATACAGCAAAAATGTAAAGAAGGAATATGTAATTCTTGAGTTGTATCTTAGCCTTGTATTTGTAAAGATTGAGAATAAAATTATAAAGGAACAGTATTGATTTGAAAATTCCAGGCTTGAAGTTAATCTCTTAAAGCCATGTGTGTTGTTCAGTATATTTGAACGGTTAATTTGTTATCCATGGTTTTGGGTCTTAGATAAAATGATTGTAATACAGATTTGGTGAGATTGAAAATTTTGTTTGAAAAGTAGAGTTAAAAGTTATGATGGATGAAGTTGTACCTTAACATTTTATGTTAAGAATTTGGTTATAATTATGAAGATAAAGGGAGAAATTATAAAATATGACTGAAAGTTATACTGAATATGTTTATGATATATAATGAATAAATGAATGAACTTGAGGTTTAAATGAATGAGCTATAGATAGTAAATATGGTATAAAATTTTTATGAGAATTGGTGGGAATTATATTAAGATAATTTGAAGTGATTTGTTATCATGATAATTTGATTGAATATGGATCGGAAGAGATCAGGAATTGAATGTAAGTTGCCCTAATGGAATTAGGTTATATATATACATATATGAATATTGTAAAATTTCATGATAAGTTTAAATAAATTAATTGTTGGTTGGAATTGAACAAGATTGGAACGTGGGTATATTGTGACAGATAGATCAATTGATCTGGATTTGGCTAAGATTATGAATCATTATTGAGATTTAACATGTATAGTTGTACTGAGAGTATAATTATTTACATGATAATGTATATGATGTAAAATTTTAAAGTGTGATTGGACATGAATGAATGGAGTTATAGTAGTTATAAATCATGATAAAAAGGGAAAAGATTGGTTATTTATAAAATAAGTTGAAAGGTAATGTATTAATATGTAAGTTAAGTAAAAAGCATGCTAAAGAATTAACTCCATTTGAGAAAAATAAGGATCTTGTTATCCATTGAGGTTTGATAAATGTCTATTTAGACAGTGATTGTAATGACGGGATAATTAATGCTAAGATATAAACCAATGATTTTTAAAGTTAAAGTTAAGAGAGTAATTACAAAGAGGTGAATGAATAAAATATATTGAATATAGAGATTGGACGAAGTATAAGTGTACTATAAAATGATCTGATTCTTGTATAAAGATATTAATAGGAAGTGTAATGAGTTCTTTTGAATGTTTGATCAAGGAAGTAATAAGATATATAAACATATAGAATGATGAGTTATGGAATTTAAAGAAGGTGGTTGATTCTAAAGGGGAGAGTTGAAGTTATATGATTTGATGACATAATAACTTAAGCATATAATTAACTTCATATGGAAGTTAAGATGGTATTATATTATGAATGGATTACAATTATACTAGATAATTTCGAGGACGAAATTATTTAAGGGGGAGAGAATTGTAATATCCCAAAGTGTGCCCTAGAAGTTTTAATACAATTGTTGGTTGATTTGAATTAAATGTATATATGTTTTTGCAAAGGAAATGATTGTGTTAATGGAATGTATATGTTGTATATATGTTAATATATTTAACATATATGTTGGTCAAATGGAGAGTGGTCAAGGGAAGAGATATTTTAATTGTTGTATGTGAAATTACTATTAAGGGCACTTGATTAAGAAGAAAGCTAGAACAAATGGGAAGAGGGCATGTTAGTAATTGTTGTGTTAGAATTGCATGGTGGAGATTTAAAGAAGAAGAGAAGTTTGACTTGTCATTATTTCTTTTCTTCTCTTCTCTTTTGGTGTGGCCGGCTATCAAAGGAAAGGGAGAGGAAGAGAGGTGTTTTAAGTTCTAAACATCAAATTGAAGGGATAATCAAAGGATTAAGTTGGAGATTTGTGAAATTTCTTCAATTTAGGTAAGTACTCTCTTGTTTTCCTTTGTTATTTGTGAAGTTGTGTTTGAGGTGAGTTATGATTTGTTGTTATTATGATTAAGTGTGTTTGAGATGTGTTTATAAGTGTTGAAATTGATTGTAAGTTACAAAGTTAAATTGGTGTTGGTTTTGGTTTGAAGATGGTAAGTTAAGTGGATGTTGATATGGAAAGAATAAGAATGATGTTGGTTTTAGGGTTTTGAAGTGGTATGTGTTTAAATGTATTGTTAATGTATTGTTAATGTGATTATTGTGATGAACATGTAAAATAAGTGTTAAAGACATTGATTATATCCATTTGAATAAGGTTATGTTGTGTATAATGTGTTTTAATTCAATCAAAAGAGATTTGGCCATGTTTAGGGTTTTTGTTCATGAGAGACACGGCCAAACTAAGGATGAGACACGGCCAAAACTAAAGATTTTTGGGAGACACGGCTAAGTTTAAGGAAATTTGGCCGTGTTGGATGTTTTTTGGAGAGACATGGCCATTGGCTTGGCCGTGTCCCTTGCCCATGTTTGTCACTGCCTGATTTTTGTTGAGAGACACGGCCATGTCCCTTGCCCGTGTCTGCCTCGGTTGATTTGGTGTTGAGAGACACGGCCACAAGCTTGGCCGTGTCCCTTGAGTGTGTTGGCTACTGTGAATGTTCTTTGCTCCTCTTGCATTGTTGAGAAAGAACATACATTTGATGATGCATATGATACTATATGAACAATGTTATGTTATATACATTGTGAATCTTGTGAATGGTAATGTGTTATATGAATAATATACTTCATAATGTTACATCAATGATGCTATATGTAAAATGTGAAGGATATGATGAGGTAAATGATTATGTATAGCTTGATGGGAGTGGCTCTTGAGGTAAGTAAAAACCCTAATCCACATTATTGCATATCAATAATATTATGTTTGGCATAATATGAGCTTTATGAAATTTGAATTGAGATAATTGAAGCATATTTGCTTGGATGATAATGTTCAATGTAATTGATTATGTATACTTGAATAATGAAGTATTAATATGTGAATTGAAATATAATGTGATGTGAAGCCATTGTGATTGGCTATGATAACTTAAATGTGATGTGAAGCCATTGTGATTGGCTATGATGATTCAATTGAAAGACATAAGGCATGTTTGCCTAATTGATGATGAGAATTGAGAATGAAATTAATAAATGAATTGTGTAGCTAATTTGTTATTCCATTTTCAGAGTTTGTTGTTGGTGGCATGCTTAATATTAGTAACAATCTCTTGAAGTTAGGTTGGGCTTGATCCTTTAAGCCAAGTTGGGTAGAAGTTTAATATGTTTTACTCCCCTTGAAGCTTGGTTGGGTCTAGTCCTTGAAGCCTAATTGAGATGTTACAATCCTTGAAGCTAGGTTGGGTTGGTTCTTGAAGCCAAGTTGGATTGATACTTAGCATGCTTTGTTCCCCTTGAAACTTGGTTGAACCTAAATCCTTGAAGCCTAGTTGGGTCTATGATAATGATAAATGTGATAACAAAACCAAAGCATTAACTCTGAAAATTGAATGGCATATTAGTGTCTTTTGGGCCCGAGTCTGTCTTTGTTGTCAATATGATATACAAATGTTGAAATAATGAGTAATGAGATTTATGGTTGACTTTGTTGGAAATGTGATTCATGATTGGTGAATTGTGAATAAAATAATGTTATGAAGTATGTTGTGTAATGTGTGTATTGATATATTGATTGTGAGTGTTAGTGATGGATTATGATTGGTGAACTGTGAATAAAACAATGTTATGAAGTATGTTGTGTAATGTGTATATTGATATATTGATTGTGAGTATTAATGATGGATTGTGGTTGGTGATAATGATATGTATATAATATATGAAATTAGTCGAGATATATGAAAGGTGCAATTCAAAAGGAAAAACATGGTAAGAAACTAATGGTACATGGAAGTGATATTTCATTATATGTTAGAATTTCTATAATGTATGTTTATATGTTATATTTGTACTACTAAGCTCTCGGGCTTAGCGCGGATGTGTAATCGCGCAGGTGACTAGGTGGAAGATATGAAGTCCTTCATTATGCCAGGAGAAGAGTAAGAGTTTATCGAGACCAACTAGAGGGTGATGCATACATGTATAATTTTTAATTATGATATATTTCTGACAAGAGTGTATTTATATGTATAAATGAAGTTATGATAAAAATAAGATTATTATATATATGTAAGATCATTAAAAGTATAATGATTTTGTAAATGTTTTTTAAATTAATGCATTGTGGTTTGAACTCTGTTGAAGGTTTTTAAATTGTAATGAAAAGTGACATCCTTATACTTTATATACTTACTGTATGTATACCTTGTATATGTATAGTACTTATATGGAGTATCAGGGTGTTACATACTTACTACCTCAAGAATGTTATAGTATTATACCATTCATATACAATTAATACTTGTTCATTCTCTAGTTATACTCTCATTTAGATTATTTCAAATACATTTAACAATAATTTCATCAAGTCTTCCCTTCTATCTAAGTTTCTCCATCAATAAATTAATCTTCCATCAATTCCCTTATAAATAACCTTTTATCAATTATTTACATTTTCCATAATTTAATCACTAATACATTGCTAATTACACTTTTTTTAAACAAGGAAATAACATCCAACACTTAAGGAATTTCCAATGTATTTCCAGTGTATAATTTAGTACACTTACACTAACTTCAATTAAGATTAATACTAATCTTTTCCTCATCCACATTGATTTTCCCACTTTAATTCCCCTTCACATACACTTTCCTTTCTCTTTCCTTCACAAACTATCAAATAATCACACTTTAACAATATAATTTGACAAATTCTATCACAATTGATTCTACACATAATTCATTTAAACAAAAATCATCAAGTATACTTCAATTAAACATTTATCTACATAAACATTTTCTTACATAATCAATTGAATCAACATTTCATTAACTCCAAGTTACTTTTTTCCCATATTTATCAAGAATGGGGTTTTTCTTTACTATTTATCAAAATTCCATAATTCGACAATTTAACATTTCATCAATTCAAAGATTCCTTTAAACATGGTTTTAAATTAAATACCCAACAAACACACTTCTAAATATCACAAATATCATCATACTTCCAAGATAGAAAATTCCATAACCCTAAAATCTTCCTCTAAACATCCCAAAACCCCGATTCATTCCTTAACCTTAAATCAACACTTAAATATTTCAATGTTTAATTTAAACATAATTTCAATTAAAAACTAATAAATACAAAATTTATAAGTGAAAACAATAATTTTACTTTCAAAGAATTTAAGTTTTACAATCTACTTCTTTGCAAATCATTCAATATGCCCTTTCTTCACAAATAACTTTACCTTTTCAAATCACAAGCTTCTTTAATTAAACAAATTCAAGATTAATTTAATTAACGGTAAAAGAAAGAATACACAAGCACTAACCTCTTTAAAATTGCTCTTCCTGTCAATTCTTTGGATTAGTTGTGATTTTCATGAAAAATAATGCTTAAAGTAGCTAATTTCCACCACAATAATGTTTTTCTTTCAAAATATCCATGGTTTCTAAGTTAAAGAATGAAAGGAGAAGAAGAAGATGGAGATGATGGTGGCTACGGGTTTGGGATAAGGAAGAAAAAAATAAAAGTCAAAATTGGCTTTTATATAAGGTCTTGGGTTTTAATTCCATGCAATGCTCATATCTTTACTTCCGTACACTTACTTTCTTTAATTACCTCTTAATCTATTTTTTAACTCCGTAAAATTGTAAAAATATTTACTTTAACTATTGTAAAGCCCTATTATCCACATTTCATATCCCAATTATGATATAATTTTATTTTAGTGCCATAAGGGTATTTCTATAATTTTTTTCCGCTTTAAAATTTTTTCAGAAATACCAATAAAATCCATAACTAGATTTAATTTTTCACTTATTAAGACTTAATCAACCTTATTTCCCAATTAAAAATACTTAAACCACACATAATTGTTGCGCTCTGCTTGACAATACAAAAAACGACTCTCACAAGTATACGAGGTTATTATAGTAATGGGTGAACGTCCTAAGGTCGTCTCTCAAGGAAGTTGTTTATTTTCAACAATTTGATTAAAAGAAAAGAATTGAAAAATAAATTTTGTAATGTTGAAATGGTACAAGAATTTTAAAATTAAAATTAAAATGTATAGCGGGTTTGCAAAGAATTAATGTGAACTTTCAAAAGGAAATCTAGGATTTACACATCAATCTAATCAAAGTCAAATTCTCAAAATTTCTATTAACATAACCTTGCAACTTAATTTCTTCCTTAATTTTAATTGGCAGCTATCAACTCATTAGTTCTCACATTTAAAAATTAATAATTACCAATTATTTTGAATTATAAATTAAGTGAACCATAGAACTTATATTTCTAATTAGTTCTTAGGATAGTTGGATGTAGAGTTCAAATATTAAGTTTCACCTTTCAGTCCTTCACTCAATATCTAAAGAATAATTGGTGGCCAATCTATTAACCTAGCATACATTCCAATGCAATCAACTCATAACAAGGCATATTAATAGAAATTATTAAATTTAAACATTTAATTAAATCTACTGCAAAACCTAGGCATGAGTAATTTTGCTCCACATTACAACAAGAAGAAACTCATTTCAATAGAATTTGATTCACAAAATTTCATTGAAATAATAATGCATTAAAACAAGGAAATTCTAGATAATAAATTGAATGAAAGAATAGAAAAATCCTTGTGAAGATGACTAGAGTTGTTCTTCTCCATTTAAACTTGAACTTGATGAAGAACTCAAAAACCTCCTCTAAACGTTTTGTAAATAATTCTTCAGCTAAAGAATAGAATCAAAGAATTCCCTTTTTCCTAACCTAAATTTTAAGAATTGATGGATTCCTCTCCTTTGTCCTAGCTCCCTTTTCTCTTCTTCTCATCCTTTTTTTAATTTTCAAAATAGCCCCCTTTCCATTACTAAATCTGCATAAGTATTTGACCTAATAGCTTTTAAAAAAAATTAAAAGATGTATTAAATTATCCAGTGCAGACACAACCAAGCTTTATCCAGTTTAGACACAGCCAAGCTCCCAAGCTGTGTCCAGTTCGGTATGTACTCACTCTTCTCCTCTTAGAATGGAACATGGCAAGCTTAATATGTCTTGGCTTAAACTTCTTTTGAGGTGGAACACAACTAAGCTTAATATGTTCCTGGACAGGAAGTATGACATGACCAGGATGGCAACCATGTGTAGTACTACCTTAAAGCTCTGCCCTAAAAACTTGTTACAATTAAAAGACATGGCTAAGCTTGGCATGCCTTGGTCATATTGTGTATTCTCTTCTGAAATTAGCTTCTAATAAGAGACTTAGCATATTACATTGCCTCTTTTTTCACGAGCCATCTTGTATCAACCTAAAGTATAAATCCTAATAACAAACTTGATCAAACTACTTAGAAAACAACTAAAAACTAAGCAAAAGCTACCCTAAAAACACATAAAATGATTATAACAATTACCCCATACTTAATACTTTGCTTGTCCCCAAGTAAAGTTGAATTAAATAAAACCAAACAAGAAAGAATTTATCAAACTCAAAAATTATAAGATAATATCAAGAATTCCCTTCTTATAATGTTCACAACCATTATCAAACCAAATCAAATCAATACTCATGCAATTCAATAGCCATTCGATGCATACTAGAAATTGTCACTCCCTCACAAAACCTCTTAAGTATTTGATCAAGATAATGTTTGGTTTCTTAACATCCAATGAAAGAATATCTCCATATTCTTGCTTATCAATCAAATCTCCACCATTTAATTACAATCAAGCATCAATCATAAGGTCTTTCATTTGATTGTAATGGGGCTAAGGTAAAAGCATGACATTTAGGAATGTGAGCTTATTCATTAAGTTTAAGAATACTTCAAGAATGAAATAACCTATCAAACATATGACCCAACAATCTCAAAAACAACCTCTTCTCACTTAGCACTTAAATCTAAAATACACTTTATTCAAGGATTTGAACCATCTTATTTTATTTAAAAACATCATTACAAAAATCAAAACCAAGCTTATTTTGATCTTAACCACATGAACAATAAATTCTCTATTTTCTCTAATTTTTCCTTCTTTTTTTATTATTTTTTCAGTAGAATTTATTATTATTATTTTTTTATATCTTATATAGAAATAACATAAAGAATAAGAAAATCAATTAAAGAACCACAGTAATTACAAAAGTATTTTATTCAAAACTTTCAACCCTAGAGCTCCAAATTTAACCCCACACTTTAATTTTCACAACAACTCAATTACTGAATCCTTCAAATTCTCTTGTTCCTAATGAAAGGATAGGAAATCTCTTATTCCTAATGAAAGGATAGGAAATGAAAGAAAATAGTTTAAGGCTAATGTTAATATGTAAAAGAAAAAAAATAGGAAAAAAATAGGCTCAAAACTGGCTCACTAAAGACATAAAAAGGTTTGGTCTTTAAAGCTTAATGGGAACATCTAAACACCTTAATCATGTTGATGCTCGATTGAATATTTCATGTGGTCATAAAATACATATCTAAGCAAGTTTTAGCAAAATATCAATTAAGAATGCTCACTCAAAAGTGTTTAGATGGCAGTCAACCTGAATGGCTTAAATTCTCATAAGTTAAAGGTAATACCAAGAATAACCATCAAAGTTGACAATAAGTATCAATTCTATTGAATTCTCAAATTCATGCTTAAAACATTTTATAGCTCATCTATCAAAAATCCAAAGAAAAACATTATATTACTAAAACTTTAACCAAGAATAAGTTAAAAGTAAAAACTTTGCACCCCACACTTAAAGATTCAATAAATTGAAAGAGCAGGAGTTAAGGTAAAACCTGATTTCCATCATTCCAATGTGCGATACAAAGTGCTTCTTCCATCCTTACCACAAACACACATTAATTCTTCCACATATAATTAAAAATAAAAAGAAATAAACCATATATAACATAAAGTACCAAATACTAAAAAATAAAAATAAAATAAAATAAAATAAAATGTCTAAACATAAAATAAAAATAAAAATCCTCCAATGAGAGCTAAAAAAAAACTATAGTGGAGGATGAGAGGAAGATACAGTAAAGGGGTGAATACTGAGAATCCTAGCCAAATTGTTGTTGATGAGTTTAAGCTGATGGAGCACCTGAGGATGATTGCAATCAACTTTCTCCTCTAATGCCTCTATTTTATTGATCAACTTATAATTATTAGGGATCGGGGTGTCTTCATCCAAGCTCAGTGAGTCAGAGTGAAATTCAACATCAACTTGAGGTCACTTTTGTTTAACATCCCATGAACTGAGCTCATCGGAAGCCATCATATAAGTCCCTCCACTCTTTGTCACCATATGCATTTTTTCAAGAGTGGCAACATCTAACTTATCACTACAAAAATCTTTTGCATGCCACAATTCCCAGGATCAAAGTCCTTATCAAAAGCAATGGCAAGGGTAGTAACCAATCTGCCAATACAAATCATCCCTTTTCTCTTCTCCAGCCAAAACCCAGTGCTTATAGGTGTAGTATTGTAAGCACACCACTAGAAAAATAATTCATTGAGTTCAACTACCCTAGGACTCTCTTTTCCTACAAAGAAACTATAAGCCATAAACCTATGCAAGTATCTCAAAGTGGGATTTTTCAATTTACTTGCCTTGGCAAATTTAGCCACATAAGTTCCCCCGATCCTATCTCAGCCCATGCATTTTGCTGATTAAAATCTTTAGGTATAGCCTTATATCCCTAAAGAAAAAATCCAAACACCTTATAAAAATGTTCAATCATGATTTTATACTGCTTCCCATTCAATTTAAACCCTAACTAATGGAAAGTCTAGAGTTATCTCTTTCAACTATGAGAGCCCCAACAAATTTAGTAGTTAGTTCTTAGAATTACAAAGGCTTAAGAGTGACTAATTTTTCCCAATGTAAAATTCTTCACATATAGCTCAAATTTGTGAAGAATCCCCTTAAATATGTTAATTGAATTGCCAAAGGGAAAGCCATTGGCTGCCTTGAAGGAGTAGTGGAAGGACTGCCCCTCTTCCTAGCATATGAAACTTGCTTTGTCCTAGGCAATATTGAAACTTGATTAAAATAACAGGTGGATATGCTTTGCTAGTGTTTTAATGAAGAAAACCAATAATTTTTTTGATGGAATGATTGTTTTTAGACTAGGAACGAGATCTTGGCCGTGTCAATGTCAAAAGGTACGAACATGTTTCTGAAGAGGCATAAGAGACACGTACAAGACTTAAAGCCATGTCGGTCTGTTTTAGGAACACGGCTAAGATGTGTAGCCGTGTTCAATTTTATTTGAAGACGAGTATTTGAAAAAGTTACAAGGACACAGCTAAGACCCATGGCCATGCTCGATACTGTCTCAGGGACATGTATTTAAAGAAATGGAACGGACA
The DNA here is from genome assembly GCA_947685225.1 of Garcia nutans. Taxonomy (NCBI): domain Eukaryota; kingdom Viridiplantae; phylum Streptophyta; class Magnoliopsida; order Malpighiales; family Euphorbiaceae; genus Garcia; species Garcia nutans. The sequence continues at coordinate 47,091,750 of CANTUV010000035.1, forward strand.
TGGCCCCTTAGGTCGTGTTCAATACTATCCAACCAAAGTCCCTTTTGTGAAAACTGACATTTTGGTCGTGTCTTAGCCTGTGTCTTCTACTGCTGAAAAGTGATTGAATTTTTTCTCTCTTTCCTAAAACTCATCCACAACAAAATAACCTATCAAAGCACCTATTCCAGACAAATTAATTCATACTCTATCAAACTAGTATTGAAAATCTAGAAATCTAAAATTACTAAAATAAAAGTAACAAAGAAATGCAAACCAATGGGTTGTCTCCCATCAAGTGCTTCTTTAACATCATACTAGGTGGATGTGGATGTCTCACACATTTACAAAAGTAACACTTTCTATTGTTTTTACAACCAGTAGCTCCTCCAAATAGCCATTTACCTTAAAGGTCTCATCAATCTTTAAATTCAATAACTCCACCACTCCATATGGAAATATTTGAACAACTTGGAAGGGTCCACTCCAGTGAGACTTCAATTTCCTAAGGAATAACCTCATCCTAGAATTAAGTAAAAGGACTTTCATCCTAGGCTCAAAAGTTCTTCTCAAGACCATCTTATCATGCATCGCCTTTGTTTTCTCCATATACATCCTTGAGCTCTCATAAGCTTCATTTCTAAGCTCATCTAGCCCAGAAACTTACAATATTTTTTCTCTTTTTCCCCCTTTCAATTCAAATTTAGTAGCCTTAATTGCCCAATAGGCCTTGTGCTCTAATTTCACTAGTAAGTGGCATGCCTTACTAAAGACTAACCGATATGGACTCATTCCCAAAAGATTTTTAAAAGCTATCCGGTATGCCCAAAGTGCTTCATGAAGATGGACCACCTAATCCTTCCTTGTGGTGTTCACTATCTTTTTTTAAAATTCCTTTGATTTGCTTATTGGAGATCTCAGCCTGGCCAGATGTGTGGGGATGATATGGAGTTTCCACTTTATGCCGAATGCCAATTTTGGTCATTAACTTCTCAAACACTTGTTAAAAAATGACTTTCTCCATCACTTACTATGGTTTTTGGAGTCCCATACCTGCTTAAAATATATTCCTTCAAGAATTTCAAAATAATATTAGCATCATTAGTCCTAGTGTTGATAGCCTCTACCCACTTAGAAACATAATCTACAACAAGAAGGATATATTCAAAACCAAAATATTTGGGAAACTGCCACATGAAATCTATTCCCCATATATCAAAAATTTCTACCACAACAAAGTTAGAGAGAGGAATTTCATTCCTCTTACTCATGTTCCCTACCCTTTGGCATCTATTACATCTGATACAAAAATTATAAGCATCTTTAAAAAGAGAAGGCCAATATAAACCACTTTGAAGAATCTTCTTGGTAGTCTTCTTACCTTCAAAATGTCCTCCACAATACATATTGTGGCAAAATTACAGTACTTATAATTACTCGTCTTCAGGCACACATCTTCAAATGACTTCATCCTTGCAAATCCTAAACAAATATGGCTCATCTCAAAAATACTATTTACAAAAATGAAGAAATCTTTTCTTTGCCCGAAAATTCAAATCCTTCCTCAAGACACCATAAGAAAGATAATTAGCAATATCTGCATACCATGGTACTTGTGTTATAGCAAACAAGTGTTCATTAGGAAATCTTTCAAAAGCATTTTCAAGTGCAATATGTGCATTATCATCATTAGAGTGCAACCTAGAAAGTTTACAAGCCCAACATGATGAGTGTGATCAAAGAGAAAATTTATTTCATATAAGATGCTTAGTAGAGGATAGAGTTTGTGATGTGATTGTTGATGGAGGGGATGTGACAAATATTGCAAGTACCACCTTAGTAGAGAAGCTTGGTCTTCCAACTATCAAGAATCCACAACCTTACAAATTGAAGTGGCTCAATGATTGTGGAGAAATTAGACTGACCAGGCAAGTACTTGTGGCTTTCAAGATAGGCAAGTATTGAGATGAGATATTATTTGATATAGTGCCTATGTAAGTGGGACATTTGCTTTTGGGAAGGCCATGTGTGAGCTGAAATTTTTGCCCCCACTCCCAGTGGAATGGTTTTTGCGACTTCGATAGTGTTTTGCCCTAGGCCTTAGAGAATAAGGATATAAACTTGGAGAATTAGAGTCACCACCAAAAAGGGCCTGAAAGATTAAAAAGGGGTGGATGACTCAATTCCTAAGGAATCCTCAACCACTACAGCATTTGGAAAGTTGATACTCATGGGGAATATGAGAATGACCCAGTATCCCCCAAAATGCCTTGTTCATTGGAACTGGTCTCCTTTTCATGTCTAAATATTATTAAATTCTTATTTTATTATAAAATCATTCATACTATGAGCAATTAAAACAAAATAAATCATATCATATATAAAATAAATAAAATGGGTACTCATACAAGGATGGAAACATGCCCTTACAATGTCCAAATGTCCATAATACAAAGAAAATAAGATGGGACACCCACAAAAGAGTGGAAAGATGTCCTTTACATTAATCTCCAAATATAGATTAAATAAAAAGAAACAAATTAAAATAAACAAGGCACCCACAATGTGAAAATATGCCTTTTAAAACCTCAAAATCCAAATAATAATAAATTGCAATCCACATAATACATAAATAATGATCATACACATAGTCATTAAACAATAATAAATAAGGGCTAAATGAAATCACAAAAAGTGCAATCCACAAGCAAATCTTAATATTAACCCATTAATGAAATATAAGGTGCGACATACACAATGGTCCCGCTAGCTGGTTAACTGGGCGAGGGGCAGCGCCCCTGAAAGGTAAATGATTTATAAATTTAAATTTTGGATTTTAGTGTAAACAATTTAAGGTAAACTACCAAACCTAATTAGGGTTTTAATCATGTAAACCTATGATTTTAAACTAAAACTAAGATTAAAAATATGCAATTAGGGTTTGATACACAAACTAGGACTAAGACTTGTAAAATTAGGGTTTAACATATAAACTAGAATTAAAACATAAAAAATTAGGGTTTAATATGTAAGATAGAATAAAAACATGTAAAATCAGGGTCTTGATTGTGATTCTAAAATCTAATATGCAAATTAGGCCAAAACATGCAACCTAGGGCTTGAACTAATGGATTAGGGTTTTGGATAAAAAAAACTTGAATTAAATCATGTAATTGTGGTTTGAACCAAGTTAAAATTAAAATTATTCCCTACTAGATGAAGTTCCTATCAACCAAATTAACAATTTTAAATAACAATTCATTAATGTTATTAAAGAATGAAAATAACTAATGGAAATTTAAACAAAATAAATTAGCAAGATCAAACCTGCATTGTTGCTCTACCAAGTTGAATTTGTTGAATCAAGCTCGATTGTTTGCTATCTCGATAGCCTGGATCAGTTAATTCTTGTTTGGAACCTTGATGATCCAAGGATTAAGCTATTGCCTGTTTCCCTTTGCTATTGTCTCTATTTGTTTTTTTTTTTTAGATTGCTTTCTATCTCTCAATTATTTTTATTAATTTTTCGTTATTTGATTGTTGAAGCTCTTAATTGTTAAAAGTCCCTTTTTCTCAGCCTGATTGATTTGTATTTATAATGCTTAAATTAGAGCTAACTTAGATCATTAATCCTAATTCGATTCCAACACTTAATTATTATTGAGATTTTCACAAGTTAAACACGATTAAGACTTCTAAATTAGGCAAAAACTGAACTCATGTCCAATTGGGGCTAGCCAATTCAACATGGGGTCACCAATTCAATATGAGCATCTTATATAGAATTGGACAAGGGCTAACTGATTTTCGGACTGTATTGGCCCAATTTAATTTGAACCGGACCTAATCCAAACTTCAAATTTTAGGCTTCACCAATTTGATATGAGCCCCTCATATTGAATTGGACAAGGACCAAATGATTTTTTGACTGTATTGGCCAAATTTAATTTGAACCTAACCTAATCCAAACTTTAAAAATTATGATTCACCAATTTGATATGAGCCCTTTATATCAAATTGGACAATGACCAACCAATTTTCTGACTGTATTAGCCCAATGTGATTTGAACTGGACCTAATCCAAACTTTAAAAATTAGGGTTGATTTAATTTGGATTTTGTTTTTGAAACCAAACTTAACCCAGTCTTTAAATTAAAATCACATTGAACTGGTGCCAAAATTAAGGGTCTACACCATGGTAATATGATAAGAGGGTAATACATAATGGTTTTACTAACCATTACACATTTGAGAAGGATGGAAGAAAAATTACTTTGGTACCTATGAGAGGAGATTTTCGCCCCCACTCCCACATGGAATGGTTCTTGCAACTTCAGCACTGTTAGGCTCAGGTCTTTAGAGAACACGGGCCTAAATATAGAGAAAATGAAGTCACCACCCGGACGAGTCGGGAAAAAAAAGGGGTGGATGACTCGATTCCTAAGGAATCCCTAACCCCCTATTAGGTTCGAAAAGTTGGATACGTGTGGGGAAGGTGAGAATGACCCAGCACCCCCACAATGCCCAATTCATTAGAACCGGCCTCCTTTTCAGGTCTTAATATTATAAAATTTTTAAATATAATGACATTATCCATACTTCAAGTGATCATAAGAATAAATAAATACTTTATTAAAAATAAGAGTAATGTCCAAATAAAACAAATAAATGGACACCTATCCAAGGATGGAAACATGTCCTTACATCGTCCAATGTCTAAAACTAAATAGGACATCCACCAAAAGGTGAAACGTATCCTTTACATTAATTCCAAAAAATAAAAATAATTTAAATTACATGAAACTTAATTTATGAGGTACCCATAAGGTGGAAACATACCTCTTACGTAATAAAAATGAAGTAAACCAATAAGAGACATTCATTATGAAAGTAAACCATTCATTATAAACTAAATAAAGATTAAGATATGAAGATGTAAACTAAGTAAGTAAGGCAGGATTCAAATAACAATTAAAGACTAAATATACAAGCTAGGGTTTTATGAATTATAGTTTAGGAAACTAGAGTTTATGGTTTTAAATTGATGGAATTAGGGTTTGGACCTACATTCAGGAATTGAGTTACTGGAATTAGGGTTTTTAGGTTTTGGGATCTTGGTTATGGGAATTATAGTTTAATAATTTTAAGGCTCTTTGATGAGGTTTTGGAAGAATTGGATTTTGATACTTTGGGAACAAATTAGGGTTTTCTCAAATTATGCTTTTAAGTTCACTAGGTTACAATTTTGGTGTTTTGGGTAGAATAATTTGAACATAAGGTTATTGGATGACAAGTTTTAAAAGAGATTATGGTTTTTAATTTATTATTTTAGAAAAACAGTGATTTGGGGAAATAAATTAAGGTTTTAGAAAAACAATTAGGGTTTTAGGATTTAATGAAATAGTGTAAGGTTTTGGGCAAAAATAGTTTAGGGCTTTGAGTTTTAACAAAATAATTTAGGGTTTTTGGGGTTACTTAGCCACTAGGACATTAGGGTTTAAGAGTTTTTAGGAATTAGATGAGGGTTTAAGGATTTAATGAATTAGGGTTTTGGTTTATAAAACATGTAATTCAGATTTAACAATTTTATGCTACTGAAAAAATTAATATCGAAACACATCACCAAAACATTTAAAAGAAAGCATGTTATGGCTACTGTGAAAATAAAAAATTATTGGTTAAGATCAAACCTTCATTTTTCATTCCACCATAATTGCACCGTTGGAATTCTGTGGAGACCTTGATCAAGACAACACTTCCTTGTTGCCTTGTGGATGTAATTGTTCTTTTTGTTCTCGGCTGCTTCAAATTGCTTCAAGGTTTAAAAGTCCAATTGGAATTCTTGATTAATTTTGGATGTCCTTCATTTTGTGTTTTAAGACTAATATTTATAGAATTTTAAAGTAAAACCTAATATGTTAAGGAAGTTCAAACTATTTAGGAAATTTATTGATGTTTCTGAGTAAAAATTAAATTTTAGTAAAAATTGGCCAACGCGCTAGCACGGGCTGCTGAGATGCGAGCAACAGGCGAGCAATGGACTGGGACATGAACATTTGGGCGAGGGCCTGGGAGGCAATATCCAATTCACCGCAGGCCCTTTCGACCTACGGCGAACTAGCCGCGAGCCGATTGTTTTGCCGATTTTTTATTTTTTTTATTTTTTATTTTTTATATATATTTTTTAAAAAATAAAAAATAAAATAAGTATTAAAATAAATAATAAATAATAAAATAAATAATAAATACCATAAAAATTATTTTGGACTTATTTTAAAATATTGGACTTGACTTGGTAAAAAATTAAGGGTCTACAGTTTGTCTCATGCTTGAACAACCTGAGATTTTTAGTAGAAGAGAGTAAAAAGCAATATTACTTTGGGAAGATTTTGGATAATGATGGATTCTAGACCCGGTGATGAGTTCGGGACTAAAAAAATTTGGATTCTAAACCCGGTGATGAGTTCTGGACTAAAAAATAATTTGGATTCTAGACCCAGTGACGAGTTCTGGACTCAAGATTAATTTGAATTTTAGACCCATTGATGAGTTCTGAACTCAAAGATGATTTGGGTTCTAGACTCGGTGACGAGTTCTGGACTCAATAATGATTTGGGTTCTGGACCTGGTGATGAGTTCTGGACTAAAAAATAATTTGGGTTCTGGATCCGGTAGTGAGTTCTGGAGTAAAAAATGATTTGGGTTATGAACCCGATGGTGAGTTCTTGACTAAAAAATAATTTGGGTTCTGGACTCGGTGGTGAGTTCTGAACTAAAAAATGATTTGGTTTCTAAACTCGTTGGTGAGTTATGGACTTGAAAATGATTTGGGTTCTAGAGCCGTTGGAGAGTTCTGGACTCAAAAATGATTTGGGTTTTGGATTTGGGTACTTGGACTCAAGACTGACCATTTATCAGTTGATAATTTTGGCTTAACTGGTTGTTCCATTCTTTAATGGATCGTGGGTCTTTACCTGTAACATCCTAAAATTTTTGAAAATTTCTAATTTTTGAAAAATTTGATAAAATAAATTATAATTTAAAAGAATAAATTAAATTAATGGATTTTAAATGAAAAAGTGGAATATATATGTGATATATATGAAAAATATACATAACATATAAAAGTCAACACTTTTTAAAAGAAAAGGGTATTTTGGTAATTAAATCTTATAAATTCAAAATTAATAAAATAATTCAAAAAAATTTATTTTTGAATGGTAGAGGGAAATTAGGACTTTTAATTTATTAAATAAACAAATAATTATTTATTTATTTTAATATATATATATGGTTTAAATAAAAAAGATGAAAAGGAAAAGAAATATTAAAAAGTCTTCTTCTTCTTCTTCTTCTTCTTCTTCTTCTTCCTTTAGGACTTTTTTCCAAGGAAGCTTGGAGCAAGAATTTGATTCTTCCATACCCCATAAATTGAAGGATTTAACAAGTTTCAAGTGGATTTTTGGTGATTTCCACCAAAATTAGTAAGTTTCCATCTCTTTTCTTTGAACTCCATGGAAGATTGTATTATGTGAGAATTTGGATTTTGATGTAGTATGTTATAATTGTTTGAATTGGCGTGTATGATGTTATTTTGGGTATTTAACAATGATTCTAAGGTTAGATTGAAGAGATGGTGGAGTTTGGTTAAAGAATGGTGAAGAGAGAGAATTTAGGGTTATGGATTTTTGGGGTTTTGAAAACATGAGCTTTAATTGTGAAAATTGGTTCTAAATGTGTTGTTTTGATTCATAAACAAGTATTTTAAAGTCAAATATTGGATTTGGTGGTGTTGGGTTGGAGTTTGAGAATGGAAGTGGAGATTTAGGGTTTTGGCAAAGTGATTTTCCAAAGTTGTTGAATTGCGTGATTTTATTTGTTTAAGCATGTTGTTTAGCGTTAAAAGTAATGAATATAAGCTTGAAATGAGAAATGGATTGTGTTGGAATGGAAAACCTTCAATGGGGGAAGGTTATGCCATTTTTGAGATTTTGTGTAAAAGAGTGTATTGTTATAATGTAAATGATTTAAAATATGTTTTTGATAATATAAATAAACTTAAAACACTAATTTAATTATAGTAGAATGGAATTCTAATGTTGAAGTAAGGAAAGGCTAAATTTTTAGAAATTTGTAGGAGTGATGTGTAATTATGGTTTAATGTTGGAAATGCCATTAAATGTGATACTAAATGATTATTTGCTATCACATTTGGTTTAGGCATTGAGGGAGGTTGATTTGCTTCGTCCAAGTGGTTAAGGGCAAGTTGGAAAGATTGATTTGGAGGTTGTTTTAAGCTTGCTTTGGGTTGTTAGTGGAGGTATGTACAAACTTTGAATATAATTTTTATATTTGCATAACATTTGGACTTAACACATTTTGGATGGAAAATGTGTTAAACTACATGGTTCATTGATTGTGTATGAATAATGTTCTATGACATTTGTAATGTCATATATGTGTTGCATTGTGAAAATGTAATATCCCAAGGTACACCCTAAAAGTTTTGGAATAATTATTGTGGTATTTGGATTTAAGGAGTATGTTTAATGGAAGGAGAAAATAAGTGAAGGTATATATAACATATATAAGTTAAACAAATGAAAGTCAAAAGAAGAAAAATGAATTAATTTAATGCCCGATTTTGGTGTACATTGGAATGGTAGTTGTGAGAAGATATGTTGGTAAAATATGTAAGGAAAATATTATAAGAAATAAGTGTATATGAGGGATGATATATATTTATGTGGTATTTGAAAAATATGGAAAATATAAAGGAAATATAAAAGAGATATACATATACCAACATATATATTACATATACATAATGTATAAAGTGGTGTAGGAAAAGTAAGTTTATATAATTAATTAATAATAATAATAATAATAATAATAATAAAAGAAAAAGAAGAAAGAAAAGTCAAAGGGAGAAAAATGTGTGGTGGAGGTTTTTAGAAATAATTTATTATATTATATATATATATGATAAACATGAAAAGAAGAAGGGAAAAAGATATTTTTCTTCTTCTTCTTCTTCTTACACGAGAGAGAGAGAGAGAGAGAGAGAGAGAGAGAGAGAGAGAGAGATGTGATTTACTTATATACACATCAAATCCATAGGGATTTTGAGAGAATTGAAGATGGATGTTGAAGATTTGGCATAATATTCAAGTAAGTTTTCTTTTGATTTCTCTTGTTCTATTTGGAATTTTGTTTGAGTTTGATGGAATGTTGTTGATGGTTGGAGTGTGTTTGTGTATGGTGTGTGTAAAAGTGTTGAAATGGAACTAAAGATAAGAAGTTAGGTTGGTGTTGGTGATGGAAGAGTAAGAGTTGTGTTTAGTGAAATTTTTCTGTTTTACAATTAGTAAATGTTGTGACTTGTATGATTTTAATTAAATATAGAAAAATATTCTTGAAGTGAATTTTTGATATGTTGTGCCTCTATGAGTCTAGAATGACTGAAAAAAATGTTTATTTGATTTTGGAATGGTTATGATTTTGGAAAGATTATTTTTATTAGACCTATTCCAGAAGGTACCTTAACTGAGACAGATATCTTTCGGGATTTTTAATAAAATGTAGAAAAATAATATCCAATTGAATTTTGGATATGTTGTTTCCTAGTGAGTCTAGTATTTTAGAAAAATAATTTTGAACCACGTTGATTGAATTTAATTAACGGAATTCACAAAGTTCAGAACTGCTGCCAGGATGCAGGGCAATTGGAGGAGTCTGGTTGGGTGAACTATTTGACCAAGGTTTTGTGTTCAGTTTGATCTGAAATTTTAAAGGAATGGTTTTAAGATGTAAAACTAAATTCTGTAAATATTTTAGAGTTTTTAGTCGAGTATATAATTTTATACAATTTTTCAAAATAAGGATTAAGTTGAGTCCAAAACAAGAATTTACTATTCATATGGTCATTTTGCTAATATTCCTTTTGGATTAGGTTGTGAAGAGGTTGAATTGCCCTAATCTAAGTGTTGAGGATTCTTGGAAGAGTAAGTGTATAGATTGGTGTGAGTTGGTTTTAAGGTAAGTACAAACTACATTATTTCATAAATGCATATGACTTTGAGACTTGATACACATTTGGTTGTAAATGTGTTAGGAAATGTAATGCATTGTTGATATATATTAATATTAGGAAATGTAATGCATTGTTGATGTATATTAATAATGTTATGTTTGGTATAATATGAATGTTGTGATGAGTATGTAAAATGTGTGTTAATGCCATTGATTATATACATTTGAATTGATTAAGGTGATTTGAGATCATATGAGATATGAGGCCATGGTTGTTGGCTATGATAATGCAAATGAAATATATAATTGAGGCATGGTTGCGTAATTAATTATGAGAAATGAAATGAAAAGAGATTGATAAAGAGATAAATGAAATGATTGTGTGCCTAATGTGTTAATTCAATTTTCAGAGTTCTGTTTTTGGCGGCATGCCTATGAATCACTGAATAGGTGAAATGACCGGGTCGTAAGCCGATTCCAGTTGAAAAATGTGAAATGTGATATTTTTGGGCTGAAATGACCGGGTCGTTAACCTCAAAAACAAATTATTGAAACTAGATTGAGTGAAATGACTGGGTCGTAAGCTCAAATCTAGTTGAATATCCATGGATAAATGTATTGATGATTATGATTATAGACCAAAACAGTAACTCTGAACTTTGAATAGCATATTAGTGTCTTTTGGGCCCATGCTTGTCTTTGTTTAAATGTGATTCATGAAATGTGAAATGAATGAATAATGAGACCAATGATTATTTTTGTTTAAATGTGAATTATGGAATAAGATGTAATGTTATGAGATATATGATGATAATTATGAAATGAGATGATTACAATGTATAAGTAAATTATTGATGGTGAATGTGGATTGAAAAACCATGTTGAATGATGAGATCTGAAGGTACTACATGAAAATACAATATGATGTATAATATGGATGTGGTTGTGGACATTGTGAGTGTTATTTTATGAATGTTTTAATAAGTCATGGAATTGTGGGTTGTATTAATGAAATACGTGCATATGTATATAATTATGAGATTAGTAGAAATATATATATGGTGTAATTGAAATGGGAAAATATGATAAGAAAATAATAATATATGAAGTTAACATATAAGTATGATTGTCTGTTATGTATGTTTATAATATTTATTTGTACTACTAAGCTTTCGGGCTTAGCGCGGTTGTATAAATCGCGCAGGTGAGTAGGTGGTTGATCTGGAAGTCAAACTGTTATGCCACGAGAAGGGTAAGAGTATTTCGAGACCAACTAGAAGGTGATGCATATATGTATAATTTCGTTATGTTGTATTTCTGACAAGAATGTATTCATATGTATAAATGAAATTTTGGTAAAGACAAGATTATCACATATATATGTAAGATTATTGAATGTATAATGATTTTGTAAATGTTCTATATTTAAATTAATGTAATATTAATTGAACTCAGATATAGGTTTTTAAACTGTAACAAAAAGTGATATTCTTATACTTTATATACGTACTGTATGTATACTCGGTATATGTATAGTACTTATATAGAGTATGGGGTTGTTACAGTTATACTGTACGTTAGTAGTATGTGATAATAATAAACCTCTACTTATTTTGTATTAGAAGTGTGAACTCTTCTTGCAGGTTTGTAGTTGAGGGTATAAGATGGATTCATTGGGAGTGTATTGAAACTGATTGCATTGGTTCATGTAAAAATGTTTTCAAAAATCAGAAAAAACCAGTTTTGTCGACACTTGGGATCCAATTTCTAGGTGAACCTCTGGTAAAAATTCTGTAAAACCGGAACTAAAATTCGAATTAAGTAAAATTGGTAGCAACATTAGGATAGTGTGGCGCCTCTACTTGGCTTACACATGTAGGCTGGGAAGGGGTGTTACAATTTTTGGTATCAGAGCTTAGGTTCGAGATTCTCGGGCTAAGTAGAATTAAAAAGAGAAAGTTTTGAAAAGCTTAAAGAGAATTAAAAAGAAAAGTTTTGAAATGAAATTTGTAATACATGCATATGCTTTAACACCTAGGTTGGTCTCGGATGTGGCATTATGTGAATTGTAATGTATTTGAATTAGATGAGATGGATGATAGTATGTGGATGAAGTTCTACATGAAAGGAAAAAAAATGAAAAATGATATGGAAACATTCATATGAGTTTAATTGATAAATTAAAGAATGGAAATTTTTAACTTGAAGGAAATATGGTGGAACATTGAGTGAGTTGATTGGTATAGACAAAATGTGATCATTTAAGGTTTGGGTGTATAAAGTTAAAGTTTTGTTTAAAAGAAAAAGAGATGATGTTGGTTAAGTAAAAAGATATATTGGTATTGTTTGTATTGTTATTTTAATGCAACATTGTGATTTCAATGTTAGAAATGTGATATGTTCGAATATTGTGAAAGCTCATGTTAATGGTGGTAATATGTGACATTTGGATTTTTGAAATGAGCTTAATAATTGTGAAAATTATATGTTTGGATGTTGCTTTGTGGTATATATATAAGATGTTTTTAAAGTTGATATTAAGAAAAGATGAGAATTGTAAGTTGAAGTTTAGGTGAAATAGTGATTTGAGAATTTAGAATTTTAATGGAATGTTGATAAAGATTATTTAGATATTAAACATATGAGCTATTTGCAATGAATATTCTTGCATATGAGAATACTACGAATTGGGTAATGAGATTGATAGTATGAGAATTTGTTTTGAAATAAAAAAAAAGTGATTGAGCGAGTGAAAATGAGTTACTTTAAGTCATTTGAATGGAAAGGGTGAAAATGGATATGAAGGTGCATTAAATGCTTTAAAAAAAATGAGAGAGATGTCACATTAGAAATGTGACTTGAATATATGTGAAGTGTTATTATGGTTAGAATGTATATATTTGTTGTGTTGATGAATAATTTAAATAATGTCAAAAGAATGAGTTTGATAATGTTCAAAGAAAAATGATAAACATTAAATTTGTACAGATTGTATGCAAAAGAGAAATTAAATAAAATTACATGATTAAGTGTGTACATGCATAGGATATGTGAGATGAGTTTTTCGATATGAATGTAATTGTATTATGTAAGAAATGTGGGAAGTGAGTCACATTATGGATGTGGCCTATGAATATGTAGGTGGTATAATTACTGGTATAATGATATTAAGAATGATATTGCATGTATTAGTGGACCTAAGAGAGATTAGGTCTTGAACTGTGAGAAGCTAGATGGATTATGTAATGAAATTAAGAGTGAGAATGGACTCGAATAATATTGGATGGTGAAATTGTTATGGTAATCACTGAACCTGATGATCATATAATATTTTGAGTCCCAAGGTATCCACATGTGGGAAGGTTTTATGTATATGTGTATAATAAGAGATTGTAAATGGATTAGAAATAGATTCAAAATGGAGTAACAAAAGGGAAATTGTGTAAGAATTGCATATGATTGAATATGTATACATAAGAGATGTTAATAATAATATTGTTGAACATGAGTTAGGCTAATGATGAACATAATCGAGTGCAAATTGTTTTGAGATAGAGTTGAAATGTGTTAACTCTTGGTGTAGCAAAAGTTTAGAGAATGAATATGTAATTCTTGTGATATGATTTAGCATTGTAATTAGAAAGGTTGGAAGTTGAATAATAAAGGAACGGTATGGATTTATAAGCTTCAGGCATGACCATTAATCTCCTATAATTCTATGATTTGTTTAGTATATTTTGGTCAATTAATTTTGTTATCCACAGATTTGGAACTGAGATAACATGACTGTAGTGCAGTTTTGGTGAGAATGATAATTATGTTTCTAGAAACATGGTCAAGAATTATGACTGGTAAAGTTATACTTTATCATTTTTTTGTTAGAAATTTGGTTATAATTATGAAAAGTAAGGAAAGAAAAGAGCAATGTAAAATGTTTTGAGTTATGGCTAATGTGATAGAAAGCTGATTATATAAAGATCGTAATGGTATGAAATGTGAGGAGATATTAAAAAGGGGAAATTACAAAATGTGACTGAAAGTTATACTAAATATGTTTATGGTATAAAGTGAATAAGTGAATGGATTTAAGGTTTAAGTGAGTGAACTATGGATAGAAAGTATGGTATGAGATTATCATGAGAATTGGTGGAAATTATACTAAGATAGTAGAAAATAAACTATGTGTATATTGAAAGATAATTTAAAGTGATTTGTAATCATGATAATTTTACTGAATATGGATCTGAAAAGATCAGGATTTGAATATAAGTTTGCTCTAATGGAATTAAGTTATATATATAGATATTGTGAAATTTCATGATAAGTTTAAATAAATTAATTGTTGATTTGAATTAAACAAGATTGAAACGTGGGTATATTATGACAGATAGATCAATTGATCTAGATTCTATGAAGATTATGAATCATTATTGAAATTTAATGTGTACAGTTGTACTAGGAGCATAAGATTTAAGTGATAATGTATATGATGTAATATTCTAATAAATAAATGAACGTGAATGTATTGAATTAAATCAGTTGTAAATGATGAAAAAAGGGAAAAAATTAATTACCTGTAAAGTAATTTGAAAGGCATTGTACTAATATTTATGTTAAGTGAGAAGCATGCTAAAAAAAATTAAGTGTAGGAAAAATAAGGATATTGTTATCAATTAAGGTGTGATAAATGTCTATTCTGGAAGTGATTTTAATGTTGGGATAATCAATGATTTTTAAGGTTGAAGTTAAGAGAGTAATTATAAAGAGATGAAGTAATAAAATATCTTGAATGTAATAATTAGACAAAGTACATGTATAATATAAGATGATCTGATTCTTGCATCAAGATAAATTAATTGGGAATGTAATGAGATATTTTGAATGTTTGGATAAAAAAGTAATAAGATATATAAATAGATCTAATGATGAGTTATGAAATTTAGAGAAGATGATTGACTCTAAGGGAGAGAGTAAAAGTTATATGATGTGATGACATAATAACTTAAGAATATAATTAACTTCATATGAAAGTTAAGATGGTATTATGTTAAGAATGGATTGCTATTGTACTAGATAATTTCGAGGACGAAATTATTTAAGGGGGAGAGAATTGTAATATCCCAAGGTACACCCTAAAAGTTTTGGAATAATTATTGTGGTATTTGGATTTAAGGAGTATGTTTAATGGAAGGAGAAAAGAAGTGAAGGTATATATAACATATATAAGTTAAACAAATGAAAGTCAAAAGAAGATAAATGAATTAATTTAATACCCGATTTTGGTGTACATTGGAATGGTAGTTGTGAGAAGATATGTTGGTAAAATATGTAAGGAAAATATTATAAGAAATAGGTGTATATGAGGGATGATATATATTTATGTGGTATTTGAAAAATATGGAAAATATAAAGGAAATATAAAAGAGATATACATATACCAACATATATATTACATATACATAATGTATAAAGTGGTGTAGGAAAAGTAAGTTTATATAATTAATTAATTAATAAATAATAATAATAATAATAATAAAAGAAAAAGAAGAAAGAAAAGTTAAAGGGAGAAAAGTGTGTGGTGGAGGTTTTTAGAAATAATTTATTATATTATATTATTATATATATATATGATAAACATGAAAAGAAGAAGGGAAACAGATATTTTTCTTCTTCTTCTTCTTCTTACACGAGAGAGAGAGAGAGAGAGAGAGATGTGATTTTACTTATATACACATCAAATCCATAGGGATTTTGAGAGAATTGAAGATGGATGTTGAAGATTTGGCATAATATTCAAGTAAGTTTTCTTTTGATTTCTCTTGTTCTATTTGGAATTTTGTTTGAGTTTGATGGAATGTTGTTGATGGTTGGAGTGTGTTTGTGTATGGTGTGTGTAAAAGTGTTGAAATGGAACTAAATATAAGAAGTTATGTTGGTGTTGGTGATGGAAGAGTAAGAGTTGTGTTTAGTGAAATTTTTCTATTTTACAATTAGTAAATGTTGTGAATTGTATGATTTTTAATTAAATATAGAAAAATATTCTTGAAGTGAATTTTTGATATGTTGTGCCTCTATGAGTCTAGAATGACTGAAAAATATGTTGATTTGATTTTGGAATGGTTATGATTTTGGAAAGATTATTTTTATTAGACCTGTTCCAGCAGGTACCTTAACTGAGACAGATATCTTTCGGGATTTTTAATAAAATGTAGAAAAATAATATCCAATTGAATTTTGGATATGTTGTTTCCTAGTGAGTCTAGTATTTGAGGAAAATAATTTGGAACCACGTTGATTGAATTTAAGTTACGGAATTCACAAAGTTCAGAACTGCTGCCAGGATGCAGGGCAATTGGAGCAGTCTGGTTGGGTGAACTATTTGACCAAGGTTTTGTGTTCAGTTTGATCTGAAATTTTAAAGGAATGATTTTAAGATGTAAAAATAAATTCTGTAAAAAGTTTAGAGTTTTTAGTTGAGTATATAATTTTATACAATTTTTCAAAATAAGGATTAAGTTGAGTCCAAAACAAGAATTTACTATTCATATGGTCATTTTGCTAATATTCCTTTTGGATTAGGTTGTGAAGAGGTTGAATTGCCCTAATCTAAGTGTTGAGGATTCTTGGAAGAGTAAGTGTATAGATTGGTGTGATTTGGTTTTAAGGTAAGTACAAACTACATTATTGCATAAATGCATATGACTTTGAGACTTGATACACATTTGGTTGTAAATGTGTTAGGAAATGTAATGCATTGTTGATGTATATTAATATTAGGAAATGTAATGCATTGTTGATGTATATTAATAATGTTATGTTTGGTATAATATGAATTTTGTGATGAGTATGTAAAATGTGTGTTAATGCCATTGATTATATATATTTGAATTGATTAAGGTGATTTGAGATCATATGAGATATGAGGCCATGGTTGTTGGCTATGATAATTCAAATGAAATATATAATTGAGGCATGGTTGCGAAATTAATTATGAGAAATGAAATGAAAAGAGATTGATAAAGAGATAAATGAAATGATTGTGTGCCTAATGTGTTAATTCAATTTTCAGAGTTCTGTTTTTGGCGGCATGCCTATGAATCACTGGATAGGTGAAATGACCGGGTCGTAAGCCGATTCCAGTTGAAAAATGTGAAATGTGATATTTTTGGGGTGAAATGACCAGGTCGTAAACCTCAAAAACAAATTATTGAAACTAGATTGAGTGAAATGACTGGGTCGTAATCTCAAATCTAGTTGAATATCCATGGATAAATGTATTGATGATTATGATTATAGACCAAAATAGTAACTCTGAACTTTGAATAGCATATTAGTGTCTTTTGGGCCCATGCTTGTCTTTGTTTAAATGTGATTCATGAAATGTGAAATGAATGAATAATGAGACCAATGATTATTTTTGTTTAAATGTGAATTATGGAATAAGATGTAATGTTATGAGATATATGATGATAATTATGAAATGAGATGATTACAATGTATAAGTAAATTATTGATGGTGAATGTGGATTGAAAAACTATGTTGAATGATGAGATCTGAAGGTACTACATGAAAATACAATATGATGTATAATATGGATGCGGTTGTGGACATTGTGAGTATTATTTTATGAATGTTTTAATAAGTCATGGAATTGTGGGTTGTATTAATGAAATACGTGCATATGTATATAATTATGAGATTAGTAGAAATATATATAAGCTGTAATTGAAATGGGAAAATATGATAAGAAAATAATAATATATGAAGTTAACATATAAGTATGATTGTCTGTTATGTATGTTTATAATATTTATTTGTACTACTAAGCTTTCGGGCTTAGCGCGGTTGTATAAATCGCGCAGGTGAATAGGTGGTTGATCTGGAAGTCAAACTGTTATGCCACGAGAAGGGTAGGAGTATTTCGAGACCAACTAGAAGGTGATGCATATATATATATATAATTTCGTTATGTTGTATTTCTGACAAGAATGTATTCATATGTATAAATGAAATTTTGGTAAAGACAAGATTATCACATATATATGTAAGATTATTGAATGTATAATGATTTTGTAAATGTTCTATATTTAAATTAATGTAATATTATTTGAACTCAGATATAGGTTTTTAAACTGTAACAAAAAGTGACATTCTTATACTTTATATACGTACTGTATGTATACTCGGTATATGTATAGTACTTATATAGAGTATGGGGTTGTTACAGTTATACTGTACGTTAGTAGTATGTGATAATAATAAACCTCTACTTATTTTGTATTAGAAGTGTGAACTCTTCTTGCAGGTTTGTAGTTGAGGGAATAAGGTGGATTCATTGGGAGTGTATTGAAACTGATTGCATTGGTTCGTGTAAAAATGTTTTCAAAAATCAGAAAAAACCAGTTTTGTCGACACTTGGGATCCAATTTCTAGGCGAACCTCTGGCAAAAATTCTGTAAAACCGAAACTAAAATTCGAATTAAGTAAAATTGGTAGCAACATTAGGATAGTGTGGCGCCTCTACTTGGCTTACTGGGAAGGGGTGTTACAGAAAAGCCATTGATAGTGGCTAAATTGTGTAAAATGTGAAATATGCATATTATGTGAAAATACCCAAAGTAATTGGGTTATGTGTTGTGAATGCAAAAATGAGATATGTGAAATGAATTGATATTGATAAAAAAAATGAGAAATATGACAAATATGTGAAAAATGAGAAAAGTGAGAAAAAAAAAGTTAAAATAATGCAATGTGCTTAGATTGAATATGTGACAAAGAGGAAGAGATTAATAATGAGAAATATGAATAAATTGTGTGCCTAGTATGTTATTCAATTTTCAGAGTTCTGGGTTTGGTGGCATGCATATGATTGCCTACGGGCTAAACACTGGAATGGTGAAAAGACTAGGTCGTAAGCCAAGCCAGCTGATAAATATGATGTTCTTAGGGTGAAAAGACTGGGTGTAAGCCTCAAAAACTGTAGAAGTCTAGCCGGGTTGAGGACCGTGATACTGGGGCCTAAGAGTCTAGCTGGGTTGAGGTCCAAGAGACTGAGGCTGTTACATTATCCAAGGTATATTGCCTATGGGGCTAGACACATGTTGTCATTATGGACCAAACAGTAACTCTGAAATTTGGATAGCATATTAGATCCTTTTTGGGCCCATGCTTGTCTTTGTTTTAATGTGAATTTTGAATTATGATACAATTGAGCAATATAATGTTATCAGTTGTAATAATGAAATATTTAAAAAATATAAGAAAGTGGAATGATGTGACATCTATATGCATTGTGCATTGGTATTGCATTGAGTTTTATTGTTATTATCAAAGTTTGTACCACTAGGCTTCGACTTAGAGTGATTATTTTCATCGCGCAGGTGACAGGGTGTAGACCCTTAATTTTCACCCCAATTTGATATGGTCTTAATTAAAGGATGCCAAAATAAATTTGATCCAACTTTAAATATTTAAACCTAGTTTATAATTTTTAAAAGGAGTTGGTTCGGATTAAAGAGGCATATATTTGATTGTAAAACCATAAAACCAAGTGGAATTGGCCCAAATTAAAATTTTTCGATTCATAAGTTAAAAAAGGTCAGAGTAATTTAATTAAGGCCGGCCTGGAGACATTAGGATGCTTCATGTCAACCTTGGCAGCCCAAGATCGACATGAGCATGCCTTATGTCGACTTGGGCAAGCTAGGTCGACATGAGCATGCTTCATGTCGACCTTGGGAGGCTAGGTAAATATGAACATGCCTCATGTCGACCTTGGCAACCCAAGATCGACATGAGCATGCCTCATGTCGACTTGGGAAGCCCAAGGTCGACATGAGGTTGGTCTCATGTTGACCTAGGGCAACTAGGTCGACATGGGTTCAATATGTTTTCTAATTCAACTACAATTTGTTTTAGGGACTGTTTTATATTAGGTTAAGGATTCTGAGTGAGGTTCGGCGATAAGTAACAATGTTTTAGAATTCATAAGGAGAGAAAACATTAACAAGGGAACATTAAGAGGGGAAGGTAAGGAACATTAACAAGATAGCAAAGAGACGGCAACAATCAGAAAAGATTAGCATCAAACATTCATCAGTAATCAATCCATCTCTTTGTTAATTATTCATCCAGAAGTTAATTTTGGAGTAACCAGCGAGTGGAGGTTTGATCATTAAACATGAATTATTTATGTTTACAGTAGTTTCATTTCTTTGATTAATAAGAACATGCATGCATGTAGTAACTTTGAACACACAGTAGCTTGATCTTTGAACATGCAGTAAATTGTTTTTTTGTTTTAATAACTTTAATCGTTTGCTTTGGTTTTTGTTTTAATAACTTTAATCGTTTGCTTAGGTTTTTATTTTAATAACTTTAATCGTTTGCTTTAATTATCACATTGATCAATTGGTATTCGTAATCCCACTGGCATATTTCATAAAACATAAAACTATCTAGTAATCAATAATTAATTGTTAAAATCTATCTTGTTTACTTTACCTTCAAGAACCATATGTTATTTCATTAAAACTCAAAACCTCAAACTATTTTTATCCAAAAACCTAAACCATTTCATTATTAAACTCCAAAATATTGATTATATTTCCAAAACCTTAATTTGTTTTTCCAAATCCAAAATTGTGTTTTTTTTAGACAGTAAGTCAATTCAAAAACCCTAGTTTTAAAAACCCTAGTTTCCAAAACCCTAGTTTCAAAAATCCTAAAAATCCTAATTCAAAACCCTAATTATAAAACTTTAGTTTCTAAAACCCTAAGTTTAGAAACCCTAAATTCAATCGATAATTCTTTAAAACCCTAAATTTACATATCTATTGCTTTATTTAATTTTAGATGTGATTATATAGTTTATTATATTTTTTGATAGTTGATTTATTTAATTTCAATGCTTGATTTATTTAATTTATCATGGATGGATGTTTATTTTATATTTTGATTAATAGCTTTGATGAATGATTTATTTATGGTGAATGGTTATTTATTTTATCAATTTATTTAGATTTCCAAATGTTGTAAGAGGTATGTTTCCACTTTGTGGGTACCTCATTAATCAAGTTCTATGTAATTTAAATTCTTTTATATTTTAGACCAATGTAAAGGACATGTTTCTACCTTTCGGTGGGTGTCCTATTTAGGTATGTGATGTAAGGACATGTTTCCATCCTTGGATGGGTAACCAATTATTTGTTTTGTTTGGACATTGTTTTGATTTTAGTATAATCATGCTTTCTTTTAATTGTTGTGTGTAATATGGATAATGTTGTTATATTTAAGAGTTTTATAATATTAAGACCTGTAAAGGAGGCTGGTTCCAATGAATTGGACGTTGTGGGGGTGCTGGGCCATTTCTCACCTTCCCCGCACGTACCTAACTTTCCGAACCCATTAAAGGGTTGGGGATTCCTTAGGAATCGAGTCATCCACCCCTTTCTTTTTTCCCGGCCCTTCAGGGTGGCGACTCCATTTTCTCCAGACTTAGATCCGTGTTCTCTACGGTGCCGAGCCTAAACAGTGCCGAAGTCGCAAGAACTATTCCACCGGGAGTGGGGGTGAAAATCCCCGCTGGGGTAAGAGAAGTTGATTCTGTTGGTCTTTATTTTATTCTATTCTTTCTTATAATGATATTATCCATTGCAATATATTAGATTGTATTGTGTGTGTGAGTTAGGACGCCCGTGTTACCCGTGTTATGTTATGTAAGGGATGCCATACTTTCACTCAAGGTATGGAGATCGAGCATGGCATAACCACTCATAGCCTCGTACCATTTGGTATATACTTGCTATGGGAACCTAAGCCTTTTTACCCAAAGACTAAAGCTCATGTAATTGGCCTACTTACTTTCCTTAGGTTTTACCCCAAATGCCTGTTGTTTGACTATGGTTAATTTATCTTGGCTTAAATCATGGCTTATTTGGTTTGTTCTTTTTCTAATATGACCTAAATATCTTGTGAGCTCAAAAAAAACATTTTCTTTAAAATCCAAAAGACCAAAGCTATTTTCAAATTTTTTTCAAGATTGTCTTTTGATATAAAACTTTTCTAAAAATAAATCAAAAATTCTTTTGCTCATGGCCCAAATACTAAGCCCAAAATCCATTTTTTCTAAAATCTTTATACAATGGGCTTACAAACTAAATTGTTTTTATCCAACCTTTTCTTACAAAGAGTTTACAATTTATTTGGGCCAATTAAGAAATACCAAAAATCAATTGTGAGCCTAGTTTATACTAAGAATAATTAATCATGAGCTTGTTTTTGTCATGAACCATTAGTTACTCTATTCAAGTGAGAAATTTATCTATAATAAACCTCTTAATTTAGTTTTAATCCAATATAGCATAAAAGCTACTTTAGTTGGTTGAATGGATTAAAACCTAATTAATGGGAATTATTATAAACTGATTTCCATTTTTGAAAATATAACTATTGGTTGAAACGTCCGAGGGAAATATTCGAAAACAAAATACCTCATGTTGGTATTTTGTTAACCATATACCTGGGAAAAGAGACTCGCCATTTGTGTGTGGGTGTTATAAGGTTAGAAGGAACGTCCTAATTATCCTTGTTTGTTGATTGTTTTGTACATACATGCATACATGCATGCATTTGCGTCTCATATCATTGATCATTTCTGGCTCACAGCCCTGGATTACGAAAGTTCAAAAGCTTACAACAATCCAACCTATGCCGGAGACAAAGAATCTAGTAACGATTCAATCACTTGCTCACCAAAAATAATGGAGCCCGAACAAATTCAAAGGATGGTGGATGAAGCCCTCAATGCCAAAATGGAAGAGATCAAAGAGGCCATGGCCGAGACCATAAAGAATCAACTAGCTGCAATTTTAGGAAATAATGCCGAAGCATCTGCTAGCACCAAGAAAGTCAAGGGGAAGGCTAAAATTGATGAAGTAGCTTTTGATGATGATAAGGTGATCATTGATGATGATGATTGGGCTTAATACTACCAAGATCTTCAAGACAAAAAGGAGCCGAAGGTTGTTAAGAAGGAAACTATTGAAAAGACCGAGACTTCTGATGTTGAAAAGATGATTGCTGATTTAGAAAAGAAATTTGAGAAGAAATTGAAAACCGAAGAGGTGTCCGAGATCGATAAATTGTTTGAGATAGATGAAGAAGTCCCGTACAAGTTCAAGATGCCATCTTTTGCAAAGTACAATGGGACCGAAAATCCTCATCTCCATGTGACGCAGTATATCACTGCCATGCAATCTGCCCGAGCTACTAAGGCTCAAACCCTAAGGTACTTCATGCTCTCATTGGACCCTGTTGTCCAAAATTGGTTCAATACATTAGATGAAGGAACACAAAAGAGTTGGGATCTACTTTACAAAGCCTTCATCCAACAATATGGATATAATGTTGAGTTAGAAGTTACCTTAATGGAAGTGGAGTCCATTAGACAAAGGCCAAATGAGAATTTTGTGGACTATGTGAAGAGATGGAGAAACAAGGCCGCTTTGCTCAAGAAAAGGCCCGATGAATCCGATCAAATAAGGATGATTGTGAGAGGCATCCTGCCTAATCTCTGTGAAAGGATGTCTCACACCCTTATAAGGGAATTCAAAGATCTTCTTCAAGCTGGTCTATAAATTGAAGAGTGGGAAAGGGAGAAGAATTGCTTTTCAATAAAAAGGAATGAGAAAGGGAACTACCATTCGGGCAATCAATGCACACAAAAAGAAGTCGATGTCAATACTACTGGTCAACCAAATAGAAGGCAGTTTTCAGATCTGGGGAAGCCTTTGTCTTGGGTCTTCGACAAGCTACAAAAGAAAGGGTTGTTACAACCATTGGCTCCTCAACCTTTTCCTAGTCCATTACCCCCAAAATTTGATACTAAGGCTTTTTGTTAATTTCATCAGACTTAAGGACATGAGACTGATAGATGTACCCAATTAAGGCATGAGATCCAAGATTTGAATGATAGTGGCAAGCTACCCGAGCCAGATAAGCCCAACACTAAAGACAATCTATTACCAAGGTTCAATAGAGTACCTCCACCGACAACCTTCATGGTGGGAAAAGGATTGGAAGAAGATTTTGTTTTATCATCCTTTCAAGATGGAAATATTGATGATCTGAAAGGAAAAGAAGCTTAAACTCAACGAACTTCCCTTAGCTTGAATATTGCTTCTTAATTTTACTTTCTTTAATATTAAATTGGAACAATCTTGTTTTTTCAAATTTAAAGTTGCTTGAATAAATTACTTTCATCAAAATTTTTGTTGGTCTTTGTTCATTTTGATGCTCCACCAATGAGGAATTTAGCTTGATGTTTATAAATTAATGTGTCTAAGCATCATGACTTGAATGACTTTACTAGATGAGAGAATTGCTCTATAGCATTGAGTTGTGTGTGCTTACTTAGAGAGGGCACCTGCATAATTACCTTTGTCTAGGTCCTAGTCAGTCTTAGAACATGCTTTGACAAACTTTCGAGGCGAAATTGAACTCTACTTATTTAAGAGAGAGATGATCTAGGCATTGTTTGGTTAGCTAACAACTAGTATCCACCCTATTAAATATTAATCCCTAGTTGTCCCTTTGAGCCTTCATAAAATTCTAGCTTTCTTTTCATTGGCTTACAAACCTCAAAAACCTACCATGTGTTGTTGTGATACTCTTAATGAGTCTTATGATCACTAAGATGAAGAGGCAAGAAGATCAAACAAAGCAATGATTAGTCAAGATCATAAAGATAGTTGAAGTTCTCAAGACTATGAAGATAGTTGAAGTTCTCAAGACCATAAGGGTAGTTGATGTTTTTCTCAAGACCATAAGGGTAGTTGAAGTTCCCTTAATATATCCAATATATCAAGACAACATCGGAGTAACAAATGATTTATCCCTGTTAAAGAAGATTTATGTTACTCCACTCATCCATTATTGGGAGCCCAAGTTGGTACAAATAAGACAACTCTTTTAGAGCTTGAATAAAAAAACAAAACAAAATAAAACAAAACAAAAAGAAGAAAAAGGAAAAAAGGAGAAGAAAGGAAAAAGAGAAGAAAAAAGGAAAAGAGAAAAAGAGAAAGAAAAGAAAAAAGAGAACAAAAAGCCAACTGAGTTCTCTTTCACCTAAGACAACAAAAGGCTTCCATTTGGTTTATAAGGACATTTTGACTTGAATTGGTCCAACCCAATTAAAGATTCGATTAAAATCAGAGGAAAAGGAAAAAGACCATCCAGTTCTTAAAAGTTCTGTACTTGACAGTCCTACAAGGAAGAAAGACAAAATGATAAAATGCTCAAAGAAAGGGAAGAGTAAGAAAAATAAAGAGGAAAGAAAAGGGAGAAGAAGAAAAGAAATGAATTTGAATCTTAAACTTTATGCAAGGGCAAAAACTGTCCTAATCAAGATCCAAATTAATGCCAAGAAGATAAAAGGAATTTAGAGTCTAGAAAGATTGCTCTCAACTGTCTAAAGTTCCAATAAGAAATTTGTAGTGTGAAGGTTTGTCCATTGTGTCACACCAGCTCCTATCTCAAAATGGACTTCACTTAAACCTGTGTCCCTTATAGACCCCATTTCAAGCCTATCAAAGACCTGTTGATCTCTCTTGGTAGGTAGAGTCTATTAGTGGAGATAGTTTGGATAAGCATGCATATGAGATAGACAGTATTTAAACTCAATGAGACCTTTGGCCAAGTAATGTATATGTGCCTATCTGAAGTGCAACAGTTCTTGTTTAAATAGAAATGATTCCCGAGTTTAGTACGGTAACTAGGGTTGTCATGTTATAGACATGTTAATTTGGAAAAATCAAGTCCTGAGGTACATTGACATTAATTTGGCAAAGCCAACATTTAATTTCAAAATTAAAATTTAAAAAAATTTAAAAAAAATGTTTTGTCATACAAAGCCTTCAAGTTAAGGGAAGTATGTTGAACCTCCAAAGGACACATTGGGCAAAGAAAATGATTATTGGCAAGGTCATGAAGAAACTATCAGCCGACATACTAAAATATAGATGGAAATGGATGCATCCGTGACTTTGCTACTTAGGGTCTCCACCACTCACGTTTTCATCATCTTGAAGATAAAAGCCACAAATGCAAAGCTTTCGATCATTCCAATGCAAGATTTGAGCAAGCGTCAAAAAGAAACCAATGAGAACATTTCTGCCGATCACCTCGGTCTGTGAGTCGATGGAACAACTGTAAGTATTATTCATGCATATCATGCATACATGAGCATATCACATCGTACTTTCTTGTCTTGTGTTGTCTATTCCTTGGTAAAGTGAACAACAAGCACTCTGTGAAGTAAAGAATCAAAAGAAGATGTCAAATCAGGGGGTATGGAAAGCCCATTGCTTGAGAAAGTTACAGTAATTTTGCAAAGAGAAGAAATGCATGCTTGTAAAAAGAACTAGACAATAAAAACATCAATCAGAGTCCGCATAGAAAAATCATGGGTTTGAGCCTACAGAGGGGGCAAAGTTTCTCCTTTTCAATTTTTTGAGTTTATATATAAAACATTTTCAAACTCACTTGCAAATATCTCGCCACGCAGGGGGAAAAGGAGAAGATATGAAGGCTAGCTAAAAAGGGCTGAATTTTTTGCAAAGGAAGAACAAAAAAGAATGGAATAAAAAAGAAAATTAGAATTCTCAAAAGAATGAAGATGCAAAAGACAAAAGATCAATCCAGCTAAGAGAGCTGAAGCCAGGGTGAAGACCCGATCTCAAAGGATGAAGATCCATTTGCAAGGGTGAAGACCCGATCTCAAAGGATGAAGATCCATTTTTCAAAGGTAAAGACCCGATGTCAAAACATGAAGATCCATTTGCAAGGGTAAAGACTCGATCTCCAAGGATGAAGATCCATTTGCAAGTGTGAAGACCCGATCTCAAAGGATGAAGATCCATTTGCAAGGGTGAAGACCTGATCTCAAAGGATGAAGATCCATTTTTCAAAGGTAAAGACCCTATCTCAAAGGATGAAGATCCATTTGCAAGGGTGAAGACCCGATCTCAAAGGATGAAGATCCATTCTGAGGGATAAGAACCACCATGCATAGAACAGCCAGAGCAGTCAGACTTCTTAACTAAAAGGTTAGTCAAACTCATTCTAGGGTCCAAGTACCCAATCTCGGGTCTAAGTACCCAAAACAAAACCTCAACCATCTCAAAAATTAAGTCTTATTGCTTTTCACTCTCTTTTGCTATAGTCCCTGATCGTTGTAGACCCTTAATTTTTATCCCAATTTGATATTGTATTAATTAAAGGATGCCAAAATAAATTTGATCCAACTTTAAATATTTAAACCTAGTTTATAATTTTTAAAAGGAGTCGGTTCGGATTAAAGAGGCATATATTTGATTGTAAAACCCTAAAACCAAGTGGAATTGGCCCAAATTAAAAATTTTTTATTCATAAGTTAAAAAAGGTCAGAGTAATTTAATTGAGGCTGGCCTAGAGACATTAGGATTCTTCATGTCGACCTTGGCAGCCCAAGATCGACATGAGCATGCCTCATGTCGACTTGGGCAAGCTAGGTCGACATGAGCATGCTTCATGTCGACCTTGGGAGGCTAGGTCGACATGAACATGCCTCATGTCGACCTTTGCAGCCCAAGATCGACATGATCATGCCTCATGTCGACTTGGGAAGCCCAAGGTCGACATGAGGTTGGTCTCATGTTGACCTAGGGCAACTAGGTCAACATGGGTTCAATATGTTTCCTAATTCAACTAGAATTTGTTTTAGGGACTATTTTATATTAGGTTAAGGATTCTGAGTGAGGTTCGGCTATAAGTAACAATGTTTTAGAATTCATAAGGAGAGAAAACATTAACAAGGGAACATTAAGAGGGGAAGGCAAGGAACATTAACAAGATAGCAAAGAGATGGCAACAAACAGAAAAGATTAGCATCAAACATTCATTAGTAATCAATCCATCAAAGACAGCAGTGCTATCTTTATTAATTGTTCATCCAAAAGTTAATTGTGGAGTAACCAACGAGTGGAGGTTTGATCATTAATCATGAATTATTTATGTTTACAGTAGTTTCGTTTCTTTGATTAATAAGAACATGCATGCATGCAATAACTTTGAATACACAGTAGCTTGATCTTTGAACATGCAGTAAATTGTGTTTTTGTTTTAATAACTTTAATCGTTTGCTTTGGTTTTTGTTTTAATAACTTTAATCATTTGCTTTGGTTTTTGTTTTAATAACTTTAATCATTTGCTTTAATTATCACATTGATCAATTTGTATTCGTAATCCCACTGGCATATTTCATAAAACATAAAACTATCTAGTAATCAATAATTAATTGTTAAAATCTATCTTGTTTACTTTAACTTCAAGAACCATATGTTATTTCATTAAAACTCAAAACCTCAAACTATTTTTATCGAACAACCTAAACCATTTCATTATTTAACTCCAAAATATTGATTATATTTCCAAAACCTTGATTTGTTTTTTCAAATCCAAAATTGTGTTTTTTTAGACAGTAAGTCAATTCCAAAACCCTAATTCCAAAACCTTAGTTTTAAAAACCCTAATTCCAAAACCCTAGTTTCAAAAATCCTAAAAATCCTAATTCAAAACCCTAATTATAAAACTTTAGTTTCTAAAACCCTAAGTTTCGAAATCCTAAATTCTTTAGAACCCTAAATTTACATATCTATTGCTTTATTTAATTTTAGATTTGATTATATAGTTTATTATATTTTTTGATGGTTGATTTATTTAATTTCAATGCTTGATTTATTTAATTTATCATGGATGGATGTTTATTTTATATTTTGATTAATAGCTTTGATGAATGATTTATTTATGGTGAATGGTTATTTATTTTATCAATTTATTTAGATTTCCAAATGTTGTAAGAGGTATGTTTCCACTTTGTGGGTACCGCATTGATCAAGTTCTATGTAATTTAAATTGCTTTTATATTTTAGACCAATGTAAAGGACATGTTTCTACCTTTCGGTGGGTGTCCTATATAGGCATGTGATGTAAGGACATGTTTGCATTCTCGGATGGGTGTCTATTTATTTTTTTTATTTGGACATTATTTTGATTTTAATATAATGATGCTTTCTTTTAATTGTTGTGTGTAATATGGATAATGTTGTTATATTTAAGAGTTTTATAATATTAAGACCTGTAAAGGAGGCCGGTTCCAATGAACCGGGCGTTGTGGGGGTTCTGGGCCATTTCTCACATTCCCCGCACGTACCTAACTTTCCGAACCCATTAGAGGTTGGGGATTCCTTAGGAATCGAGTCATCCACCCCTTTCTTTTTTCCCAGCCCGTCCAGGTGGCGACTCAATTTTCTCCGGACTTAGATCCGTGTTCTCTAAGGCCCCGAGCCTAAACAGTGCCAAAGTCGCAAGAACCATTCCACCTGGAGTGTGGGCGAAAATTCCCGCTCACACAGGGTAGACTCAGCCTAACTAGAGAATTCTTCTAGACCAAGTCGGGTCTAGACTTGTAGTTGAGCTTCTTGAGTTGCTATCGAGATCAGTAACACTGTCAGCAACATATATATATTTTTATGTTATTGTACATTTTGATTATTATGAATAATATATTATGTTTTGGATTTTATGTATTATATATTATAAAGAATGTTTGGATCAATGTATTTGAAATGGGAGAGTAATTGTCACATCCGTGATTTTGGAGATATAAAATTTTATATATACTCAATATATATATCTAGAGCATATATAATATAAAAATATGGTATATTAATTGTATATGTTGGATTAATGTATTGCATACTTAATATATTTAATACACATATAAGGTACATTTGATGTGCATATAAGATACACATTACTTATGCATATGTGTAATATCCCAAATTTTTTTTAAAATTTTTAATTTTTGGAAATTTAATAATATAAATTATAATTTAAATGGATAAATTAAAATAATGGTTTTAAATAAAAAATGAAGGAATTTTAAATGAAAAAGTGGAATATATATGCGATATATATATAAAATATATACAACATATAAAAGTCAATACTTTTTAAAAGAAAAGTCAAAGTAAAAGAGTATTTTGGTAATTAAATCTTAGAAATTTAAAATTAATAAAATAATTCAAAAATAAATAATTTTGGACGGAAGATAATATTTTGGGGTTTTAATTAATTAAATAATTAGATAAAAATTATTAAAATAATAATATATATAAGGTTGAAACTGTGAGCCGGAGGAAAGAGAAAATCACTTTTTTTTTCATCTTCTTCTCCTTCTTTCCTTCAAGGACGACTTTCATGGCTTCAAGAGAGGGATTTGCTTCTTCCAAACTCATTTAATTGAAATATTTACAAAGTTTCAAGTGGATTTTTAAGGTTTTCCTCTTTAATTAGTAAGTTTACTCACTTTTTTTTTGGATTTTCATGAAAGCTTGAATATGAGTGTTTTGAGTTTTTGAAGTTCTAAGATTTAATTATCTATTTGGTTATGGATGAAGTTATTTTAAGTGATTAACAATGATTTTAAGGTTAGATTTAAGAAATGTTGAATTTAAGTTGAGTTTGGTGAAGAGAGAGAATTTAGGGTTATGGAACATTTGAGTTTTTGAAATCATGAGTTTTAATTGTGTAAATTGGTTCCAAATGTGTTGTTTTGATGCATAAACAAGGATTTTAAAATCAAATGATGAATTTAGTTAAGTTTGGAAAGAGTTTGAAGTTGGCAGTATTGATTTAGGGTTTTGGAAAAGTGAATTTTCAAATAATGATTAATTGTTTGATTTTAATGCTTAAATCATGTTTTTTAATGATATAAGTGGTGGAAATAAGATTGAAATGATAATTAGATTGAGTTGGAATGGAGATCCTTGAATGGTGAAGGTTGGGGTTTTGAACATAAGCATGTGGTTAATTAATGTAATTGGTTTAAACATGCTAAAACATGTTTCTAATGATATTAATAAACTTAAAATGCTAATTTAAATGGCTTGATAAGGTTTTTCAAAGTTAAAGTGAGGTGAAGCTTAATTTTGGGATTTGGTTTAGAGTGATGTTTAATTATGGTTTGATGTTAAGAATACCTTAGAATGTGATATTAAATTATTATGTATGATCGCATTTGGTATATGCATTGAGAGAGGTTGATTTGCTTCATCCAGGTGGTGAAAGGCAAGTTGGAAGGATAGGATTGGAGGTTGTGTTAAGCTTGTTTTGGGTTGCTAGTGGAGGTATGTATAAACTTTGAATATATTATTTATATTTGCAAGACATTTGGGCTTAACACATTTTGGTTGAAAAATGTATTAAGTTACTTGGTTCATTGATTGAGTATGAATAATGTCTTATGACATTTGTAATGTCATATATGTGTTAAATGCATTGTGAAAAGCCATTGATAATGGCTAAATTGTGTAGAATTTGAAATATGTGTATTAAGTGAAAATACCCAAAGTAATTGGGTAATGTGTTATGAATGCAAAAATGAGATATGTGGAATAATGAAATGAATTGATATTGATAAAAATGAGAAAAATGAGAAAAGTGAGAAAAATGAGAAAGATGTGAAAAATGAGAAAAAATGTGAAAATAAGACAATGTGTCTAGATTGAATATGTGACAGTGAGAAAGAGATTAATAATGAGAAAAATGAATAAATGAAAAAAAAATGAGAAAAAAAATGATATAATAAGACAATGTGCCTAGTTTGATCATGAGAAAATGAGAAAAGTTTTGATAAAGGAATTATGAAAGAATTTGATAATGAGAAATATGAATAAATTGTGTGCCTAGTATTGTTATTCAATTTTCAGAGTTCTAGGTTTGGCGGCATGCCTATGATTGCCTACGGGCTAAACGCTGGAATGGTGAAAAGACTGGATCGTAAGCCAGGCCAAAGTATAGGGTATAAGGGTGTTACATTTATTTTGGTATCAGAGCCTAGGTTTGAGGTTCTCGACCTAGGTGGGTTGTTAGAGAGAGAAAATTGGAATTTAAAAACAAATAATTTTTAATTGTGATGCATGCATTGGCAATGGCAATTTATCTGATCCTGATGTGGGAATGTCCATTTGATATAATGGATATGAGTTGAGATTGCGCCTGGATTGCATAGATCGGAGTGGCGCAGTGGAAGCATCATTCTAGAGATTATGGATTAAGAATTTTTGGAACTTTTATTTAAAATTTAAAATTCATAGCTGATTCAATTGATGAATAAGTGAAATTAAGAAAAATAATTTTTGAAATGATTTAAGATATGAAATAAAAGGTTTGAAAAATGGGCATGATAGTTACAGAAAATTTTATAGGTGTGCTGTAAAATGATATTGTCAAATTTTTAATAAATATAGGAATTTTGGATGAGTTTGAAAATTTAATAAAAAGATTTTCTATATGTTAGAATCTAATGTATAAAATTTCATAATTTTTAAAGATGAATTACTAATTAAGAAAGGTAGAAGAACACAAATTGTTGGAGGAGTTTCAGAAACTCAGAATCTGTAGAAATTGAGAAACATATTTAAAAACTATGGTAAACCAACCCAGAAAAATATGAAAATTTACACTCAATATCATATGTATTCCTATAACATATGGTTAAAATTTAATGAATTTTTATTAAGGTATGATACCTGAAAAAAATGGACAACCGGGTGCTACCAGAGAAATTATTAAAGAGATAGATTCTCTGATTTTGGAAGATTTAATTTTTAAATATATTAAATCAACTTGGAAAAATCTAAAACTTTAATATATGTGTCAAGTGCACATGGATAAAAGTTTACAAGCTTTTATAAAGAATTTGTAAGGAATATAAAAATTGAAAGTAAGAGTGACATAAAACTAAGGAAGTCAAACAATTTTGTGTATATGAGTAATAAATTAATTTCATGAGACAAATGAATAAGAACAATTATGAAAATTTGTATGCATACGGGTAGAATTATGAAGAAGGAATATGGAGTTTTAATAATTTAGAACAAAGAGTTCATAAAAAAATGAATGATACATGATTTAGGGTTTGAGTATGTAAAAGTAGGATATCTAATTGATGATGTTAATTAGTGTAAGGAAATGAATTAGTGTTGTTTAAAAGTAAATATTATGATCTTTAGATTGAGAATATGATATGGATGAGATTTGGTGAGGTTCATGTTGTTGGTTGCAATATATGAAATTTAAATTTTTGAAATGGGTTTCCATAATTGTGAAAGTGATGTGTTTTGATGTTATATTAATATAAACATAATGTTTATAAAGTTAGCTCTTGAAAGTGAGATTAATAGAATGAAGTTTAAGTAAAGTAGTAAGTTGAAAATTTAGAGTTGTAAGGGAATTTCGATGAGGATTATTTAGATATTGATAGTTTAATGTTTAATAAGCATGTGAGTAATTTTGAATGATTAATATTATTTATAAAAGTACTAAGGTGTAATGTGGTTGAGAATGTAGAAATTTGTTATGAAATAAAGAAATGATTAAGTAAGTGAAAATGAGTTACTTTAGTTAATTGAATTGGAAATGATGAAAATGGATATGAAAAATGTGATCAATGCATAAAAAAAATGTGAGAGAGATGTCACATTGGAAACGTGACTAAGATTTATGTGAAGTGTTAGAAAAAAAAATATAATAAGAAACTTATTTAAAAGATGGGCGATTAAATAAGAAAGATGTTAATTATATTGTGGTCAGAGTCTATATATATGTTGAATTGATGAATAACCTAAGAAATGTCAAAAGAATGAGAAATGATAATGTTCTCTGAAAGGTGATAAATGTTAACTTTGTATAGGTTGTATGTAAAAGAGGAATTGAGTATAATTGTATGATTTGTGTGATGAGATTTTTTTCAATATGAAGACAAATATGATATATAAGAAAATGTGGAAAGTAAGTCACACTGTGATTATGACTTACGAAGGTGTATGTGGATGATTAAAAAAAATATTATTGAGTGTTTACTACCTTATACAAATACGTGTCTGGTGATATTGAGAATGATATTGCATGTATTAATAGACCTAAGAGAGATTAGGTCTTGACCTGTGTAGAGTTAGGTCATGTGATGAATTGAGATTGAGAATGGACCTGAACAGAGCTGGACGATGAAATTGTTATTTTAACAGCTGAACTTGATGATTGTATAGTGTTTTGGGCCTAAAGTATATACATATAAAAAAGAGATTGTAAGGGAAAGGAAAAATATAATGAAGAAAATATGGAAATGGAAAATATATATATATATATGTGTGAATGAAAATTTTTATAAGAGATAGATTAGAAATGGAGTAATAAATGGAAATTGTGTAAAATTAGCATATGAATGAATGTGTATATGTAAGAGATGTTAATGATAATATTGTTGAAACTTGAGTTAGGCTAATGATGATCAAGTGATTAAGAGTAAATTGTTTTGAAACAAAAGTGATCAAAAGTAAATTGCTTTGAAACAGAGCTGAAATGTCTTAACTCTTTGTGTAGCAAAAGATTAAAAAAATGAATATGTGATTTTTGAGATACGAACTTAACGTTGTGATTGGAAATATTTGAAGAAGAATGATAGAGGGGCAGTATTTATTTATAAGCAACAGGCATGACCATTATTATGCCATGGTCGTATGATTTGTTTGGTATATTGATCGATTAGTTTTGTTATCCACGGGCATGGGCCTAAGATGACATGACCGTTGGATAGATTTGGTGAGATTGATAGTTATGCTACAAGAAACATGGTCATGATTTATGGTTTGAATAGTTGTATCTTATAATTTTACGTTAGAAATTTGTTTATAATTATAGAAAGTGTGGAACATAAGAGAATTGTGAAAATATGATGAGCTTTAAATGATGTGTAAGAAAAGTGATTTGTGTAAATAGGGTAGCTATAAGAAATGTGAGAAAAGGATAAATGAAAAGAATTATGAAATGTGAGTAAGAGCTATATTGAATGTGTTTGAAAGTGGTATAAAATGAATAAGTTGATAAAAATGGCACTTAAAGTGAATGAGATTAGGGGAAATGAATATTATATGTAATGATGAATTCGAAGAGAATTAAGATTTGAGAATAAAATTGACCTAATAGAATTAGGTCATGAATGAAAAATAGATTGATGAATTTAAAATAGACTAAAGGTTGGTTAGAATAGAATAAGGTTGTGATGGTCATATTGTGATAGTTAGATCAATTGATCTGAAATGTAATAAGTTTACAAGTATTTACTGAAATTCAATGTATGTAGTTGTATTAAGAATATGCAAGCTATGTGATAATGTGCATAATACAGCGTTCTGATATGTATATGCATATGAAAGGAGCTAAGTTATGATAGTTATAGTATAATTGGAATGAATCTTAATAAGGAAATAAGATTTTGTTGTTGTATAACGGTGATATTAAATTAATATGCGGTAATTGTATAAAGAGTAGGATCAAAGTGAAGATGTGTAAAATTATTGTGTTAAGATAAAAGTTATTAACATTTGAATTTAAGGTGATAAGAGTATATTTTAAGATTATGTTTCATTTGGATGATTTATTACCGTACTGGATAATTTCGAGGACGAAATTATTTAAGGGGGAGAAAATTGTCACATCCGTGGTTTTGGAGATATAAAATTTTATATATACTCAATATATATATATCTAGAGTATGTAGAATATATACATATGGTATATTAATTATATATGTTGGATTAATATATTACATACTTAATATATTTAATACACATATAAGGTACATTTGATGTGTACATAAGATACATATTACTTATGCATATGTGTAATATCCCAAATTTTTTTTGAAAAGTTCTGATTTTTGAAAATTTAATAAAATAAATTATAATTTAAATGGATAAATTAAATTAATGGTTTTAAATAAAAAATGAAGGAATTTTAAATGAAAACATGGAATATATATGTGATATATATGTAAAATATATACAACATATAAAAGTCAATACTTTTTAAAAGAAAAGTCAAAGTAAATGGGTATTTTTGTAATTAAATCTTAAAAATTTAAAATTAATAAAATAATTCAAAAATAAATAATTTTAGATGGAAGATAATATTTTGGGGTTTTAATCAATTAAATAAATAAATAATTAAAAATATATTAAAATAATAATATATATATAAGGTTGAAAATGTGAGTAGGAGGAAAGAGAAAATCATTTTTTTTTTCATCTTCTTCTTCTTCTTTCCTTCAAGGATGACTTTCTTGGCTTCAAGAGAGGGATTTGCTTCTTCCAAACTCATTTAATTGAAATATTTACAAAGTTTCAAGTGGATTTTTAAGGTTTTCCTCTTTAATTAGTAAGTTTACTCACTTTTTCTTTGGATTTTCATGAAAGTTTGAATATGAGTGTTTTGGGATTTTGAAGTTCTAATATTTAATTATCTATTTGGATATGGATGAAGTTATTTTAAGTGATTAACAATGATTTTAAGGTTAGATTTAAGAAATGGTTGAATTTAAGTTGAGTTTGGTGAAGAGAGAGAATTTAGGGTTATGGAACATTTGAGTTTTTGAAATCATGAGATTTAATTGTGTAAATTAGTTCCAAATGTGTTGTTTTGATGCATAAACAAGGATTTTAAAATCAAATGATGAATTTAGTTAAGTTTGGATAGAGTTTGAAGATGGTAGTATTGATTTAGGGTTTTGGAAAAGTGAATTTTCAAATAATGAATAATTGTTTGATTTTAATGCTTAAATCATGTTATTTAATGATATAAGTGGTGGAAATAAGATTGAAATGATAATTGGATTGAGTTGGAATGGAGATCCTTCATTGGTGAAGGTTATGCCATTTTAGGGTTTTGAACATAAGCATGTGGTTAATTAATGTAATTGGTTTAAATATGCTAAAACATGTTTCTAATGATATTAATAAACTTAAAACACTAATTTAAATGGCTTGATATGGTTTTTCAAAGTTAAAGTGAGGTGAAGCTTAATTTTAAGATGGTTTAGAGTGATGTTTGATTATGGTTTGATGTTGAGAATACCTTAGAATGTGATATTAAATGATTATGTATGATCACATTTGGTTTAGGCATTGAGGGAGGTTGATTTGCTTCATCCAAGTAGTGAAGGGCAAGTTGGAAGGATAGGATTGGAGGTTGTGTTAAGCTTGCTTTGGGTTGCTAGTGCAGGTATGTATAAACTTTGAATATATTGTTTATATTTGCATGACATTTGGGCTTAACACATTTTGGTTGGAAAATGTGTTAAGTTACTTGGTTCATTGATTGAGTATGAATAATGTACTATGACATTTGTAATGTCATATATGTGTTAAATGCATTGTGAAAAGCCATTGATAATGGCTAAATTGTGTAGAATGTGAAATATGTGTATTATGTGAAAATACCCAAAGTAATTGGGTAATGTGTTGTGAATGCAAAAATGAGATATGCGGAATAATGAAATTAATTGATGTTGATAAAAATGAGAAAAATGAGAAAAACGAGAAAGATGTGAAAATGAGAAAAAAAATGTGAAAATAAGGCAATGTGTCTAGATTGAATATGTGACAATGAGAAAGAGATTAATAATGAGAAAAATGAGAAAATGAGAAAAAGATGAGAAAAAGATGATATAATAAGGCAATGTGCCTAGTTTGATCATGAGAAAATGAGAAAAGTTTTGATAAAGGAATTATGAAAGAATTTGACAATGAGAAATATGAATAAATTGTGTGCCTAGTATGCTATTCAATTTTCAGAGTTCTAGGTTTGGCGGCATGCCTATGATTGCCTATGGGCTAAACGCTGGAATAGTGAAAAGACGGGGTCGTAAGCCAAGCCAGTTGATAAATATGATATTTTTGGGGTGAAAAGACTAGGTTGTAAGCCTCAAAAACTGTAGCAGTCAAGCCAGGTTGAGGTCCAAGAGAATGGGGTTGTTACATTATCCATGGATATATTAGTTACGGGGCTAGACATAAGGTGTCATAATGGACTAAAGCAGTAACTCTAAAATTTGAATAGCATATTAGATCCTTTTAGGCCCATGCTTGTCTTTGATTTAATGTGAATTATGAATTGTGATACAATTGAGCAATATAATGAGATATAATGTTATGAGTTGTGATATAGATATGTGTTGTGCATTGACATTACATTTGGACTATATTGTTATCAAAGTTTGTACCACTAGGCTTCGGCTTAGCGCGATTGCAATTCGTCGCGCAAGTGTCATGGACATTTTGGTAGAGCCGGAGAGTTCTACTAGACCTGGTCGGGTCTAGATTTGTATTTATTGAGCTTGAAGAGTTTTTCAGTACATCAAGATCAGTGCCAGTTGCCAGTATGTAGATATTTGAAATTACAGTATATTTTTATATTATATATGTTATGATATGTTTTTGAAGTATATAATGTAAATTGTAAAGAATGATTTGAATAATTTGTTTAAGATGGGATCTTATATGTGATGTTGATATATATACCTATATATAAGTATTTTGAGAAAATATGGAGAAATTGAGAAGTATTGGTGAAATGGTGAATTGATTTTATTTGGAGTGTTTGTTTTATGCAGGTTGTGTTTTGTTGAATTTTGGAAATATCCAAATTACAAATAAAACTCTGGCCAATTTTTTCCAAAGATTGTCATATAAAATATTTATTTTGGATTCCTATTACAAGAAAAGAATATTTATATACTATTTATTTTATATATTAGTATTTGAAATCTTAAAACAAAAATGTGAAAATTTTTATTAAATCGGTCTGTGACATTTTTATACCGTATATGCATATTTTACTTATGCTGAAAATATATATTGTTCATATATAGGGTATAAGGGTATTACAGTAATTGTGTTTTAAATTATATATATCTATATATATAAATGTTTGAGAAACTTGGTGAAATTGAGAAGTGTGGTTGAGATGGTGAATTGAAATTATTTGGGAGTGTTATCTGCTTGCATGTTGTGTTTTGCTAAATTTTGGGATGTCCAAATTACAGACAAAACTCTGACAAATTTTTTCAAGAGATTTTTTATATATATATTATTTATTTTGGGTTCTTATAACAAGTAAAGAATATTTATATGCTATTTAATTTTATATATTTAGAATTTGAAATTTTAAATTGGAAATGTGAAAATTTTTTATTAAACCGGTCTGTGACATTTTTATACTTACATGCTATATAAAATATGCTGAAAATATGTATTGTACGTATATAGGGTATAAGAGTATTACATTTATTTTGGTATTAGAGCCTAGGTTTGAGGTTCTCGACCTAGGTGGGATGATAGAGAGAGAAATGGGGAATTTGAAAAATAGTTTTAATTGTAATACATGCATTGGCACTGGCAGTTTCTGATCTCTGATATTGTATTTTCTACTGTGTTTGCAGATATAGGAAGTTATGGTGTCTCGGCTGCATCAGGCTGCTGAGGGTAGTGCAGAGAGTGTGGCTCCGGATGAGGGTAGAGATGGAGCTAGAGTTGTGTCTGCTGGTGAGGCTTCTATTTTTGTGCCTGTGAGACCAGCAGCTAATAAGATTCTGCCTCGCTGGGTATGGCATATGGTAGAGTTGTTGAGGCAGGCTCCAGTTCCACAGCCGCCACAGTCACAGCCGCGGCCACGGCCGCAGTTGCCGGTGTGGCAGTATGATAAATTGAGAAAGTATGGAGCTGAGGACTTTGTTGGTACTACAGACCTACTATAGCAGAGCAATGGCTAGACCGGGTTCAGAGGGTATTCATTCTATTACAGGCTAGTCCAGAAGAGAAGCTTGATTATGCCAGATCTATTCTGCAGAGAGATGCATATAATTGGTGGAAGATAGTTCCACAAGCTCTGGATGATCCACCAATCCTGACCTATGATGATTTCCTGTGGGAATTTGAGCAGAAGTATACTCCTAGAGAGTATAAAGATGCAAAGAAGATGGAGATCCTGAGTCTGAGATAGGATGCCAGGACAGTGACCAAGTATGAGATCGAGTTTATCCGGTTGAGTCACTATGTTGGTGGGATCATTTCTGAAGAAGTTTGACAGGTGCAGGAGGTTTGAGGAGGGACTGAGACCCTCTATCGTGTGCATCATCGCAGGCTCTCGGTATCAGGATTTTTCCCAGTTAGTTGCAGCTGCCAAGAGTGTTGAGAGGGTACAGAGTCTTGCAGTAGCTGCCAGGGTTGAGGAGACCAGAGTTAGGAGACCCCAGAGTGAGGCAGGGTCTTCATCAGTGAAGAGAGGCTGAGGGGGATATTTTCAAAGGTTTAGTAGGAATCAGGGGCAGTTTGGCAGGTCAGTACAACAGCACAGACAGAGATAGAGACCTGCAGTTTCAGTGGCTAGTGCTCCGACTCTAGTGGCTTAGAGGCCTGCTCCAACTACTTGCGTTCATTGTGGTAGAGCACACGGAGGTGTTTGCTGGTGGAGAGGAGGTTTAGGAGTGTGTTTTAGATGTGGGTCGTCAAACCATTTTATCAGAGATTGTCTTGAGCCACCAGAGGTTAGACAGATAGATACTGTAGCTTCTTGACCTAGTGTCAGAGGGGGTCATGGCGGCAAAGGTTTTGGTAGAGGTGGTTAATCTGGGTCTAGTCTGAGAGGAGGTTCTACAGATGGAGGTAGTAGATCAGATGAGGTAGGACCATCATAGTGGGTTGATGTGATGCAGAGGCAGCCAGATGCTTCAGCGGTTATTACTGGTAATTTTACATTATTTGGTACTTTAGTTCTTGCATTATTAGACCCTGGGTCGACTCATTCTTACATAAGTGCATCCATCTTACCTGTGGCTGAATTGCATTATGAGTCCCTAGGATTTGATGTTTTGGTCACAAATCCTTTAGGGCATAGTGTTGTGGTGAGCAGGGTGCATTGAGATAGTCCAGTTGTTATTCAGGATGAGGAGTTTCTCGATGAATTGATTGAGATGTCTTTCAGGGAATATGATCTAATTTTAGGCATGGATTGGTTATCCAAGAATGGGGTTGTGGTAGACTATCAGAAAAAATGTGTTACTTTAAGAACATGTGATGGTAGGGATGTGATGGTATCTGGTGAGCAAAGGTATCTTTCATCCATGTTTGTTTCAGCTGTTTCAGCTAGGAGGATGATTCAGAAGGGATGTGAGGCTTATCTTGCTCATGTTGTAAATACTAGAGTAGTGGGATCCCTACTTGAAAGTATATCCACAGTTGCCGAGTTTTCAAATGTTTTCCCTGATGAGTTGCCAGGGGTACCTCCTGAGAGAGAAGTGAAGTTTGGTATCGATTTGTTGCCTGGTACCATTCCTATCTCTATCACCCCTTATCAGATGGCACCTATTGATTTGAGAGAGTTAAAGGTGCAGTTGCAGGAGTTATTAGATAAAGGGTTTATTTGCCCTAGTGTGTCCCCATGGGGAGCGCCTGTGTTGTTTGTGAAGAAGATGGATGGCACCATGAGATTGTATATTGATTATAGGCAGTTGAATAAGGTGACCATCAAGAACAAGTATCCTTTACCTCGGATAGATGATCTCTTTGATCAGTTGAAGGGAGCAGCAGTATTCTCTAAGATTGATATGAGATTAGGGTACCATCAGTTGAAAGTTAGAGATGTGGATGTACCCAAGACAACTTTTTGCACGAGGTATGGGAATTATAAGTTTCTGGTCATGCCCTTTGGATTAACGAATGCACCAGTAGCTTTTATGGATTTCATGAACAGGGTATTCAGACCATATTTAGATCAGTTTGTGGTAGTCTTCATTGATGACATCTTGGTGTATTCACGTAATGAGAAGGATCATGATAGACATTTACGGATTGTATTATAGACTTTGAGAGAGAAGCAGTTGTATACTAAGTTTTCTAAGTGTGAGTTCTGGCTCGATCAGGTAGCTTTTATTGGTCATGTGCTTTCAGTAGAGGGTATTAGAGTTGATCTGAGTAAAGTTGAGGCTATCTTGAATTGGAGTCCACCTAAGACTGTGATAGAGGTTAGAAGTTTTCTGGGATTGGTATGCTATTATCATCAGTTTGTGAAGGGTTTTTCTATAATAGCTACACCACTCACCAGATTACTTTGGAAAGGAGTCAGATTTGTGTGGACAGATCGGTGTCAGGTGAGTTTTGAGCAGCTGAGGGAGATGTTGACTTAGGCTTCTGTCCTTATCTTGCCTGTGGAAGATAAACCATATGTGATATACAGTGATGCTTCACATAGTGGTTTAGGCTATTTTCTGATGCAGGAGAGTAGAGTCATTGCTTAAGCCTCTCAACAGTTGAAGCCGCATAAGCTGAATTATTCGACTCATGATTTGGAATTAGCAGCAATAGTTTTTGCCTTGAAGATTTGGCGGCATTATTTGTGTGGGGAAAAGTATTTCATTTATACAAATCACAAGAGTTTGAAATACCTGGGTGTTCAGAGAGAGCTGAATCTTCGGCAGAGACGGTGGTTAGAGT
Source organism: Garcia nutans (assembly GCA_947685225.1). Classification (NCBI taxonomy): domain Eukaryota; kingdom Viridiplantae; phylum Streptophyta; class Magnoliopsida; order Malpighiales; family Euphorbiaceae; genus Garcia; species Garcia nutans. The sequence continues at coordinate 47,134,188 of CANTUV010000035.1, forward strand.
TGATTAAAGACTACGACTGTTTGATTGATTATCATCCTGGTAAGGCAAATGTTGTTGCTGATGCCTTGAGTCGAAAGTCTTTAGCAGTTTTGACTGCTTATTCGCTCTCGTTGCTTGTTGAGTTGAGAGCATTGCATGCTAGATTTGAATCTTCTGATGATGGTGCTTTGATGGCTCAGTTGCAGTTGAGGCCAGTCTTGTTGGATCACATTAGGGAGGCTCAGTTGGCAGATGAGAGAATTCAAAAAATTGTGTTAGTTTGTCAGAAAGGGGAAAGTCGAGACTTTTATGTGAGGGATGATGGTAGTTTATGGTACAGAGATAGACTGTGTATTCTTGATGATGCAGAATTGAAAAGAATGATATTAGAGGAAGCACATCAGTCACTTTTTGCTATGCACCCTGGGAGTACCAAAATGTATCAGGACTTGAAGCGACATTATTGGTGGTTAGTTATGAAGAGAGACATAGCAGAGCTTGTATCCAGATGTCTCACTTGCCAGAAAGTGAAGGTTGAGCACCAAGTTCCTTTAGGGTTGCTCCAACCTTTATCAGTGCTAGAGTGAAAATGGGAGCGAGTGACAACGGATTTTGTGACTGGACTGCCTTTGACCTAGAAGAAACATGATGCAATCTGGGTGATAGTTGATCGAATGACAAAGATAGCTCATTTTCTTTCAGTTCTGATGGATTATTCTCTTGAGAGGTTGGCTGAGTTGTATATCAATGAGATAGTTAGGTTGCATGGAGTCCCAGTTTCTTTTGTGTCATATTGAGATCCTTAGTTTACTTCGAGGTTTTGGAAGAGTTTGCATGATGCTTTGGGTTATCAATTGCATTTTAGTACTTCTTTCCATCCTCAGACAGATCTGCAGTCAGAGAGAGTGATACAAATTCTAGAGGATATGTTGAGGAGCTGTATCATTGATTTTATCGGGAATTGGGACACATTTTTTCCACTAATTGAGTTTGCTTATAACAACAGTCATCGGTCCAGTATTGGAATGACTCCTTATGAGACTTTATACAGCAGGAGATGCAGGATACCTCTGTGTTGGGATGAAGTTGGAGAAGGTAAACTGGTTGGTCACGATTTGATTAAGGAAACGAGGAGAAAGTGAAGGTGATTCGAGGTCATTTGAAAGTAGCTTCAGACCGACAAAAATCCTATTCAGATTTAAAGAGAACATATATAGAGTTCAGTGTGGGAGATAAAGTATTTCTGAAGGTGTCTCCATGGAAGAAGATTTTGAGATTTGGCCGCAAAGAAAAATTGAGTCCTCGTTTTATAGGACCATATGAGGTGTTGGAGAGAGTTGGTCCAGTGGCTTATAGACTAGCTTTGCCGCCTGAGTTGGATCGAATATATAATGTTTTCCATGTCTCAATGCTTTGGAGATACAGGTCTGACCCATCTCATATCTTGTCAGTGGAGTCCATTGAGGTGAGTCCAGATCTGACTTACGAGGAAGAACCAGTGGCGATTTTGGCATGAGAGGTTAAAGAATTGAGAAATAAGAGGGTACCACTTGTGAAAGTCCTTTGGAGGAATCATGCCACTGAGGAGGCGACATGGGAAAGTAAGCAGGCGATGCAGAGTCAGTTTCCCCAATTGTTCCAGACTTGAGGACAGGTAATTTCGAGGATGAAATTTATTTTAGGGGGAGAGAATTGTAACATCCTAAAATTTTTGAAAATTTCTAATTTTTGAAAATTTAATAAAATAAATTATAATTTAAAAGGATAAATTAAATTAAGGGATTTTAAATGAAAAAGTGGAATACATATGTGATATATATGAAAAATATACATAACATATAAAAGTCAACACTTTTTAAAAGAAAATGGTATTTTGGTAATTAAATCTTATAAATTCAAAATTAATAAAATAATTCAAAAACAAATTATTTTTGAATGGAAGAGGAAAATTAGGACTTTTAATTTATTAAATAAATAATTAAATAAATAATTATTAAATTATTTTACTATATATATATGATTTAAAAAAAAAAGATGAAAAGGAAAAGAAATATTAAAAAGTCTTCTTCTTCTTCTTCTTCTTCTTCTTCTTCTTCTTCTTCTTCCTTTAGGACTTTTTTCCATGGAATCTTGGAGCAAGAATTTGATTCTTCCATACTCCATAAATTGAAGGATTTAACAAGTTTCAAGTGGATTTTTGGTGATTTCCACCAAAATTAGTAAGTTTCCATCTTTTTTCTTTGAATTCCATGGAAGATTGTATTATGTGAGAATTTGAATTTTGATGTAGTATGTTATAATTGTTGAAATTGGTGTGTATGATGTTATTTTGGGTAGTTAACAATGATTATAAGGTTAGATTGAAGAGATGATGGAGTTTGGTTAAAGAATGGTGAAGAGAGAGAATTTAGGGTTATGGATTTTTGGGGTTTTGAAAACATGAGCTTTAATTGTGCAAATTGGTTCTAAATGTGTTTTTTTTATTCATAAACAAGTATTTTAAAGTCAAATATTGGATTTGGTGGTGTTGGGTTAGAGTTTGAGAATGGAAGTGGAGATTTAGGGTTTTGGAAAAGTGATTTTCCAAAGTTGTTGAATTGTGTGATTTTATTTGTTTAAGCATGTTGATTAGTGTTAAAAGTGATGAATATAAGCTTGAAATGAGTAATGGATTGTGTTGGAATGGAAAACCTTCAATGGGGGAAGGTTATGCCATTTTTTAGATTTTGTGTATAAGAGTGTATTGTTATAATGTAAATGATTTAAATGTATTAAAATATGTTTTGAATAATATAAATAAACTTAAAACAATAATTTAATTGTAGTAGAATGGAAGTCTAATGTTGAAGTAAGGAAAGATTAAATTTTTGGAAATTTGTAGAAGTGATGTGTAATTATGGTTTAATGTTGGAAATGCCATTAAATGTGATACTAAATGATTATTTGCTATCACATTTGGTTTAGGCATTGAGGGAGGTTGATTTGCTTCATCCAAGCGGTGAAGGGCAAGTTGAAAAGATTGGATTGGAGGTTGTTTTAAGCTTGCTTTTGGGTTGTTAGTGGAGGTATGTACAAACTTTGAATATAATGTTTATATTTGCATAACATTTGGACTTAACACATTTTGGTTGGAAAATGTGTTAAGCTACTTGGTTCATTGATTGTGTATGAATAATGTGCTATAACATTTGTAATGTCATATATGTGTTAAATGCATTGTGAAAAGCCATTGATAATGGCTAAATTGTGTAAAATGTGAAATATGTATAAAAGTAATTGGGTAATGTGTTGTGAATGCAAAAATAAGATATGTGAAATGAATTGATATTGATAAAAAAAATGAGAAAAGTGAGAAAAATGTGAAAAATGAGAAAAGTGAGAAAAAAAAGTGAAAATAAGGCAATGTGCCTAGATTGAATATGTGACAAAGACAAAGAGATTAATAATGAGAAATATGAATAAATTGTGCGCCTAGTATGTTATTCAATTTTCAGAGTTCTGGGTTTAGCGGCATGTCTATGATTGTCTACGGGCTAAACGTTAGAATGGTTAAAAGACTGGGTCATAAGCTTGGCCAGTTGATAAATATGATGTTTTTGGGGTGAAAAGACTGGGTCGTAAGCCTCAAAAACTGTAGCAGTCTAGCTGGGTTGAAGACCAAGATACTGGGGCCTAAGGGTCTAGCCGGGTTGAGGTCCAAGAGACTAGGGCTGTTACATTATTCATGGATATATTGCCTACGGGGCTAGACACATGGTGTCATTATGGACCAAAACAGTAACTCTGAAATTTGAATAGTATATTAGATCCTTTTTGGGCCCATGCTTGTCTTTGTTTTAATGTGAATTTGAATTATGATACTATTGAGCAATATAATGTTATGAGTTGTGATTATGAAATATTTGAAAAATATAAGAAAGTGGAATGATATGACATCTATATGCATTGTGCATTGGCATTGTGTGAGCGGGGATTTTCGCCCCCACTCCCGGTGGAATGGTTCTTGCGACTTCGGTACTGTTTAGGTTCGGGGCCTTAGAGAACATGGACTTAAGTCTGGAGAAAATGGAGTTGCCACCCGGACGGGCCGGGAAAAAAGAATAGGGTGGATGACCTAAGGAATCCCCAACCCCCTAATGGGTTCAAAAAGTTGAGTACGTGTGGGGAAGGTGAGAAATGGCCCAACACCCCCACAATGCCCTGTTCATTGGAACCGGCATCCTTTATAGGTCTTAATATTATAAAATTCTTAAGTATAACCATATGATCCATATTACGCACAACAATTGAAATAAGGCATCGTTATATTAAAAATCAAAGCAATGTCCAAGCAAAACAAATAAATGGACACCCACCCAATGATGGAAACATGTCCTTACATCATTCATGTCTAACTAAATAGGACACCCACCAAAAGGTAGAAACAAATCCTTTACATTGGTCTAAAATATTAAAGCAATTTAAATTACATAGAACTTAATTAATGAGGTGCCCACAAAGTGGAAACATACCTCTTACAACATTTGGAAATCAAAATAAATCAATAAAAGTAAATAACCATTCATCCTAAATAAATCATTCATCAAATATATTAAACATTAATCAAAATATATAATAAACATTCATTCATGATAAATTAAATAAATCAAGCATTGAAAAGAAATCAAAGCATATAATGAACTACACAATCAAATCTAAAAATAAAGCAAGTAAAGATACAAATTAGGGCTTACTGTTTCTATTTAAAGTTCTTTAATTAATATTTAGGGTTTTTGAATCTTAAGACATTATTGTTATTATTTGTTTAACCTACTGCAAAGGTTTTGGAAAATTGGAATGCATTAGGGTTTTATAATTTAAGTAATTAGTAAGATTCTTTGATTGATCAAATTAGGGTTTGAGGGGTAAAATTATGAAATTAGGGTTTTAGAATATTAAAACATTAGGTTTATAGCTCTTGGTTACTATATTGTTGTTTTGGATTTACTGTATTGAGTTTGAATGTTTAAGTTTATAAGGTTTTAAGGTTTTAAGGATTAGGGTTTAGGAAAACTAGGGTTTACGTATTAGTTTTGAGGGGATTAGGGTTTAGGAAAACTTAGGGTTTAGATTAACTGGTTTAGGGTTTACTGTTTTGGTTTTGGAGTTGAAGAAAATAGTTTAGAGTTTTATAAAGTAATTATGATTTTTAGAAACTGTAAGGTGAGTTTAGAGTTTGGTGATTTAACAAAACATTTGGAAATTTTGGAAAAGAATTGGAAGAAAATAGTTTAGGGTTTTTAAAAGCTTTTGGAAATAGGAAAAATGATTTAAGGTTTTTGGAAACAAAAGAGTATTTTTTTAGGGTTTTTGGAAATAGAAGGAACAATTTAGGGTTTTAAGGTTTTGAAGAAATAAATTAGGGTTCTAAGGTTTAGAGGAAACGAAAAAGTAATTTTCAATTTCAGTAAAGAAATAAATAAAGAAACTAGAGATTCAAACCTCTGTTCATTGGTTCCACCAAAAATTGCTTTCTGGATGAACAAGGACAAAGGCAGTGTGGCTACCTTTGATAAATTGTTGATTGCTTCTTCTTGCTCCTTTCAAATCTGAAATTCCACTATCCGATCCAAGTCCCAAGTTCTCTCCAAAAGTCTTTTTTTCTCCATTCCGAGTCCCCCTTTTTTGTGTTTTAAAGTGTTATTTATAGGAAAATTTAGAAGATTCATTCCAATTGTTTAAGGAAACTATAATTAATTAGGAAAAGAAAATCGAAACCAAATAGAATTTGGTTTCGGAAAAAATTACGTTGGAAAAATTTTGCTGGAAAAATTGCGAGCGCTGGCCAAAACTACGAGGAAATTGCGAGAGCTGGGCGGGCTGCCAGGCCATTTCGCCGCAGGAAGTTCCTACGGGCGAAATTGGCCTTGGCCAATTACTTTCGGCGACGAAAAAATTCGTCGCCGATTTTTATTTTTATTTATTATTTTTATTTTTATTTTTTTAAGAATTATAAAAAATAAATACTAAAATAAATATTATTTAATTAAGATAATACAAAAAATTATTTTGGACTATATAAAATATATTGAACCAGACTGGGTCAAAAATTAAGGGTCTACAGTTTGCTCCTTGCTTGAACGATCTGAGACTTTAGTAAAAGAGAGTGAAAAGCAATAAGATTTAATTTTGATGAGATGGTTTACTTGAATTTGTTTTGGGTACTTGGACCCAAGACTAAACTTGATTTGGAATTTGGACCCGAGACTAGATTGAATTTGGGTACTTAGACCCGAGATTGGGTACTTGGACCCGAGATTGATTTGATTTGGGTATTTAGATCCAAGATTGGATACTTGGACCCGAGACTGAATTTGATTTGGGTACTTGGACCCAAGACTAGATTGAATTTGGGCAGTTGGACCCGAGACTAGATTGAATTTGGGTACTTGGACCCAGGATTGAATTTAATTTGGGTACTTGGACCCGAGATTGGGTACTTGGATCCGAGATTGAATTTGATTTGGATACTTGGACCTAAGATTGAATTGGATTTGGGTACTTGGACCCAAGATTGAACTTGATTTTGGGTACTTGGACCTGAGATGGAATTGGATTTGGGTACTTGGACCCGAGATTGGGTACTTGGACGTGAGACTGATTTGATTTGGGTACTTGGACCCTAGAATAGGTTTGATGTGGGTACTTAGACCCAAGATTGGGTACTTGGTCCCGAGATTGAATTTGATTTGGGTACTTGGACCCGAGATTGAATTGGATTTGTGTACTTGGACCCGAGATTGAAATTGATTTTGGGTACTTGGACCCGAGATTAAATTGGATTTGGGTACTTAGACCCGAGATTGGGTACTTAGACCCGAGATTGGGTACTTGGAACTGAGACTGATTTGATTTGGATACTTGGACCTGAGAATGGGTACTTGGACCCGAGACTGAATTGAATTGGATGCTTGGACCCGAGACTAAGTTTGACTAACCTTTTATCAGTTAAAAAGGCACCTTTTTAACTGTAGCATCCCCCTGTTATCACTAGTGGGCTTGGTGTACAAACCGTGTCAGTCTGTCGGGGGTCTACTATAGAACCCGTTAACCTCACGGTTCCCGAGCAGTGATTTATTTATTTGGCCTGAAATGAGGTCGCCTCCCTCATTCGAACACGCGACCTTCTCCTTTAAGAAGAAACTGTGAGCTGAACAAGTACCATTTCTTCTAGGAGAAGGTCGCGTGTTCGAATGAGGGAGGCGACCCCATTTGAGGCCAAATAAACAAATCACTACTCGGGAACCGTGAGGTGAACTGGTACTGTAGTAGACCCCCGATAGATTGGGACAATTTGTACACCAAGCCCACTGGTGATAACAGGGGGATGCTACAGGAAAAATGATTTAAGGTTTTTGGAAACAAAAGATTATTTTTTAGGGTTTTTGGAAATAGAAGGAACAATTTAGAGTTTTAAGGTTTTGAAGAAATAAATTAGGGTTCTAAGGTTTAGAGGAAACATAAAAGTAATTTTCAATTTCAGTAAAGAAATAAAGAAACTAGAGATTCAAACCTCCGTTCGTTGGTTCCACCAAAAAAGACTTTCTGGATGAACAAGGAGAAAGGCAGTTTGGCTACCTTTGATAAATTGTTGATTGCTTCTTCTTGCTCCTATCAAATCTGAAATTCCACTATCTGATCCAAGTCCCAAGTTCTCTCCCAAAGTCTTTTTTTTTCTCCGTTCTGAGTCCCCCCTTTTTTTGTGTTTTGAAGTGTTATTTATAGGAAAATTTAGAAGATTCATTATAATTATTTAAGGAAACTATAATTAATTAGAAAAAAAAACCGAAACCAAATAGAATTTGGTTTCGAAAAAAATTTGTTGGAAAAATATCGCTGGCAAAATTTCGAACGCTGGCCAAACCTCCGAGGAAATTGCGAGAGCTGGGCGTGCTGGCTGGCTGCCAGGCCATTTCGCCGTAGAAATTTGCTGCGGAGAAATGGCCAAGCCTTTTTGCACGCAGGAAGTTTCTGCGGGCGAAATTGGCTTTGGCCAATTACTTTCAGCGACGAATTTTTTCATCTCCGATTTTTTCTTCGCCGATTTTTATTTTTATTTATTTTTTTTAAGAATTATAAAAAATAAACACTAAAATAAATATTATTTAATTAAGATAACATAAATTATTTTGGACTAAATAAAATATATTGGACCGGACTGGGTCAAAAATTAAGGGTCTACACATTGCATTGAGTTTTATTGTTATTATCAAAGTTTGTACCACTAGGCTTCTGCTTAGCGCAATTGTTTCTATTGCGCAAGTGACATGGTAGACTCAGCTAAGCCAGAGAGTTATGCTAGACCAGGTCGGGTCTAGACTTGTAGTTGAGCTTGTTGGGTTGCTATCGAGATCAGAAACACTGTCAGCAGCATGTATATATTTTTATGTTATTGTGCATTTTGAGTATTATGAATAATATATTATGTTTTGGATTTTATGTATTATATATTATAAAGAATGTTTGGGTCAATATATTTGAAATGGGAGAGTAAATGTGTTTTAAATTATATATATCTATATATATATGTTTGAGAAACTTTGTAATTGAGAAGTATGGTTGAGATGGTGAATTGAAATTATTTGGGAGTGTTATCTTTTTGCACGTTGTGTTTTGCTAAATTTTGGGATATCCAAATTACAGATAAAACTCTAGCAAATTTTTTCCAGAGATTATATATATATTATTTATTTTGGGTTCTTATAAAAAGTAAAGAATATTTATATGCAATTTAATTTTATATATTCAGAATTTGAAATTTTAAATTTGAAATGTGAAATTTTTTTATTAAACCAGTCTGTGACATTTTTGTACCGTATATGCGTATATTACATATGCTGGAAATATGTATTGTACATATATAGGGTATAAGGGTGTTACATTACCACCAAAAATGGATCTTTATCCATGGGAGTTCAGGTCTTTTTCCTTACAACATGGATCTTTATCCATTAGAAAATTAGGTCTTTACCCTTGAAACATGGATCTTTATCCATTGGAGATTGAGTCTTTACCCTTGAAACATGGATCTTTATCCATTAGAGATCAGGTCTTTACCCTTGAAATATGGATATTTATCCATTGGAGACTGGGTCTTTACCCTTGAAATATGGATCTTTATCCATTGGAGATCGAGTCTTTACCCTTGAAATATGGATCTTTATCCACTGGAGATTGGGTCTTTACCCTTGAAATATGAATCATTATCCATTGGAGATTGGGTCTTTAAGCTTGAAACATGGATCTTTATCCATTGGAGATCGGGTCTTTACCCTTGAAATATGGATCTTTATCCATTGGAGATCGGGTCTTTACCCTGGGTTCAGCTCTTTTAACTGGACTGATCTTTTGTCTTTTGCATCATTATTTCTTTTGAGAGTTCTAATTTTCTATTTTTTTTCATTCTCTTTGTTCTTCCTTTGTACTTTTTTCAAAAAATTCAGCCATTTTTTAGCTGGCCCTTTATATTTTATCCTTGCCCCCTGCGTGGCAAAATATTGGAAGCGAGTCTAAAAATATTTTGCACACGTGTAAACTCAAAAAATTGAAAGGAGAAACTTTGCCCCTTGTATAGGCTCAAACCCATGATTTTTTCTATGCGGGCTTTGGTTGATGTGTATAGACTGCCTAGTTCTTTGGACAAGCATGCATTTCTTCTCTTGCAAAATGAATGGGGCTTCCTCCATTAACAGGCTTTCCATGCCCCCTAATTCAATATCTTCTTTTGATTTTTTACTTCACAGGGTGTTTTCTATTCACTTTTGACAAAGAAAAATACAGTGTGATATGCTCATGTATGCATGATATGCATGAGTAATACTTATAGTGATTCCATTGACTCATAGACTGAGGTGATCAGCTGAAATGCTTTCATTGGTTCTTCCCAGATGCTTGTTCAAGTCTTGCATTGGGATGATAGAAGGCTTCGCATTTATGGCTTTTATCTTTGAGATGTTGAAAACATGAGTGGTGGAGGCACAAGCAGCATATTCAGGGATACATCCATTTCAAGCTATGATTCAGCACGTCAATTGGTAGCTTCTTCATAACCATGCCAATAATTGTTTACTTTGCCCAATGTGTCCTTCAAGGCTCGATGGTTCAACAAACTTCCCTTAACTTGAAGGCTTTGTATGACAAAAAGATTTATTTTATTTTAAATCAAATGTTGACTTTGTCACATTAGTGTCATTGTACCTCAGGACTCGATTTTGCAAATTAACATATCTATAACATGACAACTCTAGTTGCCGTACTAAACTCAAAAATTAATTTTATTTGAGCAAAAACTATTGCACTTCAGATAGGCACATACACATTACTTAGCCAAAGGTCTCTTTGAGTTTAAATATTTTCTACCTCATATGCATGCTTATTCAAACTATCTCCACTAATTGACTCTACCTATCAAGAGAGATCAACAGGTCTTTGATAGGCTTGAAATAGGGTCTATAAGAGACATGGATTAAGCGGAGGCCAATTGTAAATTGGAGTCAATGTGACAATATGGACAAGCCTTCACACTATAATTTTCTTTTTTAGACAGCTGGAAACATGAAAAGATAGAGCTTTGAACATTCTTCTTTCTTTTTGACGTTAATATGGATCTCGATTGGGATAGTCTTTGCCTTTGCAAAAAGTTTGGTACCCATATTCATTTCTTTTCTTCTTTTCCCTTTTCTTTCTCTTTATTTTCCTTACTCTTCCCTTTCTTTGAGCATTTTATCATTTTGTCCTTCTTCTCCGTATGATTGTTAAGTACATGACTTTCAAAAGGTAGATGGTCTTTCTCCTTTTTCTCTGATTTTGATCGAATATTTGGTAAGCCAGCTAAAATCTTATGAAGGCTCACAGGGACAACTAAGGATTGATGTCAATATGGTTGATACTAGTTGTTGGCTTACCAAACAATGTCTAGATCATCTCTTCCTTAAATAAGTAGAGTTCAATTTTTCCTCGAAAGTCCTTCAAAGCATGTTCTAAGATTGACTAGGACCTAGATAAAGGTTATTATGCAGGAGCCCTCCCTAAGTAAGCATACACAACTCAATGCTATAGAACAATTCCCTTATCTAGTAAAGTCATTCAAATCATGATGCATAGATATATTTATTTATGCTTATCAAGGTAGATTCGTCATCGGTTGAGCACCAAAATGAACAAAGATCAACAAAAATTTTGATGAAAGTAATTTATTCAAATAATCTTAATTTAAAAAAAAACATAATTATTCTAATTAAATATTTAAAGAAAGAAAAATAGAAGAGCAACATTCAAGTTAAGAGAAGTTTATTGAGTTAAACTTTTTCCTTATTCCACGTCTTCGATACTATCATCTTGAAAGGAGGATAAGATAAAATCTTCCTCCAATCCTCTTCCTACCATGAACGTCACTGGTGGAGGCACTCTTCCAAATTTAGGCAAAGGATTGCTTTTGGTATTGGGCTTATCCGGCTCGGGTAGCTTATCACTGTCAATCAAATCTTAGATCTCGTGCCTTAAATGAGCACATTTATCCATTTCATGCCCTTGCATTTGATGAAATTGACAAAAGGCCTTGGCATTGAAGTTTGGTGGCAAAGGATTATGTAGTGGTCAAGGAACCAATGGTTTGTAACAAACCTTTCTTTTGTAGCTTGTTAAAAACCAAAGATAGAGTTTTCCCCAACTCTGAGAACTGCCGTCTATTTTCTTGACCAGTCATATTAACATCAACTTCCTTTTGAGTGCTTTAATTACCAGATTAATAGTTTCCTTTCTCATTCCTTCTTGCTGAAAAGTGGTTCTTCTCCCTTTCCCATTCTTCAATTTGAAGACCAGCTTGGAGAAGATCTTTAAAATCCCGGATGAGTGTATGAGACATCCTTTCACGAAGACTAGGTAATACCCCTCTCACAATCATTCTTATTTGATCAAATTCATTGGGCCTCTTCTTGAGCAAAGCAACCTTATTCCTCCATCTCTTCACATAGTCTATGAAGTTTTCGTTCGACCTTTGTCTAATGAACTCCACCTCCATTAGAGTAACTTCCAAATCAACATTGTATCCATATTGTTGGATGAAGGCCTTGTATAGCATATCCCAACTTTTTTGAGTGCCATCATCTAAGTTATAGAACCAATTTTGGATAACAGGATTCAATGAGAGCATGAAGTACCTTAGGGTTTGAGGTTTAGTAGCTTGGGTGAACTGCATAGCAGTGATATACTACTTCACATGGAGACAAGGATTTCTAGTTCCATCAAACTTTGTAAAGGATGGCATCTTGAACTTGTAATGAATCTCTTCATCTAACTCAAACAACTTGTCTACCTTAGACATTTCTTTAATTGTCAGCTTCTTTTCAAACTTCTATTCTAGGTTAGCAATCAACTTCTCAACATCTGAAGTTTCAGTCAATTCCACGGCTGATCTTTCAACAACATTCGGTTCCTTCTTCTTATCTTGAGGATCTTGAAAGTATTTGTAGACCCTTAATTTTTGACCCATTCAAATCCGATAGCCTAAAATAAATTTTTTGTGGTATTTTATTTATTTTAATAATATTTTAATTACTTTTAATAAAAATAAAAAATAAAAAAAAATAAAAAATAAAAAATAAAAATTCGGATGGATCGGCGAGTGTCGAGCGGCAGCCCAATTCACTGTAGAAATGATCTGGGAGCGCACTGGCCCGCTGAGCCCATTTTTGCCAGCACAGCCCACGGGCCCAACAGCTCGTGCGCTGTCAATTTTTTAACCAAAACTTTTTTACCCAGTCCGGTCCAATATATTTTAATTAGTACAAAATAATTTTTGTATGGTCCAATATATATTAATTAGTCCAAAATAATTTTTGTGTTATCTTAATTAAATAATTTTTGCTTTAGTATTTATTTTTTATTAATAATAAATAAATAATAATAATAAACAAAAAATAAAAAATAAAAATAAAAATCGGCGACGAATAAATCATCACCGAAAATCAGTGCGGCGAAATGGCCGCAGGCGAAATTCTCGCCGGCTGCCGCAGTCAACTGCGGCAATTTTTTTCGCCAACACATTTTTTTCGCAGCATTTTTTTTTGCCAGCAAAATTTTTCCGACGCAAATTTTTCTGAAACCTAATGCAATTAGGTTTCGGTTTCCTTTTCTTAATGAATGTTATATTCCGTGAATAACTAAGATTAATCAAAAAATCTTCTATAAATAAGACTAAAAACAACACAAAAAAAAGGAGAGAAATTTGATTAGAAATTAGACGAAAATTTGGAGAAAAATTGAGACCGAAACTGAGTAGGAAAGGTAGTGAATCAATCTGATTTTATTTTAGAGAGCAAACAACAATTCAATCGATCAAAGGCAGCAAAGCTTGTCTTTGTTTTTTGTTCATCCAAGAAGTGATTTTTGGTGGAACGAACAAATGAAGGTATGAATTTCTTTATTTGTTTCATGAATTCACAGTAACCTCATCACTGAATAAAAATTATTATTTCTGTTTACTTTAATTCACAAAACCCTAGAACCTCAGTTCACCTTTTCTAAAGTTTAAAAACCTTAATTCATTTCTTTGTTTTCCAAAAGTCTTAAAATTGTTGTTTTTGTTTCTTCAAATCTGAAAACCCTAATTTTCTTTCCAAATTTTCAAAATCATAAATTAAATCTGTTTCTTTCCACAAACCCTAAGAAAACATCTTTTTTGCTTCTATAAACTTTAAATCGTTTGGTTCATTTTCATAAACTTCATAAAATTATCAATTGATTTTCAAATCCTAAAAACCTAATGCATTCCCCGAAACCATAAATAAAAATTCTAAAACCCTAATTCAATTCCAAAACTCAAAACAGTAAACCCTAACTCCCTTAAAACCTTAAACCCTAATTTTTCTAAACCCTAATCCTTTAAACTTTAAAATCTTATAAATTTAAATATTATAATTCAAACATAGTAAGCATAAAACCATAATTCAATGAGTAACCGTAAATCATAAATCTAAGTGTTTTAAAGTGTTCAAACCCTAATTTCATGATTTTACCACTCAAATACTAATTTGGTTAATCAAAGAACTTTATCAATCTATTAAACTCTAAAACTTGGCTCCATCTCAATTCTTTTAAAATTCACAGTAGTTTAAACCCACGAATTCCCAAAACCTTAAACATATTAAATAAAGAAACTTAAATAGAAACAGTAGCCCTAATTTGAATCTTTATTTGCTTATATTTGATTATGCTTTGATTTATTTTATATGCTTTAATTTATTTAAGTTCAATGCTTGGTTTATTTAATTTATCATGGATGGATGTTTACTTTCTATTGATGTTTAATACCTTTGATGAATGATTTATTTATTATGAATGGTTATTTACTTTTATCGATTTATTTAGATTTTCAAATGCTGTAAGAGGTATGTTTCCACTTGGTGGGTACCTCATTAGTTAAATATCATGTAATTTAAGTTGCTTTTCTATGTTAGAACCAATGTAAAGGACATGTTTCTACCTTTCGGTGGGTGTCCTATTTAGGCACGGGATGTAAGGACATGTTTCCATCTTCGGGTGGGTGTCCATTTATTTTTTTTGTTTGGACATTGTTTTGATTTTCAATATATCGATGCTTTATTTTAATTATTGTGTGTAATATGGATAATGTTGTTATATTTAAGAATTTTATAATATTAAGACCTATAAAGGAGGCCGGTTCCAATGAACCGGGTGGCTGGGCCATTTCTCACCTTCCCCACACGTACCCAACTTTTCGAACCCATTAGGGGGTTGGGGATTTCTTAGGAATTGAGTCATCCACCCCTTTCTTTTTCCTGGCCCGTTCGGGTGGCGACTCCATTTTCTCTGGACCTAGGTCTGTGTTCTCTAAGGCCCCAAGCCTAACCAGTGTTGAAGTCGCAAGAACCATTCTACCGGGAGTGGGGGCAAAAATCCCCGCTCACAGTGGCAACTCCACTGGAGATAAGAGAAGTTGATTCCATTGGTCTGTATATTATTCTATTCTTTCTTATAATGACATTATCCATTGCATCATATTAGAATGCATCGTGTGCGTGAGTTAGGATGCCCGTGTTACCCGTGTTATGTTATGTAAGGGATACCATAATTTCACTCAAGGTATGAAGATCGAGCATTTCATAACCACTCATAGCCTCGTACCATTAGGTATATACTTGCTATGGGAACCTAAGCCTTTTTACCCAAAGACTAAAGCTCATGTAGTTAGCCTTGTTAATTTACTTAGGTTTTACCCCAAATGCATGTTGTTTGACTATGGTTAATTTATCTTGGCTTAAATAATGGCTTATTTGGTTTGTTCTTTTTCTAATATGACCTAAGTATATTGTAAGCTCAAAATAAATTTTTCTTTAAAATCCAAAAGACCAAAGCTATTTTCAAAATTTTTTAAGATGGTCTTTAAGACTTTTCTAAAAATAAATCAAAAATTCTTTTTCTCATGGCCCAAATACTAAGCCTAAAATCCATTTCTTCTAAAATCTTTTTGCAATGGGCTTAGAAATAAAATTATTTTTATCCAACCTTTTCTTACAAAGAGCTTGCAAATTATTTAGGTCAATTACGAAATACCAAAAATCAATTGTGAGCCTAGTTTATACTAAGAATAAATCAACCATGGGCTTGTTTTTGGCATGAGTCACTAGTTACTTTTTTTCAAGTGAGAAATCTATCTATAATAAACCTCTTAATTTAGTTTTAATACAATGTAGCATAAAAGCTACTATAGTTGGTTGAATGTATTAAAACCTAATTAATGGTAATTATCATAAATTGATTTCCATTTTTGAAAATATAACTATTGGTTGAAACATCCGAGGGAAATGTTCGAAAACAAGGTGCCCCATATTGGTATTTTGTTAACCATATACTTAGAAAAAGAGACTCGCCATTCGTGTGTGGATGTTATAAGGTTGGGAGGAGCATCCTATTTATCCTTGTTTGTTTATTGTTTGTGCATACATGCATACATTTGCATCTCATGCCATTAATCCTTTCTGGCTCATAGCCCTGGATTACGATAGTTCAAAAGCTTACGATAATCCGACCTATGCTGGAGACAAAGTATCTAGCAATGACTCAATCACTTGCTCACCAAAAGCAATGGATCCCAAACAAATTCAAAGAATGGTGGATGATGCCCTCAATGCTAAGATGGAAGAAATAAAAGAGGCCATGGTTGAGACCATAAAGAATCAACTAGCTGCAATTTTAGGAAATAATGTCGAAGCATCTGCTAGCACCAAGAAAGTCAAGGGAAAGGCTAAAGTTGATGAAGTAGCTTTTGATGATGATAAGGTGATCATTGATGATGATGATTGGGCTCAATACTACCAAGATCCTCAAGACAAAAAGGAGCCGAAGGTTGTTGAGAAGGCAACTATTGAAAAGACCGAGACATCTGATGTTGAGAAAATGATTGCTGATTTGGAAAAGAAATTTGAGAAGAAACTGAAAACCGAAGAAATGTTCGAGATCGACAAATTATTTAAGCTAGATTCCATACAAATTCAAGATGCCATCTTTTGCAAACTTTGATGGAACCGAAAATTCTCACCTCTATGTGAAGCAATATATCACTGTCATGCAGTCTACTGTTTTGTTAGTTTTTGTTATAGATTTGTGTCTTGTTTATTATAATAATTATTGTTTTATTTAGGTATTTTATTAGTTTAAATCGGTTTATTTAGTGTTTTTGTTAATTTTGTAGTTTTAGTTTATTTCATTGTTTATGTTGTTTTTGATCTAGTTTTTAGTATGGTGTTTATGTTTTGTTGGTTATTGTTTATTTACTTTTTGTTTAAAGTTTATTTGAGTTTTGTTTTAGGTTAAAAAAGCCAAGGAACCAAGAATGAAGAAGAAGAAATCATCACAGTAGGCGACACTGGCAAGCGACATGGCCATGTCAGGCGACACTGGCAAGCGACATGGCCATGTCACTTGGCCATGTCTCTCCAAATATGCTCAAACACGGCCAAGTCATCACAGTAGGCGACACTGGCAAGCGACATGGCCATGTCAGGCGACACTGGCAAGCGACATGGCCATGTCACTTGGCCATGTCTCTCAAAAATGAAGCAACACGGCCAAGTCACCTCTGACTTGGCCGTGTCTCACCAATTCCAAAGGCAAAGAAGATTTAACACTCACAGTAGAGGACACTGGCAAGGGACACGGCCATGTCACCTGGCCGTGTCCCTCCATCAAGCTCCAACACGGCCATGTCCCTCATGACATGGCCGTGTCACTTAAGCAAAGAAGAAAAAGAAAGAAAGAAGCAGTAGCGGACACTGGCAAGGGACACGGCCATGTCACCTGGCCGTGTCCCTCCAAAAGGCTCTCACACGGCCATGTCCCTCATGACATGGCCGTGTCTCTCATAAAACAAGCGCGCACCGAATTTTAAAGCCGACGTTTCGTATAAAAGGAAAAGAAAGTGAGGGTTTCAAAGGGGGTTGGACGATTTAGAATAGATTTTGGAGCCGTCAGAGATTAAAGCTAGGGTTTTAACTTTGTTTTCTTTGATTTTAATTTCATTTTGGATTAAACTAGATTAGATTAAATTGTTCTAGCCATCAAGACATCCTTCTTGCAAGATTGAACAAGAGATTCTTCAAAAGCTTCAAGGAGTTTGTAACTTGGTTTTGTTCTTGAACTTATTCTCTTTATTTTTATTGAATGGATATTATCATGTCTATTTTGATTTCTTTGAACATTAATAAGATGAATATGTTTAATTGCATTATGAACTAATTTGATCTAGTCTAGGGTTTGTATGGATCTGCTATGATTGTATGAATTGGTTTTTCTCTTAGCTAATAATTTCTTTAGCCTTGATTGAATGAAACATTGTTAATATATAATTGATTGATCACCAATTATGTGTTTTAAGGTATTAGATGATGGATCGAGAGATGAAGTTTAATACTTGAACAATTCAATTAGGGACTTAGGTGAATTAGAGATATAACCTATTAAAAAGATTATTTCACTTATAACAAGATTAGTTGAAAGAGGTTTGAATGCGAGAGCTTATTTCCTTGACTCGATTAGTTGAGTTGTTTGAGATTTAATCTTTGAAATTGAATTAGTTAAGAGGAATAACCATTCATACATATGAGTAGTAGAGAAGTGCAAACCCTAGACCCTTTTTATCAAGTGAATCAGTACATCAGTTCTTGTTTACTTTTATTGTTTTAAACTTTAATCAATCTTCTTCATTATTTAGCAATTTATAAATCTCTTTATTACTTGTTAAACATAATCTGATAAGCAATTAACCACTTTAGCTTCCTTGAGAGAACGACCTTGGGGCGATCACCTTTGCTACAGCTACCTCGTATACTTGCGAGTGACGCTTTGCGGTAGAGTTAATTTGAGCGTAACAAGTTTTTGGCGCCGCTGCCGGGGAAGCTAATTGGCGTAATTGTTTATTTTAAAAAAAAAAAATTCTTTAGATTATTTTTCATTGTTTTCATTTTATTTTATTTGTCTTTTGCTTTTAATTGTTTCTTTTTCTAGATATTTTTGTTTATGCAAGGCAGGAGATCACTCGAAGGAGAGTTACATCCATTCATTCCAGAAATTCAGAGAGTGAAAAGGAGCAGAGAGGAGTTTGAGCTCTACACCGGATTTGATACTTCAGAGGAAGATACTTCAGATTTTGAGTCAGAATCTACACAATCCGTTAAAATGGTTGAAGAAAGGCAAAGAACAATGAGAGACTTTGCTAGACCTGTTATTGGAACTTCCACCTCTTGCATAAGACTGACAGATGCAGCAAGGAACTATGAGTTGAAGAACATACACTACAACATGCTGCCATCATTCTATGGAGTTCCAAATGAAGATCCTTTGAACTTCATAAGGGATTTCTACTCCACCCTCAACACTTTTCCATTGGGAGGATTAACAGAGGATCAGTTGAGGATGAGGTGTTTTCCATATACTTTGAAGGATAGGGCAAAGAGCTGGCTTATGATGTTGCCCGAAAACTCACTGACAACTTGGGAGCAAGTTTATAATAAATTCATGGGCAAGTTCTATTCACATCAGAAGACAGCTGAGTTGAGAGGGAAGATTGCTACATTCTCTCAAATTGAAGGAGAGCCATTTCATGAGGCTTGGGACAGGTTCAAGATGCTATTGATCCAGTGTCCACACCATCATTACCCACTTCAACTTCTGAACTAGTTTTTCTATGATGGTCTCACCCAGCAATTTCAGAACACTGTTGATAATGCAGCTGGGGGAGCCATGGGAGAAAAGACAGCAGCTGAAACTTATGATATCTTTGAGATGTTGGGAGCTAATTCTCAACAGAAGAGTGTCAGGGGAAGAAGTAAAGGGGTGAATCAACTAGAAGCCAATAGTGAGATGGTCAGTCAGATAGCTGAGTTGACAAAGCAAGTGCAGATGCTGAATATGAAGAACAATATTTCTTCATATACTCAAGAAGCATGTGGAATCTGTGGAACTTTTGGGCATGGAGCAAATATTTGCCCCTCTGCATATGAGTCTTTGGGTAATGCTGAGCAAGTCAATGCTATGGTGGGATTCCAACCAAGGGCCAGAAATGATCCTTACTCCAACACTTACAACCCTGGTTGGAGGATTCACCCAAATTTTTCTTGGGCAAAGAATAATTCTCAGCAGCCTTTCCATTTGCTCCAAAGTCAGAATCAAGAGTTGGGCCAATCCTCAAATCAAGGGAAGTCTAGGATAGAGAGCTTGGAGGAAAGTTTACAAGCTTTTATTCAAGTCAGTGCTAAAAATCAAGAGGTGACCAACAAGAGACTGGATTCACTAGAAGCATCGTTTAAGAAGGTGGAGACACAAGTTGGACAACTTGCACAACAGATGAAGATTCAACAAAAGGGGAAGTTCCCAAGTCAAACTGAGCAGGCACAATCAGTGACTGTTCTTAGAAGTGGTAAGGAAATTTATAACAATGTTGAAAATGATTCTGTGAATGCAGGTAACAAAGAGAACAAGGAGGAAGGAGAGCCAAAGAACAAAGGTGCTGGAGAAAGATCAGTGGAGAAGTCCCCTACAGCAGATTTACATAAAGCAAGCAATCCATACCAGCCTCCTATACCATTCCCCAGTAGGTTGAAGGATGATAAAACAGATAAGCAATTTTCTAACATCTTCAACATGCTGTCTAAGGTAAGTATTAACTTACCCTTACTGGATGCGATAAAGAACATGCCGGCTTATGCCAAATTTTTCAAGGACCTAATCACCAAGAAAAAGAGGTATGAGATGAATGAAAAGGTGATAGTTTCAGAGGTAGCTAGTGCTGTTCTGCAGCATAAACTACCTCCCAAACTAAAGGATCCTGGAAGCTTTATAATTCAAATTTCTGTGGGGAATGGGAAAGGAACTGAGGGCATGTGTGATCTAGGTGCTAGTGTGAATTTAATGCCTTACTCTGTGTTTAAAGAATTAGGACTAGGGGAGCTAAAACCGACAAAAATGGTGTTGCAATTAGCTGATAGGTCTTTTAGATTCCCGAAAGGGGTTATAGAAGATGTGTTAGTTAAGGTTGGAGGGTTGATAGTACCTGTGGATTTCATAGTACTTGACATGGAAGGAAGTAACCCTTCACCATCTGCACACACTATTCTGCTGGGTAGGCCTTTCATGGCTACTACCAACACTTTGATAGATGTTAAAAATGGTAAGTTGACAATGACTGTCTTAGGGCAAACTGTTGAATTTTCTATTTTTAACACTTCTCCTAGTCCTACAACTGTTTTATATGAGGAATGTTCTTTCATTGAATGTGTGGATGCAGTTGTTTCAGGTGATTTCTTGAAGACAGACTCCCCAGATAAATTGGAGCTGACACTGACTTTAGAAGAGGGGGCTAAACCAGTGGGGAAGACCCAAAGATGCCTTAACCCAAAGGCATATGAGAGCTCAAAGAATTATAAGGATCACACTAAAACGGTTCATGACAGATTTATTGGGCGACAGACATTGAGTCCAGGTATGAAAGTTTTACTTTTTAATTATCGATTCAGTCTGTTTCCAGGTAAATTCAGGTCTCGATGGAGTGGTCCTTTTGAGGTAACTAAGGTATGTCCTTCTGGTGCCATTGAATTGCTAAACTCTAGAACCAAAAAGATTTTTAAAGCAAATAGACATAGAGTTAAGCCATATAAAGAAGGATTTCAGGAAGTGAGGGTCATTGACAGCACTTTGATCCATGATTCCTAGTCTTGCATGATGTCCAACTTTATGACATTAAAGAAGCGCTTAATGGGAGGCAACCCATTAGTTTGAATTTCTTTTTCATAGTTATAATTTTATATTTTGCAATTTTGATTTTATGTTTAGTTTTAATAAATAGAAACCCTAAAGCTCTCTTACATTTTGAACATCTGTGTTTGATAGTTAGGTTTTGCCTCACCAGGATAGGATGGAAGACAGGTTGTCCTTAAACTCTTTTTCTCTTTATTATTCTTGTTTTCCATTGAGGACAATGTAAATTCTAAAGTGTGGGGTAAGCTTTGAGCTTTTCTTTAATTTTTGTTTTGGTTGCCTTGGTTTGTTTATTGTGTTGTTGTTATGCATGGTATAATTGTTGAGAACTTATTGATCTTTTCTGTGATTTTAGCATTATAGTTGAGACTTTAGTATCAACATAGAGATTAGCTTTTGAATTCATTCAGGATCGATTTTCACATTCTGCGGTTCATGACATATAAATCTTTGAGAACCCACCTTTGTGAGTTTTGAGCCTTATAGATTAAATGATTGATTTTCTTTTCTTAAGTGTGCACCTTCATGATTTTGCATCTCTAGAGTTTGCTTTTGCATGCTAATTGAACTCACATTATGATTTAATCTCAGGTTTTAAAATGATGAAGGCAAATTAGGTTAGCCCCTTTAGCTTAAAAAGACTTCCCTTAATATTGATTTCCTTAGTGAGCCAAGTTGAGCCATTACCTTTTCTTGTTTGATCAACACAATTCTCAACTTGACATGTTCTTATTTTCATCATACCTGCATTAAGGAATGGAGTTGATGATATGACAATAGGGTGGTTTATTTCAAAGTGTGGGGTAAGCAATAAAAAAAAATGATGATTGCTATTTGGGGTTGAAATGCATACTTTGCACATTGTATTTGATTAAGAGTTGATTATTCTTCTCCTCTACATTTTAAGCTAGATGTTGTATGTAAAGTTTATATTTTGTATATATAAAAAAAAAAGAAGAAGAAGAAAAAGATATATATATACAAAATTCAAATATGTTCTAGCATTGGTTATCAAAAGAGGAAAGTTGACTCGTTATTTTTCTTTAAGTATGCAAGTGTGAATTATCGAGGGTCGGTGAATATACCATTTGAGGGAGCTATGAGTTTCTTAGCAAGAGTATTGTCTAATTTAGATACTCCATTTCTTGATGCTCTAGCTTAAATGTCTTTTCTCACACCTTTACCTTAACCCCATTACATCCAAATGAAAGACCTTCGGATTATTTCTTGAGAAAATCAGTGAGGGAGATTGGATAATTAAGCAAGTTTATGGTAGTATGCAGTCATGAATGGTTTGAGTGATTAACTTTTGAAATTGAGTGAAACACTTAGATGAGAGATAAGATTTGTATGTCTGGATTAATGAATGAGTTAAGAAAATCTTGATTGAAGGATATTGCAATTATTTATGTATGATGTCTTAAAGGATTTCATCTTACATGTTGGAATGATAGTTGAGGTTGTTTGAGTTTTTAATTTATGCCATGTGAATTTGCTTGAGGACAAGCAAAGCTGTAAGTGTGGGGTAGTTGTTTTGTTAGTTTTTGTTATAGATTTGTGTCTTGTTTATTATAATAATTATTGTTTTATTTAGGTATTTTATTAGTTTAAATCGGTTTATTTAGTGTTTTTGTTAATTTTGTAGTTTTAGTTTATTTCATTGTTTATGTTGTTTTTGATCTAGTTTTTAGTATGGTGTTTATGTTTTGTTGGTTATTGTTTATTTACTTTTTGTTTAAAGTTTATTTGAGTTTTGTTTTAGGTTAAAAAAGCCAAGGAACCAAGAATGAAGAAGAAGAAATCATCACAGTAGGCGACACTGGCAAGCGACATGGCCATGTCAGGCGACACTGGCAAGCGACATGGCCATGTCACTTGGCCATGTCTCTCCAAATATGCTCAAACACGGCCAAGTCATCACAGTAGGCGACACTGGCAAGCGACATGGCCATGTCAGGCGACACTGGCAAGCGACATGGCCATGTCACTTGGCCATGTCTCTCAAAAATGAAGCAACACGGCCAAGTCACCTCTGACTTGGCCGTGTCTCACCAATTCCAAAGGCAAAGAAGATTTAACACTCACAGTAGAGGACACTGGCAAGGGACACGGCCATGTCACCTGGCCGTGTCCCTCCATCAAGCTCCAACACGGCCATGTCCCTCATGACATGGCCGTGTCACTTAAGCAAAGAAGAAAAAGAAAGAAAGAAGCAGTAGCGGACACTGGCAAGGGACACGGCCATGTCACCTGGCCGTGTCCCTCCAAAAGGCTCTCACACGGCCATGTCCCTCATGACATGGCCGTGTCTCTCATAAAACAAGCGCGCACCGAATTTTAAAGCCGACGTTTCGTATAAAAGGAAAAGAAAGTGAGGGTTTCAAAGGGGGTTGGACGATTTAGAATAGATTTTGGAGCCGTCAGAGATTAAAGCTAGGGTTTTAACTTTGTTTTCTTTGATTTTAATTTCATTTTGGATTAAACTAGATTAGATTAAATTGTTCTAGCCATCAAGACATCCTTCTTGCAAGATTGAACAAGAGATTCTTCAAAAGCTTCAAGGAGTTTGTAACTTGGTTTTGTTCTTGAACTTATTCTCTTTATTTTTATTGAATGGATATTATCATGTCTATTTTGATTTCTTTGAACATTAATAAGATGAATATGTTTAATTGCATTATGAACTAATTTGATCTAGTCTAGGGTTTGTATGGATCTGCTATGATTGTATGAATTGGTTTTTCTCTTAGCTAATAATTTCTTTAGCCTTGATTGAATGAAACATTGTTAATATATAATTGATTGATCACCAATTATGTGTTTTAAGGTATTAGATGATGGATCGAGAGATGAAGTTTAATACTTGAACAATTCAATTAGGGACTTAGGTGAATTAGAGATATAACCTATTAAAAAGATTATTTCACTTATAACAAGATTAGTTGAAAGAGGTTTGAATGCGAGAGCTTATTTCCTTGACTCGATTAGTTGAGTTGTTTGAGATTTAATCTTTGAAATTGAATTAGTTAAGAGGAATAACCATTCATACATATGAGTAGTAGAGAAGTGCAAACCCTAGACCCTTTTTATCAAGTGAATCAGTACATCAGTTCTTGTTTACTTTTATTGTTTTAAACTTTAATCAATCTTCTTCATTATTTAGCAATTTATAAATCTCTTTATTACTTGTTAAACATAATCTGATAAGCAATTAACCACTTTAGCTTCCTTGAGAGAACGACCTTGGGGCGATCACCTTTGCTACAGCTACCTCGTATACTTGCGAGTGACGCTTTGCGGTAGAGTTAATTTGAGCGTAACATCTACCCAAGCTACTAAGGCTCAAACTCTAAGGTACTTCATGCTCTCATTGGACCCTATTATCCAAAATTGGTTCAATACCTTGGAAGAAGGAACACAAAAGAGTTGGGATTTGCTATACAAGGCCTTTATCCAACAATATGGTTACAATGTCGAGATGGAAGTTACCTTAATGGAAGTGGAGTCCATTAGACAAAAGCCAAATAAAAATTTTGTGGACTATGTGAAAAGATGGAGGAATAAGGCTGCCTTGCTCAAGAAGAGGCCCGATGAATCTGATCAAATAAGGATGATCATGAGAGGCGCCCTGCCCAATCTCCGTGAAAGGGTGTCTCATACACTCATCCGTGACTTCAAAGATCTTCTCCAAGCTTGTCTACAAATTGAAGAGTGGGAAAGGGAGAAAAATCACTTTTCAATAAAGAAGGAATGAGAAAGGGATTTATCAGCCTAGCAATTAAAGCACGCAAAAAGAAGATGATGTTAATGCGACTGGTCAAGGAAATAAGAGACAATTCTAAGAATTGGGGAAACCTCTATCTTCGGTTTTTAGCAAGCTGCAAAAGAAAGGGTTGTTACAACCGTTAGCTCCTCGACCACTATATAATCCACTGCCACCAAACTCCAATGCAGAGGCCTTCTGTTAATTTCATCAAATGCGAGGGCATGAAACAGATAAATGTGCTCGTCTAAGGTATGAGATCCAAGACCTAATCGATATTGCAAGCTACCCAAGTCGGATAAGCCCAATATCAAGAACAACCCTTTGCCTAAATTTGGAAGAGTGCCACCACCAGCAACCTTTATGGTGGGAAAAGGATTGGAAGAAGATTTTGTTTTATCCTCTTTTCAAGATGGGAATGTTGAAGATGTGAAAGGAAAAGAAGCTTAAACTCAACAAACTTTCCTTAGCTTGAATGTTGCTTTTTAATTTTACTTTCTTAAATATTTAATTGGAACTATCGTGTTTTTTAAATTTAAATTTATTTGAATAAATTATTTTCATCAAAATTTTATTGGTCTTTGTTCATTTTGGTGCTCAACCGATGAGGAATTTAGCTTGATGTTTATAAATTAATGTGTCTGGGCATCATGACTTGAATGACTTTACTAAGTGAGGGAATTGCTCTATAACATTGAGTTGTGCATGCTTACTTAGAGAGGGCTCCTGCATAATTACCTTTGTCTAGGTCCTAGTCAATCTTAGAACATGCTTTGACAAACTTTCGAGACAAAATTGAACTCTACTTATTTAAGAGAGAGATTATCTAGGCATTGTTTGATGAGCCAACAACTAGTATCCACCCAATTAAATATCAATCCATAGTTGTCCCTTTGAGCCTTTATAAAATTTTGGCTTTCTTTTCATTGGCTTACAAAACCCAATAACCTACCTTGTGCTGTTGTGATACTTTTGACAAGTCTTATGATCACTAAGATGAAGAAGCAAGAAGATCAAAGAAAGCAATGATTAGTCAAGATCATGAGGATAGTCAAAGTTCTCAAGACCATAAGAGTAGTTGAAGTTCTCAATACCATAAGGGGAGTTGAAGTTTTCTTAATATTTCCAATATATTAAGACAACATCAGAGTAACAAATGATTTATCCCTGTTAAAGAAGATTTATGTTACTCCACTCATCCATTATTAGAAGCCCAAGTTGGTACAAACAAGACAACTCTTTTAGAGCTAGAACCGAAAAAAAAAGCAAAAAAGACAAAAGAAAAGAAAAAAGAAAAAAAAAAGAAACGAAAAAAGAAAAGAAAACCCAAAATGGTTTAAAAAGCCAACTGAGTTCTCTTTTACCTAAGACAACAAAAGGCTTCCATTTGGTTTATAAGGACAGTTTGACCTGAATTGGTCCAACCCAACCAAAGATTCAATCAAAATTGGAGAAAAAGGAGAAAGACCATTCAGTTCTTGAAAGTTCTGTAAGGAAGAAGGACAAAATGATAAAATTCTCAAAGAAAGGGAAGTGTAAGGAAAGAGAAAGAAAAGGGAAGAGTAAGAAAAATAAAGAGGAAAGAAAAGGGAAAAGAAGAAGAGAAATGAATTTGGATCTTAAACGTTTTGCAAGGGCAAAGACTGCCCTAATCAAGATCCAGATTAATGCCAAGAAGATAGAAGGAATTTGGGATCTAGCAAGATTACCTCCAAGCTGCCTAAAGTTCAAACAAGAAATTTATAGTGTGAGGGTTTGTCCATTGTGTCACATCAGCTCCTATCTCAAAATGGCCTTCATTTAACCCATGTCCCTCATAGACCCCATTTCAAGCCTATCAAAGACCTATTGATCTGTCTTGGTAGGTAGAGTCTATTAGTGGAGATAGTTTGGATAAGCATGCATATGAGATAGACAATATTTAAACTCAATGAGACCTTTGGCGAAGTAATGTGTATGTGCCTATCTGAAGTGCAACAATTCTTGCTTAAATAGAAATGATTCCCGAGTTTAGTACTGTAACTAGGGTTGTCATGTTATAGATATGTTAATTTGGAAAATCAAGTCCTGAGGTGCATTGACATTAATTTGGTAAAGCCAACATTTGATTTCAAAATCAAAATTCAAAAAAAAAAGTTTTGTCATACAAAGCCTTCAAGTTAAGGGAAGTATGTTGAACCTCCAAAGGACACATTGGGCAAAGGAAATGATTATTAGCAAGGCCATGAAGAAGCTATCAACTGACATGCTGAGACATAGTTTGAAATAGATGAATCATTGACTCTGCTGCTTGTGGTCTCCATTATTCATATTTTCAACATCTTGAAGATAAAAGCCATAAATGCAAAGGTTTCTATCATTCCAATGCAAGACTTGAATGAGCATCGAAAAGGAGTCAATGAGAATACTTCTGCTGATCACCTTGGTCTGTGAGTCAATGAAACCGTTGTGAGTATTGTCATGCATATCATGCATACATGAGCATATCACATCACACTTTCTTATCTTGTGTTGTCTATTCCTTGTCAAAATGAACAGCAAACACTCTACGAAGTAAAGAATCAAAAGAAGATATTGAATCAAGAGGGCACGGAAAGCCTATTTGCTTTTGGAAGCTCCAGTCATTTTGCAAAAGAAGAAATAGGTGCTTGTGCGATGAACTAGACGACAAAAACATCAATTAATGCCCTCATAGAAAATCATGGGTTTGAGCCTACACAGGGGGCAAAGTTTCTCCTCTTCAATTTTTTGAGTTTATATACCAAATACTTTCAAACTCACTTGCAAATATTTCACCACGCAGGGGCAAGGAGAGGATATAAGGTCCAATTAAAAATAGCTAAATTTCTGCAAAAAGGAAGAACAAAAGAATGGAACATTAGAATTTTTAAAAGAATGAAGATGCAAAAGACGAAAGATCAGTTCAGCTAAAAGAGTTGAAGCCAGGGTAAGGACCCGACCTCCAATGGATAAAGATCCATGTTCCAAAGGTGAAGACCCAATCCCAAAGGATGAAGATCCATTTTCAAAGGTGAAGACCTAATCTCAAAGGATAAAGATCCATTTTCAAGGGTGAAGACCCGATCTCAAAGGATGAAGATCCATTTTCAAGGGTGAAGACCCGATCTCAAAGGATGAAGATCCATTTTGAGGGTGAAGAACCACAATGCATAGAACAGTCAGAGCAGTCAGAATTCTCAACTGATAAAAGGTTAGTCAAACCCAATCCCGGGTTCCAGTACCCAAATCAAATTCAATCTCGGGTCCAAGTACCCAGTCTCGAGTCCAAGTACCCAAATCGAATCAATCCTAGGTCTAAGTACCCATTCTTGGGTCCAAGTACCCAAATCAAATCAATCTCAGATCCAAGTACCCATATCAAATTCAATCTTGGGTCAGAGTACCCAATCTCGGGTCCAGGTACCCAAATCAAACCCAATCTCGGGTCCAAGTACCCAAATCAAATCGATCTCGGGTCCAAGTACCCAAATCCAATTCAATCTCGGGTCCAAGTACCCACAATCAAGTTCAATCTCGAGTCCGAGTACCCATTCCCGGGTCCAAGTACCTAATCTCGGGTCTTAGTACCCAAATTAAATTCAAATCTTGAGTCAAAGTATCAAGTTTAGGATCGAGTATCCAAATCCAATTTAGGATCGAGAATCCAAATACAGTTAGGATAGAGTATCCCAATCCAATTTAGGATCGAGTATCCAAATCCAGTTAGGATCGAGTATCGAAATCCAGTTTAGGATCTAGTATCCAAATCTAGTTAGAATCGAGTATCCAAATCTAGTTTAGGATCGAGTATCCCAATCCAAGTTAGGATCGCGTATCCAAATCTAGTTTAGGATCGAGTATCCCAATCTAATTTAGGATCGAGTATCCAAATCCAGTTAGGATCGAGTATCCAAATCCAATTTAGGATCGAGTATCCAAATCCAAGTTAGGATCAAGTATCCCAATCCAAGTTAGGATCGAGTATCCGAATCCAGTCTAGGATTGAGTATCCAAATCCAGTTTAGGATCGAGTATCCAAGTCCAGTTAGGATTGGGTTTCCAAATCCAATTTAGGATTGAGTATCCAAATCCAATTTAGGATCGAGTATCCAAATCCAGTTTACGATCGAGTATCCAAATCTAGTTAGGATCGAGTATCCCAATCTAGTTAAGATCGAGTATCCAAATCTAGTCTAGGATCGAGTATCCAAATCCAAATCTAGGGTCGAGTATCCAAATCTCTCGGGTCCAGAACCCAAATTTTCCTTAGGTCCAGAACTTAGAATCTCTTTTCTAAGTCCAGAACTTAGCTCGGGTCGAGAACCCAAATTTTCCTTAGGTCCTAAACCTAAAATTATCCTTGAGTTCAGAACTCGAACCGAGTCCAGAACCCAAAACCTCAACCATCTCAAAAATTAAGTCTTATTGCTTTTCACTCTCTTTCACTAAAGTCTCAGATCATTCAAGCAGGGGGCAAACTATAGACCCTTAATTTTTGACCCATTCAAATCCGATAGTCTAAAATAATTTTTTTGTGGTATTTTATTTATTTTAATAATATTTTAATTATTTTAATAAATATAAAAAATATAAAATCGGATGGATCGGCGAGCGCGCGGCAGTCCAATTCACCGCAGAAATGATCTAGGGGCGAATTGGGACACCAATTTCGTAGCCAGATGCCACTGGCTGCAAAATTGGCCCGCTGCGCCCATTTTTGCCAGAGCAATTGCTACCAGCACAGCCCATGGGCCCGACAGCTCACGCGCTGTCAATTTTTTGACCAAAACTTTTTTGACCCAGTTCGATCCAATATATTTTAATTAGTCCAAAATAATTTTTGTGTGGTTCAATATATTTTAATTAGTCCAAAATAATTTTTGTGTTATCTTAATTAAATAATTTTTGCTTTAGTATTTAATTTTTATTAATAAAAAATAAAAAATAACAAATAACAAATAAAAATAAAAATCGGCGATGAAAACATCATCACCGAAAATCAGTGCAGTGAAATGGCCGCAGTTTATTTCTGCAGGCAAAATGGCCCGCAGGCCAATTCTCGCCCGCTGCCGCAGTCAACTGCGGCAATTTTTTTCGCCAGTGCATTTTTTCAGCAGTAATTTTTTTTTTGCCAGCGAAATTTTTTCGACGGTAATTTTTCCGAAACCTAATGCAATTAGGTTTCGGTTTCCTTTTCTTAATGAATGTTACATTCTGTGAATGACTAAGATTAATCAAAAAATCTTCTATAAATAAGACCAAAAACAACACAAAAAGGGGAGAGAAATTTGATCAGAAAATTGGACGAAAATTTGAGACCGAAACTTAGTAGGAAAGGCAGTGAATCAATCTAATTTTTTTTAGAGAGCAAATAACAATTCAATCGATCAAAGGCAGCAAAGCTTGTCTTTGTTTTTGTTCATCCAAGATGTGATTTTTGGTGGAACCAACAAACTAAGGTATGAATTTCTTTATTTGTTTCATGAATTCCCAGTAACCTCATCACTGAATAAAAATTATTGTTTCTGTTTACTTTAATTCAAAAAACCCTAGAACCTCAATTCACCTTTTCTAAAGTTTAAAACTCTTAATTCGTTTCTTTGTTTTCCAAAAGTCTTAAAATTGTTGTTTTTGTTTCTTCAAATCTCAAAACCCTATTTTGCTTTCAAAATTTTCAAAATCATAAATTAAATATGTTTCTTTCTACAAACCCTAAGAAAACATCTTTTTTGCTTCTATAAACTTTAAATCATTTGGTTTATTTTCATAAAGTTTCATAAAATTATCAATTGATTTTCAAATCCTAAAACCCTAATGCATTTCCCGAAACCCTAAATAAAAAATTCTAAAACCCTAATTCTATTCCAAAGCTCAAAACAGTAAACCCTAACTCCCTTAAAACCTTAAACCCTAATTTTTCTAAACCCTAATCCTTTAAACTTTAAAACCTTATAAATTTAAATATTAAAATTCAAACACAGTAAGTTTAAAACCATAATTCATTGAGTAACTGTAAATCATAAATCTAAGAGTTTTAAAGTGTTCAAACCCTAATTTCATGATTTTACCACTCAAATACAAATTTGGTTAATCAAAGAACTTTATCAACCTATTAAATTCTAAAACTTGGCTCCATCTCAATTCTTTTAAAATTCATAGTAGTTTAAACCCATGAATTCCCAAAACCTTAAACATATTAAATAAAGAAACTTAAATAGAAACAGTAGCCCTAATTTGAATCTTTATTTGCCTTACTCAATTTTATATTTGATTATGCTTTGATTTATTTTATATGTTTTAATTTATTTAAGTTCAATGCTTGGTTTATTTAATTTATCATGATGGATGTTTACTTTCTATTGATGTTTAATACCTTTGATGAATGATTTATTTATTATGAATGGTTATTTACTTTTATCGATTTATTTAGATTTCTAAATGCTGTAAGAGGTATGTTTCTACTTGGTGGGTATCTCATTACTTAAATATCATGTAATTTAAATTGCTTTTCTATGTTAGAACCAATGTAAAGGACATGTTTCTACCTTTCGGTGGGTGTCCTATTTAGGCACGGGATGTAAGGACATGTTTCCATCTTCGGGTGAGTGTCCATTTATTTGTTTTGTTTGGACATTATTTTGATTTTCAATATATCAATGCTTTATTTTAATTATTGTGTGTAATATGGATAATGTTGTTATATTTAAGAATTTTATAATATTAAGACCTGTAAAGGAGGTCGGTTCTAATGAACTGGGCATTGTGGGGGTGCTGGGCCATTTCTCACCTTCCCCACACATACCCAACTTTCCGAACCCATTATTGGGTTGGGGATTTCTTAGGAATCAAGTCATCCACCCCTTTCTTTTTCCCGGCCCGTCCGGGTGGCGACTCCTTTTTCTCCGGACCTAGGTCCGTGTTCTCTAAGGCCCCGAGCCTAAACAGTGCCGAAGTCGCAAGAACCATTCCACTAGGAGTGGGGGCAAAAATCCTGCTCACAGTGTTGAGCCCAGTTGTCATCATCATCAATGACTACCTTATCATCATCAAAAGCCACTTCACCAACTTTAGCCTTTCCCTTGTCTTTCTTGGTGCTTGCAGATACTTCAACAGTGTTCCCAAACATTATAGCCATTTGACTCTTCATGATCTAAGCTAGAGCCCCCTTTAGTTCTTCCATCTTGACTTTAAGGGCATCATCCAACATCTTTTGAATCTGCTCAGGTTCCATTACTTTTGGTGAGAAGCTAATTGAATTGTTGCTGGATTCTTCATCATCGTCATAGGTTGGATTATCATAGGCTTTTGAACTATTGTAATTCAGGGCTATGAGCTAGGGAGGATCAATGATATAAGATACAAATGTATTTATGCATGTATGCATGTGTGCACAAACAATAAAAAAGATAATTAGGATGCCCCTTCTAACCTTATAACTTCCACACACGAATGGCGAGTCTCTTTTCCTAGGTATATGGTTAATAAAATACCAATATGGGGTATCTTGTTTCCGAATAATTTCCTCGGACATTTCAACCAATAGTTGTATTTTCAAATATGAAAATCAATTCATAATAATTCCCATTAATTAGGTTTTAATCCATTGAATCTCAATTAAAATATCTTTTATGCTATATTGAATTAAAACTAAATTAAGAGGTTTATTATAAATAGATTTCTCACTTGAAAATGTAACTAATGATTCATGCCAAAAATAAGCCAATGATTAATAATTCTTAGTATAAACTAAGCTCATAATTGATTTTTGGTATTTCCATTTTAACCTAAATATTTGTAAGCTCTTTAAAAAGGTTATGAAAATAATTTTGTTTTTAAGCCCATTGTAAAATGATTTTAGAAAAAATGGATTTTGGGCTTTGTATTTAGGTCATGAGAAAAGAATTTTTGACTTGTTTTGGAAAAGTTTTATGTCCATAGACCATTTTGAAAATTTTGACAATAGTTTTGGTCTTTTGGATTTAGAGGAAAATTTTTTTTGAGCTCACAATATAATTAGGTCATATTAAAAAAAACCAAATAATCCATGACTTAAACTAAGATAAATTAAACATAGTCAAACAATAAGCATTTGGGGTAAAAATCTAAGGAAAGTGACTATGCCAATTACATGAGCTTAAGTCTTTAGATTAAAAAGCTTAGGTTCCCATAGCAAGTATATACCAAAAGGTACAAGGCTATGAGTGGTTATGCCATGCTCGATCTCCATAGCTTGAGTGAAAGTATGGTATCCCTTATATAACACAACACGGGTAACACGGGCATCCTAACTCACGCACATGATGCAATCTAATATGATGCAATGGATAATATCATGAGAAGAAAGAATAGAATAATATAAAGACCAACATAATTAACTTCTTTTATCCCTAGTGGAGTCGCCACTGTGAGTGGAGATTTTTACCCCCACTGCCATGTGGAATGGTTCTTGCGTCTTTAGCACTGTTAGGCTTAGGGCCTTAGAGAACATGGGCCTAAGCCCGGAGAAAATGGAGTCACCACCCAGACAGGCTAGAAAAAAGAAAGAGGTGGATGACTCAATTTATAAGGAATCCCAAACCCCCATTGGGTTCAAAAAGTTGGGTGCGTGTGGGGAAGGTGAGAATGACCCAGCACCCCCACAATGCCTGGTTAATAGGAACCGGCCTCCTTTTCAGGGCTTAATATTATAAAATTTTTAAATATAATGACTTTATCCATACTACATGCGATCATAAGAATAAATAAAAACTTTATTTAAAATCATAGCAATGTCCAAACAAAATAATAAATGGACACACATCCAAGGATGAAAACATGTCCTTACATCGTCTAATGTCTAAAACTAAATAGGACACCCACCAAAAGGTGGAAACGTATCCTTTACAATAACCCCAAAAAAATGAAAATAATTTAAATTACATGAAACTTAATTAATGAGGTACCCACAAGGTAGAAACATACCTCTTACATAATAAAAATAAAGTAAACCAATAAGAGACATTCATCATGAAAGTGAACCATTCATTATAAGCCAAACAAAGATCAAGATATGAAGATATAAACTAAGTATGTAAAGTAGGATTCAAATAACAATTAAAGACTAAATATACAAGCTAGGATTTTATGAATTATAGTTTAGGAAACTAGGGTTTATGGTTTTAAATTATTGGAATTAGGGTTTGGACCTAAATTCAAGAATTGAGTCATTGGAATTAGGCTTTTTAGGTTTTGGGGTCTTGGTTTTGGGAATTATAGTTTAAGAATTTTAAGGCTCTTTGATTAGGATTTGGGAGAATTTGGTTTTGATACTTTGGGAACAAATTAGGGTTTTCACAGATTAGGGTTTTAAGTTCACTAGGTTACAGTTTTGGTAATTTGGGTAGAATAATTTGAAAATAGGGTTATTGGATGACAAGTTTTAAAAGAGATTAGGGTTTTTAATTTATTATTTTAGAAAAATAGTGATTTGGGGAAATAAATTAAGGTTTTTGAAAAATGATTAAGGTTTTAGGATTTAATGAAATAGTGTAAGGTTTTGGACAAAAATAGTTTAGGGCTTTGAGTTTTAACAAAATAATTTAAGGATTTTGGGGTTACTTAGCCACTGGGACATTAGGGTTTAAGAGTTTTTAGGAATTAGATGAGGGTTTAAGGACTTAATGAATTAGAGTTTTTGTTTATAAAACATGTAATTCATATTTAACAATTTTATGTTGCTGAAAAAATTAATATCAAAACACATCAATAAAACATTTAAAAGAAAGCATGTTATGGCTACTGTGAATATAAAAAATTATTGGTTAAGATCAAATCTTCGTTGTTGGTTCCACCACAATTGCACCATTGGAATTCTGGGGAGACCTTGATCAAGACAACACTGCCTTATTGCCTTGTGGATGGAATTATTCTTTTTGTTATTGGCTGCTTCAGATTGCTTCAAGGTTTAAAAGTCCAATTGGAATTCTTAATTAATTTTGGCCATCCTTCATTCTGCATTTTGAGACTAATATTTATAGAATTTTAAAGTAAAACCTAATATGTTAAGTAAGTTCAAACTATTTACGAAATTTATTAATGTTTCGAGTAAAAATCAAATTTTAGCCAAAATTGGCTAACGCGCTGGCACGGGCTACTGAGACGTGAGCAATGGGCGAGCAACGGGCTGGGACACGAACATTTGAGCTCGGGCCTGCGATGCGCTAGCCAATTCACTGCAGTTTTGCACCTACTGTGAATTGGGGCTGGCTAATTCCTGCAGGTTTATACTACGATGAATTGGCCCAAGCCAATTTGCCATAGGCCCTTTTAGCCTGCGGCGAACTGCCTTACTGCGTGCCGCTCACCAATTGGTCTATCCGATTTTTTATTTTTTATATTTTTTATTATATATATATATTTTAAAAAAAATAATAAAATAAATAATAAATAATAAAATAATTATTAAAATAAATAATAAATATCATAAAAATTATTTTGGACTTATTTTAAAATATTGGACTTGACTTGGTCAAAAATTAAGAGTCTACAATACCATTGTCACTTAAGAAAGTATATGAGGGAGAGGTAAATGGGAAGTTAATAGAAAAAGAGGGTAAAAGTGACAGAGAAGAAAGTAAGTAGAAGGGAGAGAGTATAAAGAATGAGAGTGAAAATAAAGGAGAGATTAAAAATAAGAGAAGTAAGAAAAGAGAGAGCTCAAAGAAAGAGAGAAAGGAAGAGACAAAAGAAATAAGTGAGGGAAAAAAGAAAACATAGCTTTTATGCAAAAGAAAGAGAGCTGAAACATGGTTTTTATCCCCAAAAATCTCTTATTGTACTTTGAAATGAGGAGAATTTTCTCAACATATTTAACCTTAATTCTTTGCCTAGTGCTATGGTTTCTTTATAGCAAGAGTTTGAGGATGTATTTCCTGAAGAAATGCAAAATGGACTGGCACCTTTAAAAGGCATAGAGCTTAAAATTGACCTCATACTTGGTGCTTCAATTCCTAATAGACCAGCTTATAGGAGCAACCCTCAATAGACTAAGGAACTACAAAGACAAGTAAAGGAGTTGTTAGAAAAGGGACATGTTCAAGAGAGCTTGAGTCCATCTGTTGTACCTTTGTTGCTTATACCTAAGAAAGATGGTACTTGGAGGATGTGCGTAGACTGTAGAGCCATAAATAAAATTACTATAATGTATAGACATCTTATCCCTAGACTTGATGTTATGCTTGATGAATTGAGTGGTGCATGTATTTTTAATAAAATTGACCCTAAGAGTAGGTATCACCAAATTAGGATACAACCTGGGGATGAATGAAAAATTGAATTTAAAAATAAGTATAGGTAGTATGTGTGAGCGGGGATTTTCGCCCCCACTCCCGGTGGAATGGTTCTTGCGACTTCGGCACTGTTTAGGCTCGGGGCCTTAGAGAACACGGACCTAAGCCCGGAGAAAATGGAGTCACCACCCGAACGGGCTGAGAAAAAGAAAGGGGGTGGATGACTCGATTCCTAAGGTATCCCCAACCCCCTAATGGGTTTAGAAAGTTGGGTACATGTGGGGAATGTGAGAAATGGTCCAGCATACCCACAATGCCCGGTTTATTAGAACCGGCCTCCTTTGCAGGACTTAATATTATTAAATTCTTATATATAATAATATTATCCATATTACATGCAACAATTAAAATAAAGCATCATTATATTAAAATCAAAGTAATGTCCAAACAAAGCAAATAAATGGACACCCATCTGAGGATGGAAACATGTCCTTACATCATTCTTGTCTAAACTAAATAGGACACCCACCGAAAGGTGGAAACATGTCCTTTACATTGGTCCAAAATATAAAAGTAATTTAAATTACATAGAATTTAACTAATGAAGTACCCAATAATGGAAACATACCTCTTACAATTCTAATACTAAAATAACTGATGCGACCTAGCAAGTGTACTAGTCGACCAAGTAGTATAGGACTAAGAGTCCAGATATCGTATCCCAAGAGACCAAAGTTTAGAGGCCAATTTTCTATAACTCTTACTATTATTTGAACAACAAAATTAAGTGATTGATTTGAAATTAAATGACTAAATTAAACAAAGCAAGCAATTGAACAACTTTGGAGAGAAACTTCAATGATTTAAAAGGTTAGGATCCACACTCCCCCTTGACTTATTAGGATGCACAATTAACACAAAAACATCAATATTGAGATTGGTAGGTTTATAAAATTAAAGCCAATTTATCCTATCCGGAAATAAATACTCAATTCATGCCTAACTTCTATCCGAAAAATTAGTACAAGAATTGCATAAATTAGAACCTAATTTAATAACCCTCCTCACAGGAAACAGATTAAACCCACAATCCAACCTAGGCTTCTATCAGAAAACACCTAAATTAAATTGTTATAACAGATTCATAAATCATGAATGAAATAAAATCAATTCCCAAAACCTAATCTCCTAACAGGGAACAATCAAGTCAAAGAAATAATCCATTCATTCAAGCATTAAGAAAAGAATACCAATTCTGACATAAATCTCAACCTGAAAACAATAAAACTAAATATGCTGCATCCCGCTAAATCAAGGGGTTATGTTTCCCCTAACAAAAAGACTACGCCTCCATGGAGAATTTAAGGAACAACATATTTGAATAAGAATTCATTGTAAAATAACAAAAGGAAGAAGAAAATCAAACTCTAATGTAAGAAAATCCAAAGTTCTTCCTCAAGAATCCCAAATCTCCAAGGAAAAGCTTCAAAATTGTGTTTTTCTCTTCAGAAAGTAGCCAAACGTTCTCTCCCTTAAAAAAAAAATGAATCCCCCTTCTTTTGTCGTCCTTCACTCTATTTTAGGTCTATTTTTGGCCTCCAAAACATGTGTTAATTCGTGGCCCTTGGATTAGAGTATTAGGTCTTTTTAAAATGTGAGCCGTCCAGATCTCACAGGCTGCCAACAATCTCACAGGGTCCTTGTGAAACATTTTGCCCTCCTAGCTCTCTCTTCCTTATGCTTCTACTTCCTTTCCAAGCCATTTTCTCCACCAAAAACACTACAAAACAACCAAAATAACTAACATAAGGACTAAAACACATAACAATAAAAATAAAACAAATAACATAATAAAACATAATAAAAACACACTAAACACAAGAAATAATAATACTAAAATATCTATAAAATGGACATATATCAACTACCCCAAACTTTAGATTTTACTCGCCCTCGAGTAAAACCAACACAAAAACAAAACATAGACACAACACATAACACACAATGAATATGCTCAATCCATCACTCATAAGCCTCCCAAACAACTTAACCACTTTAATCACAGACTCAACCAATCCAAATCATTCCATCATCATAGAGATCAAATCAACAAGGTTACACTCAAAAGTCCACAAGCGTTCGGCACCAGTCAAGTTTGAATCAATGCACGCTTCGTCAAGCAATAATCAAAGAGGTAAAAATTCATTTTTAGCTTCTTTAAGATAAAACAAAAATATGAAGAATAGCCATAAGCTCTCCTTTCAATTCCCTCTCCACTAATGTAAACAAATCAAAATGAAGGATCAACAGGTCTTTTATTATGGGTAGGTTCGGTAAGGTTACAAATGAGGGGTAAAGCGTAAGGATAAAGAAACAAGAAAACAAGTCATTCCATAATAAACCTCAAAATGAGCAATGCAATAAACTTTGTAATTCCCAAAATGCACTAACCAAAAGGCAACTTCCCAAAACTTACTAGCTCGAATCACAAACATGTTAACAAGATAATTATTTCACTCTACCCAACTATTTACTTGCTTGCTTTCTTTTTTTTTTCTTTTCTATTTCTTTTCATTTTTTTTTATATTTTGTTTTTGTTTTTTTTTTCAAGAATTACTAACACAATGAACTATTGACAATACGAACAAATTTAACCCAATAGATAATTAATGGAACACATGGGTTACAAACAAAACCTTAAACCACATTCTAGCTAGCTTTTATTTTTGCTCTCTAAATGCAATACTAATAAACCCAATATGACATGCATATGCTCAACAAACAAAAGAAACGACTCATTTTCTTGTAAATGGGGTGGTAGGCAAAGGGCTTTTGGGTTATATGGTTATAATGAGATACACAAAAGAATTTTTGAAGTACGCATTTAGCATACTTTGTAGGCTAGAAGGGGTTAAAGAACGGTAACGTAAAAGGTATGATAAATATATAAAAGGTCCAATGTAATCCGTCCAAAAGATGGCCTAAATCATTTTCTTCATCCTAATTCATCTAGGATTTTGCCTCAAGGGAACATCAAAAGAGTTCTAGCATTCTTTAGAAGCTATTTCACATTTTAAGTTCAAAAACAATCTTTGACTACTGCCATCTAAAACATGCATCGAAAGAAACTCGACAAAGCATTAAACACATTATAGACTGTAAAGTGTAAACAAGTTTATTCAGTTCCTATAAGTGCAATAACGGTCATTTTCAAGTTAAAATCTTATCTCTCAGCAATCGCATCATTCAAGAATTTCGCAATTAACAAATTGAGCACTCACAACACTAGACACAATTAACAAATACTGAACATATACTAAACAAGACACAAAACATAACAAAACATAACAAAACAAAAACTCACATTACACAAAGCATAACAAAGATAACAAAAAAAAACATTCCCCTACCCCAAACTTTAAAATTAGCAGTGTCCTCAATGCATAAAAGCAAAAATAATAACAAGAAGGTTGAGAAAACCCCCTGACAGCATGTGAGGACACACTGAAAACATCAATCATCTGCTGGTGGAAATGGCACTGTACATACGCACTAAAATCTGCTTGTAGAGCATCGATCTTCTCTTCTAATTTCCTCAAGTACTGCATAATCATCTCATTAGTCACCTTCTCAGGTGTGGATGCTGGAACTAGTTGCCCTTCGAGCTCATCATTCGCACTATCCTCGATCTCCTCAACTTCTGCACTCTCACTGTGAGCATCACCTAAACTCTAAACATCATCAGCAGAAAAATTTCCACATAATTTCATGGATGTACACATATGCAAATCAACTAAATCACTATTGCCCACTGGTTTTCCAAAATTATCAAAATGCATGGCTAATGCAATAGTAGTAATCAAACCGCCAATAACTATAGGACCATGATCCCTAACAATATGCTCAAAACTTCTCATAAGTCAAACACCAGTATTCACACTTTCACTACGTTCCATAGCCCACAAAAAGAAGATTTCATTTTCATTAACTTGGCTCACACTACTACGAGCAAAAAGTGTCCTAGAAAGCACACGATGCATATACCGATGAGCAAGTTTCAAACTAGATGCCCTACGGGATGCAGACACTGGCCCATCACATAACTCTTTCCATGCATCAAAAGCTTTAAAACCAACTGCCTTTCGCCTATGACCATCATTAGAAAAACCAAAATAAGCATTTAATTCAGACAAAGACTTTGTGACAGTCACATTTTTCAACCGAAATGTCATGAACCATTTTTCATCAGTGTATGGTGTATGCACATAAGAATATGAACTCAAAAACTCCCTAGTGATGTCAACATATGTAGGTGATTTAAGACTCATGAATGTCGACCAACCAATATTATTAATCAACCTATGAACCTCATTGGTC
This sequence comes from Garcia nutans, assembly GCA_947685225.1. NCBI lineage: Eukaryota > Viridiplantae > Streptophyta > Magnoliopsida > Malpighiales > Euphorbiaceae > Garcia > Garcia nutans. The sequence goes on from CANTUV010000035.1 coordinate 47,174,883, forward strand.
AAACCAAGATTTTTAAGAGCAGAGTCATCCACATACCTTGTCGCTTGTACCTCTCGTTGAGCTAAGAAAGCGTACCTGCATTTCTGCTCCTCATGCGCAAAAACCAAATCTGCTGGAGTATCAAAAACTAATGTTCTCCTCTTACCAGATGCCTTAGTAGTAGAGACAGGTTTGTTCAATGACCGCTTAACGACTTTCGAGGAAGAAGCAGCTCTGATTTTCTTATCTCTTGCCATTACCAAATAAACCCAACACCAATGCCAAACAAAACAAAGCAAAGCAACAAACTTAAATACTAACATCACAAATCAGTTAGAATGCCAATACCAGCCGAGAAACTCTTAACAAGTTCATGAAAATATCGAAACCCAATAATAAGCTCACATCAATAACAAGTGCATGAAGTCAACAAATGTTATAACCAATACTTTTAGTCAGGTTTAACAATAGAGCAATAAGTATAGTTCACAATCAAAAGCAAACTATGAGAGCAGAAACTTACAAAGAAAACAAACACATTCCAGCCTAAAGCAACAAGGAATAGTATTCAACTAAATGCCAGTAAGTATAAGCACAATTTGACTAGCCAACAGGAATTTTAAACTCATATCACCAACCAAATTTTCAAACCTCAATAACTTTCAGTTCAAATTAACAATTAATTTCAGCATGTAACAATTAAAATTAGAATGAGAAATCAACATACTGGTTTGTTGCAACAAAAAGGCCACAAGTCAGCGAGAATTCACAGAAAACTGACCTCGTTACTGAAGAAGATGATGAACAGCAGTTGTAGTGGTCAGAATAATGCGAAATGATAGCTTTTCATATGGTCTTGTATGATTGAATAGAAAGGGAACCGTCGAAAAAATAAAGTCCGACCGACTGGTTCTCTTCAATTGAACGAAAAAGATCAAAACCACCGAAAAGAAAACAGAGCACGGCCGGTGAACCTTTGGACTGTGACCGGTTTTGAACTGAATGAAACTTGATCGCAGAGAAGAATTTTTCTTTTTTTTCTCGTCTTGGCCGTGATCGTTCGAATGGAGAAGAAAGAGTGCAGAGTCCGGCCGGCAAGGACTGAACCTAACAGTGACCGGCGCTAGGTAGACGATGGCGAGGCTTGACTTGCAGTGGAGCTTTGAGCGCGGCTAGGATTTTAAATGAACGTCCGGCCGCTGAACAACGACCTGTGCTAGGTAGAGGACGGCTGAAAGATTTAGAAGGTTGGGCTGTGGTTTGCACTGAAACGGGAAGGAGATTCCATCTGGGTCCTGCTGGTCGCTGCCTCGGTGTGATGATCGGTCGGAGTTGATGATGTCGAAGGTTGTGGCTGAGGTGGTTTGAGCGGCAGTGGCTGAGATGCTTTGGGTTGGGGAGGTGAGAACGACTGGTTGTGTATTCTGCAAAGAAGAAGGATAGAAAAAAAATGTTAGGTTTTGTTCTTTATTTCAATTAATTATTTTTTTATAATTATTATATATATACATAAAAAAAATTTAAAGACAAAATTCAATGTCCAATTTCACGAAGAGGGTGTGAAACCTTCTGCCCAATCAGCTAAATTACCTTTATTTCACAGGCTCCTCGTGAGACTGTCTGTCTCACACGTAACAAAATTTTTTTTTTTTCAGAATACTTGGAACCATGAAATTGAACATTAGAAACGATAAATTCTTAAAAATAAATCAAATAAAAATTTAAATAAAATTATGTACAATTAGTTCTAGTTTATAGTCCTAGCTCGACTTTCACCTCCCTTCAATCTACTAACTTCACAATCGCGAGATCCAGTTAAAACCGATCTGCAACATAAGGCTTTAATTTGTGACCATTTACTTTGAATGTCTCCCCCGACTTCAAATGCTTAATCGAAATTGCTTCAAAATTCAAAACTTCGATTACCTCGTAGGGACCTTGCCATCGCTATTTCAACTTACCTGGAAACAACCGTAGCCTACTATTATATAATAGCACTTTTTGGCCCGGCACAAACTCCTTTCCCACAATATGCTTATCATGCCATTGCTTAGTCTTTTGCTTGTAAAGACTAGCACTCTCATATGCCCACTAACGGAATTCATCCAATTCATTAACCTACAACAAACGAGTCTTTCCTGCACTATCCATATCAAAATTCAAAATTTTAGTTGCCCAAAATGCTTTATGCTCTAATTCAACAGGTAGATGACAAGCTTTCCCAAAAACCAACCTAAATGGTGACATGCCTATCAGTGTTTTGTAAGCAGTCCTATATGCCCAAAGAGCATCATCTAGCTTCATAGCCCAATCTTTCCTAGACGCATTTATAGTTTTCTCAAGAATTCTCTTAAGCTCCCTATTAGGCACTTCTACCTGGCCACTCGTCTGTGCATGATAAGGTGTAGAAACCTTATGTCTCACCCCATACTTCTTAAGAAGTGTGTCAAATTGGTTATTGCAAAAATGCTTACCACCATCACTAATAATTGCCCTGGGGGTACTGTATCTAGTGAAAATGTTCCGCTTCAAGAATTGAAGCTCAACTTTTGAATCATTAGTCTTAGTAGCTACTGCTTCTACCCATTTAGACACATAATCTATAGCTACTAAAATATACTCATTCCCATAAAGATGACAGAAACGGTCCCATGAAATCAATGCCCCATACATCAAATAACTCACACACAAGAATATTATTAAGAGGCATCTCATCTTTCTTAGAGATATTTCCCATTCGTTGACACCTATCACATGCAGACACATAATCTTTAGCATCGCAAAAAAGAGTAGGCCAGAAAAAACCTGATTCTAGCACATTTGCTGCAGTGCGATTTGCTCCAAAGTGTCCACCAACTTCTCTATCATGGCAATGATTCAAGATCGCTTGACATTCCTCATCGGACACACACCTTCTTATCACTTGGTCTACACATAGCTTATAAAGATAAGGATCTTCCCAAAAGTAATGCTTCACATCAGCTAAAAACTTCTTCCTTTATTAAAAAGTGAACTCCTTCGGTATCCATCTACCTGTAAGGTAATTTACAATGTTTGCAAACCAAGGCACATTAGTAGAAATAGACTTAACAAAACATATACGCTCATCTGAAAAAAACTCAGAAACAATCTCTCCTTTAGAAGAAGGTTGATTATCCAATCTGGATAAATGATCAGCAACCACATTTTCTACCCCCTTCTTATCTCTAATCTCCAAATTGAACTCTTATAGCAACAACACCCAACGAATCAGCTGGGGTTTTGAGTCCTTCTTAGCAACAAGATGTCTAAGAGCTGCATGGTCAGTATACACAATGGTTTTAGACCCTATCAAATAAGGTCTAAATTTCTCAAAAGCAAAAACCACAGCTAAAAATTCTTTTTCAGTAGTAGTGTAATTCAATTGAGGTCCAGTAAGAGTATGACTAGCATAATAGACTACCCTAAACATCTTCTCTCTTTGTTGCCCTAAAACTACACCTAAAGCATAGTCACTAGCATCACACATTAGCTCGAATGGATTATTCCAATCATGGGCTACAATAACAGGTGCTGAAATTAACTTCTCTTTCAAAACATTAAAAGCATGCAGACATTCATCATCAAAAACTAATTTAGCATCTTTCACAAGCAAATTACACAAAGGTTTTGCCACTTTAGAAAAATCCTTGATAAACCTCCGGTAAAAACGTGCATGACCAAGAAAACTTCTCACTCCTTTAACTATTGTTGGTGGAGGTAATTTCTCAATCACCTCAACCTTCGCCTTGTCTATTTCAATGCCCTTTTCAGAAATCTTGTGCCCTAGAACAATTCCTTCATTTACCATAAAATGGCATTTCTCCCAATTTAGCACAAGATTGGATTCTTCACATCTCTGCAAAACTAAAGCAAGATTTTGCAAGCATGATTCAAAAGTTAGCCCATAAACAGTAAAGTCATCCATGAAAATTTCTATACACCTTTCAAGCATATCATGGAAAATAGACATCATGCACCTCTGAAATGTGGCAGGTGCATTACACAACCCAAATGGCATACGTCTATATGCAAATGTGCCATAAGGACACGTAAAGGTTGTTTTCTCTTAATCCTCAGGGGCTATTGGGATTTGAAAATACCCAGAAAAACCATTTAGAAAACAATAGAACCTATTCCCTTCTAACCTCTCTAGCATTTGATCAATAAAAGGTAAAGGAAAATGGTCCTTTCTAGTGGCTGAATTAAGCTTCCTGTAATCTATGCAAACTCTCCACCCAGTTACTGTCCTAGTAGGAATCAATTCATTATTCTCGTTCTTCACTACAATCATTCCCCCCTTCTTAGGTACAACCTGAACAGGACTTACCCACGCACTATTAGAAATTGGATAGATAATACCTGCATCGAGTAGCTTTATCACCTCTTTCTTTACAACCTCTTGCATTGCAGGATTCAACCTCCTTTGTGGTTGAATGGTGGATTTGTAGTCATCTTCCATCAAGATCTTATGCATACACAAGCTTTGACTTATTCCCTTGATGTTTGACAAACGCCACCCAATTGCTTTCTTGTGCTTCTTCAACACCTCAATAGTCTCATGTTCTTCTTGTTCTGTCAACAAAGCAGAAACAATCACAGGGTTATTTTCACCATCAAGAAAAACATATTTTAAATGAGACGGTAAAGGTTTAAGTTCAAGTTTAGGTGATTCATTGGAAAAATCCTTTGAATCCTCCTCCTCTTTAATTTCCAATGACAATGAAGATTCATCCTCTTCCTCTACTTCCTCACAAGTTGACTTTCGCCATGGTCTACACTCCCCAAGACCATACATTGCTCCAGTGCTTGCTCCACTTCAATTGCTGAAAATGTATCCTGTTTATACTCATTCAAACACTTGTCAACACAGTCGATAAGAAAACACATTTCATTGTCATGCAAAGATGGATATTTCATTGCTCTATTTATATCAAAAACAATTTTTTCCTCATTCCATCTTAATGTAAGCTTCCCCTCTCTCACATCTATTAAAGCACCAGCAGTGGCCAAAAACGACCTACCTAGAATGAGAGGAGCAACTTTGTCAACTCGCATATCCAGTACAACAAAATTAATAGGGAAAATAAATTCCCCAACTTTCACTAAAAGGTCCTCAATAATCCCGGCTGGGACTTTTGTGGAACCATCAGCAAGTTGCAACAAAATACTTGTCTCTTTTAGTTCAAGACTCATTTCATTGCACAAGGCCAAAGGCATCAAATTAATATTAGCACCTAAATCACATAAGGCCTTTTCAAACTCTACATCACCAATATCACAGAGAATGGTAAAACTCCCTGGATCTTTCAATTTCTTAGGCAACCTATTTTGTACAGTGACACTACACTCCTCAGTCAATGTTACAGTGCCTAGATCCTCTAACTTCCTCTTATTGGATAGAATATCTTTAAGAAACTTAGCATACTTCGGCATTTGAGCCAAAGCTTCAGCAAATGGAATATTAATATGAATTTTCTTAAAGATCTCAACAAAATTTGAAAACTGAGCATCTAATTTTTCTTTCCTAATGTTTTCAGGATATGGGAACTTCTTCAAATCTAAGTTAGATGCAGAGGAAGTGTTAGAAAACTTACCTTTCTTAGCATTTTCTGAATGCTTACTTACCTTTTCTTTGCTCGCATCCTCCTTTGGTGCTTCCTTCAAGCCCAATTTATCTTCTTGAACTTCCACTTTTTCTTTCAGCTTTGGATCTTCCAACTCTCTTCCATTCCTCAACGTCACTGCCTTCACATGCTCTTTTGGGTTTGTCTCAGATGTACTCGGCAATGCTCCTTGTGATCTTCCTGTTATGGCATTTGCTATTTGCCCAATTTGTACTTCCAAGTTTTTGATCGATGCCTCATGATTTTGGAATCTTGTCTCCGTGAATTTTATGAATTGAGACACCAAGTCTTCCAAGGAAGGCTTCTTCGCTTGTTGTTGATGTAAAGACTCTTGAGATTGAAACCCTGGTGGTTGTTGTCTTTGTGCATTTGAATTACTCCAAGAAAAATTTGGATCATTTCTCCACCCAGGATTGTAAGTGTTGCTGTAAGGATCGTTCTGCCTGCAAAAATTATTCACAAAATTAGCTTGATCAGGAACTTGATTAACAACAAACATGTTACCTGTTTGACATTCATGATTTTTGGTGACCTCCACCACAAAAATCGCAAGCTATTGTAACCGCTGGAGGCGTCTGAATTTGCATCCCTTCAATTTTCTTATTTAATGCCTCCACTTGAGCTGCCAACGATGTCATAGCATCAACATTATACACCCCTGCTGCTGTCCTTGGTTGTGCTCTTGCATCATGATATAAAAACATATTAGCTACCATCTCATCAATGAGCTCGAAGGATTCGTCAGGTGTCTTCCTATTTATAGAACCTCCAGCAGCAGCATCAATCATATTCCTTGCATGAATGTTGATTCCTTTGTAAAAATTCTGCACTTGCATCCATAAAGGAATTTGATGATGAGGGCACCTTCTCAAAAGATCCTTGAATCTTTCCCATGCCTCATGTAAAGATTCTGTATCACCCTGTACAAAAGAAGAAATTTCGTTTAAAATTTTCATTGTTTTTTAGGGTGGAAAATACTTACAAAGAAACTTCTTTGACAGATCATCCCATGTTCTAATCGAACCGGATGGCAAAGAAGTAAGCCAACGTTTCGCTTTATCCCTTAAGCTAAAGAGAAAAAGTCTCAACCAAACAGCCTCATCAGGAACTCCATTGTACTTAAAAGTATCGCACAACTCAAGAAAGTTGGCAATATGTTGATGAGGATCTTCATGATCCAAGCCTCCAAATTGATACCCATTTTGAATCATTTGAATGATTTGAGGCTTAATCTCGAAATTATTAGCAGGAATGGCAAGTCTAATTATGGATGGTAGTGCTCCACTCGGTTGAGCCATCACATAGTCTTGCATTGTACGTTGTGGTCTTTGATTCCTATCACCATTGCCACCTTCCACATCCACAAGATCATTCGGTGGATCAGCCATAGTAACTTGTCTAGCTAACCTTCTTCTTAAGTGAAAACTTTTTTCAGGCTCCGGATCAAACTCTACCAGTGGCCAACCGCTAGCTCTGGTCATAAACCAATCAAAGGCCTAAAAGAAACAAACTTGAACAAACGATTATTAAATCTCAAAGTAACAGACAAATAATAGAAAATTTTCAACCAAATTTATGGTCCCCAGGCAACGGCGCCAAAAACTTGATGCAACTTATCAAGTGTACTAGTCGACCAAGTAGTATAGGACTAAGAGTCCAGATATCGTATCCCAAGAGACCAAAGTTTAGAGGCCAATTTTCTATAACTCTTACTATTATTTGAACAACAAAATTAAGTGATTGATTTGAAATTAAATGACTACATTAAATAAAGCAAGCAATTGAACAACTTTGGAGAGAAACTTCAATAATTTAAAAGGTTAGGATCCACACTCCCCCTTGACTTATTAGGATGCACAATTAACACAAAAACATCAATATTGAGATTGGTAGTTTATAAAATTAAAGCCAATTTATCCTATCCGGAAATAAATACTCAATTCATGCCTAACTCCTATCCAGAAAATTAGTACAAGAATTGCATAAATTAGAACCTAATTTAATAACCCTCCTCATAGGAAACAGATTAAACCCACAATCCAACCTAGGCTTCTATCAGAAAACACCTAAATTATATTGTTATAACAAAATCATAAATCATGAATGAAATAAAATCAATTCCCAAAACCTAATCTCCTAACAGGAAACAATCAAGTCAAAGAAATAATCCATTCATTCAAGCATTAAGAAAAGAATACCAATTCTGACATAAATCTCAACCTGAAAACAATAAAACTAAATATGTTGCATCCCGCTAAATCAAGGGATTATGTTTCCCCTAACAAAAAGACTACGCCTCCATGGAGAATTTAAGGAACAACATATTTGAATAAGAATTCATTGTAAAATAACAAAAGGAAGAAGAAAATCAAACTCTAATGCAAGAAAATCCAAAGTTCTTCTTCAAGAATCCCAAATCTCCAAGGAAAAGCTTCAAAATTGTGTTTTTCTCTTCAAATTAATTGAAATGACGTGTTTAATAATCAAGTAAAAATTAAATTTGGGAGCAACGTTTGGAAGAAAGCAAGCTAGTACACCAAGTGTACTAGTCGTCCAAATCTCCAATGGACGCGTTTACTAATCGTCAAGCTTTTCCTTGGAGATTTGGGATTCTTGAAGAAGAACTTTGGATTTTCTTGCATTAGAGTTTGATTTTCTTCTTCCTTTTGTTATTTTACAATGAATTCTTATTCAAATATGTTGTTCCTTAAATTCTCCATGGAGGCGTAGTCTTTTTGTTAGGGGAAACATAACCCCTTGATTTACTGGGATGCAACATATTTAGTTTTTTTCAAAAATAATGAAATTTTAAACGAAATTTCTTATCATCCACCCCTTTCTTTTTCCCAGCCCGTCCGGGTGGTGACTCCATTTTCTCCGGACTTAGGTCCGTATTCTCTAAGGCCCCGAGCCTAAACAGTGCCGAAGTTACAAGAACCATTCCTCCCGGAGTGGGGGCAAAAATCCCCACTCACAGTGGCAACTCCACTGGGGAAAAGAGAAGTTGATTCTGTTGGTCTTTATATTATTCTATTCTTTCTTATAATGATATTATCCATTGCATCATCTTAGATTGCATCGTGTGCGTGAGTTAGGATGCCCGTGTTACCCGTGTTGTGTTATGTAAGGGATACCATACTTTCGCTTAAGGTATAGAGATCGAGCATGGCATAACCAATCATAGCCTCGTACCCTTTGGTATATACTTGCTATAGGAACCTAAGCCTTTTTAACCCAAAGACTAAAGCTCATGTAATTGGCCTAGTTACTTCCCTTAGGTTTTTGCCCCAAATGCATGTTGTTTGACTATGGTTAATTTATCTTGGCTTAAATCATGGCTTATTTGGTTTGTTCTTTTTCTAATATGACCTAAGTACATTTGTAAGCTCAAAATAATTTTTTTTTAAATCTAAAACACCAAAACTATCTTCAAAATATTTCAAAATGATCTTCGGATATAAGACTTTTCTAAAAATAAATCAAAAATTCTTTTGCTCATAACCCAAATACTAAGCCCAAAATCCATTTTTTCTAAAATCTTTTTACAATGGGCTTAGAAATAAAATTATTTTCATCCAACCATTTCTTACAAAGAGCTTGCAAAATATTTAGGTCAATTACGAAATACCAAATATCAATTGTAAGCCTAGTTTATACTAAGAAATAATTAATCATGGGCTTGTTTTTGGCATGAATCATTAGTTACTTTTTCAAGTGAGAAATTTATTTATAATAAACTTCTTAATTTAGTTTTAATCCAATATAGCATAAAAGCTACTTTAGATGGATAAATGGATTAAAGCCTAATTAATGGGAATTATCATAAATTGATTTCCATTTTTGAAAATATAACTATTGGTTGAATTTTGCTTTTCAAATTTTGCTTCAATATTTAATTAGAACAATTGTCTTTTTCAAATTTAAAGTTGTTTGAAATAAATTACTTTCATCAAAATTTTTGTTGGTCTTTGCTCATTTTGGTGCTCAACAAATGAGGAATCTAGCTTGATGATTCATGAATTAATATATTTATGCATCGTGACTCGAATGACTTTACTAGGTGAGGGAATTGCTCTATAGCATTGAGCTGTGTATGCTTACTTAGAGAGGGCTCCTGCATAATTACCTTTGTCTAGGTCCTAGTTAGTCTTAGAACATGCTTTGACAAACTTTCGAGGCAAAATTGAACCCTGCTTATTTAAGAGAGAAATGATCTAGGCATTGTTTGGTTAGCCAACAACTTTTATCCACCCTATTAAATATCAATCCCTAGTTGTCCCTTTGAGCCTTCATAAAATTTTTTAGCTTTCTTTTCATTGGCTTACAAACCCCGATAACCTACCCTGAGCGTTGTGATACTTTTGACAAGTCTTATGATTATTAAGATGAAGAGGCAAGAAGATAAAAGAAAGCAATGATTAGTCAAGATCATGAGGATAATTGAAGTTCTCAAGACCATAAGAGTAGCTGATGTTTTTAAGACCATAAGGGTAGTTGAAGTTTTTAAGACCATAAGGATATTTGAAGTTTTCCTAGTATCTCCAATCTATTAAGACAACATCAGAGTAACAAATGATTTATCCTTGTTAAAGGAGATTTATGTCACTCCACTCATCCATTATTGGAAGCCCAAGTTAGTACAAACAAGACAACTCTTTTAGAGCTAGAACCAAAAAGAAAAGAAAAGAAAAAAGGAAAAAAAAGAGAAAATAGACAAAGGAAAAAAGAAAAAAAGAAAGGTTAAAATTTAAAAAGGCGGTTGAAAAAGCCAATTGAGTTCTCTTTTACCTAAAGCAGCAAAAGGCTTCCATTTGGTTTATAAGGACGGTTTGACTTGAATTGGTCCAACCCAACCAAATATTTTATCAAAATCAAAGAAAAGGGAAAAAGACCATCCAATTCCTAAAAGTTCTGTACTTGAAAGTCCTACAATGAAGAAGGACAAAATGATAAAATGCTCAAAGAAAGGGAAGAGTAAGAAAAATAAAAGGAAAGAAAAGGGAGAAGAGGAAAAGAAGCGAATTTGGGTACCAAACTTTTTGCAAGGACAAAGACTGTCCTAATCAAGATCTAGATTAATGCCAAGAAGATAGAAGGAATTTTGAGTCTAGCTAGATTGCCTCCAAGCTAGCTAAAGTTCAAATAAGAAGTTTGTAGTGTGAAGGTTTGTCCATTGTGTCACATCGGCTCCAACTTGCAAATGGCCTTCACTTAAACCCATGTCCCTTATAGACCCCATTTGAAGCCTATCAAAGACCTATTGATCTCTCTTAGTAGGTAGAGTCTATTAGTGGAGATAGTTTGAATAAGCATGCATATAAGATAGACAATATTTAAACTCAATGAGACCTTTGGCTAAGTAATGTGTATGTGCCTATCTAAAGTGCAAAAGTTCTTGCTTAAATAGAAATGATTCCCGAGTTTAGTACGTAACTAGGGTTGTCATGTTATAGATATGTTAATTTGGAAAAATCAAGTCCTGAGGTACATTGACATTGATTTGGCAAAGCCAACATTTGATTTCAAAATGAAAAATCAAATATAAAAAATGTTTTTGTCATACAAAGCCTTCAAGTTAAGGGAAGTATGTTGAATCATTGAACCTCGAAGGACACATTGGCCAATGAAAATGATTACTGGCAAGGTCATGAAGAAGCTACAGATTGATATGCTGAAACATAGTTTGAAATGGATGTATCTCTGCTATTTGGGGCCTCCATTATTCATGTTTTCAACATCTTGAAGATAAAAGCCATAAATATGAAGCATTGTGTCACTCCAATGCAAGAAATGAACAGGCATCTCAAAGGAGTCAATGAGAACACTTATGCTGAACACCTCGGTCTTTGGGTCAATGGAATGATTATAAGTATCATTCATGCTTATCATACATACATGAGCATATCACATCACACTTTCTTGTCTTGTATTGTCTATTCATTATCAAAGTGAACAACAAACACCCTGTGAAGTAAACAATCAAAAGAAGATATCAAATCATGGGGGGCATAGAAAGCCCATTGCTTGAGAAAGCTCCAGTAATTTTGCAAAGAGAAGAAATGTGTGCTTGTGCAAAGAACTAGACAACAAAAACATCAATCGGAGCCCACATAGAAAAATAATGGGTTTGGGCCTACACAGGGGGCAAAGTTTCTCCTTTTCAATTTTTTGATTTTATATATAAAATATTTTTAAACTCACTTGCAAATATTTTGCCACACAAGGGGCAGGAGAGGATATAAGGTCCAAACAAAGCAAATAAATGGACACCCATCCAAAGATAGAAACATGTCCTTACATCATCCATGTCTAAACTAATAGGATCCCACCAAAAGGTAGAAACATGTCCTTTCCATTGGTCTAAAATATAAAAGCAATTTAAATTACATGATATTTAACTAATGAGGTACCCACAAAGTGGAAACATACCTCTTACAATATTTAAAAATTAAAATAAATCTATAAAAGTAAATGTAGCCCTTAATTTTTTACCCAGTCCGATCTAATATATTTTATTTAGTCCAAAATAATTTTTGTGTTATCTTAATTAAATAATATTTGTTTTAGTATTTATTTTTTATAATTTTTAATAAAAATTAAAAAAATAAAAAATAAAAATAAAAATCGGCGACGAAAAAATTCATCGCCGAAAATCAGCATGGGACGAAATGGCCTGCAGCCTGCCAGCATGCCCGCTCGCCAGTTTTTGCCCGTAGCTCCCGCAGTAGTTTTTTTCGCCAGCAAAATTTTTCCGCAGCAGTTTTTTTTTGTTAGCAAAATTTTTCCGACACAATTTTTTCCGAAACCAAATTCTATTTGGTATTGGTTTCCTTTTCCTAATTAATGATAAAATTTGTAAACAATTAAGATTAATCATGGAAATTTCCTATAAATAAGACTAAAAAAGACACAGAAGGGGAGAAGGATTGGACTGGATTTTGAGGAGGAAAAACTTTGGAACATAAGATCGGACTTTTGAGAGGAGCAAGAATAGGCAAACAATTCATCAAAGGCAGCAAGCTTGTCTTTGTCCTTGTTCATCCAAGAAGCAATTTTTGGTGGAACCAACAAACGGAGGTTTGAATCTTTATTTTCTTCATTTATTTCTTACAGTAGCTTTGTTTTTTGATTCATAAGATTATGCACACAAAACCTTGATTTATAAACATATAGTAACATTGATCTTCATTTCAACAACCTAAAAATACTTTTCTGTTTCCAAATACCTGAAAAACCCTAAATCATCTTTTCTATTTCAAAAACCCTAAAGATTATTTTTCTATTTCTTATAAAACTTAAGAGCACAAATTTGTTGCTTCAAAACCTAAGAACCCTAAATTTATTTCTTCTATGTCCAAAAGACCTTAATTTGTTACTTTTCTGTTTCCAAAAACCTTAAACCATTTTACTTATTTCCAAAAACTTTATAAAACTCTAAACTGTTTTCATAAATCTTAAAACCAAAAATATTTTCCAAGACACCAAAAACTCTAAATCATTTTATTAATTCCCTAAACCCTAATCTCTATTCCAAAAGTCAGTAGCCTTATTTTTTAAGCATCAAAAGCTTTAACCCTAATTAATCCTTCTTTCCAAAATCACACAGTAACCATTATTCTTTTAAAATAACATTAGTTTCTTCCATTTTCAAAACCCTATTTTCTAAATTCTAAACCTTAAAATCTTAATTTTCAACACCAAAACCTACAATCCTAGAAGCCAGTTTCTAAAATTTTTTGGGGCGCTGCCCCCTTGACCCCCGCCCGCTAACCTGCTAGCGGGACTGCCATATGGCTCGTCGAAGGGGTCAATATTCATTTGTGTATTATGAGTCCACGTATTTAACTTTCCTTTTTCCAAAGCCCTAATTTAGTAACTAAAATTCTGAAATCTTATTTTAAGATCCAAACCCTAAATTATATATTTATTGCTTTATTTAATTTTAGATTTGATTATGTAGTTTATTATATGCTTTGATTTATTTAATTTCAATGCTTGATTTATTTAATTTATCATGGATGAATGTTTATTATTTTTTTATTGATGTTTAATATCTTTGATGAATGATTTATTTATGATGAATAGTTATTTACTTTTATCGATTTATTTTTTATTTCCAAATGTTATAAGAGGTATGTTTCCACTTTGTGGGTACGTCATTAATTAAATATCATGTAATTTAAATTGCTTTCATATTTTGGACCAATGTAAGGGACATGTTTCTACCTTTTGGTGGGTGTCCTATTAGTTTAGATATGGATGATGTAAAGGACATGTTTCCATCTTCGGATGGGTGTCCATTTATTTGTTTTGTTTGGACATTGCTTTGATTTTAATATAACGATGCTTTATTTCAATTGTTGCATGTAATATGGATAATATTGTTATACTTAAGAATTTTATAATATTAAGACCTGTAAATGAGGCCGGTTCCAATGAACCGGGTGTTGTGGGGGTGATTTAAGTATAATATTGTTATACTTAAGAATTTTATAATATTAATCGAATATGCATTATGCAATTATCGACTTATGTTTCTTATATTATTTCAACGTGAAATATCATATTTTGTCATTTTAATAACATATTATGCTCATTTATATGCATAAGGAATCAATTGGATTACTTTTGAAAAATGACCAAATGAATATTAGCAAAATGACCATATGAATAGTAAATTTTGGTTTTGGACTCAACTTGATCCTTATTTTGAAAAATTGTATAAAATAATATACTTGACTAAAAACTCTAAATTTTTTACAGAATTTAGTTTTAAATCTTAAAATCATTAATTTAAAATTTCAGATCAAACTGGACACAAAATCTTGGTTAAGTAGTTCACCCAACCAGACTGCTCCAGTTACCCTGCATCCTGGCAGCAGTTCTGAATTTTGTGAATTTCGTAAATTAAATTCAATCAATGTGGTTCCAAATTATTTTTCTCAAATACTAAACTCACTAAAAAACAACATACCAAAAATTCAACTGAAGATTATTTTTCTAAATTTTATTAAAAATCTGGAAACATGGCTGTCTCAGTCAAAGTACCTCCTAGAGCAGGTCTAACATAAATAATTTTTCCATAATCATAACCTTTCCAAATTCAACTCAATATATTTTTCAGTTATTCTAGACGCATTGAGGCACAACATATCAAAAATTCACTTCAAGAAAATTTTTCTATATTTAATTAAAAATCATACAAGTCACAGAATTTCACTAATTCTAAAACAAAAAAATTTCAAGAAAATGAACAAACAATTAGTTAAAGTACCAAACCTTGATTTTCCTCGCTCTTCTTGTCTATTTCACTTCCTTTCCTCTCTAATATCCTTGATTTCCTATGAATTTAACATGTCACATATGTAAGAACAAACCCTTGATATGAACATGATGCTACCTTATGATTTTCTAACAATCCTTTACTTATTCTTACTAATAATCACCATTTTCATCATTTCCTTTAAGTAGTTTATCATTTTTCACCATAATCATCAACTTACTAATACTTTCCCAACATGAACATAATATCAAATCTTCCAAAATATAGCCTAATACCTAATTCTAATGAAAGAATAAGACTTAGGATAGTATCTTACCTTATTTCCTATTGAATTTCACTTGAAAAATGGCTTAGACTTGAAAATTTTCTCCTTGAAAATGGAAGTGAGGGGGGAGCACGACCTAAGGAAGAAGAAAAGTGGTGATGGTGGTGTTTTTTGATCCTTTACTTGTGTTTGGAAGACCAAAAGTAGTTGTTTATAATTTAATTTCTATTTAATTAATTTGTTTATTTTCAATGGCCATGATTTGTCCAAACCATTTGGACTTAATGGCTAGGATTTGGCCACTTGAAAGTGGCTTTTTGTTCTTTTAAATTTTTCCCCCAAAGTTATATTTAATTATAAAATTGCCCCTCCGGTGGCAATGTCCAAAATGCCCTTGTCGAAAAATCGCCCGTAACTTACAAACCGTGCGTTTTCGGGAAAAATCGTGCGCCACCATTACGACCCGATTAATCCCGAGAACACATTTATGGCATCCGTTAGGGTCACTATTAAGAACTGACACAATTTTTCGGAAAATTACTCTTAGGTCCTCGACCTTTTGAAAAATTACCTTTAGGTCCCGTCGACTTCACGGGCCTCCATTGCACACCGATTTTGTTTTTTACTATCTCGAGCCTCTATTTGACTACTTATTTATGTCCTTGCCTAATACTCGACTACCTAAACTTTGGAATGTGACATTTCTACCTCCCTTAATTTAAGTTTCTCCCCGAAACTTACTTATTCATGCATGATTCTTACGTGTAATTAAACATCATCAATATAACTAATAATCGTCACATATACACACATATGTACTCAAGACACTAATTTTAAACTTACGTACCTTCATTTCCTTCTTCTGCTTTATTCTCTTCTGCCCTCATGTAATATATCCTGGCTGGCGCTCTCGATTCAGGGCGATCTACTGTCTTCGATCTTGTTCCTATTTGATTACTACCATTTTCTCTGCCTCTTCCTCTTTCCCGACCTTTACTGCTGCTACTTGCTACTTGTGTTCTTTCAGGAACTTTTGAAATCTCTGCCACATTTCTAGGACAATCCTTCTTAAGGTGATCAGTGGCACCACAAAGTATACAAGCTCCAGTAACTAACCAACATTCTTCCCTATGCTTTTGTCCACAATGCTCACACGAGGGGTATGGTGTATATTCAGTCCTTCCAGAACCATCCTTCACCCTTAGCTCTCTTGCTAGCAGACTGATGATTACCTGGGGCTGTAACACCCCGATACCCTATATAAGTACTATACATATACCTAGTATACATTCAGTAAGTATATAAAGTATGAGGTTGTTACTTTTCATTACCTTTTAAAAACCTGTAACAGAGTTCAAACCATAATACGTTACTTTAAATACCATTTACAAAATCATTATCATTATCAAAACTTCATTTATACATATAAATACTTTCTCGTCAGAAATACATCATAATTAAAAGTTATACATGTATGCATCACCCTCTAGTTGGTCTCGATAAACTCTTACCCTTTGCGTGGCATAACAGCTGGACTTCCAGATCAACCGCATATCCACCTGCGCGATTACACAACCGCGCTAAGCCCGAGAGCTTAGTAATACAATTAGGAAATATAAACATACATTATAGAAATTCTAACATATAATGATATATCAATTCAATGTACCATTAGTTATTATCATGTTTTTCCTTTTTAATTGCACCTTTCATATATCTCAGCTAATCTCATATTTTATGTACATATATATACATAAACATTATCACCGACCACAATCCATCACTAGTATTCATAATCAATATATCATTACACATATTACATATCATACCAATCATGAATCACATTTCCAATGAAATCAACCATAGATCTCATTACTCATTTCTTTTAACACTTGTATATCACATTGACAACAAAGACAGACTCGGGCCCAAAAGACACTAATATGCTATTCAATTTTCAGAGTTAATGCTTTGGTTTTGTTATCACATTTATCATTATCATAGACCCAACTAGGCTTCAAGGATTTAGATTCAACCAAGCTTCAAGGGGAACAAAGCATGCTAAGTCTCAACCCAACTTGGCTTCAAGAATCAATCCAACCTAGCTTCAAGGGTTGTAACATCTCAATTAGGCTTCAAGGACTAGACCCAACCAAGCTTCAAGGGGAGTAAAACTTGTTAAACTTCTACCCAACTTGGCTTCAAGGATCAAGCCCAACCTAACTTCAAGAGATTGTTACTATCATTAGGCATGCCACCAACAACAAACTCTGAAAATGGAATAACACATTAGTCACACAATTCATTTATTATTTCATTATCCATTTCATTCTCAATTGAATCATTATCTAGGCAAACATGTCTTATTTATCACAATTGAATCATCATAGCCAATCACAATGGCTTCACATCACATTTGAGTTATCATAGCCAATCACAATGGCTTCACATCACATTATATCTCAAATTACCTTTCATATTTCATCATTGTATAAGCAACATCAATTACATTAACTAAACACACATATCATTATTCAATCATACCATCTAGGCATGCTTCAATCATATCATTCACATCATTATAAATCAGAACATTAGTTTCACACCTCTCTATGTCCCAATTCACATTATACACTTCGTCATTCAAGCATACATAATCCATTTCTCAAGACACATTAACATCATTCATTATTAAAACATATTGCACATACCTTTTTGGATGATCCTCGTCTCTTTTACACTCAAGAACTACTCCCATCAAGCTATACATAATCAATTACCTTATCATATCCTTCACATTTTACATATTGCATCATTGCTGTAACACTACAAAGTACATTATTCACATAACACATTACCATTCACAAGATTCACAATGCATTAAACATAGCATTGTTCATATAGTATCATATGCATCATCATTGTCATCAAATGAATGTTCAATTTCAACAATGCAAGAAGAACAAAGGAACAATCACAGTAGCTAACACCCTCAAGGGACACGGCCAAGCTTGTGGCCGTGTTTCTCAACACCAATTCAAGCCGAGGCAGACACGGGCAAAGAACACAGCCGTGTCTCTTAACAAAAATCAGGCAGTGACAAACACAGTCAAGGGACAAGGCCAAGCCAGTGGCCGTGTCTCTCCAAAATTCATCCAACATGACCAAGTTTCATTAAGCTTGGCCGTGTCTCTCCAAAATCTTAAGTCTTGGCCGTGTCTCTCATGAACAAAAACCCTAAATATAGCCAAAACTCTTTTAATTGCATTTAAACACATTGTGCCCACCATAACCTCATTCAAATGTATCTAAACTATGTCATTAACACTTATTTTACATATTCATCACAATATTCTCATTAACAAAACATTAACAACACATTTAAACACATACTACCTCAAAACCCTAAAACCAACATCATTCTTATTCTTTCAATATCAACATCCACTTAACTTACCATCCACAAACCAAAACCAACACCAATTTAACTTACAATCAAACTCAACACTTATAAACACATCTCAACCACACCAAATCATAATCACAACAAATCAAAACTCACTTCAAACCCAACTTCAAAAATAACAAGGGAAAACAAGAGAGTACTTACCTCAATTGAGGAAATTTCACAAATCTCCAACTTAATCCTTTGATTCTTCCTTCAATTTGATGTTAGAAATCAAAACACCTCACTTGCTCTCTCTTTCCCTTTGGTAGCCGGCCACACCAAGCAAAGAAGAGAAAATGAAGACAAGTCAACTTCTCTTCTTCTTTAAATCTCCACCAAGCAATCCTAACAAAGCAATTACCAAATTGCCCTCATCCATTTAACTTAACTCTTGTCACTTATATGCCCATTTAAGTAATTTCACATATCACAAATAAATATCCTCTTCCATTGACCAACCCTTTTGACCAACATATATGTTATATATATTACCATATACCCAACATATACATTATCTCAAAATACATTTTTCCTTTCCAATAACACATAAACATTTAATTCAAATCAAACAACAATTACATCAATACTTCTAGGGCACATTTTGGGATATTACAATTCTCCCCCTCTAAAAAGAAATTTCGTCCTCGAAATTAACAGTATCATAACAATCCATTCTTAACAAAATGTTATCTTAACTTCCATATGAAGTTAATTATATGCTTAAGTTATTATGTCACCAAACCATATAATTTCAACTCTCCCCTTTTTAATCAACCATCTTCTCTATATTCCATAACTCATCATTCTATACGTTTATACATCTTATCACTTCCTTGATCAAACATTTAAAAGAACTCATTACATTTCCTATTAATGTCTTTATATAATAATCAGATCATTTTATAGCACACTTACACTTTGTCCAATCTTTATATTTAATATAATTTGTTCCTTCATCTCTTTGTAATTACCCTTTTAACTTTAACCTTAGAAACCATTGGTTTATATCTGAGCATTAATTATCCCGTCATTATAATTACTGTCTAAATAGACATTTATCAAACCTCAATGGATAACAAGATCCTTATTTTTCACAAATGGAGCTACTTCTTTAGCATGCTTTTCACTTCACTTATATATTAATACACTACCTTTCAACTTATTTTGTAAATAACCAATCTTTTCCCTTTATATCATAATTTATAACTACTATAACTCCATTCATTCATGTCCAAACACACTCTAAAATTTTACATCATATACATTATCATGAAAATAATTATACTCTTAGTACAACTATACACATTAAATCTCAATAGTGATTCATAATTCTTAGCCAAATCCAGATCACTTGATCTATCTGCCACAATATACCCACATTCCAATCTTGTTCAATTCCAACCAACAATTAATTTATTTAACTTATCATGAAATTTCACAATATTCATATATGTATATATATATCTTCATTCCATTAGGGAAAATTTATATTCAATTC